>CANTUZ010000026.1:33796244-34396244 GCA_947846985.1 Fratercula arctica
CAAAATGTCTCTAACTTGGAACTAGAACCAGATCGTTTTTCTGGTTTATTTTCCAAAATACCTCAGCCTGAAGCAGCCAGGAAGCAGAGAAATTTTCATATCAAGTGATTAAAGCTTAGAAAAATTGGAAAGAGTTATAAACGGGATTTATCATGGAACACATTAGGCAATTTTACCACACATATTTGTGACAGTTCTCTTGTGCTGAAGAAGGTTTTTTTTTTCTTTTTTTTTTTTTTTTCAAATTATATGTTTTTGAACTTCTTCTGAAAAATTTTATTAGGTGTTCACAAACTTTTGTGTCAGGGCATTATTTTTTCTTTTCAAAAGTTTCTTGATCTATATATAGAGAAAAAGAGCATAGTCCTTTCCACAGTCCAACGTTACTTCCATAGCAAGGATTATTCCATTGGGCTATATAAACTGAATTCCTTATAGATTTACTGTCAGTGAAACTTCAAAGACTGTGTTTACATACCAGTCATTGGACGACACTAAGCATCTTTAAAATGGTGACTAAGAAATATCTTCCTGAGAAAGTACTGCTGGTTACTGGAGTGCTCCCCCCTACTAAAACACATACATATTCCTGCCTGCACATACACCTGGTTCAAAAAGACCAAGGACAAATAGACAAGTTGGAGCTGCAGAAAATTTGGGGCACATTCTTTGAGAGATTATCAGTTTAAATTGGGAATTCACAGCCAGACTGTCACAGATACTCACAGTATTCTGTGGTGCACAGTGATGTTCACAGCTGCTCTGCCTTGATGCATGTGATAACGGTTTGTCATGTATATCCCCGCACTTATGTGGGGAAACAAGTTTTCTGCTACCTCCTGCTTCTTTGGAAAATGCTTATCACTTTAATTTACACACAAAATTGCCTGGATTAAAAAAAATAAAATCCATGAATACTCAGTGACCAATATCTTAGCTTTGTATCATGCATGACCATGATGAAAATGCTTTTCAGTTTACCTAAAGTTTCCTGTCTAGACTTTTGGAATAAATGTTATGAGATCAGATTATCCTGTGTAACTTTGAATTCATTTAGTTGTAGACACACCCAAGGTGCATGACCAAGATAAAAGGCTTTTCTTTCAGTAGCTTTCATTCTTTATAAAAGGAACAAAATTAAGTATTCACTTTTATCAAGTAACTAGCTTTACTTTAAATATAAAATCTCTTGATTTTATTTGTGACTGTTTAGATTGATTCTCCCCTATCTTAAGAGTTGTCTTCTACACAAGCAAAAGAAATGAAAAATGGAAACAAACAGGTAAGGACTCATTACGTGCATGGAAATCCAAACTCAGCTGTTAGGAAGAGAAAGATAATATTTTGAAGGTATGAAACAATCTGTGGACAAATAATTTTAGATATTGCTTTAAAATGTAATACCAACAATTATCTTTACATGGCTGCATTGTTTTTACTGACAAGAGGTGAAACTGCAATCAGCAAAAATTCTCCAGTAATTGCAACACCTTAAAATATTAACCCCTTTATTTAGTGTGTTCCTATTTTCTTATTTCAGAACAGAACAACTACCAAATGAAGTTGAAAGTTTTACTGTTTTAAAAACAAGCAAAAAAGCCCCACCAAACATGTAGATTTAATATACTCTTTCATACACATCTCATCGGTTGGGACAATATGACAGTTTTTCTGGATTTTTAGCAAACACTAAGGATATTCTTATAAAAGGGTTCAGAAGTACCTGGGAACCTCCACATTTTTTGATTTAAAATTCTTCAGTGAGGCTTCCTGGTTAGATTTCTACATTACGTAAAGCCTTGAGCAGGAGGATTTGCTCATAAAGTGCATCAGTATAGGGGCTTTCCCAGGAGACACAGTAACTCAGGCACACCTTTTACTCACCTTTATTTCTCGCTTTCCTGCTGTGCCAGTTATGATCCATGCCACCGATAAATTACTGTCCTTCAACTGAGTATTAACACAGATGTTAAAAAGCAACTCAGAAAGTGGAGAGCAGTAGCCAAAGTTCTGCCCATTCCCTGCACACTCCCCCCAGACAGAGGCTGACAGATACAAGGTTCATTTTGGATTCCAAGTCTCATTATTAATATTTTTTTCCTGCACTTCAACTCCTGTATTAAAATGGGTCACTGTATTTTTTAAGTTCATTGTCCATGTGACTTGCTTTATATGATAAAAAATTATTATGGTAAATGTGTATTTTTAATAAATTACAAGTTACAATAAAAGAAAAAAAACAGGGGAGCTTTGAGATGTAGATAGTACATATTTCCTGTGAGTTGTGGCTTTATGGAGAGAGGTAAAAGAGTGAACAGGAGGTGGGAAAATGATTGGATCATTTCTATTAAATTAAATTCAATTAAACAAGACCAGGTGCTACATCAAAAATGCAGCAGAGCTGATGCAGTTTCTTTCAGTTAACGAGTTTAGTTTTCATGGAGATTTTGAGGAAACCAGGCCTGACCATTCATCTGCTGAGCTGTGTTTGAAATTATTTAAATTTGCAATGTGGAAAGATCCAAAAAAGAAGTAAATTGTGTATACAATTTGCCAAAGAGCATATGCACGAAACCCATTATTAACATAATGAAAGGAATAGTTGTAGAATAAATTGTGGACACATCCTGCAAAAGGACACAGATGGATTTTTTTTCTTCCCCATATGAAATGTGATGAAACAAAGGATACAAGCTGTGTGAAACTATCCACTGTTACACATCATGTTGCAAGTCATCTGAGACCTAGGTGTTCAGGCACTTTTGAATTGGAAAAAATACATGAGCTGCAGCATGCTGTTTATGTTACCAGCAAGCTTGAGCAAACAAGTCCCTCTAGGCTTCTATGTGGCAGATCAGAAGGTGTCATTTACTAGCAGATTTTTTTTTTTTTTTTTTAATTGAAAATGAGGAGGAAAAAGACAGATGATATCAGTGAGGAAAATGAAGGTAAAAGATGTGGTGTGCACTTCATTGTTCTTCTTTCACCATTTCAGCACCCAAAGGCACTAATAAGAGAACATTACTGTCCTGCCTGCTTTGTGCACACACAAAATTTAGGAAGCTGAAAAACATGCTTCTTTATGGAAGCTTCCATAAGGGAAGAATCTTTGTGAGTCTTCTCTCATTCTTTAACTCTCTTTGTTTCTCTTTGATTCTTCCTTTGTTAAACACAATTACTTAAAACATTTAATTAAGGGCTTTCCTTTCATATCTTCTTTCCAGGAGATTTTTTAGCAAATGAGAATAATAACACACCTGAAGTCCTACTAACCAAACCACCTTGAAGAATTCTCCATGGCTTGAATGACCTGTCTGCTAAGACAACAATTAAGTAAAACATGTAATTTCATGCTTCAAGAAACCAAAAGAAGGAAATCTGAAGGGTGTCTCCATTTTGCGCCAACTTGCATAACCAGCTAGGTGCATTCCGGGGATTAATGCTAGAGGTTTTTTCTAAGAGATTTTTAAACTTCGTCTACTGGTATGAAAACTGACTATCATTTATGATTCCTTGTTTTCAGTAACTTAAATTTGAAATTTTTGAAGAAAACTGTCATCTAGGCTCTCTTTAAAATCAACAGAAAGAAATGGCCTTTTCATGTGGTATGTTTTATACTGAGGTTCCTAGTTAGTGGTCTAGAGTCCATTTATTACCAATAAAGAGAAACAGGCACTTCAAGACTGTAATACATTTAATCCTGATGTAGATATCTGACAAAGATAAATTACTTCCTCAGCGTGCTTTAGTCTATACTTAGAGTTGCACTACTCTATACTGACTAGAAAAAGGTAGTGCTTTCAGATGCGGGTATCAGATTTGTAGAGTTTGCATTCTAGGAGACATCAACTGTTTTAGTTTTGTAAATTATAGTAAAAAATTCTCCTGCTAACATACAGATTACAGTTTGTCTTGTTTCATAGATAGCACTTTCTTCTGGCTTATTATGTTTCCTAGAGAAAAAAATGAAAATATTTAAGAATGGTTTTCAATATAAGGAGTTTTTAAAAAGTATTAAAATCCTAAATATGTATATTTCCAAGTCTGACATGATGAGAAGAGTTCTCAACTGAAGAGCCTTTCCCTTGAGCATTACTCCACAATGCTTTTTTCTGTGAAATTATATTCAGCTTTTGTGGTTAATTGATTTTTCTAACGACAGAAGAAACAAAACATAAACTTGCTGATTGCACCAGGGTGGTTAATTTCCTTGGCAGATACATCCCAGGTATAGAAATAGAACTGCATCCTATGATAGTATTCTTGCATGAGAATACTCTGATTTAGCTATCTCTTTTATTTCTTGGCTGGTATCAATTTACTTATTATAGTCAAGTCTTCATGGTTGCCATTAAAGTACAACACTTGATCAGTATTTCACAGCGGTAGTGAAGCTAGCCTGATGTTTTTGACTTAACAGATGACAGCAACCATTTCAAACTACTCTAAATGTTTTCCTGTGAAAATTTCAATTTCTATAAAAAATTTCTTATTAACTTCAAATGAGTATCCTCTGATGTGTAGATATTTTCAACATCCTTTTTTAAGGTAAAAAAAAAAAAGTTGTTGAGGCAGAAGGGTGACATATAAGAAAATGAGATAGATTCGTTTTAGAACAACACAGTACATTTTAGAATTCATCAACACATTAAATTTCTGAAACTAATTTAAGTTATTCTTTTTACCATATTTTCCCATTATGTTTCAGAATTCAATGTTAGCTTGTATAGTATGCCTTCCGATTTCTTCAAGATGGCAGAACACTTTTCAAAGGGTGGTTTTTCTGTCTAACAATACCTTTACTGTCTTTCCATAAGTCACAGAGGTTTTAATATCACTATTTTATTTCCACAGTTTCTTCTCATAAGTATGCAAACCACTCATATCTTGAGAATGGTGTCCAGGAATAGCCTGCAGGCTATGTATACATTGTCTGAGGTTTTCTGCTTTGCTTTTCAGCTTTTTTTTTAAGAGTATTTTCCCATAGATATAAAATCTGCTGTTTCAAATTTCAGCATCTCTTTCCTGTACCCTTGAGTAGTCACAATCCATTGAAGTTTTTTATGTTTTCAAGAGAAGACAATTACAGTACCATAAAACAATGACATCTATTGAATTTTGTTCCTGAATACACCCAAAATATTTCCAGCTTATAATTTGCAGCATGCACACTTCTTTGTTCCATCTCCTTATGTATTTCTATTCGCTTCCTGTACTTTGTTTCTCCACTGGAGCTCTCTATCAAATTTGCATGGGCCACTTGGGTAAAATGCTAACTCTGTTAAAGCCATTTCGTTTCAGGGACCAAACACTTTAACAGGCTCTGATGAGCCAATTCACCTGTTTGTGTTAGTGCTCCTTGTGCTGTTTCCATCAAAATGGGCTTCATTAGCAAAGATCTACTACATCAAATTTTTAGGTTAAGACAGTTTGCTTTGACAGGCATGGTGATAAGTAAGTGATATATAAGCAGCACACATGGGCAGATTGGAAGAGAAGGCAACTTCTGCCAGCAGGACAGTGACCAGACCCTGAGGGAGAACTGGAGAAGCAATTGTTTCAAATGTGAATGTTTCGTTATGGTCTCATGTTAGAAAACAGCATCATCGAGTGCCAGAGAGAAATGACCATTTTTTCCATCATTGCCATTTGTTTGTGACAACTCCTTTTGTATCTTCCACATGGTTTCCTCTATATACCCATTAGAAATTCTTCCTTCTAAGCAGTTTTTTTGTAAGTTTTCTTCAGCCAGACTAAGGTTTTTCAGACACAATTGGTTCTTTCAACACGGCATTGGAAACGGGAACACACCCTCGGTCCTCCTGCCTCAACGTACAGAGGCACAAGGATAGGCCTGCTGAGGGGTGCCCCACCACACAGCAAGCACGGCCAGACCAGCCCACAGCCACCAGGCAGGTCCAAGGTCTTTCCAGGGGGCCTGGTGCAAGATTGGGCAATGGCTTGCTCCTAGCTGCAACACAGCTCCGTCCAGGACACCAGCCAAGGGTCTGAGCCAAAAAGTAGCTCTAAAGACCCAGAAAAGGCTTCTCATACAGCTCTGTCTCACAACTTCACTGTTTTGACAGAAGTCTTGTCCAAAATTAGCCAAGCTTCACTGTATCAGAGCTGACCTGAAGTTTAGGTGGTTACGTCCTTGGGGTCTGGATGGCATTATTGGGCTTGTTGGTGTAAACAAGGCTCTGAAACCAAGAACTTCAAACACCCCTGTGCTCTTTTTAGGAGCTGCCTGTGTTCTGGAGTACTCACCTCTGCTGTCTCTCGGATATTTACACTACTTATAATCATAGACTATGCCATATATTGAATAACTTTCCTTTTTTTCCACCTCATAGATATAGTTGTAGGCTTAAAACATTGCTAAGAAATAAAAACGGAAAAAATATGACTTTGATATATGCAAACAGTAGGTTATTAGGGAAAGCTATATCTGCAAGAACGTATTATGAAAATAAATAAAATGCCTTCGTGTATTGGTCTATTTTCTTCTTATTTTCCTAAAGGTTAGTCAATTTTTCCAGAAGATTCACTTTTCATACACAAAAAAATAAATTGCAGTGATGCCCATGTATCATTCCTTGACAGTTACGATGGCATTTTCTGCATCAAATACCAAAATGTGTGGCATAGCAATGAAAGTAGGTTAGACAAGTTATAACTTAGGGTCACTTTGGTAAGGAACCTGAAGAGGCAATTTATGGATAAGAAATGACAAGGTACAGTGAACATCTACAGTTTGATGTAACAAGTCCTTTTTCATAAATGCTTAATTGCCACACAGAGTATATTAAGCATAGACAACTTTAATAAACTGAAGCATCTTAATCAAAATTAAAAAAAAAAAAAAAAAAGATTTTACGTACATGCATTCAGAGAATATCAGTTGAAAATGTATTTACACACAAGAAACACAAATGAGAGAAGGCATATGTAGGACAATACTAAACTCCTCCTCATTAGGTGATTTCCATGGCCACAATAAAGCAGAACCAATAAGTACTGCCTTGCATTTTTCTGAAGGCATGAAATCTTCAATTATAATACAAACAAAAAAAACTTCAACTAAGAGTGTATCTTAATGAATGGCCTTTGATCTGATAAGAAAGTGGCTTATAAATGTTTAATAAAAAAAGTTATTAATACAAGATTTCAGTACAAATTCTTGTCTATACCTGAGTGGCATTCACAGCATTTACTGGGAATTCACTGCATTTTTTCACAGCATTTTGTGCATTGGCATAAGTGTAGGTAGACTGTTGAGAGCTTTGGTGCTATACTACAACACATCTAAAAATTTCTTGCTCAGTTATGTTATTTTCCTGTCAGGCCTTTCCTCCATGTCAGGAACCAAGAACAGGTCTGTACCAGACACAACCACTTTCAGCCACAGAAGCAGCATGCATGTTTATGTGCATGAGTGTATATATACATATATGAATATACATGCAAAGATTATAAAGACATTACCTCAGAAACGTATGACTGTAACATCTAATACTAGTTTCGTTAATAAGAATGAATACTCTGTCTCTTTTGCACACTATGTTGAAGAAACAAGACAGGATTGGACTGAAAGTACAGCTAATATAAGCAGCTAAAATGGTTGTGGGCAACACTGATATTCACGTTAAATCTATTATTTTTTCAGCATTTAAACATAATAGGCTATAGAAGAACAAGCTGAAGGTGTAATCATTTGTTCGTTACCACTGGTATTATCAAATCTGTCTTCTTGTCGTGATAAATGTTTTAGCTTCCACCTAAACAGAGCATGCATCATAAATTTCTTCTAAATTACTGTATATAAAAAGACAGAAGAATATTCCTGAAGTAATATATTATAGTTCCTGTCCATTTGATGCCTAGCTCAGTCCAGAATGATTGTTTACAAGGGTTACTTTTAACATTCATCTTTACAAATCTGTATTCCTTATCACGCAATTAGAAAGGAAAAAATTATGTGTATTATAGTAAACTCTTTACTGTCAAGTATAATTACAGCCCCAAAATTTAACTGCTGAGAGATATTTCTGGAGGTAAACTACCTTCTTCTAGATCTGCCTGGGGTGTGTGAAACTAGGCAATGAGCTGATCTATTGAGAAGTTAGCTCAGCAAGAGTATTTTCTTCCAACTAGTTCCTATTTGGCTTATCTAGGTGTTAATCATCCCATATGAAGAATGCCTGTTTCCTCAGAATGTTTAAGTAGGTTATGTCAATTGCACCTTTAATTCCAACAAGCATAAATCCTGGCGAAGTGTTGAACTTCTTTGAGAGAAAAAAATGTTTATGTTCATAGGGTTTGATTCTGTTTACTTCAATCACAGAAACACACCAACATACACAAGGCTAAAGCAGGTTTCTCAACATCTGAATTTTGATGTCTCACCCAATCCTCCACAGCACTGCAAAGCTGTTCCTTCAATAAGTGTTGGAGGAAAGTGAGAAGACAGTGGGGAATGTGCATGTGCAAATGAGTGTTGGGAGGAGGGGAAGTAACCATAACCCATGTATTAGCATAAATAAGCTTAGAAAAAATGCATGACCCTCTTCTCTCATTCATGACAGCATAGGGCTAGAAGCTGTCACTCAGGGGAGTCAGGAAGAACCTCGAGCTGCTGACAGGGTGGAATAACTCACACCAACAGCTGAGGTCTGGGTGCCTTCAAGGATCTGATGTGGGCTTCTGACTTTTGCAAAGCAGTCAGTAAATCTCAACCACCCACAGAATCACAGAATCACAGAATCACAGAATCACAGAATGTTAGGGGTTGGAAGGGACCTCTGGAGATCACCTAGCCCAACCCCCCTGCCAGAGCAGGTTCACCTACAGCAGGTTGCACAGGAACGCGTCCAGGTGGGTTTTGAATGTCTCCAGTGATGGAGACTCCACCACCTCTCTGGGCAGCCTGTTCCAGTGCTCTGTCACCCTCAAAGTAAAGTTTCTCCTCATGTTTAGATGGAACTTCCTATGTTCAAGTTTGTGCCCGTTACTTCTTGTCTTGTCACTTAGCACCGATGAAAAGAGCCTGGACCCATCCTCCTGACACCCAGCCTTTAAGTATTTATAAGCATTGATAAGATCCCCCCTCAGTCTTCTTTTTTCCAGACTAAAAAGACCCAAGACCCTCAGCCCACCGAGGAGTATTTGGAAGTAAAGCTCATTTGAATTGTTTCACTTCAACGTAATTTGCTATTTTTGCAGAAGAATACTGTAGTAACAAGTTTTAAAGCAGCAGCTCATAATTCTAGAGCAGAAAATTAAATGAGCTGTGATGATCAACCTCAGATGAGGTCCTTTTGTATGTTGACTTCAATGGACCTCAAAGCATAACCTGCTTTTCAATATTATTTGGCTATATTCTACTTGCAGAAGATTTTTTTAAGGACAAAGAGAGTCAGAAGTCAGGACATCACACTCCTTCACAGTCAAGTTAAAACTAGGCTTAATTTTGGTGCAGCATAGGTATTCATAATTCTAAAACATCTTTACAATATAGATGACAAGCATACTCTGTTATTCCAAGTGAAGCCATATGCAATGAAGACTTACTGTAAAACTCCCAATATACTATCTTCAAATGTCATTTTGAGCTGGGAACCACAAAGCACTTTGTATTTAAATTAAATATTATTGCACAATAGATATTGAATATTTCTGGTTTATCATGGTAAAACTCTCAGGTTAAGTGATAAAACAGCCTATTTCCACACAGAGAGAGGAGCACAGAGGAAAAAACAGGTCAGGGAACCCACATAACATCATCATGAGGAACCCCAGAGGCACCTTTGAGAGGGGTATCAATACCCCAGCCAGAACCCCAGTGCCTGCCTGGACCCTCCCCAGGGTGTCCCAGGGAGCCTCCACCCCTGTGACTGAGGGACACCCAGCACCATGAGTCTGTGGGGGCTCTCCAGGTCTCATCACAAACAGAGGGGTCACTGGCTGGGTTTACGGGGTCGAAGTGGGTGTCACAAGGCTTATTGTGGGATGTGTAGGGGAGGAACCAGAGGCAGGAGAGGTGGAGATCAGGGTGGTTTGAGGAGGAGAAAGCATGGAAAAACAGAGGGGAAATGGGATACAAGGAGCTGGAGAGGTGTGATCAGGGGCTGCCCAGTGGGGCCATGCCCTGCACCTGATCGGCACAGTCCTGCCTGTCTTCTCTCAAGTCTCTGTTTCTGTTTCCCAGGTGATGGGCCGTGTCCCACAGGTCTGCAGAGGGGCGAGTGGTGGCTGTGGGAGGGGACCACGGGTCAGGGTCTGTGTGTCCGTAGCGGCAGCCACCAGAGCCAGCGTGGGTGCGTGTGCCAGTGTGTGATCACCAGCAAATGCAGCCCAGCCAGACGAGGAGCGGGGCAAGGAGCCTATGCGTGTTTGTGTGTGTTGTGTACGTGTGTTTCTGTATGTGCTTACTGCAAGTACGTGTTCAGGCTCACCTCTACCCATCTGCCAGATTTAGCAAGTCCTAACAAAAACCATGGGCTTGCAGAGTCTATTGGTAGAATATTACATCTGGGATTTACTTAAAAAAGGATATGACTGACCAACGTTTTGAATTTACATTTGTTTACAGATGATGAAGAATTTTCTGATAGATTTATTTTCAACAAAGTTACATCAGATATTTAATTGCCAAGCTCCTTGACTAGCACAAGCCTCACAGGCCCCTCAGTGCCGCAAGTGCCGTTGTGGGTGTATGTAAAACAGAAAGTGCAGTTGCACTTAGGAGCTTCAGACGCAAATGCAAATGAGACTGTCATATCCTAACGTGATGTTAGGACAAAGTAAGGGTATGCACTGACCTGTTTCAAAGGCCGTGATTTTCAGGGAAGGGGATTTGACTGTATGTCACAGATGGAATGAGTCACACACTCCAGACACTCGAGAGAGTTGGGATCCACACCCCACTGGGACACACACCTACAACAGTGCTACATTCAAATTACTGCACAATATTTCTTTCAAGAATGTCACAGCCTACCTGAATTTATAATATAAGGAAAGAACATTCCATTTTTTTTCCTGAAAAAGAATACTAATGGACCCCAAATCTTAATTTTTAAAAATGCAAAAAAAAAATAAATAAATAAATATGCCCTTTTTGGTGTAGAAGAAACAGAATTATAGAAAGACATGAAGAAATTTACTCTTAAATACTCACATGTCCTTTGTGAAAGCATTCACTAGAACAGCAGTAGAAGCTGCCTTTTCTCACTTGACCTGTCTTTACTTCTATGTTATTAGAAAGTGGATGAATAAAAAGTTGTACAATAGACATTCAAACTGCCTATGGGTAACACTAGGTATCAAGTTATTGCATCACTTAAATGATCCTTTAGATGGCAAAGTATCCACAAAGTCAAATTATCCAACAAGCAGAAAGATGCAGCCAAAAAGTAGAAAAATAAGGGTGCACCTGCTAGGAACAAAGGCAGTACCAGGCATGATATGGAGAATGACACACCTAAAATATTTTGTAGAAAACATTTAGACTAAGAATGGAAAATTAGAATAGGATGTGTCTATTTTTGTCTCATCACCCACCAACAAAATTTTGCCCTAGGCAATGAGCAAGCAGTTAGTAATTTTAGCCTGTTTTCTTGTGGTTCAACCCAACCCATAGTCAGGGTTCACTTAAGTGTTGTAACTTGTCTATATAACATATGTGTGTATGTATATTTATAGATATGTATGTATATATACATATGCATGCATACGTGCAAATATGTATATATAGTATATATACACAGTGCACATATTACACAGATGCTGGGAGTGTTACATATATAAATATGCTTGCATGTGCATAAGGTTTTTTGTACACATCTGGGGACACAATCATATGAGAGGAGAGTTGAGACAGAAGATTCTTTTAAGACAAATTCTACTGAGATGTCGGAAGCTCCATACATTTTACCCTATACCACCTGACTCAACCCTTATGTGGCAACGAAAAAAATTGTGCCTTTTTACATCCATTGTCAAAATCTATCTGAGTACACCAGCCCTGCAACTGTCAACCAAGAAGCCATACAGTGTTGCTTAAGGTAATGCATACAGTGTTTGGTCTGCATTGGGTTAGACTACACTACAATTTGTATTAATTTCTTCAGCCAGTGACCATATTCTTTGTAGTCTTACATCAGGAACACAATGAAAGAACTGCAGAAGAATTTTGCAGTATTCCCCCTCTAATATTTATGTTACCCACAGCTCTAGCAACTGGACCTACAACTGTTTGCCTCATTTGAGGTTATAATCATTATGCCTCCATGCTGATTTTGTGCATTCCCCATACGTTGATAGCAACAACTTTCACAATTGTGTTTCCTTTTATAGACAATTTTCAAATATAGGCAACTGAGAACTAAATTACTAGTTCAGTCTAAATCTGGACTAGTTTCCTCCACAATTGTCCCCATGGCTGGTGTGAGATTTACAAAACCAAGTACTCCAATCATATTATTAGAATGTCCTTTTTGTTGCATAGGCAGTAAAGGCATGTTACACCAAGTAAATTTGCAATGGTCTCTATCCCAAGGAACTCGGATTGTGAAAGCATCAGCCTTGTGAAGAAGTAAACAGAAATCATTTCAGTACAGATTAAAACAGTTTATCACAGGCAGCACAGCGGAATTACACATTCTATAAATGGAGAAGTATAGTGTTTTATAATACAAACACATATTACGTGTCTGGGCCAGAAAACAACCAATCTTCCCTATTAGGTACTGTTACCATCTGTCTTGGACTCTGCTCCCCTTGATATATGGCAAGTGTATGTAAGTCTTCTGTCCTAGCATCTACCTGAACAAATACTTACTGACTTATGTATCAATAAGGTTCAATATTATTATAAGTAAAAGTCTACACGTATAGCAGAGTTCTATTGGATTTAACCCTTAAAAGATTTAATCTAATGAATTGTGTAATATGGAACAGATTTTAAATCCTAAGTACTTGCCAATAACTTCCATATTCTACATATTTTTATATGTATAAAGGATCTAAAAATGTATGAGTCAGTATGTGACTGTTAATGCCAAAATACACTGGAAGCTAAGAGCTGGCCTATAAAACTTACTCATGTTAAGTTAGCACTTGAAAGGAGGGGCTTTAATGGAACTGCTTGTGTCAGTAAGTGCTTATCAGTGTGAGCTAGGGCTCCACAATCTGGCCTTTTAAAGAAAATAGCGTCTCTGAGTTTCAGGTGGCACGTTATGCAAGCCTGTACTGCAGCACCTGCAGTGCATGATATAGAACAACATATGCTTGTCTTATGGCACCATTTATTTAGAAATAGCACACAACACATCTGATGCTAAAAAGAAGAACAAAGCAAATCAACACGTTTGTTTTCAGAACAACCAACTATTTTAAGCCCATGAATTTTTCACTGAGGTTTTGGGGATTTGGGGGGTTTGGGGATTTTGGGGGTGTTTTTTGGTTGTTTGGTTATTGGCTTTGTTTTTGTTTTTGGTTTTCATTTTGGTTTTGGTTTCTTTTGGGGGTGGGAGGCAGCAGCGGAAGGGAGAGAATAGGCTCCTTAAGATTTTTTAGGAAATTTGCTGCAAAGCAATGCTTTTAATCAAATAAAATGTTTGGGTAAATTAAGAGTCTCTGAAAACTTTCAGCCCACAATTAATGGTTATAAAACCAGAACTGTATGCTTCCCTGAGGTGTTAACATCAAAATTAGCAACAGAAAATACTGTGTGCTTCTGCTTGAAATGCTGATTGTGACTATCTTCTTTTTTCTGAAGTTAATTGTGGATGAAGTCCAATCCATTCCCTTTTGTGACCTCAGTGATGTCCTGTGATAAACATGGAAAGATCCAAAATCTTACAAAATCGGTATACGGACTCTTTAGAACTACTAGGCGTATTGCCAGCATGTAATTCAAGAAAGGGTAAGAGAATATGTATGTGAACTATTTAAAACCAGAAGGAGGATAGAGGCCAGAAGTTATCTCTTTTGCTGTTTATTAACCAAATCATACAGCAATGTAAATGCCAGTTGGATTGGTAGTAGAAGGATCTTAAAATATATTTAAATATCCTAACACTGAAAGGTCTTTGACATAAGCAGTAAACTGCAAAAAGAGAAGTGTGTACGTAGCAGTGAAACTGGTGACACATACTACTGACTCTTCTCCTGGACATTCTCCTGGACATCATTCATATGTGCAATGAGATGATGCAAGGTAGTATTAACATGCAATTCAATAATCAGTGGAACAACTTCATGACATATCATCTGAAAATACTATAAGGAATAGATTAAGGCTGAAACAGAAGGTTTTCGAGACAGAATTGTCACCTGGGTAGCTAATTATTAAAAGATGAGAGCAGAGGGGACAGCCTAAGGGCTGCAGATGAAGATCTGCAGGGAGAGTTACATTCCCTTTGCTCTGTCTAGAATACATCCGTGGAAAGTCTAGCTGACTGCAGCCAACATATATTTGATTGCTTTCCCACATTTGATTTTCCTAGGAGTCCATGACTCCAGGGTTCAGATGCCAGGTGGTTCAAAGCTAATTTTGCAAAGCACAGCCACAGCACCTCAGTTCAGCTTTACTTTAAGAAAGTTCTGGCGAGCTTTGTGCTAGTTTCAGTTTTGAGACCATGCAGCATCAGAAAAGAAGAAACAAAGGACTGGAACTGTTGAGTCAGCTGTAAGCAGTAGCTCCAAGGCTAAAGAGAAAAATATTGACATGAAAAGGTAAAAAGCCCAGAAAAATGCAAAGCTGAAAGGCAGCAACACAGGAAGGTAGGGATAGAGCTCATTTTGTCATCAAGAGGTCATATCTTCTCCATCTGACTTGTAAATTTCTGAATAGCAGGTTATGTCACCAGGTGCCTGGCATGAGGAGTTGTAAGCTTTCTAAGGCTTAATCCAAAAGTAAATCAGACCTTGCTAGCAATTAAAAAAAAAAAAAAAAAGAAAAAAAAAACAAAACAAAACAAAACAAACAACCCCCCCCCAAAAAAAACAAAAAAAAACAACCCCCCAAAAAGGTGTACTCCTGACTACACACTGACTTCAGAGTTTCTACACATAATAAAAGATACCCAAACACAATCGGTTGGCAGAGAAAAGGTTCTCTACTGCCAAACAAGATTATCACCAAAATTTATTCAATGGTTACATGGTGAAATAACCAATGCACATAAACAATATACAGATAGGGTTCAGTTAAAGGTGCTTTGGGATGCAGAATTGGCCTGAACATTTTCCTCCATTATTTTTTCCAAGGAATAGGTAGTCGATGAAATCTGTCGTGTCATGGCCTAACACTCAGCTGTGCTATTATTTTCAGGAAAGAAGGCCATCCTACTACTCTTTGACTAGCTTGTTTTGCAGTGTCAGAGTGCCTCTTCTATATAGTATATCCATCTAAGCTACTATCTTTGCATACTCATGGACTTGCAAAATTGTTGTACTTTGTGACATTCTTTTTCCCCCTTCAGCTATATACTTCATAATTTCCATGAATGGTAGCTACTAGAAAGTTTAAATACATTATTTTCTTCTTCCCCTTGATAACTTTTGTAATTATATTTAATGTTATGTTACATGCTTTTCAATGTCCTTCTGTTAGCAGCTGTAATTCCAGCATCATCTTCACAAAGATGTTAAGACAGGTGCATTATCTAGGAAAGTTACTTGTTTCCTTGCATATCAGAGAGAATGACACACAATGGTGTTAGTAAACATTTCCAACGTACAAGTTTAAAATGCCTAGGTTCTCAAGAAGCTGAAGTTAAAGATTTCATAATTTTAACATACACATTCTGCTGTGTTAAGACTCTTGGATAAAAACATGAAAGGAATGGGTTAATTTAAAAAAGAAGAAGAAAGAAAAAAAGAGCAAAACATGTAAATTATATTAGGCATATTCCTCAACATGCGAAATAATGCTTTGATTTATATGCACTTTTCAGACCTTTGAGTTTCAGCTTTAACAGAAATGAGTTTTGTGTTTTATCTTTTTGAGAATGTTCTTAATGAGGAATTAAAGTTTTTACCTAAGAACTTGCCTATAAAAGTGCCTTTTCTTCCAAAACCAGCTTAATGTATGTAAACAGCAGATCTAAGAGACTGATCCTCCACATTAAAATCATTTGGCAGGTTGGTTTTGGTTTCTGATAGATAGTCTTCACATAATTCCAACCA
The DNA here is from genome assembly GCA_947846985.1 of Fratercula arctica. NCBI lineage: Eukaryota > Metazoa > Chordata > Aves > Charadriiformes > Alcidae > Fratercula > Fratercula arctica. The sequence continues at coordinate 33,812,439 of CANTUZ010000026.1, forward strand.
GTAGGCCCCCCGCAATCAAAAGGAAGTGCTGTAAATCAAAAGTCCTGCCCAAATACACACTCCAGACTGTATTGATCAGTAATACAGTGTTCAGATAACGTGTTCAGAAACAGTTTTCCTTTAGGTCACACAGAAAATACAGCCATACTGAAGAGGGAGGTGAACTTTGAGTTACAGGAAGTACTTTACCACTAATCAGTCCTGGCCCACAGATCGAAAGTGTGGAATACACTAATTAAGAAGAGTCTTTTCTGTTTCTTTTTTTTTCATGGTATTTAAATCATTTAAATACCATGTTAAAATTCATGATATTTAAGCATTTAAATTTCATGATATTTAAAACCTGGCATTTAGACCAGGTATAAAAACAAAATTAAGATATACTTGAATTTTTAAAGGATCAGAAGTTTTCTAGGAAATAAGAGAGCAATGATCCACCTTGTATGAAATTTACTTCTCTTATTTTCATAGAGATGGATTCACAATGATTTGACATTTCATTCATAATATTGTATGAAATATAATATGAAGAAACTAACAGATGTAATGTCCTGAATATCTAAGGAAACAGGCATGAAAGTGTCCCGATACACAGCATTTTTCTTCTTATTTTGTTTCACTACCACAGGAAAGATGAAAATCAAGGATTTAGAAAACAAAACAGATTTGGAGTTTAGGAATGAGTCAGGGATAACGTGGATTTGATCATGAGTTCTTGTGAGGTTTTACCTTCAAAGAGATGAAATTCCAGACAAAAACCCATCTACACTACATTTTCATCAGTTTGGGGAACTTCTGAGGAGTATATTCAGACTACAGAACTCACAATTTTTAGTGAATATGGGTTTTGGCCACTAAAAATGGGAGCTGATACCACTGCAGAAGATTTACCTTTGATCTCTCTAAGAATTGTATCACCCTCATCTTTTTAGTTCTTGTGAACCGTCTAAGCTAACAATTTAGAAGATCAGTGTACTGAATAATGCTTTCCTATCATGTATTTAACTGGCTTTAATGAAAAAGAAAAAGGATCTTAATTTCTCATATTCAGAACTTTCATGGATCTTGACAGCAGCGGCCAAGCTATGTGGCATCATTAATTCTATAGGTCTCTCTGTGGCACTACTACTGAATTCAAATGTTCTCAGTATAGGGAAAAAAGGCCTGGCTACACTTTGTGTTGCAGGTGAGACCATATTTTGACATACCATTGTGTAAGTGCTGGAACAGTTCAATAACACCTAATGATGTGGTCAGTCTGGATTGGTATCCTGTATAGTACACTGACAAATAACATTGGTCTTTACAGTGATGTCTTGTAGTAGTTGCTTATACCTGTTTCTAAAGCTTCATAAAATGAACAAATAGATATAGATTCTTATCTGAATCTGACAGATGAAGTTCTCTTTTAATGCTAACTGTGTGCAGCCCGCCACCAGGTGATGGATTAGCTGAGGTTCAACAGCAGTATGCCATATCAAAGTTCCCAGTGCAGTGCAGTGTGAGATGACCTCTTGTAGAATTTAAAGTATGTAATAGTGTATGGTAAATTAAAGTCTTTCTTTTCTTCTGTCCTTCCAATTTAAGAAGAAGCCCCTGAAAAGAAACAGGTAGTAAAACATGTGTGCAAATTTTGTACAATAATTGGAAAAAAACATTTTTTCACAGTGTTTTTGCAATTTTTACACCCTTCTAAAGCTCCTCAGCTTTTCCGAAAAGACTAAATGAATCATAGCATAAATAAGAAACAGACATTAGGCATATCAAGGGAACTTTTAATTTTTAAGGAACCCTAAAAGTAATGCCAATATGTCAGAAAATTAAAAAAAAAAAAAAAAAGAGAGAGATACAAAATAATTGAGGGGAGTGTTTTGAACTGTCAGAAGCCAGATCCTTACCAAATAAGTTATTAGTATACGGGGTGGGGAGGGAGGGAGGAGGGGTGTGTGTGTGGAGGGAAGAGGTTGTAATGCTTTGCTACACATCCATTGACTTTTCTCTGGGATGGTGACTGCAGAGATTCACCTCTAGAAATTAAGAGAAGCTTTACAATCAGAAAACTTTGCATTATTCTCTTCTTTCTCTGGACCCAATCACTGTCAAATTTAATTTTTTTTTTTTCTATGTCATACTACATATTTTATAATATTCAAACCTTCCTGGGCTGCTCACAGCAAATGGAGGAGACAAGGCTACTTAACTGTATTTCATTTGCAATCTGAGGCACTGTAGGATTTACTCCTTGGTATTTGAGACACTGACCACAACTTTCTGCAGCTTGGTTCAGATTTGGGATGTTCTTTGCAGTGGCTAAAAGTCCCACAGACCTGAATTTAACCAGTGCAGAGCAATTCTGAATAGCCAGAGCCTCAGGGGAAAAAAAAACAAGTATGCCATTGTCTCCTGAAACTGAGTTATACTGGAATGTCTTGTTCTCAGATATTTTTTTTTTTCCTGAAAAAAACCCCCAGAATCCTAAATTCTGTCCTAAAAGTCCTCTATTCTAAATCCTAAATGTCCTAAATGAAAAGCAAAGGAAACCAAACAGACTGAACCCCCAACCCTTTGCCTCTGGTGAGCGTGGGAAGTCAGTCCTTGGAAAAAGAACGCTATAGTATCTTAGTACAGCTTTTTTCTCCAAACCAAGCAGTATGGCAAAACACTATTGCATTCTTACAATGACCTCTTTATTTCCTGCCTGTTAACTGGAGCATGGATTTTGAAAAGAACAATAAGAAATGTTCTTTCCTTACATTCTGTTTCCAGAAGCTAATAGTCCATGCTGCGTGGACACCACTAATTCCTTTATACTCGCTTGATGGTGCTTTTTGTCTGCCATCTGTATAACACTAGAACTCTTAAGGAATAGTTTATAGGACACATATTTTTCTTCCACAACAGAAATATCACTAGCCTACACATCCTCTGTGATGTCTAAGTATGTACTTTATGCTTCTGTGTGTTCCTCAGCTGTCTGCTAGATTCATAGCCCTTGTTAAACTTTGTCTAAAATCTTGTTCTAGCTTTCTTAAATATAAAAGCAAAAACCCTGTAGAAAAGCAATCATTTAATGAGATGATAGTCACCTGGTCATATAAATAAAATATGAGATTGGGGGATTTCTCGTGGTTTCGTTTTTGGAAGTTGGGGTTTCCAGTTGCATGAACAGTTGGGTATTTGCTTTTGAAATATATCACTTGAGGTGGGCTGCCCTGAAAATATTGAATTCCTTATATCTAACTTTTCTGATTAATTTAGTGTGTTACACCTTTTACAAATGTCCTGTATGCCTCAGAAGTGACCACATGCACGCACATGCACACACACACACTCAATCACACAACGCGTTTTTTCATAGATCCCTGACAACTATTCAAAAATAAAATTCAGCCCAAAGTTTGATTTTAGTGGACTGGAACATGGAGAACAGGATAATGTACTTCTGAGCACTGTAGCAATGTACATGAACTAGATGCATGCATTTCATAAGAAATGCATGCACAAAGATCTCAGACCTTCCGAACGCCAGTCATCAAGCAGGGTTGGCTTGCTTTAGTTACCTGAAGAGAGACTCCTAGGAAGAGCTTCTAGAGCGCGGTGTTGTTGTGGAATCACAGAATTGTAGGGGTTGGATTGGACCTTTGGAGATTATATAGCCCAACCCCCCAGCCAAAGCAGGTTCACCTGGACCAGGCTGGACCGGAACACATCCAGGTGGATTTTGAATATCTCCAGAGAAGGCGACTACACGGCCTCTCTGGGCAGCCTGTCCCAGTGGTCTGGCACCCTCAAAGGAAAGTATTTTTTTCTCATGTTGAGATGGAATTTCCTGTGTTGTAGCTTATGCCCGTTGCCCCTTGTCCTGTCACCCTCCCATCCTGAGCACTGGTGAGGCTGCACCTCACCAGCGAGTACTTGACAGTATAACTTGGAAGTCTGAATACTTAATGCTATCAAATACTTACCTTGAGTAAGGCACAGTATTAATTTCTGATAGTCCAAATATACTTTAATATCCCTATACATCGATGGGTGTGCAAATAAACTTGATTTATAAATGGAAGTCAAGATATATAAAGCCAAAAAAGTCTGTAAAATTTTATACATTGCCAAATATCCTAAAGTCAGCTTTACTGAATTTTCTTCATTGTCAAATTAATGCACTTTCCCTACTGCCATTAGGTGCAATAGAGCATTCTATTTTATCAAATAAGCAGTTTTTCTCACACTTTTTGCCAGAAATTGCTTTGCTTTAGTAACTGATTAAGTGATCTTCTGCGTACATTTGTCGGACTTCGGGTGCTTTAAACTGAAGTATGATTCAAAATAAAAGATAATATTTGCATAATACAGGAAAATAATGTCTTTCACCTTGTTCTTGTACCTACTGAAGTGTTACACAAATTCATGTCTTAGCATTTTATTTCTAAGCTGTTACTCATATTTTCTAACCGTTTATCATGTGTATCATATAGGGGTTTTTTATTTGTTTGTTTATTTCTTTGCGATACTTCACTTGCCCTTACTTGAGAGGATTAAAAAGGATTAAGCAAACTTGCTGTAGAGAAGAATCCACACCATTTTTTAGTCATGTATTGTAAGCATTATTCTTATCTAAATGCAACAATTTTTTTTATTGGTGTGATTACTACAGTTAATAAGTGTATACTACCCGTCTCTTCAGTCTGTCTAATTGGGAAAAAAGAATCCATTTGTGGTGTGTTACCTGATTTGTTGCTGTTATTTTTCACTTTATTGGGAGATAAAACAATCTCTTCGAGGCCAGACAAGTTGTCACTTCCAGTTACTGTGGGTGAATATGATATGGCATGCAAAATTGCACACCATGTTGTTAAAACCAAAAAAATAATAGGTGTCACCACTGTAATTGCTGATAAAAATTCGGTGTTTGATACTTAAATCAATTACCTACCAAAGATGTCTTATGCCAGTGTCCTCTCTAGGAAGAATCTAATATAGCCTACTGACCCACAGTCAATCAGAGTATATAAGGAATGATGAGTCTTCAAGGAAATATATTATACGAACACAGTATGTATTTGTGTATTTCAATCCATACAATGACTTTTAAGGAGTGAAAATGGTGTCTGAATTTCATAGTAAATAATAAAGGTAAAAAGTTTCTTTTACTACATATGTGGTGATTATGTATTGTAATGATAAGTTCAGTCATTTCAAGAAAAGGAAAAATACTTGTAAAAATGGACATGGGTGGAAAAATCAGTGTGAGAGAGAAAATCCTTAAAATCCTGGAAAAAAGGAATACTTTATGTGATTTTTAATTTTAAAAATCCAGAAGGTCATAATCAGCACAAATGCCTGACCGAGAACATTGAAGAGAAAACAGAGCAAGAAAGGAATCAGCTATAGGGGCCATTTAGCTGTGAAAAGAGATGAAACTAACCCAAGAATGACTTAGTAAATTTAGGGCAGCACAGAGCTCTGTGTGGGAAGTTGAGTGAAATGGCACAAAACTGCTATAGCACATGAGATCACGAGGATGTTTTTTTATTTATTTCTTAGGCTTCTTCTGGGCCAAAGCCTGAAAAGCTGGTTCAAGATGGAATCTGTCCATGATAGAAATAATGAAGAAATAATCATATAGTGAACGGCAATAAGCAAAGGCCTAGATCTGGTGTGATTAGATTAATATATTTATTTTATGATTATGAAATGGTGGGGTACAAGGAGGGGAAAAGTGTTGGCTATTCGATCCTTCTGAAGCAAGAGCTGAACTTCCTTTTAAGCCAATGCAAAACAAGTAGTTAGCCACTCAGAGTGGATGGCACAGTCTCCATTGTCTAGCAAACTTCCATACCTGGCATGGAGATGGGGAAAAGACAGGACAGATTTTTGAGGTTGGTCCCTGGAAGGTTTGTGTAGTTCATATCAGCCCCACCCCTGAAGGAAACCCCCAGTCTGGGACCTGGGACCAGAGCCCTGAATTTCCATCATGTTTAGATGAGTGGTCTATTCAACAGATCATAATGACAGTCCTTCTTGATGGCTTTTTGTCTTGGTCCACAATCATGAGGCTGTCTATCTGACGTAGACTCTTTAACCCTGAATTACAATGGAACATTAAGTGGAAAATAAACCTGTGCCTCACCACTGCCTCAACACTGAGAATGCTTCCATATAGAGGCAGTGCTGGGATTTAGCAGACTTCATCTCACACAATTTTTTTTATGGCTAATAGTTCTCCTCAAACAAACTTTTTAGCATTTGTTGAAATTACCACTCCGATTTACAGTCATCAATAGGCAAAATACGTCCAATGTTTTCAAAAAATATTTAACTTCTTTCATGCAATGTTGTTCTTCAAAATGCTCGTAGTAGACAATATCAGGATGTTAGATTAAGATGAATAAAAGGTTTTAATATGTGAATTTGAAAAGCTATCTGAAAATAGACCATAAATGAGCAGATTAAAAAAACACATCTATTCCTGATCTAATTCTATTTAATGAGTTTTAACCAAAACCATAGCAAAGGATCTTAAATATATGCAGATTGAGTAATCAGTTAATTTTGAAATAGGTGCAATAGCAAACAGGAATGAAGACCCTTCAATTCTTTATACAAACCTAATCACACTGTAAATGAACAACAGCATTTGAAAACATTGCATAAACACAGAATAGATACAGAAATAAAGAAATGCAGGCCAAAACTATTGTATGAGAGAATGCATTAGGATAAAATATTAAAAAGCACTTATTTGAAGGTGTAGGTAAGATTAAATTCAGTTTTCTAAGTGTACCTCACCAATCTTTAATATTTTCTGATCTTTTCATACTATGGAATTATTTGTTAAATAAAAAGAGTACACTTTAAACACTTAAAAACATCTTTAATTCATTTTTTTGACCCGAGATAGATTACCATGTAATGTCAATTTTCCAGTATAGTTTTCTCTTGACAGTCATGGTTTTGCTGTATTTGAAGCTAACTAGCAATGTTTCCTTTTGCTCATTGTTTGGAATAAATTATTTTAGTATTACACTAATTTCAGAACTGGAATATCATACAAATGTCTACCCTACCTCACATAAACCAAAAAACAATCAAACAAACAGAAACCAAATAAACAAGCAAAAATTCCAATTTGGGAGTCATTATAAAGTTTCTTCTCCTGCACTGTCGTATAATAGGTGTTAGTGAAAGAACGACTAATAAATCACTGGTATCTATACATCTAACATATATAAAGACTCAGCCAGCTGTCAGTACAGTAGGGAACCTCATCTGAATTGACCTATTTCTTGCCTAGTGTAAAATTCCTGTCTCCTTCACTAATTATACCTTCAGAGACTATTCATGTTTGCTAAATATATACGTGTGTGTGTGTGTATTTATATTTCATGCCTTTTTTTTTTTTTTTTTTTTTGACCTTGTTACCAATGCTGTCCTTCTTTTTTATTTCCCATTTCTTTCTTCGTTGCTGTCAAGACAGGTCTTTAGGCATCATTCAGAAAATTCAGGATTCTGTGAAAAAGAAGAAAGCCTTCTGTGCCCTGATGGTTTGATACTTGTTAAATATGACATTTTTATTTCAGTTCATAATGAGAGGATGTGTCGTTTTCGTGCCATTCAGAGCAGGAAGAAGAGCTAATATTGTAACTACCAGAATCTAAGATTATAAATTAGATTCTTTTGTTATAATCTTAGTTTTTTCACTGACTTCAGTTTTACAGCTGTTCATCCATACTGTTGTATCCCACAAGGATAGAATAAGTTCATTTTTGAAAAATGCTTTGTGAAACATTCACAGTCTAGCACAGAATGAAAAGTCTTTAATGGTTATTTTAGCTTCAGAATTGCTGCGTTTGAACACAATGCACCACAGAGGTGAAATGGAGGAGAAAGAAAATGAGCAGGAAATATGGTATGCTCTATAGAAGTGTGTGTTCTCAGGTCACAGTATCTCTTTTTTTGTATAGAAGTATTTGTTTCTTCTTTCTTTTTTTTTTTCTTGTCCCATTTTAGAGATAAAAATCTGTGTGGGATACAGTGAAGCAAGATGGGAAGTAATTTATTTTTTTATACACCTTTTTTTTTTTATTATTATTTTGAGAATGACAGTATATTTGTACCTGGTTCTGTAAAGAGGATGTGGGTGTGGGTTCAACAGGCTCAATCTCATTTTTAAATAGGATCTAGGGCAATGATATTCTCTACACTCCCCCTGGTATAAAAGTCAGCATCTTTGTCAGGAGATGCCTTTTCAAGGGAGACAGATGGTATGAGCTGAACTGCGTGGAAAAAGTGTTTGTGCTTTCTCACCACACCTAGAAGCATTGCACCTAAGGTACAATGCTACTGTAATTTCTGAGGGGGCAGAGCCTCAAGTAACCTCCTAAAGAGGGCCATGATTCTGCTTACTCGGCATGAGAAATACCAACCAAAATTTCTACTGCAGCTTCTCTGCTGCTGCATGCTAGTGGAACATTTTTTTTTAACAGTCCTTTCTTTTATATAAGTGATTTCATAAATATCTTTCATCTCCTCTGGTGTTTTTTAGGTTCCTCAGAAGCCTACAAGAAACATATGTAAATTCAATCAAAGGGGAACTTTCACAGGCCTTCCTGATGCCTTCCACCAGACTCAATGGAAAGAGCACAGAGATCCAGACCACACACACACAAAATGTTTTGTTGTCTTTAAGTATCCCTACAGTCCCTGTATTAACTGAGCAGGTATGGAAACTGGGTCCATGTCTAGGTGCCAGCACTGGTAGCAAGGTTGACAGCAAGTGAATTCTTACAATTTCTGTGACAGAAACTGCATATAACAATTGCTTGTATTTTACTATCTACAGACTGCATGATGTGTTTTGAAAAATGAAAATCTTTTGCCCTAACATTAACTGCTGCTCTTTGAGTTAGGCAGAAATTTCTGCCAGGAAGCCAAGACTCCATCTTTTCAAGTAGGAGAATAAGGGAGGTAGAGGGGAAGGAAGGGGAAGTGGGAAGGTGCTTCAGGCATGAATGAAAACAATGAAATCCACTATGTACCCATGGTGACAGAATAAGGAGGTTTTCCTGACTTTGCTTCAACCCATGAAGATGCTAGAAGCTGTTGGACTGGAAAGCATGACTGGAAGCAAAGATCAACCCCAAACAGGTTTGGCAAGGGCAGATTTTTATCATCTCCTTTTTTATTTTCATATATTTCAGCCAGAAAATCTTATCTTCTTTGAAATGTTATGGTGTTCTTGCTTTTCTCTTAATTATTCATATCTTTAAAGTCTGAAAGCCATTTCTATGCTTTTGAAGTGCTCAATTTCAGGAAAAAGGTACAAGCAAATGTAACACAAAACTCTGCCTATTCAGAGTCCCATCTGCACTTAAAACTGCCCATTTCCCCTGAAAGTTTTCTAAGCTATATATTTTTACTTTCTTGTCTGAGCTGACAATTTACCTGTATTAGTGACCTACATAAGAAGTATCAGTAACACCGTGACATAGAAATACAGGTTTAACTCCATTGCCAAGGCTGATTGTTTGTTACTCACACAGTAAAGCTTAGTCTTCTCTAAAACAATAGTTGAGAAACAACCATTATGTGTTTCAAGGAGACCAGTAAAATTAATCCTGTTTACAAAAATGTGTGGGTGTTCTCATGGAAAAACAAATGCCACAAATAACACAAGGAACATCTTCTTTGTCACACTTACTGGGTAGAGATCCACTTAGTCATGAGGACAAAAATTACCTTAAAACTAGAGGAATTTGGATAACCTACTTTATTACATCAACAGCATCTCAGATTTTTCTGCATCTCCAAACAGAATTAGAAAGAAGCCAAGAAAAATACTGCAGTTGTGGTCACCACAGGGGCAGCAAGTTTGCAAGGTCTAGTGGAAGGTTATGTTGTGCCTCACAAATATGCCTACACACTTTTCCCCATGATTGATTTTCTGTTAAAATGAGGAACTATGATTTGAAGTGATTCATACATTAACTTGGGCCCTTAGTTTATTTAATCCAAAAGAGCATCTTGACCTGGACCTCCAGCACCAGGATGCTGAAAGTTCTCCAGGCCTGACTAAGCAGATCTGCCTGTTGTAATAGTAAGCAATTTACATATTGAAACTACAGAGAAGGTTGTCTAGAATACAGTGTCTTTTCATCTCTAAAGTGACAGACTTAATAAGAAGTACATTCCATTGTCAATATTTTAATGTTTATCTTGCTTAATGTAAGATCAATACTTTAACATAAGCTAATTACTCTCAGCATTAAGTTACAAATGTACTTCTCTATTGGCCTGGAAACAAAATAAAACACAAGACAAAGCAGATTTTTACTAACACAAATTTTATCTATTCCCCCCCCCAGCCCCCTCTCCTCCCCGCCCCCCCCGCCCCGCCCCAAAGTAAAAAAAATCCTTAATATTGTTTGTGTGAGTATCTAGATACTTTCAGAAAAGAGGCCAAATTAAATATTTATCATAGCAATGGTTTAAACTTATGTAAAACCTGCCATCTAATGAGTTAACGTAAGTCTGTCTCTCTTGTTTGACTTTTAATAAATTTAATAAATTTACTTTTATTATCACCAGTGACCATTAGGGTATGTGCAATCATTCCTGCTGTTATAGCTGAGTTTCAAATGATTCATGTTGCTTTAAATCTAGTCACACATGTTCCTAGCTTACACATGCAATGTATGCTCATATCATTTTCATGCTACTGAAATAAAACAGTATCTACTATGAAGTTCTAACTTTTTCAGAGTAAATGAAATAAGATTAATTACTCACAATGCTAAATTTATATTTAGGTTAAAGCAGATGAAGACAGTTCTTGGGTTTACTTCCAAATATCTAATTTTTGTTTAAAATTAACATAGACTAACCAGATGAAATTATGAGAGAAACTATGTGTAGGCAGTAAAAAAAAAAAACAACCCTTAAATAAATTTTGAACCAGTGGATTTTATTTTAAATACCAAATGGAAAGATCTTAAAAGTGAAGATGAAAATATTTTCTCTAGCTGCCACTATCTTATTTCATTCTGCTAAACAACATTAATAGAATGCCCTTTACTGGTCACCGTTAGAAGCAATTACAACAGGAAAGCTAAAGAACACTGCCAAATGAAAAACTTGTCATTTTCAGATAATGAGATAGTATTTTATTTTTAATTTGTGCTACAGCACAGCTTACAATCTCCAACCAAGATGGAAATTGAATTGTGCTAGGAATGTACAAGCACAAAGTAGATGCAGTCACTGCCCTAGAAAGCCTAGCAGCCTAAGAAGAGAAATCAGACAAAGAGAAAGACAGAAATTCTACGTACTCAGATGCTTCTTGTGTGTTCTCATTGCCTGCTGCCCCCCGCCCCCATCCTTTTTTAAACAGAAACAGGATTGATGTTGACAGTATGGCTTTCAAGTACAGCAGTGTGATGAAACACTGAACTACTCATAACAGTGTGAACTGAAAGAAAGACAGGATTGCCACTTACTATGGCAATAAGCAGACAGTGTCACAGCAAAATAATATTTCTTCGCTTACATAGAGCATTTTTTTATTTGGTTATATGAAAATCAGGATGCATGTATGTTGAAAGGCTAAGAGCACAGACTTCAGTTAGTGTAGCAGAAAAGATGATCCTTCTCCCTTAAGGATTTTCTCCCACCTGCAAATACAATTTCACCTCTGCATATTGCTTCCTCCCTCATCTTAAGTCCAAGTGCTCCTGAAGAAAAGAAACTTGATAGTACTCCCTGTTCCTTTTTTTTTTTTTTTTTTTTCTTTCCCCCATATAGGTTCTTTAAAAGCTCTGAGACATCCAAGAAGAATCTCGCTGGTAGCATCTACTTCATTATAGAAATTGTATATGTCTTTCTTATGTGTGTTTTGAGGACAGGCTGAGAATATCGACCCCTCCGTTATGCTGGTGAGTTGGTAATCACAGGAATACTCCCGGATGCATGACTCAATGACTACTAATGGGAATAAAGAATTCTCTATCTGACTCTTTAAAAGTAGTATTACTATAGATTACTGGGAATGCATAGGAGCAGGACTGTTCATAAATCTTTTGCAGATATTTTACAAAATATTTATAACTGAGGTAGTTTTCAATTAGCATATTTTGTGTGATACCCTGGTCAGGAGCTACAGGAGCACAGGGTTAAATGCTTCTTTCTTTCAGTGATGTAAATCAAGAGTAACTTCATTGAATTCCGAGCAAAATCAACATACAGAAGAGCAAAATGAGTCCACATTGTTACTAATGCACCCTGTAAAATGATCCTGTTCAATTCACATGCAGAATGTGTATCTGTTGTGAAACAAAAGATGCAAAGGATATGTGTGCCTGTTGTGGGTAACATTACAGGGATGAGCACTGAGAATTAAATCATGGTAAATACACTCTCAAAAATATCAAGCTTAAATTATATAAGGTGCCTAGTTGGACTGATGAAATGTGTTTTATACCACTACGAAAGCTGGGGAATTTAAATCAATCACTAGGAAAAGGAAATAGATCAAGTATGTGCCTTCCCATTAGCTCTGCAATGCTTGACAGAAATAGGACAGCAGAGAACAGTTTTTTCTTCGTGCACATGGGGTTCTGTTGATGTCATCTGAATTTTATTCTGCACTGCTTATGCACTGTTGCCTGGAGGAGCCCTGCAGTCTTGAGGTAAATACAGTAACTTAAAGCTTTATCACTGAACATATTCCTGCCAGTCCATTATCAAGATAATGGTCTCTTTTTCAGGCACTGAAGTAAAGCTCTATCTGGATACTACCACAAAATTAACAAAATAAATGAATACACAATGGGACTGTTGACTCCACACAATATAGTATCACAGAGTCATAGAATATCTCAAGTTGGAAGGAGCTGATAAGGATCATTGAGTCCAACTCCCTGCTTCTCACAGGACTACCTTTCCTCCTTGAGGAAATTGTAGGCTGCAATGAGGGCATCCCTCAGCATTCTCTTCTCGAGGCTGAACAAACTGAGTGACCTCAGCTGCTCCTCAGAAGTCTTGTCCATGAGGCCTTTCACCATCTTGGTCGTCCTCCTGTGGACACACTGTAATAGTTTGATGTCCTTCTTATACAGAAGTGCCCAAAACTGCACAGAATACTCAAGGTGGGGCTGCACCAGTGCAGTGTAGAGTGGGACCTCCCTCGACCAGCTGGCGATGTTGTGCTTGATGCACCCCAGGACACGGTTGGCCCTTTTGGCTGGCAGGGTACACTGTTGATTCATATTCAACTTGCCCTCAATCCAAACCCCCAGATCGTTTTCTGCAGGGCTGATCTTCAGCCTCTCATTCCCCAGTTTGTATGTATAACCAGGCTTACTCCATCCCAGGTGGAGAATCTGGCATTTGCTTTTGTTAATTTTCATACCATTCGTGATTGCTCGGCTGTCTCGTCTATCCAGATCTCTCTGTAAGACCTCTGTACCCTCAAGGGAGTCCACAGCTCCTCCTAGTTTAGTATATATTTCCCAGACTATTAAAATTTCATTATAATAAAATAATAGCAAAGAAAAAAGTATTTAAATTTACAAGTTTGTGTTACATACCTCATTAATAGCTCTACATCATTTATAAACAGAGTTTACCTCATGCTAAACTGAATTACTGCCTACTAAACAGCCTTGCTCATGTGAAATACAGTTCCTTGCTAGAAAAAGTTAGCAAATTACAATATTTTCAGTTCTGTTTGAAGCAGCAGTAAATTCAACTTACTGTATATGATTATAGGTTCATATGGTTAAATCTGTTCTTGGTGCTGTTTTGATGTTTTTCTAGATTTCTGTTCCTATTGCCACCTTCCATATCTTCTGGTCTTTTAGCAGGATGCCTACCTATTAGCCTTGCAAAATGTAGTAGCTGGATGTCACTGGCCTGTGTAAATGAGAGTGTAGTAGCAAATGTCTCACATGTGTTTCCTAAATCATATATTGAACCCAATACTACACTTCCATAGTAGTTTCTTGTATCTATTTATTTTGTGATGCTCTCACCAGCTTTTGCCTCCAGTCCCTGGTAGCCTTCAGTCACCATGAGCCATTCCCTTTGGCCAGACTTCCTTATTGTTAGCTATCCTCATTTGGAAAGTATACCCTGTAATACCCTTCTGGCTGGGTGTAAGCAGCTCTGCTAGAGAATGTTTAGATTTTTTTTTTTTTTTTTTTTTTTTTTTTTTGGATACAAAATATTCCAAAGGCATCCAGAATATGTCCAGAGAGAGTGATGGTCTAACCACCAAAAGAATCACTGACATCAACCGTAAAGTCATTTATTGTTTTTCTGCTCAAATAAAACAAGTTGACTTTTTAGCTGGCATTTTCTTTATGGGTTTGTTGGGGTTCTTTTCATTTTCATTTTCATTTTAAAAGATGCCAGTGTCAGTGCAGCTTTTTCTCTGTTTCTGTGCCTTATTCATCTGCCTTGTACCAAGTCCAACACCTCTTCTCTTTAAATAATTTGAAGATTATGTGGCTGAAATGAGAACAGTGTCAAGAAAGCTGTGTTTCATTTTGCTGTATGTGACAAAGTCAGAAATAGTTTGATTTCTCTTTTCACATGTGATGTCACCATAAAGAAGAAATAGAAAGCCTTAGCAGCCACACACAGAGCACTTGATGACTTTACTTCACAGCTCCTTCAGCATGGTAAAATTCCATCATTAACTAGCAAACCCCATTCATAAAGACATTTTTTTAGCCAAAAATTAATGTAAATGTTTCCCTCTGCCTTCATCAGCCTGTGCTTCAAAGTCATGTCTGGCACAGGAATAAAGCAGTGCCTCTTTTGAATCTTAGGAACCAGAGCTTTCCTTCAAAATTATAGCCAAAAAAAAACATTGTCCTCTTTGGCTCGAAAAAAAAATGCAGGCTTTCACCCCTAATTTGTCTATTTCACGAAGAATAATTGGTAAAAAGAATAAGGTACAATGTACAAAGCTTCAAAACGTTGAAGAGTCATACAACAAATAAGTTCCCTTGCTTAAAGTTCCACATCTTTTCAAAACTTTTCCAGAAAGCTCCCTGGCTCTGAACTTTCTTCAGAGTCATATTCTCAGTGCTTGTTTGGGAGGTGCTCGGCTTTCTGTTCTTCTCTAAGTTTTTCAGTGATGCGCTGGTACTTCCTCTCTCTTTCTCACATGCACACATACACCTCTCTATGAAAAAAAAAAAAAAAACAAAACCACACAACCCCAACAACAAAACTCCCTACAACTAAATAAAAACAAACAAACAAATGCCAACCCACCAAACAAAAAAAAACCAGGAGCCTAGCAAAGTCTTATCACCCATATATACCTTCATTTTAGAAAGTGACATGTGCCTGCGCTTTCAGTGATGGCTGCTACTTTTTGTAGAGGAATTCAGAAGTGGCTTGTTACAGCTACCTTCAAGGAAGGGTGACTCTTTCTCTCAACTACCACAATGACATTTTATCCTGACTGCAACTTTACATAAACCTAATATTCATCATCGAGGTACTGCACCATACCTTTTTGTGGTTTGGTTTGTTGTTGGTATTTTTTCCTGCAGATACGTCCACAGGTAACATTAGAAGGGTTGTGGGGTTTTTTTTGTTTTTTTTTTTTTTGTGTGTTGTTGGTGGTGGTGGCTTGGTTTGTTTTTGGTTTTGTTTTTTTTTTTTTTTAAACATACATATACTTTTAAACATACATATACTTTTAACATTCTGCAATCACAAAAATCATGAGATAGATATTCAAGAAATAGAAAGAACAGGTAACACCTACAAGCTTTCCAGACAGGTACAAATCTAAAAAATTGACACTTAGGCTGTGCTAGGTAAATACTAGTGACAGGGACACAGAGGTATGTGTTAAGTAAAATATGCACTGACACAATAGAGCTAAGAAAACCAAGGGAGTTGAAAAAATATGACCTTTTCTCTCTATCTGCACATTTAAGAACAAAGAGGACACAAATTTGTATATACAAAGTAAGCAACTAGTCAAGTAACTTATCTCCTTTCAGAGATTCAGATACTTGGATTTAAAATATAGTCCATTTTCTTAAGGTTTTGTTTTGTTTTTTTGGTTTTTGTTTTTTGGGTTTTTTTTGTTTTTGCATTACAGGATAATTCAGCTACAATAACTAAGATCCTACTGCCACAAATACTAAACATAGGTAAACATTCTCTGCTCTGAAAACATTTGTAGCATCAGGAAAAGCATTCCCTGTCCTGATGAGTTTAGGCTGCAAACAAACAGGGAAGTCAAATAATGGAGACAATGTAAGCATTATTCACATTTTACAGTCAGTAAACCAGAGCAGAAAGATTTACCGACAATTGTCTACTCTGAACCCAGATACTACAGCCTTTGACATGGTGATTCAGGGTGAAAAATCTCATAATAAAGTAAGAAAGCTTGTTTCCCAACCTATAGCCAGAGCTTGAAACAGAGCATCCATTTAGTTTGCTAGGCTTCTATTGGATGTTGTTTAATAATGAGGATTTTGTAACACAGATGCTCTGTGAGACAGAACAGGAACAAAAACTACAGGATTTTCTTTATACACTCTTTCTAACTGCCATCAAAGAGCAGTGATTCAAACCCTGCCAGCCATGGCTGCACTTGAACTAATGACTTAGAAGTGAAAAGACTCTGCAGTCTATTACTGATCTCCTGAGTCATCTGGGCTTTCAACCCTTTTTTAAAGCTATATTTACTGGGATCAGAACAGTTGCTCTTCTTAGAATAGATTTTGTGCTGCAGCCCATAGCCCAGAGTTCAAGAATCTTCCATTTATAAAAGGATAAGTCACAGTGTCCCTGTACAGTCACTTTCTGACAGCAGAGCAAAATCTTGCCTATCCAAATAATAGGAAATAATTAAAAATTTCATCCTCCCATGTTAGATCTCAGCTTTCCATGAATGCATGCATAAAGATGAGTGCCTTCTAGTTTATCTTATCTTTTTTTTTTTTCACTATTTCACTATTCACTATATAAAAAATATACAAGGCTTAGCTAAAGAAATTAAAAAAAAAAAAAAGTTAATTTCATATTACCATGTTAGCTACTGGAACAAATGAAAAAAATGAGGTTATGAGAGAAACAAAGACATACAAAAGAGGAAAAGACTATTTAGATCAATAAATTGTGTTCATCAGTTGCCACCCATTTTAGAAAGCTTATGCCAATTTATTTCATGCCAATTAAAACATATGGAATATGTTTTTCCCATTTTCTGTCTTCTGCAACTCACAACTATTATTTATTCTCCTGGAGTATTTGAAAATGAGAATAACTGTTACAGGCAGATTTAAAAGGCAGTCCTTATATCATGGAGAAAATGTTGTCACACTAAAAAGTTCCATGAAGTAGAAAAATAACATTGCCACACAGTGAACAATCCACTAGGCATCAGCCTGCCCCTGCTTCTAGAAATATCCAATTCATACTAGGCACATAGAGTCTATAGTCTTAGCTCAGGCAAGAGGCATCTTGTATCATACTAACATGCTGTCATTTGATTTGTACAGTCGTTTCCATGGTCATAACTGATATTTATCGTTACATAAGTTTGACAGACACCTAGAAAAAAAGCTGCACAGTTGCTAAGTGCTATCACAGCAATTGCTCTTCTCTTTTAGTAAGTACACTAACATATTGTGTTGAGCACTGCTCCTTTGAGGGTTGGAGAAAGTTGCTAAAATCCAGAAAGTGCAAAGAAAGACAGAGAAAAAAGTTTCTTTGTGTTTTTGTTTCCCAATGTTTCCAGCTGTCACAGTACTACCACACTGGTAGTCGGTATCTCTTAGATTGTCACTCAAGTCTGAGTACTCACACTATCATAACCTCAGTGCAAGTATTTTTTGGGCATACGTGAGTGACTATGTCTTTCTGTGTCTGGGGACGTACAGCAGCTATGGGTCTTTTTACTGGGAATGTCTAGGACTCTTCTGCAATTTTCTGTGAGTGATTTTTTGTCTGTTCTTCACAGAGAATAGTGAAAAGGAACTGGAGAATATTCAGCACACAAGTTACTTCATTTATATCTTCTCCATGATGTACCATCCTGAGTTTTAATGGAGCCTATGTTCCAACCTAGGTCTTCATCTTGGTAAACTGGATAAGATTTAAAGCACTTTTAAATCCTGCTTAGACCTTCTTTGTTCAGATGAAAAGGAGTAATAGATAAATAAGAGCTAGAATTAAGTATGCAGTAAAGATATACTGTCTTTAGGAAAATCTACAGAAAGTGAGTTATTGTGTTAACTGAACCCCTAAGTGGTTTAAAAATTGTGTTTTCTATAAATATCTGTTAGTACAAACAAAGATTACTGTATCTCTTTTTCCTGACTTATTTTCAGCCTCAGGGTATTTTAGTCATTTATAAAGCAGGTTACAGTCCTAACTTTTATGTATGAATGCCTGCTCAGCTGGAAAAAAATCTATTTGCAACTGCAATTCCTCCAAGAGTCACAACAATAACTTCCAGTGTGTGAACATCATCACATCAAGAATGTATTGACTCTCCAGCAATTAGAATTTTCTTAGAGAGGCAGTATTCCTAGGAAATTTCAAATTCCATTCAATAGAGCTTGGGGAAGGAAAAGTAAATTCTGGTACAGTCTAGTATTTTGCAAATCTTCTGATAGCCAAGTTATGCCTCTGAATTTCCAGGGGGTCATTCTCTTAAAACCTTTACATTTCTAGACTGAACGATAGCTTCTGTTTCGTGAAAAATAGATGTGACCGGATGAACTTCTCTCATGTTTTTAAAGATCTGTACTTGAGAACCATTTAGATGCAAAGACTAGAAATTCCCCAAAGACTTTTAAAAGACTGAATTCAGATCTAATAGTCCATCCCACAACGCTGAACTCCTCTGGGAGGAACTTCTCAAAATCATGCTATCCTGTATGAACAGAACGCGATATACAAAAATCAATATGGAAAAAAGCTTTCAACAAACTAGTTCTAGGAATATTTAGAGTAGGCAGTCTATACATACCTAATTAGAAGGAGACAAGGAGACATAAATGCATTCAGAGACACATCTACGCTGACTAAATCCTCTTTATTTCAAGTTACAGTTCAAACATTATTACCTTATTTATTTGTACAATTACTCTGAGTCTAGGCCTGGAATACAATAATAAAAGAGAGTACATGGGCCGGTGTAATTTACTGAGTCAATTCTCAAGGTGTCTGGGAAGTCAGAAGCCTCATTCCAGTTTGCTTTTTCCCAATCTCTCGTGTTACTTAAAGGAGTTTCATTTTAGGCAGCCAATTTTAAGTTATTTTTTAAGGCTGATTTTGTAAAACATCTTTGATATTTTGTGGACCTGCAATTTTATGTGAGCCATAAATGCCACAAATGACAGACCGGGCATAATACTTTCATGGAAAATATTGCTGGTACCAGGGTAGAACTTGTGTTAATGGAAATTGAAATATATTCATACATCCATTTCTCCTTAATTACACCAAGTTCCTTAACAGTTTGATCATATTAGTAAAACATAAATATTGAGTTTTCAAAATCATATGTTTTGATTACTTAAGTACTCTTGTACTCTTTTCTTCAGCAGCCTTCTGACTTGTACACCACACAGCATTTCTGATGATAGGTCAGCTAAACTCAAGCAAATAAATCTTTGCACAGACTCAAGATAGGCCTACAGGTCTTCTTCAAAAGGTTCTAACACGGAAAGCAGCAGGGAATGAAAAAGGACAGAGGAACATGACACATCGTTCTGTCCCAAATACCCAAAAAGTCTCTTTCAAATAAAATCTTTTCATTATGACATTTGAAAAGAAGCTGGAAACTGTAACTACGTAAGACCAAACAGTAAAACGAAGATTCAAGTATTTAAAGGTGGCACGTGCAATTTTGTGAGATACTTCTGACAGTAGACACAGTGCAAAGCAACACAAGAAAAATGCCATGAGACAATTCTTTAGGGAGAGAAAAATTTCTGTCTTGATTCCTGAGAAAATTGGATTAGTGCTTCTTTTATCACCTTTTTCAACCATGCAAATTTTCTAAAAACAATAAACAGGCTCTTAATAATAAAACCCAAGACTCTTCTCATGGCATCTTTTCTTAGAGCATGCTTTGAAGCTACCCTTAAAAACACGTGTGCTAATTTGGGAATACTGCATATTTTCAGGAGAAATCATGGGTAATTGTGGATGCAGGACCCAATGGAGATCGGTTTCATTCTGAGGTTTGGGGAAAGTTATGCTTTGGTTTAATTTTATATGATCTTTTGAGGTAAAGTATTTTTCACTCTGCCCAGCTTTCCTGAATAGTCTCAAGTGCATGTTATTCTTCCTGACTTCAACATACTGAATTCTCAAACCAAACTGTATCTCCCATAGTGTACCAGAGCCAGGGGTTATAGCGCTGTATATGGTGCACAACCAGGAAGAAGGATATACATCATGGATGGATTGATGCAGTTCACTCCTAGCAGAGAAGCAGCAATATATTTATTGATATAGAACAATGATTTAACAAAGTTTGTTAGTAAATGTGATAGTCTTAACAAGATTAAATGGCAATATACTTGGTTATTTTCTTCACAGAAGACAGGATCAGACAAAACTGTCAGGGAGACCCTCCTGCTGAGTCATGAGGTTCAGAAAGGATCCCCTGGCTTTCTAAATTCCTTCTCAGAGAGGAGTCTAGGTGCAGCTGGATCCAGTCCTAGTCCCAGACTTGGTCAATGGTTTATATGTAAAGGATTATATATGTGCAATCAATCCTTTATATCACTTATCTAAGATATCAAAGTTTAGCATGCTATTAACCACTTAGTGAGGATCTGTTGTGGCAAAGAACCTTGCAATCCCAAGATGTAACTTTGAGAGGCGTCCCTACTGGAGGGGAGACCCTGTCGTGCAGCACGCTTCTGTGCAGGAGAACTCAAGAGGCCCTGGGCTGCCCACTATTTATAGAGTAACATGATTGACCTATAGTCATATTTGCATACCAACGAGACATCTAGTTCCCTGTCGCAGACAGCGTTTGGCTGACAGGGTGCCATCTGTCCCCCAAAGTCCAGGTGCAGCCCACCACAACCCCCACTGTTGGTTAGGGCTTGAGCAGGAGCCCCAGGGAAGGGGGGTTTGTGTGTGGAGCATACCAGCACAACATATATTGTCCAGGTAAGCAGTGTGCGCTCAAGCGGAATGAAAGAGCATTAATGGATCTCCAACTATTATATATCACATGAAATTTATGCACCCGTATCAAATTAATTTATGCAGATCTTCTTGGCAGATCATTTGCCTTTGGTAATAATATTCATTATAAATTAATTCCTGCTGATTTTTTTCAAATGAGCCAATATTTAATTTAGTGTAAATGTTTGCGTTTTATCTTAATATTGAAACTCATCCTTTAGAAGTTCCCGGGCCTGATTGGTGCTCTTGGCTATATCTATCATCATGATTATACTGTGCAGCAGGCTTAACAAGCAATGCCACCTATCTTGCTATAGCTTTCTGTAACAAAAGTTTTCTGTAACAAAAGTTTGGTATCCATGATCCTGAAGAAGCATTGCAATAATCTTATTTTAAAACTTAAATATCTAACAGATTCTTGTTTGGTTGTTTTGGGGTTTTTTGTTTGTTTGTTGGTTTGTTTGTTTGTTTGTTTTTAGTAGGGACACATTTCTACAAGTAACTGAAAATCTAAACATGAATGGAGAACTGCATACAACAAGTAGCCATGTTTCAATAAAGTTGCCACCATCATGTTTCAGCAATAAATTTATTTAAATGAATGACAGAAGGCCATTTCTTTTGTGTCTCAGTCTGATAAATCTGTATGCATGTAGAGCTGACATTTAGAGACAGTGAAACCAGAGTTTAATGGAACTGTGGCTTATGTTGCACAACTAAATTGTAAGAATTGTGAAAAAAAAAAATTGTTTTTCTTCTCCAAATGCTTTGTAACTCAGTACTTTTAGAACATGTCTGACATAAAATATTTCCTCCTGTAACTATGATAATAGATTTAATTTATTGCTGTTATTCTTTCAGGAAGACCTCTTACAGAACTAAAATGGAGAATATTAAATTTCTTGAAATTTTGGTCTGAAATAAGACTTTTACATATGCATAACAGCAGGATTTAAACAAATGGTTGAGCAAAATACTCGTCTGAGGACTATGTGGTATATAAATTGTCCTTTAAATCAACATTTTGAGCTACATTTTTTTGAATACAATGAACTTGGGGAATGACAGGAAAATACACGTACCTTTTCGTATATTGACAAGTCCTAAGGACCTCATATACTTGATACCCTCCCCATAACAGGTTTTGACTAGCAACTTATTTACAGTCTGAACAGACCATGCAGATACATCAGCCTCCCCAATCAGCCTGTCCACTGTTTCTCTATCTGTTGCACTAAATATCTTTCCTGGTATCTAACGGGAACTTATGTCATTGCCTTTTAAGATCATTGTTTCCTGTTCTTTTTTTCATGTATGTGAAAAGACTATTTTATTTTATAAACTTTAAGTCTTCTATACTTAAAGTCTTCTCTCCTCATCCCTGCCAGTCCTTCTTTAGGCTAAAGCATTAGATATTGTCACAGATCACGTGTTCTTTCTACTGTTTTTCTCTGTATTCTCTCCAATTACTCTCTTGAAGTGCAATGTCAGACATGGAGAAAAGTATTGCATCTAACACCTTTGTTTTAAAAGCTGATCTGTCCTCTTTTGGTGGTGGTGGTGGTGGTGTGTTTCAGTTTAGTTTAGTTTGGTTGGTTGGTTGGTGGATTTGGGTTTTTTTAGCTTCTTTCTTTTTTTTTTTTTTTTTTTTTTTTTGTTGTAACAGCACATTTTCACGGAAATCATTTTTCCGTGGTGTGTCTTTAGTACACTAACATCATTCCAACTTTACAGTGAATAAGCGTTCAAATGTTTTGTTTAGATTCAGTGACATTCAGGAATTTGGGAGGGTCGGGGGGGAAGCCTATGGGAGACTTCATATAAAACTATTTAAAAGCTCAAAACTATTAAAAAACCTCAAACCCGAGTGCTTAAACTGGTATGATAATGTTCACTGTGGATCCATTAATATTATCCTAACATAAAAATAAATAGTCTGTATTTGTCTAGGCAGCATGTGTTCAAATAAACCTAAACTGATGTACAGGAGAATAACAGCACAGTAAATTAGAAGTATTTAAATGATTATATTTTTTTATTGCCAATGATATTTTAGTGAAAGAAAACCAATTTTGCTTATATTTTTAAGATCAGAAAAAAAACCCAAACATATAGGATAATGTAACTGAAAATTATTTAATCTTTTTTTTTAAAAAAAAAGTTGTCATAAATTTTCATATATCTATCCCGAATTCCATTCAGAAAAATACTCAGCAAATGTTGTTGGTCTTAAATAAATTCTAGTATGTTCATAAAAGAAATAAAAATGTGTTATATCAATGGCTTCCAGCTATGAAACAACATGTTGCTTCCTCTAAACAATGCGATTGGGCTTCATTGAATTAATTTACTTTACTCCAGAGGACTGCTCACTTGTATGACAACATTGAGCAATCACAGGCTGCTGACTCATTCATAAAAATCTTCTGCTACTCTATTCAATTTTACTGCAGTATTTGAGGGAAATTCAGGACCACAATAAAAAGGAGTCTCTCCAGCAATGTTCACTCCTCGTAGTCCTCTGACGACTTTGTTTCCCAGAACAGACATGAACATGTACATATGCCCCCTCCCTGCACACATAGAATCCCTCAGGGAGCTTAGTGCCTTAACATAATGGAGCTAGAGTAAAGTCAACCCTTCCAAAGGAGGCAACTGGAATATACTGCAGTGCTCAGGGGCAAATGAATCCCATTTAGTAACTAGTTTTAAACCATTTGGTTGCAGAGAGACAGAGGAAGAAGAGGAGGAAAGAACTGTACAGGTGTAAAAGGGCCCTGCTGCCCGTTGCTAATTCAATCAACAGCTTTATCTGTGGCACAAGCCTAGACTGCATGTATATAATGCATGTCCCAGCCAGGCCCTGGAAACAAGTAGATTTTACCATCCTTACTGTAGCCCTGGTGGATGATATTTGCCCCACAGTTGTTATTGTTTTGTTTTGTTCTGTTTTGTTTTTTGCCTAATATATCATCTTGTTTGATCTCAGCTGCTATGATCAGTGATGAAAATGAAATTTATAGTACTTTAATGAACATAGAGGGAGAAAGTTAAGAAAGGGGGAATAGTAGTTTTGCTTACAGCTCCAGGAGAAATTACTTTAACAGTATGGCCCAGAAGTACAGATGGCTAATCAATGAGCCAGAAAAAAAGTAGTCTCCATTTCTGAATATGATAACTATTTAGAAGTGCAAATGGCCAGCCTTTGTTTTAAAGTTTTCTGTTTTGGGAGATTTCCAACACAGCTTCTATTGAAAGCAAAATGCCATCAAAAGATATAATTCTAACATGGAAAATAGGGTAAAAAGTTACAATGTTGTCTTTCTAAAATGTCACTTTTCATGGAGGTAGTATTAAATCATCTTTTTATATGGAAGTGTACTCACCCAGGCAGCGTCAGGTGATGTGTTGAAATGAACCTGGAACACATGCACTGTAGAATTTCAGTATATGCAATGTTTAAATATTAAATGTGGTAAAGAAAGTGCTTGTAGTATATGCAAACAGGGTCTCTTGCTACACACACAAGTGTACAGCTCCTGCTTTATTTATTTATTTGTTTGTTTGTTTGTTTGTTTTAATATGAGTGAACTTAAAGAAGATGGTAAAAGATATGATAAATAGTTCTTAGTTTATGCAATATCCTGGAAGCTGGTTTTGGTCATTAAAATAATGACACAAATGCATCTCATAAACGCTCTAAATCCAAGACTATTGCTAGATTACTATCAAGCTGTAAAGTTTATGATTGAATTGTCTGAACCCTGAGTCACATCTCCTCTCTTGAGGATTTCCCAAAACAACCTGTCAAAAGGTGTCCCAGCACCTTTTCTGGACAGTCTCCATATTACTGCAGTTTCTCAGGTCAGTTCTTTATTCTAAGATGAGACTGACTTTCCTAGAGCATCTTCATTGAAGTACAGGGTTATGTGGGGAGTAGCCAGTCACTTCCTTGATAAACAATTGTTAAAACTGATCACTTTTTCACTCGCTTCTGTACTGAAAAATGCCACAAGAAAGTGAAGACATGCAGTTTATAAGAGAACACTGATTCTCTCATTATGCAATATAGGAAAGCAAGATCAAAGAGCTGCTACTAGCAATGGGCCCAGTGTTGACTAAGTCTTTGTCAAACATCTGAAATTCCAGTAAATTTATATACATATTGAACTAGATATAGTTCCCCTTCCCTTCCCTTCCCTTCCCTTCCCTTCCCTTCCCTTCCCTTCCCTTCCCTTCCCTTCCCTTCCCTTCCCTTCCCTTCCCTTCCCTTCCCTTCCCTTCCCTTCCCTTCCCTTCCCTTCCCTTCCCTTCCCTTCCCTTCCCTTCCCTTCCCTTCCCTTCCCTTCCCTTCCCTTCCCTTCTTTTGATACCCCTTGAGGAGATTTCCCCCCCTTTTTCTTTACAAATACCGTGACGATCTCCTGCCTCTTATGTTTTACCATAAAATCAGCTTTATCCACTCAGCTGGAGCTGAGTGAAACCCCCTTGCTTTTGCAGGCTACGTGTACTAACACTTTGCAGCATCCTTCTGTTTAGAAATTACTTCCTGAAAATGAAGAGAAATGAGCAAGAAATAAGTAAGACAAAAGGAAATAAGCCTATTTTGATGGAAAATATTAATGGTATGTGTGGAAACAGTGTGTTGCTAGAAATAAAAGTGGTTTTAATACTTTTATCTTGCAGTCAAGCAAACATGAGAACAAAGTTCTATACCAACAAATGGTATTCTGTAACTGAAATATAGAAACACAGAGACCTAGAAAATACTCTGAAATCTGAAGCCTCTATTAGGGTCTCATTAGGCAATGAAGCAGAAAACATAGATGTACACAATCTGATGCAACTGAAAACCAAACAAAAAAAAAAAAAAAAACCAAGAAAAGGATTGAGTCACACTAATGTAGAGATAAAGTCACAAAGATGTTTATTATTTTAGTAAAATACATTTGAACATATACATATATGCATGTTCATATGTAAGTGCATACAAATATATGGACAAATATGTATATGTATACATATACACATAAACATATATATACACATACACTGATACATATAAACACACATGTGTACAGCTCTGAATTTGTCTGCCAGCAGGAAAGATCCCTGATGAAAAAAACCCCACAATATTGATAATAATTTTGTGTACATGTGTGTGTGTGGTTTAATGTTTGCGTTTTATACTTGCATCCATGGGGAAATACAATAGAACACATCACAATCATATAATGGATGATGAATCATACACGTTTTCATCTAGTACATAATGCAATTCGATCTTTATTACCATTGTCAGTATAATCAATACATACCAACTGCAAGTGACATATAGAGAGACAGCATTAGTATAATGAAATGAATTTTGATCAGCAAAGCCACAGCAAGTCTGTCCCCATGCAGTGAGACTTCATTAAAGTATCCAAGCAGGAAGCAAAAACATAACATCCAGGCAGTCAAATGGACAGATTGTTCATTCCAAGGTATGACTTTCTCTTCTCTGCTTTGTCCATTTCTTCCTGGACTTCGTAACAACCATGAGAAATCAACCACATCATGCTGTGAAAGCCCTGTTCTGTTTTTGTCTTTCGTCACCTGTGAAATGTTAGTTTTCTTGCAAAATTAGGGTATTTTAATATTTTTGTAGAAATTCGTCCTCTGCTTCAGAAAATGTTCGTCTAATAATACCAAAACACTAATTTCAGTATTATACTGAATATACCAAATACTAAATACTAAAAATACTGAAACACAAATTACTGTTGTAAAAGATCCTCAGTATTAAAAAAAAAAAAATGATAACCTTATAAAAAATATCTAACAGCTTGAATAATAATTGTACTATTAAGAAAAGTCTACTCAGGTGACAACCAATTAACCAAGAATCTGTAATTAGAAAATGGTAGAGACACAAGTTTTCCTAGAGCTGTCAGTGCTGACAGTGAAACCTTGAGTGAAAACACTCTTTGTAGACTTTTTGCTGCATGTGCTCCAACCCAGCTATTTGATACGATTCATCTGTGCAGACAGTTCTGCTCACCTCATTCAGGTACTGTGGGTTACCCAACGGTTGTCACTGGGGCTTCTGCTCCACCTCCTCTTCTGGAGAAGGCCACATTTACTCTTTCCTGAAAATGTCAGTAAATCTTACATAGCCTTTTTCATTTGCAGACCTTAAAGTATTTTATGAACAGCATGCTCCTCATTGTCTTCCCTTTTTCACCTGAGCAAATAAAGACAAATGAAATTACTTACATCAGGACAAAACCTGAACTAGTGGAAGAGAACATTTTCTCCCAAGTCCTGCTTCATGCCCATTAATATCTGTGGCATGGAGTTAGTAAGAGTTTAAGTAAATTTCAGAGCAGCAGTAATAGTCTCTCGTGTTCTGCATCCTTCCACAGTGTTCCAAAAGGAAAAGACTTCTCAGAATGGCCCCAGGCCATTGACTTTGATGTCATCCATAAATGTTCATTGGTTGGCTAATTTCAAGATGGAAAGAGAGAACACTAACAGCAAATCAAGTTTCCTCACTAAAATTCTGTTTCTGTTACAGTTCTTCACTAAGACAAGAGTATCCCATCAAGACGCTAGGGTATCCTTTGTGAGCAATGTTGTGAAGGAGGATCCTATGAAGACCTACACAAACAGTCAGCCAGACCAACAAGACACTATCTTGTCTCTAAAACTCCTCTTTGAAAGCAAAAGCAATCAACTCACTGGAAAAAACCCTCTGAATAAAGGAATAACTAAGCTGTGCTTTGATTACTGCTCTTATGCTTTTAAGTTCAGACAATAGATACCTTTAAATATTACATGTACCTGGCACTTTTCTAGTTTGCTATGCAGTTCAATTGTCTGCATATACTAATCATTTTTCTTCGTGTAACTATGACTTTGATTTACCCAGTGTCAATAGAACAAAATGACTTACTTAATTTTTGCCTTCTTAGCATTTTTAGTTACCAAGAGCATTTTCCTTGACTGGAGTTCAACCTATATTATAGTCAGCAGTAGGATTAATTTCCCAAGCTCTGCTAGGAATTTTGCCTCTCTTTTTTTTATTACATTATCTGAAATTATTTTCTATAATTTTAAATGCAACCATTTGTAGCTAGATGAAGGTCTTAGTGGTGGTTTCATTTTAGGAAGTCCTGCAAGTAACAGTGAGTTGGACTCCGTGATCCTTGTGGTTCCCTTCCAACTCAAGGTATTCTGTGATTCTATGATTCTATGGTACATGACAAAACAATCTTAAAGCTGTTAAATCAGACCCTCAGAAGTTAGAGATACTGTTTTCAGATTTGCCTCTGTAGCTCTTCTGCATATATATATTTGATGAGAATCTCTAACTTTAACATACCCTTTTCACCAGAGGACTCTTGACTTCAGTGTCTAAGGCAGCGAGTGATCATTATCAAGCAGCTATTTATATACTTACTCTGTTTTTGTTGTTTAGCACTCTGCCTTGCCTCCTAAACACTATTCAGACTATGTTCTAAAACGCAGAATTATTCATATGCTTTTTGGCTGTGCTATGTGATTAGATATTTTTAAAGCATTCCTCTGAGGAACAGATCTGGCTGTAGGCATAAGCAGTCTAAAAGGCTATTCAGGACACTAAGGAATGTCTTTTGTTTTTGTTTTTGTTTTTGTTTTTTCTCCTGTCCTTATTTTTCTCTCCTCCCCACTCCCAGTTTTTGAGATATCCATCTCTCTGTGGGAACTCCACCTGTGCGAGTTCTTGCTCTACAGCAATTGCAAGCTTATTAGTTAATTGCCTTTCATGCAATTCAGGCAAAAAGCCTGAATTTTCTTACAAGGTCAAGGTACAGTGATAGGGTTTGAACTGTAATGAAATACAATATATGTTTAGGAAATTGAGACTAGTGAAGGGATTGGACTTATTAAAGTTATTTGATAATTCAATGTAAAATGTAGACATTTTTATTCATTTTGAGCCTTGCATTTAGTTTAAATTTAGAATTTTTTATTGTTTACTCTGTCAGTTAAAGTGAGTACATGATTAACTCCATACTACAGATGAAGACTAGAGGCACAGAAATATTGAATGTAAAAACATTGCCAACTAACTCTCTTCTCCACAACATAGGGGTATTTTTCAGAATTTTTAGATCTGTATAAAACCAGCTTTTCTGTTTAGCCTTGCAATTTGTTTATATCAGGTCCAAATACTTGAAATTTAAAATATTGGAAATATACAGTAAGCGAGAACAGGAAAATATGGCAGAGACAGGGGTAAAATCAAAGCTTGATGAGAGATGTCAAACTAATATTTTGTAAGGAGGTGATTAACATGATTAACAGAAGTATCATTACGGTATATACTGAATTGGTCCTCACATTGTCTTTCTGGTTTATTCTTTATTAATACACTAACTAGATGTTTTGGAAATTTTTCATCGCTCAGGGTAGGGACCAGATGCTTCTGAAAATCTATGCTGATCCCAAATTAGCTTTGATGCTGTGAGAGAAATAAATCCTTAAATGTGGGTATACGTGAAGAATGATCTATTTTATGAGTGAAGCAGATATTTTTATGGAGCTAACACTGATAATCAACCGTACCAAATTTAAACTAAATGCTAGCTACAGTTATTGAGACACAAGCTTCTGAAAAGCAATGCCACGTATATCTTGCAGTTCAGCCTTATCACAGAGTGAGTTCTGTCACCTTATAACGTGATATAGATGATCCTTGATTGAGTAGAAGCATGTAATTCAATCAAAGAGTTCTGCTGACACAAGAACAGTCTTCAGGTGATTTATGAATGGAAGTAGGGAGCCTCACCTGAATTACAATCTTGGTATTCAGCTTGGAATAGGTTTGCAATGTACATCATTATCTGTATTCTGGGGTAGGGGAGGAGAGGAATTTACAGAAGTGAAGAAAACAGAGGGTAATATCTGTGAATTAGAAACATACACAAGGAAATAGTTTAATCTCAGATTTTTAAAATATTGTTTACAATATTAATGTTGTTCTTTGTAGAATATTGACATTTTAAATATTTGGGCATAATTTTATGTTTCCCCGTCCAAAATGTTGTGGAACTTTTGACCGTTACATAACATGTATCACAATTAACTGACAAGTCTTTTCCATATAAAAAGTGACTAATCAAATTGTTTCCTTACCAACTCTAATAAAGAGCACTGGTCCAGTAAACTAATGCTTTCCTGAAGTTTCGCTGACAGAAAAAAAGGCAACTGTTCCTACACAAGATATTGGAGACAATAACTATGTGGAAAAAACAATCCTAATGAAACCAAATTTTCCTTTAATATGGTTGCAGCATGTCTATATTCGTGTGTCTGGTGCTCAGGAGCAGGTGACGGCTCTAACATTGCAACCCACTTCCCCTCTGTGTTTGCATTTATGCCTCCTCTGCAGGGTTCAAGGCTTCTGAATCAGTTGGATGCCATCTCACCTATGTGCTCATATCTCCCAGCAGATGAGGGCCTCTGCAAGTGTCCATGCAAGTGACTCTGTGTCTTGCACATTCACGAGAACCCAGTAAGTCAGAGTGGCTCTTCAGTCTAAAAATACGTTAGCCTTAGAGAACTGATGCACTACAGAAGTTGTGTAACCCCTTCTGGAACTTCCACGCAACACAGCCATTATTTAGTCCTGAATTATTCAATTGTACACAACTATCACTAAATATTTGATATATTCACTCATCAATGTGGTTTACCAAACTCTTCTTATGTATTATGAATACTGCATGAGAACATGAGCAGGTAATAACAGAGTCATTATGAACAGGCAAGAAATAACAAGCTGAGGTAGTAATGTTTTCCTTACAGGGAAGCAGTCAGGTACATGCTCCTTGCAGGAGTGTTCTGTGAGAAAGTTCAGACTTAAAAGAGAAACAAGTTAGGAGTGTTGCTAGAAGCAACTGTGCACAACAACGAGTTGCACTAATTCCCGTTCTGAGACACAACTCTTTCTGAGTTTCTTTGGCACTGAGGGCATGGATTTTCTACTAGTATATAAGATACCAAGTAATTCTCCTGCCACAAAGATGGTGAGACAATAAATGAATGGCGATTTGCAAAACTGAAGTTTAGTCTAATTCCTATCTGTTCTCTGACTACATGTTACAAATAGAGCAAATCAATTAGTTTTTTCCCCTGTTTCATCTATAACAGTTCACATTTGTATGGTGGTGGTTTGTGACAATGAGCAAGTGAGGACACAATTTTGAAAACTATTATTGTTTTATCATTAATTTAAATTGTAGCATGAATACCATACCAACTTCCTATATTATCTCCACATGAAATCCAACAGGTTGTATTAAATTGTTAAGACAGAACATATTCCATAGAAGAACCAAAATTAGAATGAAGCAAGCTGTACCATGGGAGCAAAAGGAAATTTGCAGTTACAGATTCAGGGTCTGCTGTCACTGTTTGTACCACAAATCACATTGGCTTCATGAGGTGAATAGAGCTCAGCTGACGTTGGAAGAGCAGTGAGAGAACCAGGAAGAGGAA
Source organism: Fratercula arctica (assembly GCA_947846985.1). NCBI lineage: Eukaryota > Metazoa > Chordata > Aves > Charadriiformes > Alcidae > Fratercula > Fratercula arctica. Next base: position 33,844,155 of record CANTUZ010000026.1, read on the forward strand.
GTAACAAACAAGAAAAATTACAGATCCCAGGGGGTAAACCAGCATGAGACAAAAAAAGAAGAAAACATACTACTACACTCAAATGTTTAAAAATGTTTTTATTGAAAACTTAACAGTAGAACAGCAAATCTGATCAACAACTACATAAGCAGGCAGATTTTAAACCACTGGCTTCCTGGTGAGTTTGATGAGGTTCATATAACTTCACCCATATTCTTCACATTAAAAAAAATAGGAGGGTGACATAATAATAAAAGGAAGAAGTTCTTGAAATGCTGATATATACTGAGTATATTGTCAAAGAATTTGCTACAGAAATTGCCCCAGAATTACACATAAACCTCTAATTCATCCTATTTGGTTTCATATGCTGCATGCATTAGTGCTCTACAGGTACTTCAGATGGACATCCAGCTTTACTGATTTCCCTGAAAATGGGTGTGCTTTTGCCACATACTCCTCTTCTGCCTGCACTTCCTTATTTGTGTTCATCTACTTCAGGGGGCCACAATTCAGCCCCATTTCCTTGATTATAAGGCTACCCTTGTCCACATCACCCTGCATCTTTTGCTTGAAAACCGTGACTACCACTTGCCTTAATCAATCATAGGTCACCACCTCCCTTCCCTATCATTCCTAGTCTAAGCCTTCTCTTAGCGGGTTGACTAGCATGTTGGGAAATTTGCTTTTGCCCCACATGGTCAGTGGATCCTATAATTCCTAGCAGTTCTTGAATTTTAGAGAAGGTCCTATAGTTGTAAAAGTTGAGTCCCTGTTGTTGACACAAGCTGCATAACAATTTGTTGGTCTGTGGGATTCATTAATTCCTCCAGGCCTTTGCCTTCACCAGAGGGACAAAAGAGGCACCACCTGCCTACCAGGCGTTCGCCAAAACCCACTGAGCCGCGTAGTCATGCTTGATACTCTCACGGTCTCCCTTGGCTATATCCGTGGTGGTCATATGGAAGAGCAGCTGAGGGTAACAGTCTGAGGGCCAGACTACTACCAGCCTCAGCAACAGCCTGTCCATAGTATCCAGGACCCAAGAGCCTGGCAAGCAGCAGACCTTGCCAGATGCCAGGTTGGGTGGCAGAGGTACCTCTGTCTCTGCAGCAGGGAGTTTCCCACCACTCTTCCTTGCCTTGTCCTGCCTGCACTGCCACAGGACTCCAGCACAGCCACCTCAGAGGCTTCACTGGACAGAGCTCCCTGTCGTTGCATGCTGGCAGGGCTCAGAACCTGCTCTGTAGATCAGAACTGCAAGTGGAGCAGGAGCAGTCCTTCTGGTGCCGGAGCTCACAAGCTCCCAGGCTTCTCCAGACTCCACACCTCCATGCCAGCTTGACAAGCTAAGGTTCTGCCCCCTTCTCCTGGGTGCAGTGGGGCTTCAGGTTCCTGTAGCTGCATCGTTGCAGGAGGGTCTGTTCCGTCTCCTTTTCAGCATGTCTGATGTTATGCAATCAGCTCACTTCCTCCCACAGCTCCGTTATCCAGTGGCATACCAGTACCCTTCACCAGTGCACAACTCCTGTAGGCGCCAAGACCATTGACCCTGGCCCCAGCAAGAAGTCCCAAACATTGCTGCAACTCCTTTCTGCACAGGTACCTTCTCCCTGAGGAGCTTGGTTCTGTGATGTTACAGAGACAGGGACAGTATTTCCTTAGCCTGTTACAGCACTCGTTTTTCAGTAATGACTTTGGCTGTAGACACACACATGAGACATTACCTCAACCCAAGATTAAAGCTAACAAATGATTGTGACATAACCAGAAATTTTTATAATCATATGATGAAAAATTTACTGCGCATGCAAAAGCATACACCTTGAGACACATTTATCTATATTGTATGTGGGATCATGGAATTGAAAATAAGAGGACAAAAGGAGCCTTCCCCCAGTGAAAACTGTGAAAAATATTAACTCTTGAAATAATCCGATGCTTCTCCTGTAGGGGTGATCTAACTGCATAAGGTGACCTCACATGAAGGCAGAGAACTTACTTTTATTTTTTTAATCCGATACGTGTACTTGCTTAGTGATATCTTCCAAGTCTTATATTGCGCAGAGGTGCAATACAACTCCAAGGGTGTCCTTTCTGGCACATTAGGGACCTGTCCATCAGAGCTACAATCTGCCTTGCTACAAAGCCCTGTATCTGGGACTGAAGGAAAACAGAGAAATAAACTACCAACAGAGAATGAAGCCCAGAAGAGTTTGGGGTTGATTTTCCAGAGTTTAATTGTTATTGTTTGGTCTATTGGTTTGGGTTCTTTTTTTAATTAGATGCAGAGTGAAGCAACCTGACAGTATGAAATTCAAAAACGCTATTGATTCTTTAAAGGGCTTGAATCAAACTGATCAGTTTGGATACATCCAATCAGAAGATTCATGTGGAACTGGAGAGAGATCAAGAAGGCAGCAAAATCGTGTTTTAGCTCGCAGTGGATAATTAGACTGAGGTGCATTACATTTTATCCAAGTTGCATGTAAGTAAATATGTAATCCCATCTTTCCAGCTTTGTTTAATCCAATACTATAAATTAAAATTAAGAAGCTAGTAATTACATTTTCCAAAGCATACTAGAAGCCACAGACTCGCATAGATTTCTTCTTTTCTTGTTCTTAGCAATAAAATGGGACACGGAGCTTTAAATCCCAGCAGGGTTTCTGTGTAGTTTCAGGGAGGAAAAGCATTCTGAGAGCAGTGTGCTAATAAGATGCCACTTTCCTGACTCTCTTTCCAGTCTTCTTTACAAAAGGGGTTATTCTCAGAAGCTCTCTGAATAATAAGAAATGAATAATCTAAAGAACAAAAACACAACAGCTAAACCTGTGAAATAGATTAGGATGCTGCTCTCCTGCAGTACTTACCTCTGCCTTAGTAGACATCATTAATGGTGCTCTAAGGACAAAGATGCCATCTTTTTTGTTGTCTGAGAGGTTTGTTTTTTTCCAAAAAAAACCCTAAGGTGATGCTGTTAACAAAAACAAGGCTCTTAAGGCTACTATCTTCACTCTCTCCTATTTGGTTTAATGCTTTTATGTTTGGAGCTTCAGCCTGCAACTGCTTCCTCCACACTATCTCTTTTACCCTTGTGTAGTGCTGCTACTAAAATCCCTTGCACAGAGCTCCAGTTTGGGAGTGCAAAATGTCACCCACAGATGGTGCAGAAAGTGATATCACCTCTGATGTATGTTGTTTCTGATAACTTGCTGATCAAGTAAATGAGTAGAGTCTTAAGTAACGTAACGGAGGACCTTGCTTTGCTTCTTGTTTTGCTGAAGTCTATTATCATACATTTTAGGATTAGTTTTCTCTCTGTCTTTGACACCAACATTCTTCTATTTAAAATGAACCAACACACACAGTTAATCTAAAGCAAAAAGACTGGGCAAGTCTGAGACTACCAGCGTGTGTAAATGAATCTGCAGCTTTCTAAACGTTAATGATGGTAAGCCAGAGAAAGCAGATGTGGATGAAGCAAATTAAGTCAAGAAATAATTTATAGAAAGAACACTATTTGATCACTTCTGCTGCAGATGATTCTTCTGATTGTAACAATCACATCAAGAAGATGAGATTTACAGGCTCACTGACTACAGAGTTGGATGGAGCCCCCTTAAACTCCTCCAATTATGGCTGTAATGAGAATAAAATATACAGATGGGCAATGGGTAGACAGTCATCTAGAGATCTAGTAGGGGATTATGTCCTGTGGATTATTCCTTCCCTATGAATTATTCCCAATTACTTTTCCCAGACAATATCACCAAAAACTAGTATCTCCCCTACTCATACTGGGAAGCAGTCCAAAATTAATCTTCAGTGATTTAGGATTTTAGTTTTGTGTCCGAGCCAAACTATCACATTCTAATGTTTTACATTGCTATGCCCAGAAGTTGCCTGATGTGTAATGAAACTCCAGAACTGATGAACTGTCTACTAAGCTCGAAGACATAGCAGTAGGTTACACCAATCTGCAAAATGAAAGGTTTGGATACATGAAAACAGAGGATAAACTCTAAAATAAAACATTTGTGTAATATTTTTTTACTCATTAGAACTATCTATCAGAAAGTGAAAGAAAGTGAACAAAAATAAATCTTCGGGTAATATTTTTCTTTTCTTCATATACATTTTTTCTATTGTCAGTGCCATTTAGCCAGTTTTCATGTTGCAAGTTAAACTGATTGTGGATTTGCATTCTTGCTCGCTGATTGTTTATTTCATATAGCAAGTTTTGGGGGATGTTACGAAGCATAAACTCAATTTCAGTGAAACTGAGTTTTGTTTAAAAAATATTTTACTGGTCATTGATTGTCTTCTAGTTTACGGACATGAAATATTGTATTCATGCAAAACTACAGCAATCTACACATTAAAAAAGAACATTTTCAGTGGTTATATGGGAACAGATTTTTCAGTTATGAATATTCCTACTAAGTAGTACTATACTTTGTCTGATACTGCTGTCTGAGAAAAAAAAAAAAAAAAAACCAAAACAAACACAAACCAAAACCAAAAAAAAAAAAAAAAAAAAAAAAACAAAAACAAGACAAAGCCAAAACAAAACAAAACGAGATTAATTATTTAAAGCTACTTCAAAAGCAAAAGGTAAAAAAACCAATAATGTTAATTTAACATTTGATACCATCACCAGAACAGGAGCATTTTCAACACCTTTTCCGTGTAACTGACCACTTATTGTGTATAGGGCAAATTCTTTATGAGCATTCGTAGAGACTAATGCGTTACTTTGCAATAGTTTAAACTGCTTGTGGGAATGCCATGTGGAAAAGCCAGAGATGTATGCCAGGGAACAAATATTCATGTCAAAAATCTCCAAATAAAATCATGGCATATTTCCTCAATGAACATTTTGTGCTTCTGAATGGTTCCTCCAGGTTGGCAGGCAAATACTGAGAAGAATGTTATACTAATTTTATACACCCTCCAGTGTTGTCAGAAAAAGTACTAACCTCATGAGAGGTATTTCAGAAAACAGTATGCTGCAGGTTTTGAACTCCATATTAATAGATGAAATATCAGTAGCTACAAAGCTCTCTTAAGCATTTTTTTTTAACCCCATATACTCAGTGGCTCTAGCATGTTAGGTCTCTCAACTTTCTTTTCCTTTCCATACTTTGTAGCCTTTCCCTTTGGGTATTAACTTATCACCATAACTCACTTAATTTTGGTGTGTGCCATTTGGAAGTAGATGCAAATATTCCCAGATTGGAACATTTTCCATGGCTCTGACCTGCCTATCTCTGATCCTTCTCAGTTTCCACCATATGTTCTTTGTACTGGAACCACTGGAACCACAGGAACTGAATAATAGCCCTATTGTTTCTATTATTGAATCCCTGTTGAGAACGTACCATTGTTTGCATTACTATAATACTGTTATAATTTTGATGCTCTTCTCCATTCTCTTCCTTCCTTATGTTACTGCTTTGCTTTTTTGCCTACCTCTACGCATTGACCACAATTCTGAATTGCCCACAACTATGTGCATATTCTCTGCCTATTGAAATAGATGCAAATAACTAAGAGAGGGGGGAAAAAAAAAAAAAAAGCCCAAACCCAAAACAAAACAAAACAAAACAAAATAGAAACCCATGAAAAAAATGGAAAAGAAGTGCAGCGGCACAAATTATCTGCAATGAGGCATTCTACAGCACATTTGCAATTAAAAAGCTCTCTAGATAATTGTGATAACTGACCATATCAGAAAGAGAAGAAATCTGTCCACAGGGTGAACTGAAAACTAGTTGAATGGCCAGGCCCAGAGAGCTCTGATTAGTGAAACAAAATCTAATTGGAGGCCAACAACTCAGAGGTCAATACTAGGTCTAAAATTATTTAACATTTTCATTGATGATTTTCATGATGAGGCAGACTCTACCCTCAGCAGGTTTGCAGATGATAAAAAACTGTGAGGAGTGGCTAATATGCCAGAGGGTTGTGCTGCCATTCAGAGGTGCCTTGACAGGCCAGAGAAATGGGCTTTCAGGAACCTCATGAAGTTCAACAAGTGGACGTGCAAAGATCTTCACCTGAGGAAGAAAAACCTCATGCACCAGTACATGCTATAGGCTGACCAGCTGGAAAGCAGTTTTGCAAAAAAAGCCCTTGGAGTCCTGATGGACCTTATGATGACCATGAGCCAGCAATGTGCTCTCATGGCAGGGAAAGCCAATAGCATTCTTGGCTGCATCAGACAAACTATTGCCAGCAGTTCAAGGGAAATGATCCTTCCCCTTAACTGAGTCCTAGTGAGAGTGCTGGAGTTCTGTGTCCTGTTCTGCACTCCCCAGTACAAAAGAGATAGGAAGCTACTGGAAAGAGACCACAAAGGGCCACTAAAATGATGAAGGTTGGACAAGATGACCTTTAGAGGCACCTTCCAAACTCAACCAGTCCATGATTCTGTGATTCTGATGTTCTGATACTGGGACAGGGCTTTTTTAACATCTTTGTTGGCAACATGGATGGAGGGATTGAGTGCAGCCTCAGCAAGTTTGCTGACAACACCAAGCTGTGTGGGGCAGTCAACATGCTGGAGGAAAGGAATGCCACCCAGAGGGACCTTGACAGGCCTGAGAGGTGGGCCTATGCAAGCCTTATGAATTTCAACAAGGCCAAGTGCAAGGTCCTGCACGTGGGTCGGGGCATTCCCAAGCATTTGACTGGCCAGAGAATGGATTGAGAGCAGCCCTGGGGAGACAGACTTGGGGATGTTGGTTGATGAGAAGCTCAATGTGACAACATATGCTTGCAGACCAGAAAGCCAACAACATCCTGGGCTGCATCAAAAGAAGCATGGCCAGCAGATCTTTCCTATGAAGAGGTCCCTCTCCTATGAAGGCAGGCTGAGGGAGTTGGGGCTGTTCAGCCTGGAGAAGAGAAGGCACCAGGGAGACTTTATAGCAGCCTTCTAGTACTTAAAGGGGGCCTACAGGAAAGATGGGAAGAGACTCTTATCAGAGAGTGTAGCAACAGGACGAGGGGTTTTAAACTGAAAGAGGGTAGATTTAGACTAGATATTAGGAAGAAATTCTTTACTGTGAAGGTGGTAAGACATGGGTACAGGTTGTCCAGAGAAGCTGTGGATGCCCCTTCCCTGGAAGTGTTCAAAGCCAGGCTGGATGGGGTTTTTGAGCAACCTGTTCTAGTGGGTGGTATCCCTGACCATGGCAGGGGAGTCAGAACTAGATGATTTTTAAGGTCCCTTCCAACTCAAACCATTCCACAATTCTATGATTCTCCCCCTCTACTCTGCTCTTGTGAGACCCCACTTGGAGTACTGCATCCAGCTCAGGGGCCCCCAGCATAAGAAGGTAATGGACTTGTTGAAGCAAGTCCAGAGGAGGACCATGAAGATGATTAGAGAGACGGAACATCTCTGAAAGACAGGCTGAGAGAGCTCGGGTTGTTCAGCCTGTACAAGAGAAGGCACCAGGGAGACCTTATAGTGGCCTTCCAGTACATAAAGAGGGCCTACAGGAAAGATGGGAAGTGACTCTTTATCAGGGAGTGTAGTGACAGGATGAGGGGCAATGGTTCTAAACAGAAAGACAGTAGATTTAGATTAGATATTAGGAAGAAATTCTTTACTGTGAGGGTGGTGAGACACTGGAACAGATTGTCCAGAGAAGCTGTGGATGTCCCTTCCCTGGAAGTGTTCAAGGCCAGGCTGGACGGGGCTTTGAGAAACCTGGTCTAGTGGGAGGTGTTTCTGCCCCTGGCAGGGGGTTGGAACTAGGTGATCTTGAAGATCCCTTCCAACTCTAACCATTCTGTGATTCTATGATGTTTGTGATCTTATTTCATAGCTGTTTTTTTAAGGAAAAGACAAAGTATCACTCATAAGAATTTCTCACCCTTTCCAATATGCTTCAATAGAGCATCTTTATTAAAATTTAAGGTTTTAGAGTTGTATTTCCACTATTTGCCACTAAAGCTACACAGATCCTCTGATGCCTGTGCCCAACTGACTAAACAGTGGTTAAAACGCCCAGTCAGTGGAAAAATATCTTGAAATTTTGAAACCATGCTGTTAATACTTTACCTGCTACATAAGGATAACCTCTGCAAACTCTCATTGTATTTTACTGTCTGCTTTAACACTCTGAAACTGGCCTACCATTCTCTGCCTTAATTTTGTTCTCTCTTTTTGCAAGACATTCCAAACACAGTGACTAAAAAGAAGGGAAAATCTTGAAGATACATTGAGATCTGTAGAGGATGCAGACAGTGTATTCCATATTTAAATTAATCATTTTCCAGGCTGACGGTTATTCCATTCCTGTTTCAAACTTTGACCTAGAGGGCTTTAGTTTTCTGTTACCACTGCATACTTTTACTTGATAATAAGTCACCACAGTTTTTAGTCCTTCTATATAACTTTCTAACTTCATCCCTTTACTATTTTATACTTTGATTGGCAAACATTTAAATTCCATGCTCTGTTGCCCAGACAGCTTGTAAACAGGAAAAGAGTACAGGGACCAAACAATCTCAGGCAGACTATCGATCTAAAGGTCAAAATGAAAGAGCATTTCAGTATTACAGCTTGAATACATGACTTATTCAAATTACAACATCTTAGTCTCCTGTGAAAGAGTATAAATCAAAAAGAAATGGCAGAGCATTAATTCGTTCTTATGGGCTAGATGGTGGGGATATGAAGAAACAGAGCACTGTCTAATGTTTTCTTCTTTTTCTGTGACTTCTGAGGACCTGATTACCATCAAGTTAAGCATAACATTAAGTGATATCAACAGTTGTTCTTGTCACTATTACGCTTGTTCCCACTCTCCTCTTCTCTGGGTTTTGTTGGTTTGGGGTTTTTTGTTTGTTTGGTTGGTTGGTTTTTGGTTGTTTGTTTGTTTGTTTTTTTCAGGCACAACCATTTGTCATGTCTTGTCTAAAATTACACTGCAAGATTCTTGGAGAAAGGATGCACTCTTCTTCTGTTTTCAAAATTCATCACTTCATGGGACCCTGATAGAAATTATGGCCTCTGGATGTTGTCATTGCACAAAGGTATTTATCACAATTAGATTAGGTCAAATGTGAGCAGTCCTAGTGTAGTCTCATGCATAGTAACTTGCTTTCCTTTCAAAGAGGTGGTACATATCTTCAGTAAATTAAAAAAGCTAAAGAACATAAAAGCTTGTAGCTAGTATTGATAGTAGGGCTAGGCTGTGTTCTATGGACTCAAATTGTATAGCGCTATACTTCAGTTGCTGAGAAGACTGTAGTCCAGAAAAATCAAATCAGTCAAACAGGAACTGCTGCAACATTAGAGACATATTTATATATAAAAGATGACAGAAACCTAAAGCTTTCGCTTTCAAGCAATTAAACTGGCCTTTCTTTTCAGCTTCTTCTACCTGTTTATCTGTTTTCATAAAGATAATTAGCATGTGATTTCCTTCTTAGTCCTCTGCACTCAGAGGGTGTGGCATCTGGATACTTTATCCCTGATCAGCCTAACTCATCTCATGTACAAAATGTCTCTTTTAGATATGTCTAATGCTGTAGTCAGAGGTAGTTCTGCAGATTTCAGAAACTACAATCCCTCTCACTCCTAGCATTTTTGTTCTCTGGCAACTGTATATTATGCTTCTAGTTCTTTCAGTGTATGTCTATGTTAAAATGATGGGAGGGTGGCCAACTGCTCTGTAACAGATCATTAACCTGAGTGACAGGTTTTGTGCTAACTGGCTTTTCTATCACAACGTCATTCTCCTTTCTTCAGGTGACTGTGCCTATGTCTTGTAAATAGCAGGATTCTTGTTGATTAGGCAGTTTTCACTGAGGTGTAGTGCAGCTACCCACACCATTACAAAGTGAGCAAAGTAAATAGAAGCCGAACTGTGAGGTGAAATAGTTGAAACCTATATTTGATGAAAAAACCCTAATGTAATATTAACAAACTTCTTTCTACATGTCAAGAAAGTAAGATTTACAGAGATAGCTGAAAGATTCCCTTTATGTTATGCTTATCTCCACAGTCTTCCATTCTCTTCGTGAGAGAGAAAAGGGAAGGTATAACAGCAGTTTTCCCAAAATACATGTACAGAGGATGACATCTCCAATTATGTGGCCAGAGTACTGTACTTAACAATAAAAAAAAATTTAGTTGAAATTATACTTTGATCCTTACCTTTAGTCAAAGAGCAAAGGCAAAAAATAAGAATAAAAATAAGAATATTGTAGCAGCACACAAAATTTGGCTGTGCATCCCAGAGCATCCTTCCATTAATTTAATTTGTACAGAATTAGTTATTGTTAGTTACTGCAGAAGATAGTGAGGTAACGATCCTGACCACATCACAAAGAAATTATAGGCTTGGGTACTGTTCTGAATAAACAAATGACTTAAATCATTGTTCCTGAGGCATTCTATCTCAGAAATGTGACCTTTTTAACTACTCTGATTTTCTTGTCTCTCTAAAATATGTAGAGTTCCAGTACGTACTGTTCTATTTTTCCTGTGCTTTTTATGGCATTTTGTAGGTATAGTGCTGACTGTTTAATTCAGCAAAAAGCTCTCAAAATCCTTAGGGAATTTCAGTGGAAAGACATTAAAGAGTCAGGATTTTAATTAAAGAATTAAGTGAGGACTTTACCTCACTAAAGGATTTTGTTTGTTCATTTGTTTTGTTGTGGTTATTTTGTTGGGTTTTTTTTATGTTTTAGTCTCATCTTTTCATTGAGTTTTGCTGGTGCAAAATGATATATTCACTGAACCAGTAAGACAAAGGTTCTGCCATCAAACATTTTGTGGAAGGAATAGGGATAGAAACCAAGGGACCATTCCCTAATTGAGTGAATCTTTATTTTTTATCAGAGTGGAATCTGAAACATGAATACCTGCTTAAATGAATGACTTACGCATGTGATTGTCCATATATTTAATTCTAATTTCCTAGGTGTGCTTTAAGGTCATTATGAGTATAACAGAGAGAAGGGACTTCCATGCCATTTCTAGAATAAATGTCATTTTTTTTTTTTTAAATCTTAATTTTTTTTAAACTCATCCAAAATAAAATGTACTATATCTCTCAGTTCACAATAATTATCTACTACTGGAAGAAAAAGTAGCAAAAGAAATACTAAAAAAAAAAAAGTAGGAAAAGAGCAAAGAAGTCCTTCAGAGCAATGTGGTTAAGGCACACTACTTTCTGTAATGAATAGCACTGAAGAAAATATCAAGTCTATCCACCTTAGGCTTCTTAGCCCAAACAGGCACTGCTGACTAGATCAATGAACAGCCTTTGGCTCAAATTGAGGACAGAATTTGCACTTACAGTCCCAGAATCACAGTTTGAGATAATGATAGAACACCAGCCATAATGGGTAGACTTTGTTTCCAGAAGAGAACAAAACCTAATGCCTAAGGACAAGAGTAGCCAATAGAAAAGGTGCATAACAGTGCTGGAAACACTTTGGTTTCTATCTGAAGTGTACACTGTTGTATAGAGCACAAGCAGCACTGGAGTACAGCTGATTTTGATATTCTCTGTTGCTCTGGAAGGGGATCGAAGGCCAGCCCTCCAGGGAAGGAAGGCTTGTTTGAGGTCAAAACAATTGTAAGTTACTAGAACACAAAGTACGTGAGAGCATTTTTCTAGGCAAAACATTACCATGTTTAAGGCAGAGTTTGTCACCTGCATAAAATTCTTCAAGGAAGCTTTGGGCCTTTAACATCTCTCAGACACCTTTGTCCTCCTCTGCCATTAATAACAGGTTTTCTGGGGCGCTGCATATTGTTCCGTTGTGCCTCCTCCCCCTTATCCTTCTAGCCCTCAAATTTCCAAATCAGCTAATTCACCCTTCTTTTCCATCCCCCTCATTAGCTTCTGCTACACCATACAGGACCGTATAGAGCATTTTTGAAAATCCTTCACTGAATAACTAAAAGTAGTGTCTTTGGGTGGCTATCAGTGAACAAATAAGAGCAACATCCACCAGCATGACGTGTGCCATGGGAACAGCCTGGCTACTGACCACCATTCCAGGAACCATGTGTCTGATGGCTTCCTTTCCCCCTGATTTCAGCATTCTCTGAGAGTCAGCTATTTGTTGCCAGTTGTCTGAAACATTATATTTGATCTTCACTCATATGTCCCATGTGAATCCATGCTAAAGGATGCACTGCTTAAAACTGAGGTACTATCCAGTGCTAAATATTTCCGTGGCTTTCTTTCCTTTTCTAAAATAGAATCTCTCTCAGGCAATTTAGTTCATGACTCTAGAAAGAGCCTAGGGGGGGAGCAGTTTAAAAAAGAAGAAAGAAAAAAAAGAAATGTTATCCTCAATTAAGACACAATCTAAGTGGAATCCTTACTGTGACTATTCTGCTTTTTGTGGCTAAATGGTTTACAAAACCCAAGTGAATAGAAACGTTATAATTAAATACATCTAGACTAGCCAAAGGCAAAGAAAACAATCCCTTATGTCTCCACTATTTTATAAGCATAAATGCTGGGTATTAACTGTGTATATATGTGTTAGAACCTATATGGGGAACAAATATTTAATCAGCTATGCATTAAATATTAAAACTGAATCTGATATCACATAATACGCTATAACCAATACTCCAAAAATCCACATGGATAGCAGTTTTTCTGACTGAAATGGGGTCCTCATTTAAAGTATGCTTTGATACAGATACCTGAATCAGTATAAGATTTGTACGTATTTTATTAGACACCATGAAGGTATAAAGAATGTGGGAAGGTTGGAGCTCATGGCTTTATATTCCAGACAAACCCATTATAATTTGCTGAGCCTCTGTAGTGGAAAAGGATGATAATGCTGATGATGACAGTGAAATGAATGAGAAGCAAAGCTGAATGAGTTTGGTTAGGGCACTTATTACTGCCTGGTGAAAGGTTAGTATAATATTCAAGACCTTTATTTAAGTGTATAGCAATATTTTTTTTGCTAGGGAATAAATTCCAAGATAAACGCCAGTGAATCAATAAATGCTCCAATTTGTGGCCTGAGAGTTCATTTATCATGAACCATTTATCTCCTCACATACTCTCCCATAAAAACCAGCTTAATTAAATTTCATGTAGACTCCTTAGGTTGTGGTATTATCAGCATGAACTAACAAATCACAACACTGACAGAAAAGCATATCTGTAAGCGCACTTAAAGATAGTCAGAAAGGAGTCATTATTTTATTGTGTCTAAACTAACCTTCAGAAATAAACAGAATTAATAATGTATTCATAGACTGAAGTATAAACAGCATGGATGGAGGAATTATATCAGAAAATACTCATAACAACATTTAAGCAGTGGATATTGCCATAATCATTATATGAATATTCATCAGTGTCTGTACTGCAATCAACTTAGTCTTCACAGAAGACTTCATTTAGGAGATACTTATTTTTGTGGGTCCCAACATTTAGTAATGTTTTAGCTGATGTCATTGACTTAAATCACTGCAAGTTGATTCATTTTCCACAGATGCTATAGAAATGATGGGGTTTACAAAATGGTGATTTGAAGAAGATTATAGTGGTCTTACTTTAATTTTATTTGCATGCTAGCATAAAGAAATGAAATGCAGTACACAAAAGCATCACAGTGCCATACTTTTTTTTTTTTTTTTGTTCTGAAAAGATAGCTCTTTTGTGAAAACATTCAATTCATTATATTATGTACAAGAAGTAGGACAAAGTTCCCTAGGGGGAAACATTCTCTCCAAAGAAATGTTAGTTCCTCAGGAAAAGTAAGGAAAATTACTAAGAATCCTCAGAGGATCCCATATGTTTTATAATCACCTTAGAAGCATGAAGGAGACATTCTTCACTGTCCTCAGGAGGTGGCTTGAAGGTTCAATGTGTAGTTGCATTGGTTAAATAAGCTCAGATTATACTAATGATGTAAATCTGGAGTCCCTTGGAGTAAGAAAGAGTTACCAAACAAAACTCCTCAGTGCTAGGTGATTCTAGTTGCTCTCACGCAGGGCAAAAAGGAATTTTTACTTTCAAGTAATTTCACTGCTGCCTTTGAACTACTGTGCAATTGTGTCGAGCACATTGCATGGAAACAGTCTTCCAGGATTTTTTGGACTGAGAGAAAAAAAGTTTACACCACTCACAAGTATTATTCCTTATTGATTCATTGACTGAAGATTTAAGTAAATTCCTCAGATTTAACACTTTTTAAGTTCCTTGAAACATTTGTTTGCTATGCTAGGGAAAAAACATAGAAACAAACAAACTCTAATATAGTATGTCAAATAATAGGTTACTTCTAAAAAAAGTCAGTGTTTTTTATAGTGGGGTACATATTTGCCCAGAGTCTCACCCAGTTTCACTGTCTCGGTGGCAGAGGCCTAGTTAACAAGTTGTGAGATATCTGATATGAGAAGTGTGGCTTTCTCATTTAAAATGTATTGAGGAGGCCACTTGGCCTGAGGCTTTAGGAGCACAGAGTGCGTGTGCACAGTATAGAACCAAGAAGCAGATTTTCTTAGCACAAAAAGAGTGATGCACTTAGGTAGTTATGTCACTTTTGATGTCTGCGCTATCTCACTGGATATCTCAGTGCAACTTGTGTTGTGCCAGGGAGACAGACCCACTGCAGTGCCTTGTTGATAAACATCTGATCAGTTATTTAAATAGCAAAATTTCACATACTTACGAAAAAGTTTTCAATTTACTTTATTGGTGTCTTACAGTTATCTGCCACCCGTCACCATATACCACCAACTAGAAATAAATCCGTGTTTGAAGTGGCAGTATGAAATCCTAGCAGCATCAGGTATTTCTGGATTTTTGTAAGAACACTTGTGTCATGGATGGAATAAAGATTACTGGCAACTTCACCATAATGCTCTATTGCTATTAAACAGTGTCCTCTGAAAGCAAGGTAATGAAGGTTATTTGTTTTACATTACTGGTTTCTGATTTCCTTTCATCCGCCATCATTTCTGACAGTCACTGACAGAGAGAGATCTAATACGCATTATTCTTAGTGAGAAAAGCCTGGGCCAAAAGGCTTGAAAAACATCACACACGCCTGCCATTCTGTTACTTAAATATTTTTTTCCCTTTAACTTGCTGTACTTGTGACTAGAACACACCATCACTTACACTGACAAGAAAAAAATTTCTAATTTTTTAAAATTTTTAGATTAAGATGATACTAAAAGGAGATTGGCTATTCTTGAAATATAGGAAGGAATAAGAACATAAGAAAAAGTATTAATGGGCATTCTGGGGGAGACCACTGAATAGAGAAAAAGAATACCTACGTATGAAATCAACAAAATTATCTCATGATGTTGAGATTATGTTCTTTCCTTCTTTTTCAGCCCTTATTTTAATATCAATTTGACTTTGCTTAGCTGGAAAGTGTAGATCACAAGGCAGGGAGACTTCAGTGAGGCTGTGAATGCTCCCTCAGGAGTCCACATCAAGTCCACAAACAACAAAAAGCCCGCGCAATCTTTAATCTAGCAGACAAAGGCATAACAACAAGTTGAACAAGCAGAATCTTGAGCAATGCAAAGTGGAAATAAAGTGCAAATTTTAACAGTGAGAATAATTAGCCGTTAGAATAGCTCACCACTTTTCGAATTCTTTGAAGAGGTGTTTCTCTGAAAGAGATCTTATTCAAACAAAAATTGTTAAACTCAGTGCAGAGATTACTTAAGATTTTTATGTAAAATGTTAGAATAGATGAACATACTCTTTAATGTTATTGATAATATGAAAATAAGTGTCATTTTAATCTAGTACTGGAGTATGATGGAAGCAAGGTCAGTTAGAATTATCTCATCAATGCCTATATGCTTTGAGAGAAGGTAGAGTGGTAAATGTAGTGTTTAACTTCTTATACACCTGACAGATAATGAAGTTGACCTCCCAACTGGGAGTTGTTCTATTCAACAAGTCATGAGAATTCTCTCCTGTTAAAAACAATCACTGGAAATGTTAATATTTTTTCTTTATTTCAATGTGCATTTTTTTTTTAATTAAAATTTATGAAAACAGTTACTTTTGAAATTTCCAATTTTCATTCCTTTTTTCTTTTTCTACTCCTTTGTTTTTTTTGCTACCAATCTGGCAGAATCAAGTCTACTTTGATGGCTATGTTTCACTCCCATTAATCCTTTCTGTGTTTTTCATTTTTTGTTTCTCCACTCCAGAAACTCACAAAATTTCCTAGCCTCTGAAAAGTGATGTTCTGAAAATTAGAGAGTGTTACAGATCTAAAGGGGAAGTATGGAGGTTACAAAATATAACATTTCAGAAAAAAAAAAAAACAAAAAACTCAGGACATCATTAGTTGCCTGTATATATAAACAAAAGGAAAACAAACAAACAAAATAAAGAAGATCAATTTTAACATGTGAAATTCCAAATTCTTGCAAAATTGAAATCTACTACAAAAGTATTTTGCAAAGAATACAGCTATGTGCCTTCTCAGTGCCACAGTATGGAAACATCCTTATGTTTCCAATATAATTACTTTTTTCACCCTTTAATGTCTGTAACGTTTTGGTTGTACACATTGCTGTATATAACACTTGCACTTGATGAATGCTGTGTATTCCTTTGAATAACAACTTCCTAACATCTTCAGCATCAGAGAAAAAGTCAGTTTGCTTGGCTCAATGAATTCAATCATAACTTGTCCTTCAAAGAAAGAATCAGCTCAGGGAGAAGTTGTGACATGATGCACTTCAGAGGAGAAAGATGATTTTGCCATTGCGTTTATTGGCACAATCGTCTATTATCTATTACAGATGTCTTATTTAATAATATTTTCCTCAGATTGTGTCAAATGAGATGTACTTTGTCTATTGCACATCTAGCTTACACTTAGTGGAGAGGGAATTAAACCATGTTATCAATAACTCTTTTGGAGAACACCATACTGGGAATTTAAGATATGCACCTCAGTCTGTGCATAAAGGTTTGCTCATTGTGTACACCCCTTTCCCTACCTGTGTGGAAGAACACAACTGTCAAACTGACTGTGTAACTAAACAGTTCTTTAACAAACCAAAGCACACTGCAACGACCTCAGAGCTGTCTCACAAAGTTAGAGTGTAGCATAGAACACAGCCTCATACGACAAGTTCTGGACTAATACATATGAATAAGAGATGCCTTTGCCAACATTTCATTTGTGCTCAAAATAAGTGCACCACAAGTCTCCTAAAGGACATTTTTTAAAGACACAGATCAACTATGCAATATTGAAATAAAAAAAAGGGGAAAAGGAAAAAAAAAAAAAAAAAGAGAGAGAAAAAGGAATATAGATGATGTGAAAGGCATTTTAAGCTACCCTGTTAGCTTTTTTTTTCTAACAAAGACTGGGGAAAAAAAAGCAGAGATGAAGATAAGGGACTTCTCAAACTAAACAGAAGACCAAGCTCTGGAAAAAATTTCTGTCTATTCATGAGCTATTCCAAAGCACAACAAAATTGAAAAGTCTGGAAACCTAATGAAATGGCATATATATGTCTATTACTAGATGTAAATTCAAAATATTTTGCAACTGGGATTGCCACGCTAGACAACTCATTACATATTTTTGTACTGTGCATTGCTACTTACTAGGTCTATTACAATGTGCTGGATACTTCAGCCTGCATCTCTGAAACATTTACCTGGTTACACTGTCCTCCTTTTAGAGTTTTACATAAATTCATGGATTAAATTTTTACAAAGATATGATGTAGACAGTGAACATGTGACTTTGTTTGAAGCTATAGAAAGGAGAAAATGAAAGAAAGTTAAAGAAAATTAAAAATAAACCCTTTAAAATTCTGTATGTAACATTAGCTGGAGACCCTGCAATCTGGCTTAGAAAACCTCTGAGAAAATAGTACACAGATGCGACAGGATGAATAAAGATAACGAGAAAGGGCAAGGGAAACAACATATTATACTGTATCCCTGTTGCCTAGAAAAAGTGAAATGCTGGAGAGCTTCTTTTGTATCTCATAAATATATTTCCACTGCATTTTGTAAGGGAAATCTGAAAAATAGTCCTGCAGTTGTAAAAGTAGAAAAAATTGCACTGACTTTAAGGTCTGCCACAGTGTTCCCTCTGATAAGTAACTTACTAATGTGTGTATTTTAAGTTACTTCAAAAGGTCTTATTTCATTTAGCAAACATTTAGAGAAAAAGCATTTGGCCAGTACAGAGGATGAACATGGAGCATAAAGAGGGGCAGGAGCAGTAATTTTGTTCCCAAACAAGCGTGCATTATTCTACTAGGCAAGACTATCAGAGATAAGTCACCTGATTTCTACACTAGTGGAAAATGCGGGGAAAATTTTCACTTAATGAACAAGTAAATGTTATTTTTAAAGATTTAAGACATAGCAACTAACAAGGAAATAAAGTTGAGCTAAAAGCCCAGTTTACGGTGTCCATTGATGCTTGAAGGTTTTAACTGACTGTTGGTTAAACCTGAGCTTTCCTAACATAAAGTGTGCGTTATTGAGATTGCTGAACAAGAGAAAACTCAGATTCAAAAACTAGTGTGTTTGTAACTGAATTAAGTGACTGAATTAGCAAAGGTCACCCTTTTCTTCTTCTTTTTCCTACCATGGACTGAGTGGAGATTGTCAGGGTGTCTTTACTATGGCCAGATAAGTTTTGCTTTCAGAACTATAGATTTCCAGACGAGAACTGTGTATCCATTCATATTCATGGAATTAGGAAGGTGAATAAAATGCAATAACCACAGGAGAAAAATTTTCTTTAGTATACAGATGTAACACATAATTCACCACCACCATCACCCCATCCCCAATAATTATTTCAAGTTGAAAAAAGCTTACTAAAAGTGCATTGAGAACCACAATTTTTGTTAGTAAAGGGAGAAGAGATGGAACTGATCTAACAATGAAGTCAGGAACTGTGTGGTTTACAGTTTCTTTGACTTTAGAGAAATTTCAAAAGAGCTTTTTAGCATTGATGCATACAGGACATTCCAGTTACTCCTGGTCACACATATCTGGCTTCTCTGGTGGTGTGACCATACAAAGGTCAGACTTTACACTTGTATTTTCTGAGATTTCAAGATTTTGTTTTCTCTCAGTTTTTGAAAAAATAGGACCAGTACAATTTATTAGTGGCTGTGCAAAACCAAAGGAAATTCCACTCAGAGAACTAACAAAGCAATTTTAACTTTCCCCCAGTATATAATAAAATGTAACACCATAACATATGTTCTCCTTGTAAACTGGTTTTAAAAATGCAATTAAGTTTAAATAAATCTTGGATTTCATGTTCTATGAGTATATAGATAAACAATGAAAAGTACTTTAAGTGTTAGGCATTGTAGCCATAGAACGTGGAGAGTTTGCATACTTTCACAGGAAGATTTAGTCACACCAAGCAGTGTTAGTTCATCATAGTACCTTTTCTTCACCTGTTTGTATGCCAGGCTATGCAATGCATTTATTTGTACTCACTGCTGTTTTATGTACCCAGACTCTGAAATGGATGCCATCTATTGGAGAATAACTAAGTACCAGGCCAAGCTACTATAATTTTGTGTTCATCATCTCATATCCTAGTCCTGCAGATTCCTACCTTGTTCCGCTGTGGCTTTTAACCAGAGCATTTATAACTCTCAGTGTGCCATTTCCTTGATCTGTTTTTTTGCAATTTCCTCCTATCTTTGTATTTAAAACTCTAGCTCTCCCTAGTTCCCTTGTCATATGATCAGGGAGCTATAGGTAGAGATGAATAAGGACCATTAAGTACATTGAGAGTCATCTTCTGAAAATACGGTACCAAGGGATTCATTTGTACGTAATTTAACAGTTTTGAATGTCTATGGCATAGGATTGTCAAGTATGGTGTATGCAAATCCATACTGCTTCACCCCTGAAAATACTTTGTGTTTTTCCACAAACTGGATCTGCATCTTTGTTTTGTGAGTGTTGTGAATGAAATCTTCCCTAACAGCACTCATTTTCAGAAAAGGAAATAGACAACATTTGCAAACCTAATTACACCAGCCAGGGAAGAAATCCATATTTAGGTAGGTAATTACTTATACAAGAAGACTTGTTTTCAAAGGTGGTCATCACTGAAATAAATAGCAGTAGATGGTCTACCCTCCTAAAATTAGGTTGGTTTTGAGATGTCTTAGCAAGAACATAACTGCTTAACTTTATGCTTTTTTCTGTTACTAGATCTCATCAAAACTTAACGCTTGGCTTTGTAGGTTCTGCACAAATATTTTATTCAGTTTTATCCATGTAGATTTGTACTCTTCTCCTCGATTTTTGCTTTGAGTTTCAGGTTCAAACAAAGTCAGACTCTCAAAGAAAAATTGCTGAGTATCACCTGGTTTAATGTTGAAACCTTAAGAATCTGCATATTTCACATCACGCGAAATGATAACTCGACCCACTTTCAATGCAATTAATTAACCAAAAGGAAAATGTTTTTGTTTTTTTTTTTTCCCCTTGCAATATGAAGATTATGCAGAAGCCCATTCTTAATTAATCTTTAGAGCTCAGGAATGTTGGGACGTCCTCTTTTAAGAACATCCTAATGTTTTTCAGCATGCACTTAGTCTTTATCACTTTCAGTAAGGGACTTTCTTTTCCATCCAATAATTTGAGGTTACAGTGGCTAAACAGTGGAAATGCTATGGGCCTCACTATTTCTTTTGACAAGCCTCACTGATTTCAATGCTACATGACCATTAATTGCTAGTAATATCTCCTAATCCAGGTGTAATTGATTAGCAGTTAAAACTACTTTTCTGTTTGGTTTAAGAAACTACCCATCCTCATCAGAAAACTGTGATATCATTAATTCTGCTCTGCTGCTTTAAAAAGGAAATTAATAATCAATTTTCCTTCTGCTCTCCTTAATTTATACTGTAATAAGGACAAAACAGTCTATTTAGCATGGAAGGGAGATTATGTGGTAAAACAGATTCTTAAGCATTAACTGGAATCTTCTCAATCATGGCACCGAGTTTAAAAAAACAGGAAGTAAGGATCAGTGCACTTTAAATCAACTGTAGAATCAATTATGCAGAATACTGCAAGTGCCCTCCTCATTCCCAGCACACCTTTGTAACAATTCTATCGATCCTAGAGGCACATCTATAAACAAAAGGCTTTTGGGATAATTATGTTCACTTTTGACCCTCGGGGACCAATACTAAAGATAAATCTCCCCAGTTGCCAGCAATATCTAGTACAACAACGTGTCTTCAGACTCAATGCCTAAATGATGTAACGGTATTTAGCAAAACTGATTTCAGTGTGAGCATTTGGGTTGGAAACTGTACAATATAATTCTCTGCAAACAGAGAATGGTGTCATTTTATCACTGTGCCAGACTCATGCCTGCAACACATCAAGGAGGCTAGTAGTAATCTGATGTTTATTATCTTAAGTGCTTATGCACTAATGGCTGAGGACTGATTAAAAAATGAGGTCTTAACCTACACTACATACTGTAATCTTCGTGAATAATGATTTTTTCTTTTCCTCTTTGATACTTTACTGATGTCTTGTATCTATGCCAAGTCCTGCAGATCATCCACGGAACTTGCACTTCTGTGCCTGTTTTGATAGGAATAGAGTTTACACAACAGTCTGTAACCAGCAAAGCTCAGTGTTAATTAGTAAATCGCATTGTTAATAGCTTAAGCCTGACTATTGAGTGGAAAACTGCGTACCATGCTGCCCCCTGCTGTACTATAACAAGCTCACTGTCGTTTATGTCTAAGTGGAAGAAGATCTCACTTAAACATGAAAAAAATAAACCACTCAACAGAGGTATGTATGAATTTATAATTCTATTATTTTCATTGGCTTGTGCATTCTTAAATGTCTTACTGATACCTAACTTCTTAAGTGTAGGGTTGGTTAATGGCAAAGTATAGCCTGGTTCCTGCTGCTGCATGATGCGGGGTAATGTTGAAATCCAGATTTTTAGCACTGAAGTCATGTTCTTATTTTATTTTCTTCAGTCAAATAAGAAAAACATTCCTTTTGCTTTCCCCACAGAAAACAGGTTATTTCTCACTATAGAAAAAAATCAGCATACTGTTTCCAATGTTAATCACAATAATGAATACTTAGTATAGGATTCTATACACAGCATATATGATAGTAAATCATATACTGAAGAAAGTTATTGTGCTATTGATTTTCTGAAGGCACAGATACCGAGTCATAGTGGATAGAGATAACAATCTAAAATCAATTGCTGACTAAAAATTGACTTACTGCTCACATATTGAGTACTTCCAAATAAAGACTATTCTTGGAGGAAAGGGGTTATAGTGAAAGAAAACACTAACAGAATTACTATTTAATTTCTTAAATTTCTTCTTTCTTTAACTTTGGCTTTAATAACATTCTGAAATCAAAACATATAATAATTTTGACTTAACTTTCCCACAGCTCTTACCAATGTGTTTAGTCAAAAGTCTAATGTAAGGTTGGTGCAAATTTCTGCCATTCCACCTTAAAAGTAGGCTGTATGTCCATTTTAAAAACAAGAAGGATAGTGAAGAAGGAAGATAATCATTAAGTGGAACAGGTTGTGGTTTATGTCAATTTCCAAATGCTGCCAAAAGCATCCTGAAAATGGCTGGAGTTAAAAAGTGATGCAATATCTTCTGGGACAAGAGGATGGAAGCCAAATAAATGAGGAGAGACCAAAAATCTGAAGAACTGTTGGAAAATATACTTCACAGCAGTCTGATGTCAAGGGTAGGGAGAGAGGGACTTGTGGCCCATGCCTGTTGACACAACTTTCCTGTCCACTTGCTGTCTCACCAGCATGCTCCCTCACTTATCCAACCAGTGCTGGTCTATGAGAATAGTCTCTGGAAACACACTGTGGTGCAGCAGCTACCCATTTTCATTCAGCTAGCACTCTTTTGTTCAGAGCTAACACACCTCAAAATTTGAGTTAGATCTTAAGAGGCAACACATTCAGTCCAGCTCTTTCCTAAAGGCTCACCACTTTGACACACACCAAAGTGTGACTTAGCTGCCTTTGCCTTCTGGGGGGACTATGCCAGCCCTTTGTTCCTCACTTTAACTTGTGCCCATCTGCTTCCCTCCACTCTGCTTAGTGGAGGGGAACATATGGCCCGAAGTGCCTAACTCTGATTTCTTGCCACACCTTCAATTACACTGCCATATGTTCTAGTATCATACTGTAATTGCTGATAGTTAGTGCTAGAAATACAAAAGGGGCATTTCACAAGCCAACAGGTTTACTTCTGCTGTATAATAAAGCAGAAACAGCTGTCACTTTGCCATCCTCAGATAATCTCCTGACCTGCTCTGCACACAACGCTTTCGTAATTTTATGCATTTAAAATTGTGCAATCATTCCTTGCTCATTATTTCTCTCTTCATGACTTTAAAACAAGCAAAGAGAAAGCCTATTTTCACGTTGTTCTGTTACTTCAGATTATCTCTGTACCACACTATTCTCCATGGGAACCTCTCTGGGTCCCTGTTACTAGGGAGAATATACATCAGAGGCATCAGAGAACAATGTAACTATTTAATTTTACAAGGATTTTATATTCTAGGGAATGCTTTGCTGATTTAACTACATTACATTGCTGCCTAACTGAGAAGAGCTAAAACCCACTGTTTTTGCTGTAATAAGTAGGACAGTACTCCCTGTGATATTTTTGCATTGCAAGCATATGGTTGCAGTTTAGAAAATCTAGTAGAAGAACATTTGTGCAATGTGCAAGCACTCTAGATTTCTATTATTCATGGTGACAGTATAAAAGCTTCCACCTCCTCTAACTCATGTTTAGTGCTGTCTGGCTTTTTTTTTTCTCTCTTTTTTTTTTTTCTTAATTTCTTTTTTTTTTATTTATTTTTTTTTATCATGAATCTTAATGATTTCAAGAACAACTTAATTAAATATGGAAAATGAAGATGTCTTAAAAATTAAACTATAACCCTAGGGAAAACTCTATGTATGAATACTAAAGCACAAGCTCAGTTGCTGGATTACAGTGAGCTCACAAGATAGGTGACAATCCAAAAAGGAGTCACTTGGGGCACAAGCTAAACAACATGCAACCAGCAACACATTCATTTATTTTAAAATGGTGGTTCACCAAAATGAGGCTTTCTACAGGAACACATATATCAGTTTCAGCAGTAATCTGTTTTACATCCAAGGTGGAAACTAGCGTAAAAGAAAAGGGTAATCTACATCACAATAGGCCTTGCTTTCTAGAGTCAAATTTATCTGTGCATTTATACTTATAATTTATTTCTTCCTGAAGGATATTATAAGCCTGACATTGTTATGTTAGTTTGTAGTCACTGATCTTTCCAATTTTTAATCTTACAATGAGATGTCGGTCCTGTTGTCAAGATGGCATTATTATAATGCCATCTTGTTTACTGTCCTAATGTGTAATTCATGATTATGGCAGCTTTAAGTGTTTTCTTTTGCCACTACTTTATAAGACTCTTTTCCGGCTCACTCCAGAACTGCTCATTTGATATAGCATGCTGTCACCTAAATTAAAAAAATCACTGCTTATACATTTGACTTTCTGAGTTACTCCCCTCTGTTGCTCCTCCTTCATAAATTTAAGCTTGTCCTTTATGTTGGAAAGGTGAGGGCTATTTCTTCAGCCCACCAGCTCTTTCATGGGCCACTAGAGTTGTGTAGTATCTAGGATAGTATGTAATAATGGTCTGACATGCCAGGTAGGAATGTCTTCCACATTGTCTTGCCTACATGGTTGATTTCCCTACTGTTTCTTTTAATGGTTTTACTTGATGATTGCTTTGTGAATAGGCATTTGAAGGAGTTTTTTATTCCAGTTCACAAGAGGAGATGAATCACTGGAATTTTGTAGCATATTGTCTGACCATGCATGCCACCTGCAAGATCCATGTTCAATCTCCAGGTCCCAGTTCTTGTGACTTCCAGAAAGCCCTCCTTCACTGATAAAATAATACAAATGTACAGGGGAAAAATAATTCCTGCCAGTGGAAGTTAGCTGCAGGAGACTTCACTGTCGTATTTTATTTTTTTATTACTATACTCTTTTATACTTCACATGTTACTCTGAGCTTGATCTCTTCTCTTTTTCAAGAGACGTACCTCCTAGCTGTACTTGCCCATGCCTCTTCTCCTGGGTTTGAAGCATGAATCACTGTTGTGATGTTAACTCTTAACTCTATCAGGATTATCGCTTGGTCTCCTGTAAACAAAATTCCATTTTGCACACACAACTCATTTCTCAGTAGGTAGTAAACTCTTGTGGCACACACTCTTTGCAATCTGGCCATCCCCCAAGACTGAAGTGTTTTATTGTCTACAGCACGTCGCCTGCTTGGTGATTTGCTGGATTGCCTGGCACCTTTTATTAAAGATGTGAAAATATCGTAACATGTTGATAGACTCTACTCCCAATCCACACAGCCATCTGTGATATACTCTGGGAGGCCAGCCTTGCTTATAGTATCTTGCTGCACCACTGTCATACCTGGGCAGCATCCACTCCTCAGAACAGATCACTAGCAGTCCAAAAGTGTGCATTATGGTGATCTAGTTTCTTCATTATGTTTTTTAATAGTTTTTGATGAGACTGGCCATCCCTGGGTGCCACAGAAACTGATGAAACCATGCAGTTTCAAAGAGCCTCCCATGAGGCCTCTTCTCTTGACGCAAATGGAACAAAATTTTCCAGAACTCGGTGCGACTGCTTTATACATGGGATTTCATTAATATATTTTCACTTGTACCTGGATGTAGACAGAAAGGGAGAAAGGATTTTTGTGACAGCTGAGAAACTATGTTCTTAACAGGGATGGCTATGTTTTTCCAACGGCTTAGGTAGTATGTATTTGATTGTGTGTTGCCTGAGAAACTTCACTGTATGTATGTAAAATGAAGAGCAAACACTACTTAGTATAAGCAGGAAGAAGACATGGAAGTAATCTGGATTCTTCCCCAAATCTGTAACTTAAGGACACCTAAATTACAGTGAAGCTTCCTTACCTGAAAGTTCTGGGCATAGTGAAGGAAGTGCTGCTGTGATGGTGGTGAAGAGCCAGGTCTCACAACCCTGGAGACCTCAGGTTTGCTCTGGACCACAGCTGGGAGAGGATGCATCATCTTCCCCATTAAGCAGCAAGATAGAAAGTCAAATTTGTCTGGCAAATTCTTCCAGTGCTACAAGCAGATGATGAAGTCTAGCAGCAAAATCATTATTATCCAGCACACCTAAATAAATGCAGTGCTCAGTTTGCACCCAGTAGATGCGCACAGTAGTACCTGAAAGAGAGAGACCTGGAAGACTGCTGAAAGAGAAATCTGCGAAACAACATGGGCAGAAAAATGTAAAATGTAACCCACAGTTTTTTTTCCCAGTAAAGTAAGAAGATGGATTTTCTTTTTAGACAGATCTTGTGGTTCTCTTTATCCCCAGATTTACTCCAGGCAATCCTGTAGTCAATGATATTTTGACAATATTTGATTAAACAAGCAACCGATATGTAATGTATCCTCAAGATTTTTTTTTTTTTAATAGAATAAAATGAAAGAAAATAAAATTAAAAATAAAATGCTTAGGTTAATTAAGGTCAGAGCAACATCCTTCGTGTCCTTTTTTTCATCTTTAGAGAATAACCTTTTTGTGGGATTGGGTTTGCTTCTATTTCCTGCAGAAGCCTAATGCAAAAGGACACTGATCTTTGTTGTAGTTTCTGTACACTGTAAAAGAACCTGTGAATTTATAGCGGACACAAGACTGATGGCTTTCTGTTTCATCAGCTCCAAAGAAAATGCATTGATGTGATATAACATCTAGTTGATATTAGACAAAAGATCATTCATTATTTCACCAATATTTAATGACATCTAGGGCAAATCTGGCATGATTGTGATTGTTTGGAGTTGTACCATTTTGTTCCAGGTGCCCTTTCAAATGAGGTGGTGTATACAAGAATACCTAATATAAATTTATATTAATATACATATGTTATCTAGAATTATACATTATTAACAGTTGTGACCTCCAGGTAAGATAATACAATCATTTACCATAACTTTCAGTGATTACACAAATTATCTTCATTTTTTTAAAAAATCAGTAGTTAGATATGTTATTTAGACTAGGTGTGTTTCATTATACTTAGCCATTTTTAGTGAGTTGGTTGATTAACCTTCTGTTTCACAAGACAGAGTCTTACTGTAACCATTTACCGTAATTTGCAGTGGCTTTTGGGTAATTTTCTAAATTCAGCTTCTACATTTCACTGTAGCTATGTATGGAGTCTGAAGCTCATGCCACTTGCTTTATTTCATAAATTTCAGTGCAAGTTTTGTACAAGCAAAACAAAAATATCTGAGCCTTTTAACCTGAGGTACTAAAGTCAGTGCTTCTTGGTTGCAGAGCTGCTTTACTTTAGGGATTCAAATTACAGTGTCTTTTACAGTGTTGAAAATTGAACTAAATAATATTTAATTAGTTGCACTTTTAATTAACTTCTATTCTTTCCTATGCAGTTAGATTTTGTGGGGGATTGTGGAGAGCAGTACTGCTTATAGTGCTCTGGAGTGCCTGTACTGAGGAAATATTTAAAACAAAGCAATGATTTACTACCCTTTATCTACTAAATTCTACAACATGGCAAGAAAACACTAGAAGAGACAGAGGAAGGGGAAATGCATTAAAGAACACCAACACTATTTTGTTGAAAAAATTGCTGGAGACAGGCATATCCTCTGCTATACAGAACTGTGCTTCAAACAAAAGATTTGCCTTATTTTCCCAAATGGAAATTAGAATATTGAAAGAAACTGCAAGAGTGACAGCAAATCTGTGACCGCATTAGTCATTCTGTCAAGGATGGAAAAATCTAGAAAGAAATATAATAATTGCCAAAGAAAACAAACTCAGGCCTCAGCAGCTATAAATTGGCAGTACTGTTTATTCCACACACTCTACTCAACGTGTCCCAGCTGTGCACGTGTCATTCAGCTGTCCGACTCTGTCTATGCAGGCTTTTCTTACTGAGGCACCTACCTAATCAGTTTGTGGAAGCACAGCACTCCATTTGTTCAATTTGCCTGCATAGAGGAAGACATGACAGATGTATTTGAAGTAATGCTAAAAACTACAGTCAATGGGGAAGATACCAATCGTGGCTAACAAGTGAGTATTGTGAGAAATTCTAATGCAGCAGCAGCACATAATCATTCACATTTATATCCTGCTGTTTAATGGTGACATATATCAAGGCTTCATCTACAAGAAGCTCATACAGTCACTCAGAAGTCAGATGATAGAAGAGAATGTGGGATAAGGAGCAGAGCTCTAATCAGTTGCTGTAGTTTGTACGTTCTTTTTAAAAGATCCAGGTTGCTTTCTGTGGTCTTCCTACTATGTTTTGATTGTGTGTTACAAAGGTATTGTAGCGTTCTATTTTATTTACATTCATCCTGTACTGGTGATGATGTGATATGATAAAGGTATAACATAAAACAGTTTGTGAAAAAGCACTGTACTTTACTTTAGTGTAATCTATAAATCACACGTAAATCAGCTTTACAATTCAGCAACAGTAATAGTTCCATACGTGTGAGTAGTACAAAGAAGTTTACCCGACAATGTCTTCATGCCCTTCATCTCTTCTGTTTCTCACTCCTCTTATAGAATCCAAATTTATGTGAGTTATCCAGGGACTTCTTTTCAGAGAAAAATATATTTTAAAAGGAATAGCTTGCTCCTTTTACAGGGAAATAGAGAAGATGTATGGAAAAATACAGTGTTTTGCTTGATACATCCTGCCTAGAGAAAACAACAGCTACACCAGCAGTCCATATTTCCTGAATACTTAATTTGCTATGAATACACCCAGGCACATAGCAAAGGGAAATTTGCTATTGAGAGTAAAACAATCATATACTTTGGGTCAGCCTGAAATATTTAGTGGGTGTTTGCTTTCATAAGACAACATTTTCCATAATCACATACACTTGTTATCAGAACTTGGTATTTGAAATATATGGATTTTAGCTGTAAGTTTAAATGTATGTACTTTAACAGTGTAAGATATTTTACAAAAATCAGATTTATAACAATAAAGAACAGGAAATCACTATGCATGGCCACTCGAAGTCTTATACCTTAAGTACCTAAAATTGATTAATTTAAGTGGAAAAATTAAGGTATGAGAAAAGATATGATTAAGATATGAGATGATTTTGCACACCATGCTTCTGCTGAGCATAGAATTCAATGCAACCTGTGAGTCAGAGGTCACTTTCTCCCAGAGACACCAATCATTCAATCAACCCATTTTTGACAGCCTTTTGCCAAGTTGCAGTGGAATTCTGTATGTGATTACTCCCCCCAAAACACAGCAAGATGTTGACATTCAGAAGTAAGAAACAGAAAGAAAATAAGCCTCCTAGCTTATGGCATACTTCTCTTTGTTTCCCGACTCACAGTGCCGCAAAAGGACACTTTACTGGCAAAAGATACAGGGTGCCTGTTCCCTTTGAACCCTGACTTTTGAGTGCTCATCCCACCTCGTCTTGGTATAGGCTTTTCACTGAGACTCAGCACAGGTTTAAAACAGAAGTAATTGTCAGACAACTTTATCAGGCTAGCAAACAAGCATGTTATTTCACCCTTGTGCTCCAGAAAGACAGTGCTGGCTTTCCCAGCAAGTTGCAACCCCCTGCACCAGTGTCGGCACCAACTTTCTTGCCTCAAGGGAAGCTTCAGGAATCACCCTGCCACACAGAGGCACATGGTGTGTCCTTGGGCTCACACGAAAAAAGAGGCTACCTGTCTGTATCTGCACTGTTTTAGTAGGTGCAGGTTTTGTCCATACTCATGGCCCTTTTACGTACATTCACAGTCATGTAGGCATTGGAAGGCATTGGTACAGAGAAAAAAATATGTTTCCTGAACCTAAATTCAGCCTGTTTTTTGCACCAGTGACCCAACAGAAGATTAATTCCAGTGATATCTCTGCTGGCTGGAAGGACAGAGGCTCAGGCTTTTGACTTATATAATACTGTTAATTCATGGATATTTCAAAAAAAGAGCTACAGATTGTTTCTTTAACAACATTTTAAAGGATTCTGTTGTCATACTTGTAGCCACCTAGTAACCATTGTTCTTGTATCTATAACATGCTTACATTTATTTACTTTTATTTGGTGCAACTCAAATAATTTTGCTGAAACAGGGATTTTTTTCATGCTATTATCAAATAGTTGTGGGTTGGTTTTTTTAAGATAATGTTTCTTTTTTCGTGTGGGTGTCAAACCATTGTGTCTACCTGTGTGAACACCCTATGATAGAGGAGCATATTCTCCGCTGGCTTGCTCTGATGTACTCTGGGACTGACTGCATCCGACCATAAAGAGGATTCTTATGCCTCAATACAGGATCTTAACAAACCTTGTATTTGTTTCCCTCTAAATGAAATCTTTAACATGTTTGCATTTTGGTTCTCTTTTGCTTCTTTATAGGAGAAGATTGATTATCAAATTGCTGCACTTTATTTCACGTCCTTTGCAGGTGACTAGCTGAATAAAAATGAGATAAAACTAAACAACAAATAATAGAAAAGAGAATAAAGTAAAAACCTCTTTCTGAAATACAAGCTTATGCGTTAGTAAATCAGCTATGTGTATAATCATAACTACAGTAAGCTTGTTACAGCAATAAAACAATTTATCTGTGAAAAACAAAACATACAAAACACAAGAACTTAAGAAAATGTTTGTTTACAGCATATTTTTATAACAGTAAGTGACTTCAGAAATTATTTTGTCTAGTTCTTGAATAGATTTATGGCTAAAGCAATTATTTCCTCCTGCTCTTCCTCCTCCGTACTATAAGAGTGGAACTATTTGATTGGTCAATATAAAAGGTACCAAAAGAAAATTCATGCCTTAATATGACAAATTGTCAAAAATGTCCTGAAGTTCAGGATTTTTTTTGCCTTCTAACATGTCTTATGTATCCTCTTGCATAAATCATTGAAAAAGCATACCAACAACCAATGAAAAAATTTTAAAAGATGAGAAGAGATAATAGAAAGGAGATAAAAAGGTCACTGAAATTTCGTTAGTTATATTGCCCTGAATAGTATTTCTGAGCTGCACTGTTGCTCTGTAAAGAAGCTGGAACAGAAGGACAAAGATATAAAACCCCATACTGATCTGACTGAAGACTGAAAGAGCCATAAAAAAGTTTTTCACAGCAATAATAAAATAGTCTTAGAAGGATTTATAGCAAAATGAAAATCTCTTTTTCAACTACAACATTTATATACAACTCTAAATACCAAGTTAGCAGTGAATAACCTGATGGCAGTCCACTGATCAGTAAAGAACCAGTAGGAGTCAGGTACATTGGCAGTTACACAATTAGCATCTAATAGGCACATTGTGTCTCCTAGACATCTTTAGAGTCGTTTCTCTCAGTGAAACTGCGACATGGAAATACAGCAATTGACCATTTTAGAATGAGGTAATGAGCCTGCAGCTTGCAAATTCTGGCACAGTGTCTAATTTTCCTATGCCAAAGCACGGGTAAGAGCTAAGACAAGATTCATTGTAAGAATTTTCAGTTCTTCTACATGGCTTTCTCCACCAGATGCACACAGTACATTACACTTGTCTTTGTTATTCTTCTTTTATGAAAGAAAAAAAAAAAAAAAGAATTTGAAAGATAAATGCTGCTCTGGTGTTCTCTGATATATGTTTCTTGCAAGTTAAGAAAACAATTAGCCTTTAAATAATTTATTATTTACCTCATAATAATTTAATTATGGGAATAATGGCAACAAATTATTTAAATATCTGAAAAAGAAAAGCTCTTCTAGGAAAATCAAGAAAATTACTCTTTGACTCAAAATTGCTTAGAATAATAACACTTGATTAAAGACTTTGAACCTCAATTTTTTTCTTTACTGTTACTTCTTGTAAGAAAGCAATTGTGCAGCTAATAATACATTTGTCACTCTTGTTAGCAGACAGAGATTAGGGCATCATTATAAGACAGCATGTCCCATATCAATAAATCACTACCTTCATAGTAAAAGTGCCACTAAGTAACAATCACCATTAATAAAAATAGCATGGGTTAATTGGAACAAATCCATAAACTGGAGAAGTACATAGTGAGGGACATATCACATGAAAGAGGTGGAAGTTTTGCAAAGAAATAGAATAATGTTAATCACAGACAGATAAATCATTGTGTCAATGTAGATTTACAGAGTTTCTGCAAAAGACATGAGACCCCGAATCCATGAGGAGCATGAGAAGCATGTGACATCAAAATTAACAGATAAAGCTGTGGAGACTGGAAATAACATAAAGACTATTTTGTGTCTGGTATAAGCTACTGGTTCAAAAATTGAGAAAGGAAATAGCATGAGGACATGGTTAGTGATTTTCACAGGGTGGATAGCAATGAAAAGAAACAATATGTGATAAGAACTAACTTAGCATTAAATTCACTTTACCTGTTTTCTGCTGCTCGTTTGCACACAATGATTGTAGTTGCACAGTAACTACTCCTTCCATCCGTGTATGTGTCTGCTTCTCACCAGTGGAGTGGCACAAAATCCCCAAAACATATCAATGAGCATGAACTGTTCTTCTAAAGAAAATGGCATAATAAGAATCCTTCTGAAACAAAAAGGCAAAAACAGAAACAACCTTCTTCTGTACCAAGGCCAAAAAAAGTGTAAAGAGCAATGGAATGTTTAACATTGAGATGAGTCTTTTTCAACCCATGTGGCTGCAGAAAAACCTGACAGCCCCCCAGATTAAATGTGCTCCTGAAGGTCTCATAAGTTCACCAGAGGAAACCAAGAGAACAAAATTCTTCAGCTGGAGTAAATCAGGACAGTTGTACTGCCTCTGTGGCAGCTCTGCCCGTTCACCCCACCTGCACATTGATTGTGCACTTGTAGACCTAGGCCAGAGAAAACAAGTGGCAGGATACATCACCCTGCACAAAAGACACAGTGTCGAAGTGGAGTGTATTTATTTGTGCCCAGTATAATACTGTATGCTGCCCACTTCAGTTTCACTATACAAACGTAACATACTACTCCATGTCTACATACTTACCACAGCTTCATAGCTAATATTGCAATTTAAACACAGTCTCTAGTTTCAAAGTCTTTGGAAAACTTCAGGTTCAGTTGTTCAGCTTCTGTTGTCTACTGACTGTTGAGTCTTTTCCCACTCTTAGTAGTACTTATCTGAGTTTTGACTAAGATGACAACGTTTCTGTGACTGAGACCCTTAGATTTCCAATGAAAGTATGACATTACCAGTGCATGACATTAAATTGTTCAGTATGTTTCTTTAAGTTAAATGCCTACATCCATAAAGTCAATTGGCAATTCATTTTTTTCCAGGGATTCTTGAAGGAACCTTCTTTTACTGGTTGCAGCATTATTAGTGCCCAAGTTACTATATATTTTGGACAAGGTAGAAAGCTAACGTAACTCAGTGTGGCTTCATTACTATAAAAAGAACATCATTGCCATTTTTCAATATGTTTGAGTAGTGCTGGACAGTAGCAGGAGAAGATTGTGTATTGCCAGATGAAAAGAACTTTTCACATCCTATGTAACCCCATAATCATGTCTCTGTTATTTGTTTCCTCAATGTCTTTGGGCAGGGTATACCTTGTCCCAACCATACTTGTGTGACTTTGCATCTCTCTCCTGTGGCCACTGTGTTCAAGTTGGTAGTTATATAGTTAGATTTTTTTGTGTGTGTGCAGTTATTTTGTAATAGGAGCCACTAACATGAAATATCTGCCCATCTTTACCTCTCTTGTTACAATGAATTACTTTGTGCAGACTCCTCCTCATTCCTTATGTGCCCTGTTCTTGAAATTGGAATGGAGATCGCCTGGCGTCATAAGCAAAGGCTGTCTTTCCTACGTACCTGTCACTCGGTGTGCTGATATCATTCCTTGGGAGAGGTGTATTTTTCCCAATGGAATATATTTGATCACTTAAGCGTATACTGAGGAAAGATTTCTCTGTTTCTTTTGAATGACTTGAACCGGGCTTCCCAAACCCCTTGCCTCTGAAGGGCTGATGGGATTGCATTGCAAGTAGCACAGCCAGCAACACATTTTCAGGGTGAAAATACCCCTCTTTCTGGGCTGCCATGATTTGTAATATAAATATGGTTTGCTGTCTTTCACCTGTACTGGCCATTCTCCTGAGGCACTGCTGTAGCTTGAGCTGCTCCTGAGGTTGAGAGACTTTAGATATAGTGCTTTACTTGCAATTCCTTTCACTCTTTCAAATGCTTGATCTTAGATCTCTGACTAGTACAATGCCACAATAGCTCAAAGAGACTGCTAGCTAGCCTATAAATCAGCTGGCTTCTTTCTCATTCTTTGATTTGGCATTTCTCAGGGTCCAGCTACAGTACCTGAAAAGTCAAAAGTTTCAATGGAATATACTTTATTTCCAAATCTGCATGTAGGTCACAATTTTTTCCTCATTGTGTCTTAACATCTGGGATTTTTTCTGTTTCTTTTATTTGAAGTTTCTATTATTTGAATATTTCTCTGTAGTCTTCTCTTAGCACTCATGTAAACCAGTTGTGGAAAAATGTCTCGCGCACTTTTTATTTTTAAACCAGATTTCTTAAAAAAATAAGGCTAATTTAGTCATGCTATCTGATTATTAGTTCTTCAGCATAATAATTTTGAATCTTGGCCAATTTCAACCTGTCCTGGTTTGATGTAACACAGAACCAATTTTCTGATTTGTAATTTTACTTTTTATCTGGGCCTCTTCCAACTGACTAAAGTCTGAAATTAACAGCATATTGTTCAGAACCTGTTCACTCTCAGAGTGATAAGACCTGATTATACCAAGGAATGGTACGCACAGAGGCTCTTGCTTATACTTATTGCTATAACAACCAAGGTCAGCTAACTTCGCTGTTTGCCCCATTAGAGGGTCGGAAATGGAGAAGCACAGAGGGGTCCCACCTGCAGGGAGGAGCAGATGGGACAGGTGACCCAAAACTGACCAACAGGGTATTCCATCCCATATGCATCACACTCAGTATAAAAGCTAAGGGATCAAAGGGGCAAGGCCACTCTGGCTCGCTCTTTCTTCAATGGCCAACATCTGAGGAGGACCCTGTCTGTTCGTCTGCCTTTGATCCCAACCCGAGCATTCCTGACTCTAGTTCCGGAATTCAGCTCCTGTCCGTCCCCAGTGTACATATAATTTCCACCTATTTTTCTAAGTACTAGATGGACAGTGATTTCCTAAGGTTGTACAGTGTATATGAGGCTGTTGGTGAAAAGCCTGTAGGGTGTTCGATTGCACAATCTGTATTTTTGTTGGTGACTGGATTTCTTTTTCCCCCCATTTTTATCCTTGTGGCCCACTCTGATGAAAAGATCCCACTCATTTGCACTTTATTTCCAGTTTTCCCATGTTTGGTTTTTTTTTTTCATGTGGAAATACAGCATGCCCTGCCTGAGGTCCTTCCTACTTCCTCCTTTTTAGGGGCTGTCTTGTTTCCACACCACCACAGGTCTCTACCTTGCTGGGGTGGTGGCTGCTACGATGTTTCTTATATTTTAATCCACTCAACAGCAAAAAGACCATGATGTTCCTAATTTAAGTGGCCACTTTAGCAAGGACGTGTCAGGAAGCAGCAGGAAGGGCTGTTCCACAGGGGCAGCGGGGCTGAGGGAGACCCCAGTGTGGTGCAGGGCGGCTTGATGTGCCAAGCAATCAAGGTCCTCTACAGTGGCCAGAGCCAGCCAACAGTCCTTCTGTTCATCTGAGAGTGAGAGGTTCCAGCTAAGAAGTGCACCAAGCCAGGTGAGGTCAGGACTGGCAAGTCCAGGTGTGCCAACAGCACAGGCCATGTCTGAACTCAGGTGCAGCTCCTGAGCCAAAGCATGGAGGACCTGGGCCAAGTTCCCAGCACAGCTGGTATTCTTCATAATCTGCACCTCTAGAGAGATGGCCCAGCACAGAGGAAGCTCAACACCTTGCTAATGGCTATGGACTGAGACCTCACAGCTGGAGATGATACTTAAACCAGCATATAATTGGGTTACTGCTGTATTTTCTTCATTTTTGTCTCATGATATCAATTTAAATGTAATTAGAGGCACAGAATATTGGGTGAGAAGAGGGCCACTAGGGTAGTGCCTAGGCACTATTAATTAAGCAGCTATATGTAATTATACTAGCCTTTGAACTGCCTAAACAACTGTATTTCAAATAAGAAGACTCTTCCTTAAGTAGTTCTTTTGAGGCATATATTTTTGAAGTGTTGATGGAGCCATAAGAAAACGCTCCTTACTTCTGAGGCTTGCAAACATTTGTATGAGAAAATGAAACCTTCTCTCCCAAAGATGACAATAAATGTCTTGCCCATTTCATAAATCCACAAAAAAAACCGACCAAACCAAACAGAACAAAAACCCAACATATATATAGCTTCCTTTTTTTATTGTACTTTCTTTTGTCAGTGACAGGTGTGTTCTGAAACCACCTTGAAAGGATGGGCTATCTGACTGTGTTCCCAAGATTAGTTACAAAGCTCTGTAATCCAACTCCATTTACCAATGGACTTGAAATGCCGATTGCGATTAAAATAAAGCTACATTAATTAGAAACACAGAATCATAGAACGTGTTGAGTTGGAAGGGACCTTGAAAGGTCATGTAGTCCAACCCCCTGCATTAAGCAGGGACGACTTCAACTAGATCAGATTGCTCAGAGCTTCATAAAGCCTGGCCTTGAATGTCTCCAGGGATGGGACCTCCACCACCTCTCTGGGCAACCTGTTCCAGTGTCTCACCACCCTCATTGTAAAGAACTTCTTCTTACTGTCTAATCTAAACCTACCCTGCTCTAGTTTAAAACCATTGCCCCTCGTCCTATTGCTACATGCCCTTGCAAACAGCCCTCCCCAGCTTTCTTATAGGCCCTCTTCAGGCACTGGAAAGACACTACAAGGTCTCCCTGGAGCCTTCTCTTCTCCAGGCTGAACAACCCCAACTCTCTCAACCTGTCCTCATAGGAGAGGTGCTCCAGATGTCTGATCATCTTCGTGGCCCTCCTCTAGACCTGCTCCAACAGGTCCATGTCCTTCTTGCGCTGTGGGCTCCAGAGCTGGACACAGTACTCCAGGTGGGGTCTCATGAGAGCAGAGTAGAGGGGGAGGATGACCTCCCTTGATCTTCTGGCCACGGTTCTTTTGATGAAGCCCATTATGCAATTGGCCTTCTGGGCTGCAAGCACACATTGTTGGCTCAGGTCTAGCTTTTCATCCACCAGTACAACCAAGTCCTTTTCCACAGGGCTGCTCCCTATCACATCATCCCTCAGCCTGTATTGATAATGAGGATTTTCCTGATACAATTGTAGGACCTTGCACATGGCCCTGTTGAACTTCATGAGGTTTGCATGGGCCCACCTCTCTAGCTTGCCCATGTCCCTCTGGATAACATTTCATCCCTCTGGCATGCACCACTCTAGCTTGCCCATGTCCCTCTGGATAACATTTCATCCCTCTGGCATGCACCACTCATCTGCAAACTTTCTGAAAGTGCACTTGATCCCACTGTCTATGTCATTGATGAAGATATTAAACAGCACCGGTCCCAGTACAGATCCCTGAGAGACCCCACTTGTCACCCCTCTCCATCTGGACATCGAGACATTGACCACTACCCTCTGGATGCAAGCATCCAGCCAGTTCCTTATCCACAGAACAGTCCACCCATCAAATCCAAATCTCCTGGACTTAGAGAGAAGGATGTTGTGGGGGACTGTGCCAAAGGCCTTGCAGAAATTCAGATAGACGATATCCGTTGCTCTTCCCTTGTCCAGTGATGCAGTCACTCCATTGTAGAAAGCCACTAGGTTGGTCAGGCAGGACTTGCCTTTAGTAAAGCCATTCTGGTTATCTCAAATCACCTCCCTGTCCTCCATGTGCCTTAGCATAGCTTCTAGGAGGATCTGTTCCATGATCTTCCCAGGCACAGAGGTGAGGCTGACAGGGTGGTGGTTCCCAAGGTCCTCCTTTCTACCCTTTTTAAAAATGGGTGCAATGTTTCCCTTTTTCCAGTTGCCAGGGACCTCACCAGACTGCCATGATTTTTCAAATATCATGGAGAGTGGCTTGGCAACTACATCAGCCAATTCCCTCAGGGCTCCGGGGTGCATCTCACCAGGTCCCATGGACTTGTGTATGTTCAGGTCTCTCAGGTGGTCATGAACCTTGTCTTCACTTACAGTGGGAGGGACTTTGCCCCCCAGGTCCCCATCTTGCGGTCCTTCAACTCGGGAGGCATGAGGAGACAGGCTGGCAGTGAAGACTGATGCTAAAAAGTTGTTGAGAACATCAGCCTTGTCCTTGTCTGTTGTTATCAGTTTGCCATTCTTTGTCATCAGGGACGGTATGCTTTCTTTAACCTTCCTTTTCTGGTTGACGTACCTGTAGAAGCCCTTCTTGTTATTCTTAGCATCCCTTGCCAAGTTCAGCTCCAGCTGTGCCTTGGCCTTCCTGACCTCATCCCTACACACCTGGCCAGCATCCCTTTACTTTTCCCAGGATACCTGATCCTGGTTGAACTGCCTGTGCAGTTCCTTCTTGCCTTTTAGTTTGACCACCAGGTCCCAACTCAGCCATGCTGGTCTCCGCCCTTTCTTACTTCACTTCTTACACCTGGGGTTCGAGAGCTCTTGTGCTCTATGGAAAGCATCCTTGAAGATCTGCCAGCTCTGTTCTGCTCCCTTGTCTCTGAGGACTGTTTCCCAGGGGGTCCTACTGACTAACTCCTTGGGGAGTTGAAAGTTTGCTTTCCTAAAATTCGGGGTCCTGCTTAGGCTCCTCGTCTGACACATATCCTTTATGACTGTGAACTCCACCAGTGTGTGATCACTGCAGCCCAGGCTGCCTCCAGTCTTGACATCCCTGATGAGCTCACTTGCATTGGTGACTATCAGGTCCAGTATGGCATCCCCTCAGGTAGGGCTGTCTCTTTCCTGTCTTAGGAAGTTATCATCGAGGCACTCCAGGAACCTCCTGGATTGTCTACAGCTCGCCACGTTACTTTTCCAGTAGGTGTCAGGGTGGTTGAAATCCCCCAGCAGGACAAGAGCCTTCAATCGCAATGCCTCCTGTAGCTGGAGTAGAAATTCTTCATCAGTAGGCTCCCCTTGATCAGGCAGCCTGTAGTAGACACCAACCACAAGGTTCCCCATGTTGCCTCGGTCTCCAATTCCTACCCATAAGCTTTCAACTTCCTCTTGTCTGTTCTTTAGGGACATCCCTTCACACTCTATCCATTCCTTAGCATAGAGAGCAACACCTCCGCCCTTCCTTCCTCACCTGTCCCTTCTGAACAGCCCACAGCCATTGATAGCCACATTCCTGTCATAGGATTCGTCCAACCAGGTTTCAGTAATGGCCACTATGTTGTAGCTTTCCAGCAGCATGGTAGCTTCCAGCTCCTCCTGTTTGTTGCCCATGCTGCTTGCATTCATGTAGAAACACTTCAGCTGGACTGTTGGCTGTGATGTCTTTTTAGACAGGCACCCCTTAGGGTGTTTCATGGGTGTTTCCCTGTTGACTCCAACTACCTCAGGAGCCACTGGCTCGTCTCCGTAAGATTTTGACTGTTGTGCAGTGTCCCCAGCATGCCTCCAGGCAACAGGTTGAAGACCCTTACTAGTGCCCCATCCCTCTAACCCTGATGTGTTATCCCACAACTTGTCACAGACAAGCCTCATTATCCCCTTCCTCCTTCCCATCTAAGTTAAAGCTCTTGGGCAAACACTGTCTTCCCGCTTTGAGAAGTGTGTCTCCCATTTGATGCCAGTAAGCCCAGTGCCATGTAGGCACATGCAAAGATGCAAAGATGACACAATGTTCAGGCAATCAAAAGAGGTGGGATGAGACAATCAGGAAAAGTGAAGAATTTTGATATGGGATAATGTTCTATTGAGATACATGAATTAAGCAGGTGGTGAAATCCCAAGGTGATAAATACTTTCCTAGGGCTTTAACTGTATGTAGAAACCTTTACAATATGCTCTTCTGTTACCTTATTGGATGATGACATTTTTCATAAGACTAACAGGTGTAGCAAGTTAAAAATACCACTTCTTATTTTGGTGCACATTTTCAAGAGCAATAATTTCCATTGTAAATTGAGACATCTGACATACCTCATTGCTTGTAAGGGGAAGATATTAGTGTAGGATAGTGAAAAATGGGTCCTGTAAGGGTGATAATAGTAGTTTATTGATAACCTTGAATGAGTGATATAGCGGAGTATTTGAAGATAGGTTTCTTTTTGCCCTTTTTGATCTGTTCTGTTTCTTTGCATGTTAAAGTGCTGAGATTGTAGAAAATTTCAATGCACAAATAAATATGTTACTAAGGAATCTTCATCAGCACTTTTTTTTGGAATTAAAATATCACTTGTGGTATCACAAATGATCACCCTTTCTGTTTTTGTTTTTATTTTTTTTTTTATCTATAAAACATTGTTTTAGACAATGCTGATAAAGAGTGAAGGAGTTTCACAAAATGTATTGCCTGATTGGGAAAAAAAGCCCTAATCACCAATAATTTAAGACAGAGTTAACATTTGCACTTGTGCTTTACTTTGAGGATCATCTGTTATACCATTTGCATGTGTATACCATCTTTCACCTGAGTAGTATTTAAAAAAAAAAAAAAATCACAAACACTTTATTAATTTGCACAATGTTTGTCTGTTTTCATGCACAAACACAAATATGTGGAAAATGATCAGGAGGAAAGTTACAGCAACAGTATCAGCTATTTCAGTACCATTTTTAAGGTGAACAGGGAGTTAATCTTACAATCTCACACTCAAACATTTTCACCATTCCGTATAAAAACATTTTTGTAGTTATATATTCTGGGTAATTTCCTTTAAGTATAAATGCATTTGTGAGCAATCACACAGAAATAAAAGAGATTTACTTTGATAATTTTCC
The DNA here is from genome assembly GCA_947846985.1 of Fratercula arctica. NCBI lineage: Eukaryota > Metazoa > Chordata > Aves > Charadriiformes > Alcidae > Fratercula > Fratercula arctica. Next base: position 33,885,233 of record CANTUZ010000026.1, read on the forward strand.
TGATAGACTGCAGTAGACAATTTGAAATAGCCTGAGATTGTCACAGTGTTTTCAAATCTCTGGTACTCTTTCATTGTGAAAAGCTTCTGGATCAAAGAAAACTCAGTGCCCCAGACTAAAGATCATCAAAACATGCACTTCTCTTTTTTTTTTTTTTCTTTTCAGCAGATTTAGAAACTATAAAAAGACCTTATTATTGAAGGAAACTCAAAGTCAGCACAACTCCTTGAACAAGGCAATTTAATACTACACAAAATTACAGATGAACAAAAAGAAGGGAGAAGCATCTGGAGTAAATGCATACCTTCTGTTCAGATGGTTGGGAGGGTTTTGGGTTTTTTTGCCTTTTACTTTTTGTGGAAAAATTCAGAACAGTATGAAAGTGCTTTGAAAGGGAGAGAGAAGGGGGAAAAATAGGACTAAATGCATCCTGAAAAATCCTTTTGCTATTTACAAGAGCAATTGCTAACTCGTTTGTGTGTGAGAGAGTGTATGTGTGCATTGTGAAAAGGGAAAAACATGAAAGAACTGACCTTGATCAGGATTCAGTCCAGACCTCTCTGTCTTCTAATTCAGCCATTCCATCAGCTGATGCATTAAACCTGCTGCTTTTCTGAGAAAATATCATTGTCAGCCTACCCTACTCTCTGGATAAAAAAGCTTTTAATAAAAGCCTAGGATCCTCTTCAATGACCTACTCATATATTACTTAAGAATATAACGGAAACACTTGCAACATTAATGTATTCACTGTTCAATCTTCCTGGCTTTAATTAGCCATCCTGAAGACTGGGCATTACTTTTTGATTAAAAAGGATTTCCTGAAATGGGGGAGGGAGGGAAAAATCCTCTGGGTAACCCTGTTTCCGTACTCATAATTTCTTCTTATGTTAATCAGGTCTTTGCAGTATGTGTTGACTACACTAAAGATAAAAGATACCAAAACAGGCCAGACAGAAGGCAGCACTAAAAAACAAACAAAAAAATCTGTTTAATTAGCATCTATTTTTTGCAAGCCTGTATGATATCCCCATTTAGATACTACCATCACTTTAAATCTATTACACCCCACAGGAGTCTGCACCAAGCTGTCAGCTAAACTGATTTATTCTTCACTTGCTTAAATTTAAAAATTATTTGCTAAATATGAGAAGTTATTTGTGAGCACTGTTTTTGTTTGAAGTCCAAGTCCCATACATTAATTAAGCTTGCAGCCAAGGATAGAGTCCTTATTATACAGCATAAAAAGAACACTTTTCACCAGCCAATTATCATGTTACCTGTTTTGAAATAGAACTCTTTAGAGGAAATATATCATTGAAACTATTCTGTGTGCTTTTTAATAGTCATGTTCCTCAAATGAACACAAACGAGTTAATCAAAAGTCATTCTAGAACCTTTGAAATTAATGGGAGGCTTCCATAGACTAAAATAAGGAAGGTGTTTCAGCCATGATACCAAATTTATGCTCAAGTAAGTGTCTGTTCTTCAGCATTTCAAAGAAATGTACTGAATTTATCACTTAAAGGAACTACAAAAGTGAACAGGTATTGGAGACCTCTCAGCATTAAAGAGTACTGTCCCTGACCAAGCTTCCGAAGACATGAAAAGGCAGAGCTAAAATGTGGCTTGTATCAGCTGTTCCAGATTCACTGACCATGAACTTTATGAGGTCATAAATGTAGGGTCAGTGATGACTGAATCTCATTTTTTGAAAAAAGAAGACCTAGACTCTGGAAAATGAGTCTTCAGCTGCCTGTGTGCTCACACATACAAGGGTACAGACAGTTCCTTCATCCCGGCAGGACACAACTCCTTAGGGCATGTCATGCAACACTTCGCATTTCTCTCCAGGCCTTGAACTGGCACTTCTGGTTGAAGTTAGCATGATAGAAAAACTGGTAAAACAGCATTGCAAACATTTCATTGTACCTTTCTCAGGTTGCTCAGATGCTTCAGTGACTGCCTGGAGCAAACGCTTTTCCCTGAGGTTGCATGGAATGATAGTAGCAGAGTTTTTGGGGTTCAGGAAATGATATATTTTATACAGGGAAGGAAAATGTAGTTTCAAGCATAGAAAGCTGAATTTTCATTATGTTGTATTGTGAGGCAGTACCTGATGATCATGTATCAGAACCGTACCTAACAGACTAAACCTTTAGGACAACAGGGCCTGACTGCTGATTGTTGATATTGAACAGTGATATTTTGCTCAGATAATGAAACGCTACATAAAATCTGCAATAAAGAGTAATTTTTTTCAGTTTTTGAGCAGTGTTACTCTCTTTAGAAAACTGTAATTCTTCTCTTATGTAGAATGAGCCAGAAATGTCTAAAGCATGGAGTACAAAGCACTACAAACTAGAGTCAAGTAAGTGTTTTAAAAGGAATGTTATCATATTTAGCATCTTGTTCTGCCTATGAGATACATTCAGTTTTCCCTCTCAGTGTATTGGTTGTCCAGTCTTTTTTTTTTTTTACATTTTGTCTCTGAATTGTTTATAAAGTAACTTTTTTTGCTTATATATTCTAATAGTAATGATATTTGCTTTAGGCACTGTTATCGGTAATAATTATTCAGGTGCATTTATTATTCAAGAAGTTATACTTATGGAGATTGATAATGGCTGGTCAGATCAGTCATATTACAGTTTATCTATTCCCTGTTGGACCATATCCACATTATTAGGAGCACATTTTAAAACTTAAATAGGCACTGTAATAAACATGAGTTTAAATGTGATTTTTACATGAAACTTCTGAATTAGCCCTGGGTAAAAGAAAAAATTCATCCAAATGATGTGCAACTGGACTGAGCACTGTCTAATATTGTTTAGCAGCTGAAGAAAAATACCAATTCAGTCCTGATTCTGGAATAACCCCCATATGGGCAGTTACTGGCACCTACACAGATCTCCAAAGGTGATCTGGTCCTGTTGTTATAGCAGCATTGTCATCACAATCCCTAATTTCATGACGTTTGCTTAACACACATATGAATTCACAGCTCCTTAAATATTTCACTGAAAAGATTATTTGCCTGTAATAATCTTCAGAAACAAAATGGGCTGACTTAGTATTCTGTCTGAAGCATACTGAAAACAAACAAACAGAAAATCAAACTGTTTCACGAACAGAGCTGCCAAATTTGTTCATACTGACTTTCAAGGACCATATTTCTTGTTATTTGCAATTATTTAAACACCTGCTGGGAAGAGCTGGTTGCAACATGAAATATGTTGAAGTTGTTTCTAATTCACAGGGCTGGACAACGAAATGTGTTTTCATATGAGGGAACACGTCTTGTTTTTCCAAAATTTTTCCAAAAATGCTATTTTCTTCAAACTTAAAAATTCCCTTTTTATTTCCCCTGTTTTGTCAATAAATACAATGAAAAGACCAGTGTCCACAGTTTATGTTTTTAAGGTTTTTTTTTTTTAATATTTTTTTCTCTCTCTTTTTTGTTCTTCTTTATTGCCTTTCAAGTTTTATGTATGGAAATATTTTGAAACAAAAAAGAAAAAAAAAAGAAAATGAACAGTAAAACTTCATCTATCATATTTAAACATTTCAAACTGATCAGAGATAAAAGTACAGAATTTACCTTCTTTTTGTATCCTATTTTCTAAAAGGAGAAAGTTTAATTGTTTGGTTTCCTGATCTTTAATTTTCCAATATTTCAAGTATAAATATATAAGTTGCCTTATTTTTTTCTTCCTTTCTATGGATCTAAGCATCAATTCTTCTTTCTTCATTGAAAAAGCCACTGACTTGCAAGGATACAGAGATTGCTATATAGTATTTCTGATTCAAGAAACACTAAAATGTTGTATTATCCAATTCCTTTTTTCAAAACTTCCTTTGATATCTCTCTGAGATCTTGAATTCATATTTCGTATTTCCAGGGCGAAGAAAGTGGATGACTTCATACAAAGAAGAAGGATGAGAACTGCTAGTGCTTGTGGGGAGTATTGTGGGAGGTGTTTGGGTTGTTTTTTTTTTTTTCCTTTTTTCCTCACAGCAGCATTTTTATTATAAAAATTTGGGAATTCCGGATCTCCTTCCTTGGAGGAACAGGAATAGTGATCCAAAGATATTTTTACAATTGTTCACAGTTTTCTTTTGGATCTGTTCGTGACTATGCCCTACTAAAGAGAATCCTGATAAAGACTCTAAAGAAAAAATTATGAAACACTATAATTTCTACTAATCTAGATGCAGAAATCTCCAGTGAAATTTCAGCTATGTCCAAGAATGGCTGTGTCTCAAAAGTGATCTCAACTAGCAATTCTTTTTTACAGTATTTGGTGCATTTAATTAACTGAAATTTAGGTAAATGCATTGCAATTTATAGTGGTCATGAAATGGCTTGCTACCACCTCCATGGATTGCCATGTATGTTATGACATTACAAAGGGTTTGTAAAAACTGGTGAGCTACTGTAGATATGTATTCTTTACACTCCATGCGCCTAATGAGAAGGAAGCGAAGATTCCTTGTGTCTTGCACCAAGGTAATTATTCAATCATTTTTTTCTGATTCAATTAATATTTTTAAAGAGAAAATATTTGAGCGAGCACACTGCAGGGAGCTCCGTACATCTTATCCCATTTACTTCCTAATCACACAAAATGGAGGAGCAGAGCTGTCATATTTACTTTGTAATCAGGCCGTGAGTGTCAGACTATGATTCGGATCTAGTCTGAATATTTTCTATTATTCACCTTATTTAATAAACTGTCACTTGAAAGAGGGAATGATAAGCTTTTACACAATGAATCAAAGGAATGTTATGCCTTCTCCTTCATTATGCATGCTACATTTGCAGCCAATGAAGCATAACCTCTGAGCTGATATTTTTACAGATGAAAGAGACATCATGTTACATATTCTATTTATTTCATCAGCTTCTCTGTAGCCAACACAAAATACAATGATTGCCTCACTCTTCATATCTGACAATTGATGGGCATTCTTGCTGACTTCTTGTCTAATAGTTTTCTATTCTCTGCATATTTAAGATTGTAACTATGAATGGAAGAGGAAGGGTGAAATGGATGGAGGATAATGGTATACTTTAATTGAAAATTACTGTGGAAATAGTTCTGACTAGTCCTTTTTCCAACATTTTAATTTTTTTCCCCTCCATATCATATGTTGTTTAGACATTACTCTCCCCACTCTTTTTTTTTTCTTTTTTTTTAAGAAGTGTATCATCAGTTAACTTTGTTTCTGTGGGGATTTTGTGACTGTGAACAAAAAGCCCACCCAGATAATAACTTCAGGTAAAACTTCCCAGTCTTCAAAGCATACAAGACTGTTTTACCTATTAAAAGAAAGCAAAAAGAATAATGTATGACATAACAAGAACAACAAAATACTGACCACTATGCTAGTATGAGACCAAGAATATAGTTTAAGCAAACTGCACCTTAGGGCATGTATTTTAGTAGAGAAATGCTGTGTTACCATATTATCTCCTATTTGTGGAGAGAAAAAAAGTAATTACAAATTTTCATCCTTTATCAATAAAAGATAGTTTATAAGCTACTGCATTGATTTCTTAATGATATAAGTTTTGCTAGACAGAAGTGTTTAAAAGCCATAAACATGTCTCAGTTAATAGAGGTTGCACAATTCTTAAGAAATCAAAGAAGTACTCTGCATACTATTAGGCAAGTTTCTGATTCTCTGTTGGAATGCCCTGCGAGCTCCATGTGCATTTGCTGAACTACAAATTTATTTGACTGATAGTGAGAGGGTTTTCCCCACAAACAATACCTGCCAATCTATTCAAATCAAATAGAGAATGCAGGATAAAATTTCAAACTGCACAGTTCACCGCTGGTAACTGGAGAGAGTGAAAGAGCAGTATCATTTGACCAATTTTCCTGTCCAAATAGTGGACCTCCCGCTATAAGATTTTACAGATGATGAATGTTTAAAAGTTTTTAAAAGTTAATGAACAAATTCAAGGGTGAGGAATCCACTGTGTTTGTTTCTTTGTTGTTGTTTTTTTTGTTTGTTTGTTTGTTTGTTTTTATTATTATTCAACCTCGAAACTAAAAGGTAACATGTCTCATTCGGTAACTCCTGGACAGGCTGTTGGAGTCTGGAAGAGTACCCTGGAAAGGTACTACTGCAGGCATCTGACTTTGGCCACTGATCTATTGTTCTTCCCAATTAGGGAAAAAGAATTAAAATGCTTCATAACAAAATGATCACAGGAAGGAAATAAAAAAAAATAAAAAAAAAAAAAAAGGGAAGAAAAAGGAAGAGCCAAAGGACCAGGGCTATAAAAACAAGGCACTGGCAGAGACACTGAACAAAGCACTATTGTCACTTCTTTAATTTCTTTAAAGCCTCAAAGCAATATCTCTACCCAGAATCAAGATGGGAATAGAAATAGGCTCCAGAATTACCAAGATCCCCTGCCTTACTTCCTCCTTCTAATGCTTGGTCATGGACTAGGCATGACCAAGATAGACATAAGGAATGTCTAGCGATTAGGTGTGTGATGGTACTAACTTAATGAGAGGATGTGGATCAGGAATGGACTGCTTCCTGGTACATGTGAGGTACATGTGTGCCAGGGTCTCCTCGTCATCATCCCAGAGCCAGGGGTGCTTGAGGATACTGTTTTAAACATTTAATTGAGAAGAGATTAGCATTGTCTCATGAAACATCTCCAGAAGTTCCTGCCTCTGTGGACAGTAGAACGTGCCCATTAAATAACAAAAATTAGGTTTGATTCTGCTTGTCCTATTGGACACTGCTGGAGGCACAACACTGGAGAGATGGACCTTTGAACTAAGCTGATATGGTCATTCCTGTGACCTTAAGACAAATTCTACCACAGAAAATGTAAACTTAAGTGAGCATCGAAGAACATTTGCAGTGAAGGAAATGCACTGTGATATGTAGAGCTGGGTTGAACAGTGTTTCATTCATATTTTCTGATAGCATGTATCTTTTTATGGCATATGTGTTGAAAGTGGAAAATAGACTTAGTGCTCAACCTCACAGGAGAACCATGGGTGTCGACTCTCCAACTGTTTGGTGTTGATTGGGATCTCAAGTTTTCCAAAAATTTCAGATAAAAGAGTTTTGTTTTTTGCTTTTTTAGGGGTTTTTTTTGTTTTTTTTTTATTTTTATTTTTTTATTTTTTACTCATAAGCAAGCACAGATGAAACACTCAGAAGATTTCTAAAGCCACACATCACAGAAAGCAAATAAGAGGAAGGTAATCATTCAAAGACGGGAAAATTCATATCTGGTGAGTGACACAGAATGGAAGTAAAATCTGAAATCTCCTCTGATGATTGCATGTTTGCAATGTTGATTTTCCCTTTGATCTTGCTTCTAGAAAGTCTAACAATAATGATATATTTCTTGACTTGGAGAAAACTTCACACATTCTCCCCATTCCCCTTTCTGTACCCTGTCTGTTTTCTACCCTGTTTACCGGAGTCTCACAAGGTCTACTGATGCTACAGGCTGTACACATTTGCTTGGTCTATGGCCCTTGTATTCCCCTATCCTCTTCCCAGAAGCTTATTCCAGATGAATTTACTGAAATATTTTTAAGGAAAACACCTGTCTCAAGATCCACTTGACTTAGTGGGCAGCATAACATGTGGTGCGCACACAGCAAAGGGTGCACAAAAAGGCCAACAAATTGTCTGGCTCAAGATGAAAAAGAAAATTCAGTCTTTGCAATGCCATTCTTCTCTTACACCTGTGGCTATTTTTGTGTCCACTTAGCAAATTGACCATTGTTTTCTTTCTCCTTATGAGCCATGCTGAAGTTACAAGGGGAAGAAAAAACCGGGGTTTTGTGTAAAAAGCACCATGCTGAAGATCAGGAAAAAAAACCCTTTCTTTTTTCTGCCTGAGACCTCGTGTGTCCTTGAAGATGTTTACCATTCTAGCTGCCTTGACTTCAATATATACTTCCAATAGCAAGAGTCTATGGATACTAATAGTAGTAAAGAATGTAAACAACCTTTAAGATAAGGAGCCTAGTAATAAAAAAGATTGAGGCTGCACATGTAAATCCAAGACAGAATTTCAGTGGTTGAAAGAGCAACCAGCACACTTCCTCTACTGTGTATTTCTATGTAATTTATATCTACATGTTTTCATTAATAAGAATCTAGTTTTCCTACAGCTAAACATAAAATAATGTACAGTTTGATGCTTTTTTTCTTTTCATTTTTCTTTTTGATACCCTGAATACACTAGACTAAGAACATCAGAGAGAAAGAAACCCCACCACATATGAAGGAATGCATTGACTAATACAATGATAGGCCGTATCAAATAAAACGTTGGCATTTTACGGTTTGGAGATATCCATTGTATTTATTTGGTACTCTTAATAGTTTCCTTTTATTTTATTCTATTTTCTTTCCCTCTTTTTTTTTTTTTTTAGGAAAACCATTTCTCTTTGTATCTTCTAAATTGACTGAAGTGTAATTCAGAAGTTCAGAATCATATCAGTTTACAAGTTCAGTAATGACATTCACATGTATATACACATGCCTACATACATTTTATATCCACTTTCTATCCATAAGAAGAATGAGAGATGCATGTCTACTTTCTCCCCCATCTTACTTATACACAAATATACTATGAACTGCTGCTGGGCCTATCTGCCACAAAATTAGAATTGTAATGCTGATTACAACAATATCAAACAACGAGCTACAAGTTTTACAAACCCAAATTGCACAGAAATGCTGCAAGCTATCTAATTTTGAATTTCAGTCCACAAATCAACCAATTCAAAAACATTTAATTTTTTTTTTTTTTTTTTTCCTGGTAGAATGTATCAGTCTGTAAGACTCTATACGTGGATCTGGTTATAGGCTATCTCCATGGTTACACATAATTTGAACTCTCTATCAACACCTCTGTCACACCAATGATAATGTCCAGACAAAGAGACCAAGAGAAAAATAGAGGGATGCTTCATTTGACTGACAAGTGAAAACATCATTCTTCTTAAAGTTAATTTTATTTTCCATCCTCCACAGTAGTCACAAAAAAATTATTTTGATTCTTGTAAGTGAATACAAACACCGGAGAGTAACAAGCAAGAGCAACAGTAAAGTCACAAAGGTCAAAGGAACACTCTTTTTCTATTTCTGCAACATACGTAACTTCTGAATAGTTTTGTTATTCTTAATTTAACAAGTGATGTCTTGCTAAGTCCTGAAGTTTCTGGACTGTGGTCTATTACATAGGTAAATCAATATCTTGCTCAAATAATAATAGAAAGAAACACATTTCTTCTGCTAATGTTTTCTAGCATTTGTGGAATTGTTACAGGCAAGAGAGTCATCACCACCTTAGACACTTTTCTGGAAAAAAAGATGTTTTTTCTGTCCATTCTACTAGATGAGGCCAGTTATAAAAGATAAGGCTGACTAAAATGGAAAGTGTTGAGCTAAAAATATTACTTAATATTTTGCTGTCTGCTATATGCTAAATCATAGGTTATAGTAAAGGTACACAAATTACTGCTGCAGATTCCTCACTGAATGTGGTGTTACAAATTTAGATTTTGGATCTTTCTTACACAACTTTGAGGTAGCAGAAATTTAAGATTTATTAACACTGTTATAGTAAATCACAGGGTTGGGTTGTATGATACTTAACAATACTTAATCATCAGCCAATTAACAGTAATTTTAAAAAAAAATGCTATAATCAACACAGCAACTTAGTTAGAGATTTGAGAATGGCAAGGTTCACACAAGACTTAGGACAGTTTCCTAAATCAAATCGTACACACACACGTACTCACATACACAGACATAGAGGTTAATCTATGACCAAGATATTATTCTTTTTGCAAATTGTAGTAAATTATTGGTACCAAATGATCTTTGAACCTCCAGAAATCTAATTGTAGTGAATTACTCACCCTTCTCCTTCATCAGCGTTTGTCAGCAGATGACCTTTCAACCCTTCTTCTTCATCGACATCTATCAACGGATGATCTTTGAACCCTCATGAAATCTAACCTGAGAGGCATCCCAGCTCAAGGGATGATACCGGATCGCAGCCTGCTGCAATGCTGGAGAACTCAAAGGGTCTCACTTAGAATCACTAATTACAGGATTGCGAGTTGATTGACTTTGTCAGTATTTTTCCATTTTTGGACACAATTCTTGTCAGGTAATTCTGGTACCTTCCAGACCAGGCTTTGATCCAGGCAGCAGGAATTTCAGGTATGGTTAGGGAGTGCCTAATCATCCGACTCACCACACTTGCAACCAAGGTTAGAACACAATGTTTGATTGCCCTGACATTACAGCATGGCCCAGAGGTGCTGTACAGCCACATGTGGAAAGTAAAGACAATGACTGACACAGCAAGCAGACATGGAGATTTCACAAAAGTGGACTGTGAGCATGGCCTGACAGATATATGTCATTGGGTAGAGATGCTTGGTGGCACAGAGTACAGAGCTTCCTGAACTTATGATGGTCTAGGAAGCACTGAGCTCAGGGTGAAAATTCTACACTTGAATATTCTTAAACTAGGGTGACAGAGAAGGATAGAGTGACAGCAGCATTTTTTTTCCCCCATACCTTTTCTTTTAATTAATTAGTCTACCATAATGTGATTTCTGACACTATTTTGGCACTTTCTAGGGAACCATATTTTACAAAGGTACTTCTCCAAAGACTTCTTCATGCTGTGATTCTAAACCAGAAAAAATCTGTGGGCTCACAGATCACCCAGTATCATTCTCTGAAATTCTAGCTGACATTAAGAAAATACTTTTTTTGAGGTCACTGGAATATTTCATAACAGACTCCATGACCTTATGTTTAAAATTCACATTGCATCCTAAGTATCAATATAATCCATAAAATGGCAAGCGACAGACACTAGGTGGATTCCCCACTTTGTGATGGACACTTTACCATTTTAATGTAAACAAGTGAACACATTTGAAAGCATTACTGGTTTAAATTTTCTGCTGTACCACAAATCCTACCAACCTTGTAGCAGGCTTGTAATGAAAATAAGTAACTTGTAGCTGTGTGGTGGCTTAGACGCAGCAGCATCCAGATGCCCACGCAGCTGCAACTCCTTCTCCTTCTTGGAGTTCCACCTGGTGTTCCCTTGGTGTTCCTCACTTTCTCACTCCTTTTTTAACTTTCTCCTCTCTCTCCAGCATTTTTACCCTTTCCTAAATAAGTTTTCCCTGAGGTGCTGTCATCTTGGCTGAAGGTGATGCCCTGTGGTGGGTTAGTTGGAGCTGGCTGGAAATGTCTGTGTCTGGCATGAGGCAGCCCTGGTCTCTCCTTACAGAGGCAACCCTGCAGCCCTCTCCTCTGCTGTGAAAGCTTTGACTCCTATGCTGATCGTAAGCTGCTTCTCAGAATTTATAAGATATTAATTAATGGTATTCAGAATTCACCGTTGTGGTCATAGAATCATAGAATTGTCCAGGTTGGAAGGGACCCTTCATATCATTAAATCCAACCATCAACCTAGCACTGACAAAAAAAGTCACTAAACCGTGTTGCTAAGCACCTCGTCTACCAGTCTTTTATATAACTCCAGGGATGATGATTCCACCACTTTCCTGGGCAGCCTGTTTCAATGCTTAATAACCCTTTTGGTGAAGAAATTTTTCCTAATATCCAATCTAAACCTCCCCTGGCATAACTTGAGCCCATTTCCTCTTGTTTTATCACTTGTTGCTTGGGAGATTAACACCCATCTCTCTACAGTCTCCTTTCAGGTAGCTGTAGAGAGCAATAAGGTTTCCTCTCAGCCTCTTCTTCTCCAGGCTAAACAATACCAGCTCCCTCAGTCACTCCTTGTGCTCTAGGACTTGTGCTCTAGACCCCTCACCAGCTTTGTTGTCCTTCTGTGGACTCGCTCCAGAATCTCAGTGTCTTTCCTTTAGTGAGGGGCCCAAAACTGGGCACAGTATTTGAGATGGGACCTCACCAATGCTGACTACAGGGGGACGATCACTTCCTTAGTCCTGCTCACCACACTATTCTGATACAAGAAAGAATGCTGTTGGTCTTGTTGGCGCCTTGGCACACTGCTGGCTCATATTCAGCTGGCAGTCAAACAATACCCCCAGGTCTTTTTCGGCCGGCAGCTCTCCAGCCACTCTTCCCCAAGCCTGTAGCATTTCATGGGGTTGTTGTGACCCAAGTGCAGGACCCAGCACTTGGCCTTCTTGAACCTCATAACATTGGCCTTGGCCCATCGATCACACCTGGCCATATCCGTCTGCAATGCTTTTCTACCATCACCAGATCAATACTCCCACCTAACTTGGTGTCATCTGCAAACTTACTGAGGGTGCACCCGATCCCCTGGTCCAAATCATTGATAAAGATATTAAAGAGAACTGGCCCCAGTGCCAACCCCTGGGGAACACCACTTATGACTGGCTGCCAACTGGATTTAACTCCATTCACCACCACTCTCCGGGTCTGGCCATCCAGACAGTTTTTTTACCCAGTGAAGAGTTCTCCAGTCCAAGCCATGGGCAGCCAGTTTCTCCAGGAGAATGCTGTGGGAAACCATGTCAAAGGCTTTACTAAAGTTCAGGTAAACAACATTCACAGCCTTTCCCTCATCTACTAAGCGGGTCACTTTGTCACAGAAGGAGATAAAGTTAGTAAAGCAAGACCTACCTTTCATAAACCCATTCTGACTGGGCCTGATCGCCTGGTTGTCCTTCATGCACTGCATAATGGCACTCAGGATGTTCTGTTCCATAACTTTTCCAGGCACCAAGGTCAGACTGACAGGCCTGTAGTTCCCCAGATCCTCCTTCCAGCCCTTCTTGTGAACTGGCATCACATTTTCTAGATGCCAGTCTACTGGAACCTCCCTGGTTAGCCAGAACTGTTGGTAAATGATGGAAAGTGCTTTGGTGAGCACTTCCACCAGCTTCCTCAGTACCCTTGGGTGTATCTCATCTGGTCCCATAGGCGTGTGTATGTCTAGGTGCTGTAGCAGGTCCCTCACCGTTTCCCCTTGGATTATGGGAGCTCTATTCTTCTCCCCACCCCTATGTACTAGCTTAGGGGTCTGGATACTCAGGGGACAACTGGTCCAGCTACTGAGGCAGAGAAGGCATTAAGTACTTCAGCCTTTTCACCATGTTACCACCCCGTCTAATAAAAGATGGAGATTCTCCTTAGTCCTCCTTTTATTACTAATGTATTTATAGAAACTTTTTTTATTGTCCTTAACATCCGAAGCCAGATTAAGTTCTAGTTGGGCTTTGGCCCTTCTAGCTTTCTCCCTACATAGCCACACAAAATCTTTGTTGTCTTCCTGAGTGGCCTGCCCCTTCTTCAAAGGCCATAAACTCCTTTTGCCCTGAGTTGCAACCATATCTCTCTGTTCAGACAGGCTGGTCTTTTTCCTTGACAGCTCATTTTTTGGCACATGGGGACGGCCTGCTCCTGCGTCTTTAAGACTTCTTTCTTGAAAAACATCCAGCCTTCCTGGACTCCTTTACCTTTCAGGAATGCCTCCCAAGGGACTCTGTCAAGTAGGCTCCTGCAAAGACGATGCCTTCTGGAAGTCCATGGTGGCAATTCTGCTGACCCTTCTCCTTGCTTCTGTAAAATTGAAAACTCTATCATTTTGTGATCACTATGCACAAGTCAGCCTCCAACCGCCACATGACCCACGAGTCCTTCTCTGTTTACAAGCAACAGGTCCAGCAGGGCTCCTTCCCTAGTTGGTTCCTTCACCAGCTGTGTCAGGAAGTTACCTTCCACACACTCCAGGAACCTCCTAGGCTGTTTCCTCTCAGATGTATTGTATTCCCAGCTGATACCTAGCAGGTTGAAGCCTCCCACGAGGACAAGGGCTAGCGATCTTGAGACTTCTCCCAGCTGCTTGTAGAATATTTCATCTGCCTCTTCATCCTGATTGGGCAGTGTATAACAGAATCCCACCATGATATCTGCCTGTCTGTTGGCCGTTCCCTTGATTCTTACCCGTAAACACTTAACCCTATTGTCACCGTCATTGAGCTCTCAACATTCATAACATCCCCTAACATACAGAGCCACCCCACCTCCTCTCCTTCCTTGCTTGTACCTTCTGAAGAGTCTATAGCCATCCAATACAGCAGTCCAGTCCTGCAAGTCACCCCATCACATTTCCATGATGGTGACTACATCACAGTTTTCCTGCTGCACAATGGCTTCCAGCTCCACCTGTTTGTTGCCCATGCTGCATGTGCTAGTGTAGAAGCACTTCCGTTGGGCTATTGGTCCTGACACCTTTTTGCTGGGAGAAGCTTTAATTTCTAGCTGTCCATTCCCAGGCGCAGACATAGTTCCTAACCCATCAATGACCCTCACATCTCTACTGCTGCATGAATCTCCATCCTCTGCCTTCACTGAGTCAGCAGAGTGAGGGGCCTCACTAGCATCCCATCCCACAAACATTGGCACACCATTGTTTTGTACAAATGAATTGTAAGCTTTTGCTTAAATTTAGAAATATAAGCTTTTTTTTGAATTCAGTGTTTTTGGATGTTGGAATTAGAAGATTTATAGATCAGGGCCAAGTTAGTTATTTTACAAGCTGATGTAGATTAACAAAAAAGATAAGCTGTTCACATTTATTGGACTAAGTAATACCCCACTGAATTTTGTGCAGACAATATTATTTTTCCATAATGAGAGATGAAATGGCAAATTTGTGAGCAATTATGAGCAATATAGCTAAATCACTTTGCATATTATCAATTATGATAAAAACATTTATTTTTCTCATAAATCATGAGTGGAATAACAGTAACTGCAAATGTAAATCCATTTTTGTAGAGTTAGACTTGCATGAGAATGACTACAATGGGGTCAAGCCTTTCCCCCCAGAATAGACAGGGTGAGGAGATGCACAGAGAAAGAAAACAGAAAGGTGATGGAAATGGAAAATAAAAGACCAGTGAGTTTGTCTCGTCTTCCAAATCTGCTTCTCTGCAGATGAGTTTATTGTACATAGGCAAGACCCTAGGCTCTACGTACATTAGGGAGTGCTGCCCCATTACCAATTACGGATGTACACCACAGCCATGTCCCTCCTCCACCATGTGCTGAGGTCTGGCTCACAGTAACTCTAGTTTTTCTCTCTCTGCAGAGTGGTAATATGGAAAGTGAACCAGGATCACTTCCTCTTATGACTTGGAGCAGTCATAGAGACCAAACATAGAACTCCGTTGCCGCTTATGTTCCATAACATTCTGATAATGAAGGCTTTCTAGTCCAAACTGGTGTTCACATTCACAGCATTAACTTCTATATTGTACTACCGTTTACAGCATTCCCAGGATTAGTACAACCCCTGGGAAATCTGAAGAATTAGTGTGCATAGTAAAAGTAGAAAATACAGCAGAAGAAGAACTTGTTTTCTTTACAGCTGCAGATTCTTGGCCACCTCTTGCCTAGACTTCCCTTCCAATGTGTATAAACCTCTCTTCCTCAACAAAGAAGATATGTAGTTTTAATAAGGGTGGTTTTACTGTTTTAAATCTCCTCTTAAACAGAAAAACTGATTGATAGCTTCAGTCTGAAACATTTGAGAGACAGAAAACTAGTGACACAAATAAATAATGGATTTCCTTTTCTCCTATACTTTCCGCTCCCTTCCTCCCTTCTCCTTGTCTTCCTCCCTCTCTCTCTCCCTCTCTTTCTTTCTTTCTTCTTTCCCTCTTTCTTTTTTACAAAAGGTATGGTACATGCAAGAACAATACCATATACAAGGAACCTCCCAAAGAGGATCTTCATATTAAGCCTTCTAGCCTAAGAAATAGCCCTTTTACTTCTGCTTCTCCCCAAGATACACAGAGATGCTTTAATACTTTCTCATATATTATATGATTCTATTCTAGTGTGTACACTGTGAATTTCAAACACAAAAACTGGGCTAGTTCCGTGCTGTCTTACAGACCACATAGTCCTGGAAGGTTGGAGACTTACTTCTCTGTCTGCAGCTGGTTTTAATATAGAAAAGGGCTTCAGTTAAATGCTTAATGCACCCAGAAAATATACAGTCTATTCCAAGGATCTTAGTGAGGTATCACTACCATCTCTGACATTTCTGTCTGCACTGCTTGGGGGAACAGCAAATGAAATCTCACCAAGAGAAATAAGTAAGGCATTCCCCACTTCCTTCTTAAAATTGCTGTATAGTCTTGATATGGTTGTCCATGTCTCAAATAGCTTTGATTTCACTGAAAAAGTGATTTAATGAGAAAATGATCTAATTTGGAAAACATATTAAGTCCTTTAAGACTTTATGAAAGAATAAGCTATATAAATATACATTATGTTACAAATCAAATTTTTCCTCATTAAGCATGTCCTTCCTTTGGGCAGTAGATAGACGTGACGACCCTACAGTGATGACATTCTCTACAATTCTGATGAATGCAGAAAAACCTCTGTGGGCCTCTCTGTCCCAGTGATGAACAAAATTCTTTCTCCTTCTTTTTTCCCCAGGCTGCGAGCATTTCACCTGTGAGTAAGTTGCAAGAAGTACAATGGAAGAAGTTTCACAGAAGGCCCAAATATCTGATCAGAATATCCCGAGTGTACCATCTGCTGTCAATTGCCCACACTTGTCATGTTGTGAAGAAATGACAAATCACCCCTCTCTCTGATAATAGGATAATGCGATGTCCTAATATTAGGTGAATAACAGTGTAGAAATCCCAAAAAGCTGGAATACGAGGGAAAGAATTTTTACATTGATTTGAAAACTGGTGATTTTACATCTTTAAGAACAATTTAGAAAAAACTATTTTCTATAGATTTTTTTCTCTTCAGAGTCACTAATAATAGACAACAACAACTCAATGTGAAACTGATAATCCCATAAAATAAATAAACCATGAAGTTTCTTTACAGAGAAAGTATGCCTTCCAGATTTTACTAGTCAGCATGTAATGATGGTCGCCGTCTTCCAGGAAGATATATTTATTTCACATTTGAAATTAGAAGCTAGAATATCCTAAATGTAAGCTTATTGCTACCTCAGTTGGTGAACTTTGTACAATGACTTCTGATCTGACTTCTCTCTATTTCTTACCATGGACTTTTGTGTGATTTTCTTTCTTTAAGCAAATGTTTTGATGTTTTCCATTCCTTAAATCCCTCTTATACCAATAAGTCAATGAGAACAGCCTGAGCGACTTTCTGATAACACTCTAGCGAATGACTAATCAAGGAAGCCAAGTCATAGTCAGGAAGAAGATTTGAGTATTAAGTTCACACAGAGTTATACAGACCAAAGAGAGAAAAGCTCACATTCTGGAACTGAAATTCAATAAAACTCATGTTTCAGTTCCCTGTCTCAGGTACACAAACCATTATGTTGGTAAAATCACTTAAAATGTTAATATCCTATACACTGAGACCTGAATGACCTGAGTTCAGATCCTTTAAATTAAAATTCAGTGAATTCCAGGCTAATACGGACGACATGTGGATGCATCTTATGTAACTTGGTAGCTTTTTATTTTAGTGGTTGTCAACAGTCCAGTTCCCAAATTCTAATCGCAATTCCGCTACTCACTTCAGTGAGAGCAGACTGCCTTCTAGCAGATTCAACCAGGAGGCTATTCATACTCCCAGAGCCAAATTTTGAAAGGCTAGTTTTTCTACAGTCCCGATTAATCAGGTGTAAGCAAAGAAAGCACTCACTTATTTTTGCCTAGGCAAAAATTTGCTACAAATTTGATTATTTTGAGTGAGTTTGAAAGCACAATCACGAGCCAGAGCTGGGAAGTTCTAAATATTGTTGACCAAGTACTGTCCTAATCTGTGAATAAATGAGAAGGAGGAAAATGGGTTTTCAAGAGCACAAGTCCCATTGTGCTGGAACAGACTGGCATTCACTGTCAGATGATATCAAAAGTCTAAAATCTCAAATTTATCTTAATCTTGGTTGGTTGGTTGGTTGGTTTTTAGGTGTTGCCAAATCTGTCAGCCTGATAGCTGCAAGACTGCTGCAACTTCATGTTTGATCAAGCTGATCATATAACCCTAATGGGCACACTCACACATTACCCTTTAAAGGTGTATGTATATACCTACATAAACCTATATATGCATTATATATATATATATATATGGCCAGTACTTGTAATCAACACAGAAAGAAAACAGACTCACAAACATGAACAGAACTAACAACCTGATCTGCTGTTTGATCAGGATGAAAGCTCATTAATGGAAAATATGCATATTCATACATATACACATATGTATATGTATACATATATGTATAGTGTGTGTGTGTATCTATATGTATGTGTATAGACACATATCCACATATACGTACATATGTATATATCTGGATATAGAGTGTACATGTGACAGGGGAGGGATACAGTTACCAGCAGCCTTGTGAGCCAATGATGGACAGAGCTGTTGAGCAAAGGGCCTGGACTGACATAATAGAAAGGTACCATAAAATCAACAAAACAGGTCTTAAGCAGAGCCACTTCTAGCATTTGCATGTAAGCAAGGACAAGCCTACAAGGCACCTTTATGGGAAAAACATCCAGACTGTTTCTGGGTGTCCTGATTTCAGCTGGGATAGAGATAATTTTCTTTCTAATAGCTGCTGGTTTTTAGATTTAGTATGAGAATAATATTGACAACAGATATTTTTTTAGCAGTTGCTAAGTAATGTTTATATTAGTCAGGAACTTTTTCAGCTTCCCGTAGAAGCTGAGAGGGACCATAGACAGGACAATCTGGCCAAAGGAATATTGCATACCACAGACATCATGCTCAGTGTATAAATGGGGGTTGGACGGGGAACAGGAAGCCACGATCGTTGTTTGGGCAGGCTGGGCAACCAATCACGGGATGGTGAGAGCGACTTGTGCTGTATCACTTTATTTTGTGTATTCTTTTACTATTATTATTATTATCATTATTATTATTATTATTATTATTGTTATCCTCTTCCCTTACTTTCTATTAAACTGTCTTTATCTCAACCAACAAGCCTTTTTTTTCCTCTTCTTTTCTCCCTCTTCTCCCTACCCTACTTGGGGGTGGGGGGAGTGAGCGAGAAGCTTCATGGTCCTAGTTGCTGCCTTGGGTTAAACCAGACAGTCTTTTTTGGTGCCCAACATGGGGCACACAAATCCATTCACTGATAGCAGATGCTATGGTCAGAAATAGAATGACCCTGACTCCGGACAGGTGGAGAAAAGGGACAATCAGGTATACTGGACTGTGTGGATTAGATGGCATGGCACATTAGGCCCCCAGGAGTATAAATCTCTGGCAGACACCAGTGCACAATGTACCCTAATGTCATCAAGCTATGAAGCGGCAGAACCCATATATATTTCTGGAGCGACAGAAGGGTCCCAGCAGTTAACTGTGTTGGAAGCTGAAGTGAGCCTAACTGGGAATGAGAGGCAAAAACAACCCATCATGAGTGGCCTGGAGGCTCTGTGCATCCTTGGCGTAGACGACCTCAGGAGAGGGTATTTCAAGGAAATCAAAAGGGTACCAGTAGGCTTTTGGTATAGTTGCTGTGCAAATGGAAGAAATTAAATTGCTGTCTACCTTGCCCAGTCTCTTGGAGGACCCTTCTGTTGTGGGGTTGCTGAGGGTCAAAGAAAATCAAGTGCTGCAACAGTGCACTGGTGGCAGTATCACACCAGCTGAGACTCCCTGATTCTCATCAATATACCAATTCATCAACTAGAGACCCAAGTGGTCAGCAAGACTCACTTATCTTTTAGCAGTCTCATATGGCCATTGTGAAAGTACAATGAAGCGTGGAGGCTAACAATAGGCTATCGTGGCCTGAATGAAATCACGCCACCGCTGAGTGCTGCCATGCTGGACATTTTAGGAATCCAGTATGAACTGGAGTCAAAGTGGTATGCCACAACTGATTTTTGCTAGTGAGCAATAGGAGAGGTGCTCCATCCCTCTGATCATTTTTGTGGGCCTAAATATTTCCAGATGGCTGGAAACATACCCTGTGCCCCATGCCACC
The DNA here is from genome assembly GCA_947846985.1 of Fratercula arctica. Taxonomy (NCBI): domain Eukaryota; kingdom Metazoa; phylum Chordata; class Aves; order Charadriiformes; family Alcidae; genus Fratercula; species Fratercula arctica. The sequence goes on from CANTUZ010000026.1 coordinate 33,905,283, forward strand.
ACCTGGAACACTATCCCAAGCCTTGAAATGCAAGTTTTATGGTGACATGGCCCCCCCAGAAAGAATTGAGTCAGACAGTGGGACTCATTTCTAAAACAACCTCATAGACACTTCAGCCAAAGATCATCGCACTCAGTGGGTATATCATATTCCCTATCATGCACCAGCCTCCAGGAAGATCAAATGATGCAATAGACTGTTAGAGACTACATTGAGAGCAACAGGTGGTAGGACCTTCAAACACCAGGACACACATTAAGCAAAGGCCACTTGGTTAGTTAAGACTAGAGGATCTGTGAGTCAACCTGTCCGTGCCCAGTCAGAAATTTTGCATACCGTGGAAGGGGATAAACTCCCTGTAGTACACATGAAAAATCTGTTAGTGAAAACACCCAGGGTTATTCCTGCCACAGGCAAAGGCAAAGCCATCCGTGGGATTGCTTTTGCTCAAGGCCTGGTGCACTTAGTAGGTGATGCAGAAGGATGGGGAAGTCCAATGTGTACCTCAAGGAGATTTGGTTTTGGGTGAGAATAGCCAGTGAATGAAATTGTGTTAGGTTAATCACTAAATTATCACTACATGTCATCACTACTACAGTTGCTATATGCTATATGGTATTATAGTAAGAATTACACAAATTAATGAAGAATGAACTTTGATGAAACTAAGCCAAGTGCAGTGATGATGGAACCAGAACTAGCTTCAGCAAGTTCAATAAATCAGCATGCTGCTCTCTGAAGTTCCTGTACACCAATATGTGCAGCATGGGGAATAAACAGAAGGAATTAGAGATCTGCGTGGAGTTGCAAGGCTACTTGCTGTATCTTGCTGGGATTACAGCAGTGTGGTGGAATGGTTTACGTGACCAGAGTGCTGTAATGGAGAGATACAGGTTTTTTAGGAAGGATAAGCCAGGAAGACAAGGAGAGAGAGTTGCCCTTTATGCAGCTGAAGTGCATGGAGCTCTGTCTGGGGATGAATGATGAGCCAATGAGAGCTTATGGGTAAAGATTAAAGAGGACACCAGTATTGGTGACATTATAGTGGGTTTCTCCTATAGGTCAACTGATCAGGAAGAAATAAATAAGGCCTTCTTCAGACAGCTGGAAGCAGTCTCACATTGACAGGCCCTGGTCTTTATGGGGCACTTGAGTCACCCAATATCTGCTAAGAGGGACAGCACAGTAGGACATAACCAGACCACGGGATTCCCAGACAACATCAATGACATCTTTCTGACACAATTGACAGAAGATCACACAAGGAACGATGCTCTGCTGGACATCATATGCATAAACAAGGAAGGACTTGTAAAGATTCTGAAGGTCAAAGGCAGCCTTGTTTGCAGTTACTATGAGATGGTGGAATTAAGGATCCTGCGAGAACGAGCAAGCAAAATGCAGGCTCACAATCCAGAACTTCAGGAGCATAGGCTTTGGCTTCTTCAGGATTCTCCCTAAGAGTCCCATGGGATAATGCCTGGAGGGAATAGAGGTCCAGGAAAGCTGACTGCAAGCTCAAGAGTGGTCCATCCTAATGATCAGGAAGTCAGACAAAAATGCACAGATGAACAAGGAGCTTCTGGCAAAACTCAGAAAAAGGAAATGTACAAAAAGTAGAAGGAGGGACCGGCAACCTGGGAGGAGCATAATGACACTGTTCGAGCATGCAGAGACAAAGTTCAGAAATCCAAAGCTCACCTGGAGCTGAACTTGGCAACGAATGTCAAAGGCAACAAGAAGGACTTCTATAAGTATATAAACAATGACAGGAAAACTAGGGGAAATGTAGGCCTGCTGCTGAATGGAACACAAAGGAGCAATGTGCTCTTCCCACAAAGACGTCTAATGGCATCTTGGGCTGCATTATACAAAGTATTTCCAGCACGCAGAGGGAGGTCTTTCCTTCCCCTTTATCCAGCACTGGTGAGAGTATTTCATGCAGTTCCCAGCACGAAAAAAGCTATAGAGTTACTGGAAAGAGACCAACGAGGAGCCACTAAAATGGCTAAAGGGTTGGAGCTTCTCGTGTATGAGGAAAGGCTGAGAGAGCCAGGATGTTCAGCCCAGAGAACAGAAGTCTCAAGGGAGATTTTATCAATGTGTACAAATATCTGAAGGGAGGGTGAAAGGAAGATAGAGCCAGTCTTTTTTCAGTGATGCCTAGTAACAGGACCAGAGGCAATGAGAACAGGCTGAAACACAGGAGATTTCCTCTGAACATCAGGAAACTGATATTCACTGTGTTTCACTGTGATGGTGTCCAAGCACTGGCATATGTTGCCCAGAGAGGCTGTGGAGTCTCCATCCTTGGAGATCTTCAAAAGCAATCTGAACCTGATAATGGGCAACCTGCTCTAGGTTGCCCTGTTTGATCAGGGGGGGTGGACAAGGACCTCCAGAGGTCCTTTCCAACCTAAGCTATCCTGTAATTCTGATTCTGAGTATGTATATTTGTACACATGCACATAAATATACATATATGCATGTATGTATATATACGTGTATATTTGTAGACACATATATATACACATAGGTACATGTATACATATATAAAATATGGAGCTATCTAGTATTTGGCTTTAGACGTAAGTCATATGGCTAGTCAATTCATTTTTATTTTGACCTGATAGTGTTGATTTTTTTTTTTAAATGGGATTCACCTTTGTAAGTGGTTGCAAAAGATTCAAGACTTTGGGGAGCAAAGTACTGCTCTTTCGGGTTGTTGTTGGGGTTTTTTTTGGGTTTTTTTTTTTTTTTATAAATTACATTTTTTTGAGTCCTAAATTACAATAGAAGATTGTCAGCTTTTGGCAGACGTGATACAGTTGTTGGCAGTTTGCCCAAATTATCAGTGCACATCAGACAGATCACTCATTCTTCTAATTTCCAATCTCAGTTTGGAAACCAGGAGTTGCAAAAGCTTTACAGTTAAGTAGTTATAATTGTTCTGAATACAATGAAATTAAAATTTTCTTCTCTCTTTCTGTTTTGGAAATTACTCAACTAATTGCTGCTGGAAGTCCCAAAGAAAGAATTTCCACACTTTACAGCTAACTTGGTACTGTTACAGGAGACAGAAAGCAATGCTTTTCATTGTGAAAGAATTAGTTAACAACAGGGGTCAGTTAACCTCTGCCAGCTATGTCCAGAGTGTTTACAGGTATTACCTACACTATAAAGTGCACAAAACCCCTGAAATTATCAGTCAAATGATCTCCTAAGAAAGTTTTTCTTGAAACATAAGATATTAGAAATCAAGATAAAAAAAAACAAAATGCAGACTATCTGTGGCATGCCATTATCACCCCAGATTCACTGCAGATAGCAGAAAAAATAATGACTAGGGGGGGAAAAAAGAAAGGCTGATTCACACATTGGAATGTTTTGTTCCCTCACACTTCTAATTTTATTTTTAGATCAATCATCAGACACAGCTATGAAACGTGATTATCTTAAAAGATAAAGAGGGTGGAGGTTTATCTGATTCCCATGAAGTTTGTATTTACATATCATACCAAAAAAAAAAAAAAAAAAAAAGAGTGCAATTTCCACCTTGTGAAAAACAGTCTGACTACCTTGGGTAATACAAATTCCAACATGCAAGGGTTCACTGCAAAACAGAAGGCTAGCAGATTCAGTGCACAATCATCCTTAGTTTAAAGGAAAGCCTGTCCTACACTATGTGCCATTTTAAATAGCTGGTTATACCACTAAGTAGCATGAAGCATATGTTGTTGGTATTACAAAATATAATTAAAAGGAAAAAAAAAAATCAATATATTCTATATTAGGGCTACTAATCTTGTGGAAGAACATCAGGGAAAATAATGTTACAACACAGCTGAAGACAGACTTCATACAAATGTTTCAGGTTTGGAGAAAAAGAAAACAAAACCAACATGGTACATATGCAGAATAAATGAACTAAACACAACTTTATATTGGAAAAATATACCCAGCTCAGCATACCAAGATGGCCTGAACTTTGAAGTGCTGAAGTGATGAATAGATTATGCTATGTAATACACACTTGATAGTTAAACGGTCTTGTATTTTTTTTTTGAAACTGGCTTCCTTTTCATCAAACAATATATGAACTTATACTGATTTCATTGGATGCTTCAATATTCATAAACCAATATGTGTTTCATGTTTTTGATTCAAGAAACCCACATTTGATACTTCTGGTGAATATACTGTCATTGCTGTGATTTGAGCAGATCATTTAAAATTATCAAAAATTTGACTAAAGAATGATGCAGTATAAACTTAGAGCTAAATGGACTTCAAACTAAAGTATGCAAAACGTGTCAAGCCTCACCAAAAAAAAAGTCCAAACAGTAGCAACAAATGTCTTCATTTCATTTACAAGAATTAAGTAGACTCAGCACTTTCTATCACATAATTTTGACATCTGCTACATGGGATTTTATGAGTATTTGATTATTTCTTATATAAACTGGTTATGACAGGAACTTTAATTGTCCAATGCTTATTCCATCTATTCTTCATTGTCAGCACAATCAAGAGACATCATGATAATTCAACTGAATACATGTAAGCATACATATAGATATACATGTACATGTATGGGTATGGACCTGGGTACAGGTACATACATACATGCACATGTACAGTTGTCCTGATCCAGGTTAACTCCTTAAATAAAGAAAACTCAGATATGCTCAGAAAGGCAGATTAAAAAAAAAAAAAAAAAAAAGAAAAAAAAAGTCTTTAAAAAGGTCTCTTTTGCCACTTTTCAGTCTTGCTTTTCTCTAGAATGAAAGCAACTTTCGTTGGCATAGAACCCCCTGGATATTTGGTTCTAATACCTGGACAACTGGCTCATATTGTTAAAAGCCTGCATGAATGAAAGCATAGATATGTTTTTATATAAACCTAAATGGAAAAAGAAAAAAGGAAAAATGGAAAAAGTTTCTGACATGTTCATTTTCTCCTATCCATACTTGTATACTGAAAGACGAGACAAGAACCTGCAGAAAAAACATCAGCTGTATCCAAATTGCAGATGATTTCATCAAAACCATTATTACCTTCAACAAAGGCAGTGATCTGCCATTCTTTCCTTAGCTGTTTGAGTTTTTTAACCTGGCCCATACAGTTCATGCTTGACAGAAGACTCTCCTTTTCCTTTCTTTTTTACCTTTGTTGTGGATGTTTGAATTTCAGTTTACAGTGTTGAAGATGACAAGCTGCTTTTTACTTAGCAGAATCTGTTCTGTGTCAAAGGAGAGTTACCAGTTCAATAAAATCTTTCCGTCAACAAAGCTCTTCCTACTACTTCTACTAGTGCCCTAGGAAGTGACTGACTGCTACATCTACAATTAAGACATGAGGCATAAGGACCAAACCCTGTTAATATGTCAATAAATGGAAGTTTTATGATTCATAGAACCATAGAATCATAGAATCTTCATGGTTGGAAGGGATGGTGACTCAACCACCTCCCTGGGCAGACTGTTCCAGTGCCTGACCACTCTTTCAGTAAAGTAATTCTTCCTAATATCTAATCTAAACTTCCCCCACCGCAACTTCAGACCATTTCGTCTGGTTCTGCCATTATTAACCTGGAAGAAGAGGCCAACACCCACCTCGCAACAACCTCCTTTCAGGTAGTTGTAGAGGGCAATGAGGTCTCCCCTCAGCCTCCTCTTCTCCAAACTAAACATGCCCAGTTCCCTCAGCTTCTCTTCATATGACTTGGTCTCCAGACCCCTCACCAGCTTGGTAGCTCTCCTCTGGACACGCTCCAGCACTTCAATGTCCCTCTTGTACAGCAGGGCCCAGAACTGAACACAGGACTCGAGGTGAGGCCTCACCAGTGCCGAGTACGGAGGCACGATCACTTCCCTACTCCTGCTGGCCACGCTGTTCCTGATACAAGCCAGAATGCTGTTGGCCTTCTTGGCCACCTGGGCACACTGCTGGCTCATGCTAAGCTGCCTGGCCACCAGCACCCCCAGATTCTCTTCTGCTGGGCAGCTTTCCAGCCACTCTTCCCCAAGCCTGTAGCATTGCTTGGGGTTGTTGTGACCGAAATGCAGGACCCGGCACTTGGCCTTATTAAACCTCATACAATTGGCCTTGGCCCATCGATCCAGCCTGTCCAGGTTCCTTTGTAGAGCCTTCCTACCCTCAAGCAGATCAACACTCCCACCTAGTTTGTATTTCACCCCATTAATCACAACTCTCTGGGCACGGCCATCCAGCCAGTTTTTAACTCAGCGAAGAGTACACTTGTCTATGCCATGATTCGCCAGCTTCTCCAGGAGAATGCTGTGGGGGACGGTGTCAAAGGCCTTACCAAAGTCCAGATAGACAACATCCACAGCCTTCCCTGCGTCCAGAAGGTGGGTCACATGGTTATAGAAGGAGAGCAGGTTGGTTAAGCAGGACCTCCCTTTCCTAAACCCATGCTGGCTGACCCTGATCCCTTGGCTGCTCTGCATTTGCCGTGAGAGCTCACTCAAGATGACCCTCTCCATGATCTTTCCTGGTACTGAGGTCAGGCTGACAGGCCTGTAGTTCCCCGGATTCTCCTTTCGACTCTTCTTGTAGATGGACGTCACATTAGCCACCCTCCAGTCATCTGATACCTCCCCTGTTGACCAAGATTGTTGATAAAAGATGGAGAGAGGCTTGGTGAGCTCTCCCGCCAGCTCTCTGAGTACTCTTGGGTGAAACCCATCTGGCTCCATAGACTTATGTGCGTCTAGGTGCAGAAGCAGATCATTGACTACTTCCTCCTGGATTATGGGTGAGTTGTTCGGCTCTCCATCCTTATCTTCCAGCTCCAGAGGCTGAAGACCCTGGGAATAGCTGGTCTGACTATTGAAGATGGAGTCAAAGTAGCCATTAAGTATCTCAGCCTTCTCCTTGTCCTTGGTTGCAACTTTCCCCCCAGCATCCAGTAAGAGATGGAGATTCTGCCTGGCTCTCTTTTTGTTGATGTATTTATAAAAACTTTTTTTGTTGTCCTTTATGTTAGTGGCCAAGTTGAGCTCCAGCTGGGCTTTCACCTTCCTAATTTTCTCTCTGTATAACCTAATGAGATCTCTGTACTCCTCCTGAGTTGCCTGTCCCTTCTTCCAAAGATGATAACCCTCCTTTTATTCCTAAGTCCCACCAGAAGTTCCTTGTTCATCCAGACTGGCCATTTTCCCCACCCTTTACACTTGTAACACCTGGGGACAGCCTGCTCCTGGGCCTTTAAGATTTCCTTCTTGAAGAGTGTCCAGCCTTCCTGGACCCCTTTGCCCTTCAGGACTATCTCCCAAGGGACTATCTCAAACAGTGTTCTGAACAGGCCAAAGTCCACCGTCTGAAAGTCCAAGGTGGAGGTTTTGCTAACCCCCTCCTTACATCACTACGAATTGAAAACTTGACCATTTCATGATCACTAAACCCAAGATGGCCTCCAACCACCACATCTCCCACTAGTCCTTCTCTGTTTGTGAACAGTAGGTCTAGCGAGGCACCTCCCCTGGTAGGCTCACCTACCAGTTGTGTCAGGAAGTTAACTTCCATGCACTCGAGGAACCTCCTAGCCTGTCTGCTCTCTGCTACGTTATATTTCCAGCAGATACCCAGCAGGCTGAAGTCCCCAACCAGAACAAGTGCGAGACTTCAGCCAGCCACTTATAGAATACTTCATCTACCTCATCCTGGTTGGGTGGTCTATAGCATACTCCCAGCATAAGATCTCCCTTATTTTCCTTCCCCTTCATCCTTACCCATAAACACTTGACTTTATCATCACTGGAATCGAGCTCTATACAATCTACACAATCAAAACATTCCCTAATGTACAGAGCCACTCCCCTGCCTCTCCTTCCTTGCCTATCCCTTCTGAAGAGCTTATAGCCATTCATTGCAGCATTCCAGTCATGACAGTCATCCCACCATGTTTCCGTGATGGTGACTACATCATAGCTGTCCTGCTGCACAATGGCTTCCGGCTCATCCTGTTTGTTGCCCATGCTACGTGCATTCGTGTAGATGCACTTGAGCTGGGCTACCGATTTCGCCGGCATCCTTGGCCCTTTATCCCTAGGCTCATTACTAGTGGGCCTGGTTTTATCTTCTTCCCCTTCAATTCTAGTTTAAAGCCCTGTCCATGAGCCTTCCTAACTCTTGGCCTAGTACCCTTTTCCCCTTTTGGGATAGGGTTTTCCATTTCTTAGCAAGCAGGCACAGCATCTTGTAGATCAAACTATGATCACAGAACCCAAAGCCCTGCTGCTGGCACCAGTTTTGGAGCCAGGTATTGATCTATCCGATTTTCTTGTTTACCCATTCGTCAGTCCCCAAAACTGGAGGGACAGAGGAGAACATAATTTGTGCTCACTGCAGTGGGAGTAGGTGCAGATTCCTAGGTGCAAGTTTATGTGGAGAAACTTTATTGTTGCTTAATTTAAAATTTTTGCCTGTAGGTGGTCTGTTCTCACATACAGATGATTTTTCACATTCTTATATTCTGCTATCAATAGGTGAAAAAACCTACAGAATCATTTTCTAACAAAGATTATTTCTACCTGACCTCTTTGTTGAAGTTTGTGCAGGACATAATGTTCTCTCTTTTAATGTCAATGAGCAGGTTTTTTTCTTGTTTTGCTGATATTAACATGCATATTTCATATTTGCAAGAGTTAGACTTTGAAAATAATAGGCATTATTTATCAAAGAATGGAAATAATCCTCAAAAACTCCAGTTTCACTTTTTATTTTTGATTTTGCAATTACATTGTCTCTGTTGATATTGATCAGGATTACTCTTCTGATGGAAAAACAGGCTGATCAAAACCTTGTTCCCTGTTCCAGGCTTATAGTAATAGATTGAAACGTGAGTTAAGACCTCAAGTTTTAGAATACCTTAAATTCTACTCTTACAGAAGTTATATTACACAATGTCAGAGGGCTGGTTTTAGCTCATCTTTTAGAAAATGAAATACAGTCTACATGTGCAACCTCCTACAGTATCTCTGAAAACAAGGAGGAATTGTATTTGCTTGTGTTATTCAGTAACTTGTCTTCTGACAAATAGAAAATTGTGCAGGGATACAACCATGAAAAAGTCCAAATTAGGAGGAAAATCCCCAAAGGCACGGAAAAAGAATATGAGGCTGTAGCTACAGTGATTCAAAGTGTTGCTGAAGCTTCAGCCATTATGAGCTTCCCAGCTAATATCCTCTTTCTTTAAATTCCTTTGTACTTTGGTTACAAAGACCTAGTAAGGCAATTTAGTTCTTGAAGAACTTATAATCATCACAAAAACAAATATTTTGCAGCTGTGGAACTGAGCCACAGAAACAGGAAATAATATGTGAACACTACACACACAGCACTGTTTTCACAAACTTAAAAATGTACCTTTTAATCACAATATTGTAAGATTTCTCTAAATGAAGAAGTCCCAGCATATTTTTTTCAAGCTGATAAAATTTAATGAAAAATGGAAGTGATTTAAAATTAAATGTCATTAATACCCACCTGTGTTAAATTTGGAAGCATCTGTACAGTGACCAAAAGCAAATCTGTTGTTGTGGAAACTTGGAGAGTAGTTTTGTACACTGATAACTTCATTGGAAGTTATTTTCTCTTTCTTTTATGCAGTCAGGAATCTAGATGTCTTATGCAAAGTCAGCTCTGAGGCCGTGGACTTGGCTAAGAAAGACTGACACCAGACTACTACCACTGAACTACAGAACTCACCTCACTCTGTGGCAAGTGTAATGCCTTCTTTCAAACAGTTTGGGTAGCCAAAGGATTTGTGCAGTTATAGAAAAACACTATAAAGAGGAGTAAGAACTTTGTACAAAGTGGCTTATATCAGACGATGAAGACATGCTAAAAGAGAATAAGAGTTTGTTCTACAGAGGTTTAATCTGATGTTGCTGTGATACTGTGCAAAACAGTCTACCAGAGAAAAGGGAGCCAGGATCGCTGAGAGCAATAAAAAACATAACATGATTTTACACTCCTAAGTGGGCAATAGACACAGCGGGGAAGCAACATAAAAGTGCAGTACAAGGTTCAGTTACTGATTAGACAGTCGTAAACAGGCAGGTATGTTACCATATGATAGGAAGCTATTATGGGAGATGATTCTATTTAATTTCATTTCATGTTTTATTAAAATGTTCCATAGACAATAAAACTGACATTATTACATAAGAGAATTTAAATTGCTCTGATCTCACAGGTAAACATGTATTTAAGTCAAAGTGGGTTTAGGCATTTTAAATCATATCTTCTTTTTCTGATTATGATTTTAGGTAGAACCATAATTATTTTCTCTCTACATGAAATGCTTTTTAGATATTCATCATAAAAGTATGAAGCTAGCTCTGCCAGCTAACTCCCAAGTTCCTGTAGAAACGAATTGTGCCTTATGTTACACCTTGTATTTAAAGGAAGATTTTAGTGCAGTGTAGTAAACAGTAATATTTTGTATAAGTATCACACTTTTTCAACCCAAGCATGTTTCTCAGCTCATCTAATTTCAGCAATGAAAAGACACTATGAGCAAAATGGCAAAGAATGCTGAGTGATCCAAAGCTTTGACAGAGTTCAACTCAAGCCACTTTTAAGTATACTACTAAAAAAATGAGGTTTATTTTAAAATCTGTGTTGTTTTAAAAAACAGTTTCTTCAGTTTCTTTCGGCCAGGGAGCAATGATACAAATACAGTTAACAGGGAATAAATTACTGTAAATAAAGTTATCTAATATGAGGAGGAAAAGATGATTCAGGAAGGATCCTGCTCACCTGATATTTCCAGCTTAGCCTCTGGGTTTTTTACTAATATAATTTATATGATGTCTATAATGCCTTTTCTTTTACATTTATAAGAGAGTCTTAAATGGCCCAAAGCAGAGTGAAGTGCAGTCTCATGACATAATGTAGTCACTCTCTTACATTGGTTTATGGAAGCACAGACAATAGAAACCCAAGCTAGCCCTACACCAGATTGCATTTATAGGAAAAACAAATCCCTCCTTAGTCTCTGGCTCCCTATGAAATAAGAGATGGAATGGCCAAGTATTTTCATAGTTAATTAAAAGCTAGTTTTGTCACTATTACTTTCCTTACATTGCAACTTCCCAAAAGTAAGAATACCTAAAAATGCAAAATCCTAACTTCATAGGAGAGAAATTAATCAATACTTGAATGTTAACTATGGTGGCTTTGTGGGTTTCACAGTACTAAAATTTGTTTTTTGTATTCACACTACATACTTACAAAACTCTGTATTTTTCAGGGGTAGCATAAATATAATAATATTGGACTATCTGTCCCATTAAGGAAAAGACAGAATTTAATTTTTTCCATTTTCTAAACAAACAGTAAGAAATAGTGGTTGGCAATGTCTTTCTTGCTCCTTGAATAGACAGAAACCTATCACCAGGACAACATTGTTATCTATTTTTTGTGGAACAGTGAAGAACTCTGTAGATGAGAAAATATGGGGTGAATTTGTTTATTTGTTATCTATTTCTGCCAAGACACTTTACCATAAATCAGTGCTTATCTTTAGAACTACCAAAAAGCCATGGAATATTTTGAGGTAATGCTCATATAGTTTGATTATTCTTTCTACAGAAAGTCAGAGATGTAGAAAAAGCAATAGGTTTTTCTCTAGCCCTTTGCACATTTCTGAAAATCAAATCCAAATCCAAGCTTCCAAAAGATCAGAAACATTTGGTAAACTTCCCCTTACCTGTCCTTCAGATGTTTCAAGGTTTTTTGTGACGGAAGTGCAATATGAATAGTTCTCAAGAGCTACCAAGAGTCTAAAGTGTCCAAGGCAAATTATACCAGGCTCCTGTGATTCAATTAGAGTGATAAAATAACTGTGAAAAATCATGGTCAAAATAAATGGAAAATAGACTGTGTAATGGATTTTGATTTATGTAAAAATGTATGAATGATTGTGTGTTGCTTTCTGTAATGACTGACCAATCAGCCAATTGCATATATAAAAGATTTCCTTGCCTTTCTTACACATGCAAAAAAGAGTATATGGAGAACTACCTCACCAAACACAGTATTTTTTTCCTGTACAAATCAATCTTGAGACAAATTAATTAAATTATTTCATTGGTATATTTGAAGATGTCTGAAGTTTATTTTTTAAATGTAAAGATAGGAAATAACTACATATAGTCTCATCTGAGACACAAGATGACCCACAGAAAAAGAGAAATAGAAATAATTTCTCATTAAATTTCCAAACATACCATCATAAAAATAGCATATCAAATTTTCAAAGATAGGTATCAGCACAGTCAATGGAGTAATGATAATCTGATATGTCCTGTTCCCAATGAATTTCAAAGAACGAAATTTCATTTATAGCCCAAAACAGCAATAATATATTCGAAGCATGCCAGTAACTATTATATTTACAGTGATTCTAAGAAAGTCTTCCATAGATGGAAACAATTGTAGCAACAGACATATAAGGTGGTACATGTAGCAGAAGAATAATTTATGTGTGGTTTTTGTCCTAACTTTACTTCCTGTCCCTTTTACTTTCCTCTGTTTGTTCCATGTAGTTCCTTTCATACAAATGGCTTGTTTTCTGTTGTCGCCCTTCAAACTTTTTCATCTGCTCTCCATTTTTTCTTCTCATCTCCTGCTGTCACTTTTCCATGGTCTCTTCTTTCCCTTGTTCTACTCACTACAAAATACAAGCTGAGGGATAAAAAGGCACCAGAAAAGCACTGCCCTACATTTCATCTCAGTGTGGACTGCTTAGAGATTAACTAAGGTAGTTGTTCAAGGTCAATAAAATGAAAACCTAAATATGAAATATGGTGATAAGCCATTAAAAATTCAGGGACAAAAGGAAGTATAACTGGGTTACTAAAAGTATCATTAGTTTACAGAAAAAAAAAAAAAAGAAAAAGAGTAGACACCTTATTACGTAGTCACATACATGTATAAACACACAGACCTAAAGGGGTGATCACCTACAATCATTTTAAGATTATTAATTAGAGGGACAGATGTATAAGCCAGGATTTTCCCTTAATTTCTTTCCCTTTAAAATGGTAGTTTCAGTGTGAGCTGCCACTGAGCAGGACATTATTCACTGTATTGATGCCACCAGTAACACTAAGGATAAGCTACAAAGATATTCTCTTTGGGGAGCAATTCAGGGAGGTAAAACTCGATTTTTATCAGCCTAAGCTGTAGCTGATTTGTCCCATTCTCCACTACAGAAAAAGGTCTTTTCTTGTTTGTTTTTTTTGTCATTAAAAAATTATACAGAGAGAAAAAATAGAAAAAATGTTTGGCTGCTAATGCCTGTGTCATGTGAAAGGAAAAGGTTCATTGTAATGCATATACTCTTACACAGGCTGAATATACCTGAAATGAAGCTCCACTTCAGTGTTGTGACTGGCTGTGACTGAAATGTAGGTGCAAAAGAATGGGTACAGATTGGGAAAATGGAAGCAATATGATTGAGATGCAGAGACATATTCAAGAAAGCTTCACCGACAGAACTGGTATTTTGACCCACACAAATCTTGAAAGCTCCGCATTGTACTGCTAGTAGCAAAGCAGTTTATAATTTCAGATAGTCATATTCAGGGGTTGGTCCAGATCTTGAGCTGGATCAATTCACAGCGTGAAGATACAAGGCTGTCTTTTAACCATATTAATATAGCTTCATCGAGTGCCCAGGCCAAGAATACTTTAACTTTTATCCTTCTGCTTACTATTAGTGCAGTTTCGACAAGTAAGATTCATTGGTGCAGGGACAGACATTTACCAAAGTCTGAGATGTTGATCTGTACTGAAGACACAATCAAGCTCTACAGAAATCTTGTACTTAGGCAGAGAGAATCTTCACTTGCCGTTGGAATTGTTCTTAAGGCCACCTTGTATTAGGAGGCTTAGCAGAGCTGAGGATCAATTCTGAAAAGAGCAGATTCTCTGATTGCTTACTATTGTCTCCGTTCCTCTAGGCTCTATGAGAAATCAATAACAGACATATCCATGACTGTGACCATGGTGCATTCAGTTTCAATATGGAAGAGACAACTGAGTGAATTATTTCATTTTGGCTATCTAATTGTCTACTTATGTTTTCCATTCTGATCAGGTTCTGATTTCACAGCCATCCTTGTTTCATCACTTCTTTTTTCTGTTTACTAGTAAGACTACTCACTCCAGCACTTTTGAAAAGATGAGCCAGGAATATTTATTTCTGTCTTTTCTGCCTTGAAGGATCTGTCATTATGCAGAGGTGACTAAGCTACTTGCACTCTCAGTAGTTGTTTATATGATCAGGCTGCAGAAGCAGCACAAATTTAAGACTTAATAGAAAGACTGCTTTTTGTAGCACCATAGCACCAGACCTTTCTCTCCACAGCAGACACCAAACAGATCATGCTGTAGATCCCCCTGATGACAGGTGTCTGGAAAGAAGCCTTTTCTGCTCACTGCTTTCTGTTCCCTCTGTGAGTCAGAATTAGTCCATGCGCCTATGTACCACAGTACAAACAAACAAAAACCACTGCTTTTGCGTTGTTGCACTTTCAAATACCTTCACCAAAGGCTACTAAAACTGGGACGTTCAGCAACATAAGGCAGGTCTTACTGATAACCTAAGTGTGGAGACTTTGTGTTTGGCTTTTACCTGACAGGTCTTCTCTTCTAGCCCACATAGAAGCATGTCTGCTCCTATTTTGAATGGCTACATTAGAGAGCAGAAATGGCAAGAAAGCAAGAGATCACATTCAGTATCATTTAGGACTGTTTGCTATGTAACTTCTCATGAACTTTGTTGTAAGAGATGACTAAAGGAAATAACTTGGAACTTCGATCTTATCAGAGATGCACTATTATAACTTCCAAAAAAGTTCTATTTGGGAAATTCAGATGCAGTATACAGAATGTCTGTTTCCTGAAAACTTAGTTTTGCATTAAAAGTTCTGATGGATGATTCTTCATTGCACTCTCTTTTACTTCCCTGTTGTCGTGATTTAACCTCAGCCAGCAACTAGAACCATGAAGCCTCGTGCTCACTCTCCCCAGCTGGGATGGGGGAGAGAATCAGAAGAGTAAAAGTGAGAAAAAACTTGTGGGTTGAGACAAAGACAGTTTAATAGCTAAAGCAAAAGCCACACATGCAAGTAAAGCAAAACAAGGAATTCATTCACTGCATCCCATCAGCAGGCAGGTGTTCAGCCACCTCCAGGAAAGCAGGGCTCCATCACGCATAATGGTTACTTGGGAAGGCAAATGCCATAACTCTGAACGTCCTCCCTTCCTTCTTCATCCTCCAGCTTTATATACTAAGTATGATGTCATGTGGTATAGAATAGTCTTTTGGTCAGTTGGCATCAGCTGTCCCAGCTTCTTGTGTTCTTTTAGCCTACTTGGTGGCAGGGCAGTGTGAGGAGCAGAAAAGGCCTTGATTGCTTAGCAACAACCAAAACCACCAATGTTTTACCACGCTATTTTCATCCCAAATCCAAAACATTGCATTACACCAGCTGCTAGTAAGAATGTCAACTCTGTCCCAGCAGAAACCATGATACCTATCATGGAGCTTCAATCAATCCTTTTGGATAATAAACTTTATCATTCCTGCATGTGTTTTATTTTCCCTTTCTAAATGTTTTATTCTTTTCCTCATCCACTTTAATGAAAATAGATTTTTTCTTTTTTATTTTTTTTTCTCAACCCTCTCAAGCACATGGAATAGATTTAATAGGTTTAATTGAAAGGATTACTATGCGTCTTCCATTAACATAAGCTGGACATAAAAAATCTAAATGAAACTACTACTGTGTCACACAATGTTCATGGCAAAACAGATAATGGAGAAAAATTACTGTTGTCAATTTCAATGAAAGTTTTCCAAATGAGGAAAAAACCCACATATATAATAGAGAATGTTTGTGTTTTTGCAACACGTGATAAACAGAAAGTACAAATATTTTTTAATTTTTCACCAAGTACTGTGTGTAATTATGTTAATTATATACCTAGCTAGCTCATTGTACTCTGTAGGAGGGCAATGCAAAATCTAGGCATCATTTCCTAATAGAGCATTTTTTTCAAGATAAGTGATAAAGAGAAAACCGGTCACAAGAACTGCCATCAGATTCACCACGAAGTTGGGGGGTGACGCAGGGGAAAACAGAAGGCATGTAGCAGGCCAGAATAAAGTGTTCATAGATTTTGCTAAAAAACTATACTGTAGTTAATACTGCATCTTTACTAAAGAATTAGAAGGTGGGACCGTTGTGTAAAACATGAAAGTAAAAATAAAGAAACACAGTTTAGAATGCCACAAAAATCAGGAATCATTATAAAAGCCACCACTATACTGCTGCTCAACATAGCTGTGGTAGCACATTTGTATGATAAAGGCAGGAATATAAAAAAATTGCAGGTTAACTCTGCCTGCCAGACTAGGTTAGTGAAAATTTATGGTATATGGCACTGTAAATATCATATTTTAGTAATGATAATATGAAGCTAAGGGGTCAGGGTGGTGAGTGTTTACTTTCTGCTCCATTCGGTAGGATCAAATTTATTAGATTATACAGGCCATTTTACCCTTACCATCTCATACCAATCTCAGGATTAGCTTTTCTCCCGTCCACTGCCATAGCATGCTGATTTCCTTTCCATCCTCTTACAGCCTTCATCTCCTGCCAGAAAATTCACTAGCAAGAAGCACTGAAAGCCCCAGGAGAACCCCATGTCCTGATGGGAAGCTCAATGCCATCCTCATTCTGATGATTAGAGGAGATCCGGGTAGAGCCAGTGTGACAAGGGCAGGCAACAGAAGATAGCTCTTGGCAAGGTTTACTGACTTCTCTGCAACCTGCCTCTTCTTTGGCAGATTGGAGTCCATATGTTTAATGTGTGCTTCCTGTGCGCCAGGCGGTGGCCACTACTTTTGCTTCTAAGAGACTTGCTGCAGCAGCTTAAGGTGAAATTTCTCCTTCACTAGTGATTGTCTGTGTAATATTCTCTACAGTTTTTTATGGGCAATCCTAAACTGTCAGTTTATACCCCTTCAAAAAGGTGTATAAAGGGTTTGGGTCATGCCACTCCCACTTACTACAAGAAAAAAGGGAAGACCAAAAATTAGTACAATACTTAGAGCGCAGAAACAGCAGACATCATGATGTCTAATATGGCTGAACTAACCTGGAGATGGAAAAAAATTCAAAGTAGGCATAGGAGACCTGAAACAATTGGTGGGACATTGACAGGAATACATTAATCCCATCTATCCTTCCACTTCTCTTAACATATTATTTGCCCTTCACAGAACATAGTAAAGCTTTTTAGACAGGAACAAAACAATAGCTGGCGTGATGTACAGTGATTGATAAATGTGGTCTCTATCAATTGGCTTCTGTATATGTATTTCACTGTTACATACCCCTATATTTTTCTTTCTGTTCCCCAACTGTATGCTCAGTTTCTCTCAATTGGTAAGAATCCTGCAGGTTGTGTGTGAGAACAAACACTTTTTTTTTTTTCTTTAGATCATGTTTTTTAGGGTTTTTTTTCCCCCACTGAAGAAAATGTAGAGATTGTAATGCCACACTTTCCCCTTGGAACTCAGGCAACTCATCATTACCACAGCATTTCATAGTTATTTGAAGGAATTTATGTCCAGAAATTCACCCCTTGTGTGGAATAAAAAAAAAAAAAAAAAAAGTAGGTTTTTTTTCAAGTTTAGTAAGTGGTGGTTGTTAGTGACATAGTTCCTGAGTACAATTTATCACTTCTTGAAATTAATGACCCGAGACTGTTTTTATATTATGTTACGAGACTGACACCTACCAAGAGCTGTGGAAGAATATGCTTTTTTAAGGCTTGTTAATTTAAATTATGTAAATTAATTGGCTGAGGTTTGAGAATAGATTGCAAAATTCTATCATTTGGACTCCTTTATTAGTAGAAAAGTCAGGTGTTGAAATTCTTTTAAAGCTGTGTTATTCTGTTCTCTGCTGGTGTAGCGTGGGCAGATTCTCACTTGTTAATTATACTGAGAGCACAGAAAAGGATGAAAAAAATCTTCAACAGAAGAAAAGAATAAAATACTTTTCACTGGCATGTACTTGAGTTTCTGTCCACACATATATGTGGAATCAACATCTTAAATAACTATTACAGAATCAAAGAGTGAATCTTAGAATGCTTTGGGTTGGAAAGGACTTTTAAAAGACCTTGCAGTCACTGGGGACTTTGCCTAACTGCCATGACTTTTCAAATGTGATGGAGAGCAGCTTAGCTACTACATCTGCCAGTTCCCTCAAGACTCTGAGATGCATCTCCAGCTCACATACAATTCTGTATGTTCAGGTTGTCTGAAACCTAATCTCCTACAATGAGTGGGACTTCATTCCCCCAGTCACTGCCTTGAGATTTGGAGACTTGACAGATGTGGAAAGAGCAATTGCCAGTGAAAACTGAGGCAAAGAAATTGTTAAGTACCTCAGCCTTTTTCATGTCAGTTGTCACCAGATCCCCATCTCATTTATTAGGAGTACAATCTGTTTTGTCTTCCTTTTCAGACTAACGTACCTGTAGAAGCCATTTAGCTCTGGCTGTGCCTTAGCTTTTCTGATCCCATCCCTCCACTCCCAAGCAATATCCCTGTATTATTCCCAGGATGCATGTTTGTGGTTCCACCACCTATGCATTTCCCTCATGTTTCAGTTTGACCCGGAGATCCTTAGCTGGATCTCCTGCCTTCCTTGCCCGATTTCTTGCAAATGGGAATCAAGAGTTCTTGTGCTCTAAGAAAAATGCTGTTAAGTATCCGCCAGCTCTTTTCTTCTTTATCTTTGAGGACAGTTTTCTAGGGGGTCTCATCCACTAGTTCCTTAAACAACTGAAAGTTCACTTCCCTAAGGTTTAAGGTCTTGACAATAAATTTCACCTGGCCTGTATCCCTTATATCATTCCTACAATGATCAAACCTGCAGTTTCCTTAATTGCGGCAATTATTAGGACAGAAATAGTGAGATATACTTTCTTTCCAAAATTAAAGGCTTTTGGCTACAGTATCGCTAGATTGCAAACAGCAGATTCTCTTAACTAAGTAGAACATGAAAAAGGTTACAAGTAAATTAATTGTTGGAGCACTTCTGAAAGAACAGAAATATTTCTCACATTTCTCTATGGAAATTAATACTTGAAAAGTTGAATACAAAACAAAAAAGAGTATGAATTTTGTATTTGTGAATTGCACAGTTAATAATCAGGTCACAATTTGTGTTCATTTATTACTGTTCTCTTCACTTCCATGACTGACCTTAACATACTCAACGTGGACCTGTTCCCATACGGCGATAGTCATGTCCCATAGACCAGATGACAAATCTTCATGACTATTGGGAAATTTTACATTTAAAACAAACAAAACTAACCAACCAACCAAACAACTTTAAATAAAAAAAATCCTTCTTTACATTACTTAATTTTTGTAAACTGTTCAGACTGCACGCAAATTTAGTCACAGCCACATTTATTTCTTTGTTCTTATGAACCAAGAAAGCCAGATTAGTAACACAGTTGAATTTTGATCATTTCTGTGTAGATTAAAAACCTATTTGCACTGAAGTAATCTTAAAAAAGAACTTCATATTAAGAGCTATTAATCAATATTCATAAAAAAAATATTAAACCACCTCAGTGTGACTCCTTCAGATTGCAGATTAACGTGAGTAGGTGATGAAGGAACTGGAATAAATGAATGTGCATGTGCATCATCATAATAAACCCAGGAATCCAATGAGCAGCTGTGAGAGAAATTTTTGTTATGAATAATAGTAAGAGAATAATTGCTTATTATATATTTAAAATAAATAAATAAATACTGGGGAAAATAACCAGATACTGTGTATATTCACTAGTGAAGTGAATTGTAGGCATTGTGAATGGGCTTTCAAATGCCTTTAATGTCTCCCTAAGAGTGCTCCCATGAAAGTTAATAAGAGGTTTAATAGGAAGATGCACTGAGGTGATGGGACTAGGCCAAAACTCATTGTTCTATAAGTCTTACCATTTTAGCTCTGTTGTGCAGGGAAGGCTTATTTTAACTCAAAACAGAAACATGTCTGAAGAGATTCCTGTTACTTAGCAGGAATCTGTAAACTGGACTGTTCACATCCTAAACACCAGCTAGGAGTGAAATAAGCTACCAATTTTCCCCAGGAGAGAAAGTGGTGAACATGAAGCTTTCAGAAGAACCAGGTAAAAATCTGTTCAAAATCAGCTGGAAGAAAATAAATAATTTTGATGCCAAACATAAGTAAAAAAGCAAACAGCAAAGGCTAAGAGAAAAAAACAAGACATTACTGGCAGAAAGTACCAGGTATACAAAACCAGACAACAATAAAGAAGATCAGGAAACATGATGGAAATAAGTAAAAATACACTCATGGTATTTTTCAATACCTGTTGAATAGGCAAGTTGAGTTTTAAAACAAAGCTAAACGTTCAACACAAATGTTTTGTCAGCTTTCTTCTAGGCATTTGGAAGCTGTCCATCCCAGGAAAATAAAATATTCAAGACCAAATGTTTCCATTGCCTACCCTGAATCAAACAGCAAAACCACATGACTAATTGAGCAAGATCCCAATAGTTGTCCTGACCAGATAAAAACACTGTCAACAGAATGCTGGTTAGTTTTTCATAGATGACAGAAATGAGACTGCAGGACACTTCCATATACCTCATTAAATCCTTTTGATATAACACCTTCAATACACCTGCTGCAGTTTTACTCAATCAATTAAATTATTAGGATATGGAAACATCTGCCATGTACAGCACCATCATCAGCAGGTGTTTTTAGCTTGGACATACCTTAAAATTTTGGCTGAAGTTGAAAGATTAATAATAGTTACTAGAATATAGATTCATAAAGCAGTAAGTTATTGCTCTGAGCTACGACGAGTAGTAATTTTAAGAAACAGATATTTACAAATGGAAAGGAGTTTGGCTTTCTTCTGATTAGGTACATAAATTGTTGTGAGAATATGCAGCATTTTTCAAATTAATCAAATATGTTCAATTGTAAATAAAATTGCGTATTCTGAGTAATGTATTTCCAACACACAGTATGCAAACGGAAATGGTCTTCCTTGTATCATTACTTCATTTTGCATGGTTCTCTATCCATAAGATATTTTATTTGTAAAAATTTAACCAGAGATACTCCATTCTCACTAAGCCTATCCTACACAAAACAGTACACTGTGCATTCTTGTAAAACATAGGCAAGCACCACATAAAATAATCAGAATTTAAGTTGGTAGAAAAGAAGCTAGCACTACACAAGGTCCTCCTGGGTTTTGTTTGTTTGTTTGTTTGTTTTCCTCAAGGAGTGTTTAGTTCAGTTTGGGGGTGTCATAGAAATCGCAGGACAGTTCAGACTCATGGGGACCCAGGGAGGCCATGGTCCCAGCCCCTGCCCAGAGCAGGCTCAGCTGTGGGCTCAGACCAGGCTGATAAGGACTTCACCCAGCTGGGACGCGAAACACCCAAGGATGGAGACAGCCCAACCTCCCTGGGCCCTGGCCGCACCGCTGGGCTGTCCTCATGGGGAAAAGGCTTCTCCTTATCTCCAGCCTGAGCCTCTCGTCTTTCAGCTTGTGCTGCTGCCTCTTGCCCTTCCACCATGCACCGCTGTGAAGAGCCCAGATGTGTCTCCTCCATCCTCTCCCATTGGTGTGGGGAATGCTGTCGTGTGCCTCCAAAGCTGCCCCATCTCCCAGCTGAACCAGCCCCAGTCCCACTGTCCTTCCTCACAGGACAAGGTCTCCAGTTCCACTGTCTCCAAGGTCTCCCCTGAAACTCAGTCGACTCTTTGTCAACCTGCTTCCTGTTTCACAGAGCCTGAAACAAGATGTTGCTGGACTGGAATGGCTCAGACAATAGGAATTGTCAAGGAAGGTTATAGAATATAAAGGCTTTAAATTATAAATGCCTTACAGTAAGCTAATTAAATCCAAGTTCATTCCACAATGGTGCAATATAGGCCCCCCATATCACTGCAGGATAACAGTCTCCTTATTTCCACCAATGCAATGCTACTGATTTGGGGAAATTTTACCCAAAATTATGCTTGTAAGTGTGAAAAAAGAACTCAGTTCACAGCCATCATTTTTTTAAGTCTGTGCAGCAGCCACAGGGATTGTAAGTTTATTAGAAACAACCTAGTTAATCCAAGAAGAATCTAAATGAGATTTGACAGAAAGGTCTCGTACTGTAAGCTCCTTTTTAGTTGCCTTCTTTTTTAAGATTTTTCTCTGTTCTAACTGTGCCTAGAGGGATGTACAGCATATACTCTAGCAAAAAAACAAACAAACAAACAAACAAAAAAAAACCACCAACAACAAAAAAACCCAACGTAAAATCTGTGTTTAGAATCCATGCAAAAGAAGGTCAGAAGACAGAATTTTTGGTAAAATATGGAAATAGAAATACTTTCAAATATGCCTCAATAGAATTTCCATAAGAATCAGTGCACGTATAATTCACCAGGCACAAGAAAAAGGGACCAAGTTTTTCTGCTGATCATTAATGTATACATAAGTGTTCTACAGAACAGATATCAATGGACATTTCTCGGCTGACTATTCAGTCCTATAGGACACATCTCTCTGTTGTCCAGGATCATTGCAGATCACAGAGAGACAGCTAAGTGCCTAAGAAAATTATTTTCAGACACACTGAACTGAGCAGTGGTATGAACAAATTTACCAAAATTGTCACAGAGAAGCGTAGGTCTTTCTTATGTTCTTATGATCTTGTGACTAGGATTACAACGGAAGGTGTTCCCTAGTGCAAGTTCCACAATGTCAGAGAGAACGCTTATTGATAACCATGGAAGTAACCTGTCTTGAAATGGATATTTGACCTATATAGTGTACTACCTGACAGTTTTCATTCCCAAAGATTGTTAGCTTGGACACTTGGTTCTCTGCTACCTTATTGCTTGAATAGGCCACAACGTAGTCTGTTACTGAGCCCTCTGGATAGTTTGAATGAGTAATAACCTACAGTTAGTGTATGCTTTGTAGCTGGGAAAGACTCAAATGTGTCAGTAGGTGAGAAAAACTATTGAATCAAAATGCAGGGTGGGTAAAGAAACACTGCTCTAAGGCCGCATCTAAATCAGTAAACAGAGCGGAGCTATGAACCTCAGTTAAGACCCCCTGAAGACCAAAAATAGTTTCTTCAAATAGTACCTCACTGGTGCTTGTTGATCTTGTTTATGCATACACTTGTCTTGCTGGAGGAAAAATCTTGTAAAGGAAAAAAGATGGAGGAAAAACTCAGACAGCCAGGTCTCCATGTGTTCAGCTCTTCTACAAAAGCTAAAATTCTCTAACAAGATAAACATCTAGGAGCTCCCACTGAGAACAATTTGCACCTATGAATCTGAACATTTACTGAGGCTGCTGGATGTTGAACCCACTGGAAAATCCAGTCCAAGAAGAATCCTTTTTTCTTTGAAAAACAAACATTCAAAAGGTTGCTTTTTAAAGTAGTGTTAGAAGGAGAAATTGACATATCCAGCCTGCATCGCCTGCAGTTTTCATTTAACTTGATTTTTCAAGTATCTTGTTTTTTTAAAAATGAAATTAAGTTTAAAATTGATTTTTGTGAATTGCTGGGTTTAGTTCCTCTTTATTTTTATTAAAATAATTTTATAAAAATTTAGTTCTCTTACATCAGGCATGTGTCACTGATATTATACTTGTAAGAAATACTTATAAATATGCTTATACTTGTATAAATAAGCATTGCGAGGATGAGTAAGAGCCTAACATTTCTGCAAGTATTTCTTTCTAGTTTAACAAAACCTCACTGGCTAGAATTCAAATTTTATTCTTGTGGGCTAAATCCATTTTCCAAAGGTAATTTGATTTAAAAAAATAGAGAATCATACAGCTATTGGTTTTAGCCAAAGGACATCTTTCACTATGTACGAGATGGCAATATATAAAAAGAGCTTGTTTATGATCCATGAGAGATTTATTTAAGCATTACAAATAAGGGTACAGAATTTTAAATGTGGAGGTTTAAAAGTTGGCTTATAAAACCATCTGCAGAAGTTTTTGATTAACTAAAAAAGGTACTCAGCAATAAACTGCTAATAAACACTTGAATAAATCTCAAAATCAATTGAGCATTTACTCCCATTTAAACATCTATATTCATGTTTAGTAGTTTTTCAATATTTGCTTAGCATTAGGCCATGGTTTAAGCATTACTGAGGGTTCAGCTTTGTTTTGCCACAACCCCTCTGCTGGGGGCAGAAGATTTTGCAGTGCCCAAGAACTGCATTGGACGGATGACACAATCAAGGCATCATATTCTCGCCCTCTCTTCTCCACACTCACCAGAAAATAGGTCTTGGCTGTATCAAGTTGTGATTAATGGGGTGAAGTCTTCTTGGTGGCCAGTCACCAGTGGTGTTCCTCAGGGCTCAGTTTTGGGGTCAGTTTTGTTTAATATCTTTGTCAATGATCTGGGTGAGGGGATTGAGTGCACCCTCAGTAAGTTTGCAGACAACACCAAAGTAGGTGGGAGTGTTGATCTGCTTGAGGGTAGGAAGGCTCTACAAAGGAACCTGGACAGGCTGGATCGATGGGCCAAGGCCAATTGTATGAGGTTTAATAAGGCCAAGTGCCGGGTCCTGCATTTTGGTCACAATAACCCCAAGCAATGCTACAGGCTTGGGGAAGAGTGGCTGGAAAGCTGCCCAGCAGAAGAGAATCTGGGGGTGCTGGTGGCCAGGCAGCTTAGCATGAGCCAGCAGTGTGCCCAGGTGGCCAAGAAGGCCAACAGCATTCTGGCTTGTATCAGGAACAGCGTGGCCAGCAGGAGTAGGAAAGTGATCGTGCCTCCGTACTCGGCACTGGTGAGGCCTCACCTCGAGTCCTGTGTTCAGTTCTGGGCCCTGCTGTACAAGAGGGACATTGAAGTGCTGGAGCGTGTCCAGAGGAGAGCTACCAAGCTGGTGAGGGGTTTGGAGACCAAGCCATATGAGGAGAGGCTGAGGGAACTGGGCGTGTTTAGTTTGGAAAAGAGGAGGCTGAGGGGAGACCTCATTGCCCTCTACAACTACCTGAAAGGAGGTTGTAGCGAGGTGGGTGTTGGCCTCTTCTTCCAGGTTAATAATGGCAGAACCAGACGAAATGGTCCGAAGTTGCGGCGGAGGAAGTTTAGGTTAGATATTAGGAAGAGTTACTTTACTGAAAGAGTGGTCAGGCACTGGAACAGCCTGCCCAGGGAGATGGTTGAGTCACCATCCCTAGAGGTATTTAAGAAACATGTAGATTTGGCACTTCAGGGCATGCTCTAGTGGCAGAGATCGTAGGGGTTTTTTTGTGTGTGTATGGTTGGACTCAATGATCTCAAAGGTCCTTTCCAACTATGAAGATTCTATGATTCTATGATAAGTACATTTGTAAATCGCCTCCCCTTTATCTGGTTGCATGCCAATCTTGTAAGAATATAGCCAGGATTATTATTTTAATTAGTTATATAATTTAAGTAATTAATAATTATTTTATTCTTTTCCCATGCAAGGAAATAGACTTGATATCCTTGCAGAACGTGATTACGATTTGTCCCATTTTTTTCTGCAGAACCTTTTAGTAACAGCAGTATTTCAATATAGAACTAGGGCCTAGTCTTATATTCTGAAATTTAAACAAGGAAGGGAAGTAATTACGATTTGGTTATGACAGTACTCAGAAACTTAAGGACAATTACTTTATTGTTATATACCTAATTATACATTGATGATATGTTCAAATACTAGACCTAAATTCATTGCAATCTCTTAGGTGACTCCAAAATGCTGAAACACATTGGAAAGCTCCATCAACTGCTATTAAATACTTCCAGTAAAACAAAACAGATTCCAACACCAATTTTAGAGCCATACATTCAAATCTTACTCTCATCCTCCTTTTGTTAGTGTATGTTAGAATTCACTTACTCTTCTTCATAGTAATGGAGAATATATAGTCAAGATTTTCATGTGGTAGAGATAGTATAAACTTTCTATTTTCTACTTGATAAGGTATCCACCTTTAAATAAAAAAAAACTCTGCCTTCCAGAAAAATGCAGACTTTTATATGTTTTAAACCATCTCTAACCCTGAGCATATTTTTATGAATCACTTCAGGGATGAAATTACAGTTTATCTGCCTTGTGACAAACTCCTGCTTCTGTTAGTGTGGGCACTGATCATAAAGTATTTGCTTATGGTTGAAGCTGCTAATAAGTGTATTTATTGTACTTATATAAAATGCTACTATTGGTGTCCATGCTGAAAAAAGGTCACAGTTCAGCTCCTACTGGACAGGAGCCTTCATTAGTAAACCTGTATCTATAATTCAGTTTAATTGGTGAATATTTTGTGCTGCTGATACTGATAGCTCATAATTATTCTCTTTCACTCAGCTCTTAAGTGTAATTTCGTCATTATGCCTAATTTATTATTTTGCACATATTTCATTCTGGGATGCTTTTTCAAATAAAATCGTAACTTTGAATCTGCTTATGTATCTTTTACAACTCATAGTTACAGATTTGGGCTTTCCTTAACAAAAATTCTGACAACTTTACCAGAGAAAATATTTTACTAACTTGGATTTATGTTTTCTGTTTATGGAAAGTGATATGAACACATAAATTTAAATTGTCATGGATGAACAAAAAGGCCACATTCAATACAAGTTAGGCATTCATATGCAACCAGTGCAGTACTCAATATCAAGTGCAGTATTGGAATTGCAGAGATGTGGAGACAGAGAGTATTTAAATCAATAGTGAAGAGCAATCATCTCATATGCAGAAAATACAATCTCGAGATCTACTGTAAAACAGTGAAACATATCCTTTTTTAATCCTACTCCAAGAAAGTCACTGCAGAATTTGATCTACACTATCTTCTATCAAAAGTTTTTTGAGAGAGGTATAGAGAATATAAGTATTGACGTTTACTGGACATTAATCTAATGTTAGTTAAAACTCTTCAATCTCACTAAAAATCCCTTTAGAAGAGTCAAGAATTCAGGATTTTCATAGATTCCTGTTTTTTTTTTTTTTAACTAAGAAATGACAAATTGACTTCTTATCTGTAAGGTTAGAGCATTAGTATAAGATACAGGAATTTTACGTTACAAGCAACAAAAAGGATAATCACTTCACTTGAGAAATTGCTTAAATCCCTTGGAACCTGTGAAGATTAGGGTAGATTAAACCTTTTAGAGATTTGTGCCCAGATACTAAGTTAAACCCCTTTAAAACATTGTGGTGGTTTGCTTTTTTTTTTTTTTTCTTTTTAGTTAAATGGGCTTTCATATTCCCATCCCTAACATACTTTCTAGGTAACAGCAGCCGCAAAGGATTAAACAAAGGGGTAAATTTATATCTTTTAAAAACAAACATTTATTAAAGAATTTTCAGAGTTGGTGTGGACTGTTGGACACTGATAAATTGATGTGAGTGGATCCCTTAGAACTACATATCTACATCAGTTATGCTGCAGTAGGATGAAAAAAAAATATTTATGGGAGATTTTTCTGTATGTGTGATATTTAAAGAGGAAGTTTTCAATAACTCACATAGAAATCCTGTATTTTCTGTCTTCTTAACCTTTACAGCTCCGTAGTTTCCATCACATGCAACTCTTGCCTCTCTGCTCTGTCTCATCTGGCTAAAAACACCCCTCTGTCCCACATAGACCTCCTCATCCTCCTTCTTCTCCTCCTTCTTTTCCTCATCTCAAGACTTCAGTAACATCTGCCATAGTGCACTCCATTTCTCTCCTGGTTTGTATTCACAATCATAATGAGGTCTACCCGCTCTTTCACCTCTCTGAAATTCGTTCCTAGTCTTAGCTGTTTCTCCTATACCTTGCAGAACACCTACTGTTTTCTAAGAGAGCCTCAGTCAACCATGACCACATCTTTCGCTCCTTCCAGCTACTGATTTTTAGGGATCCCTAAATCCACTCCTTACCACTGACTCAGAGGAATTTAGCAAGCTAGTTATTTACTCTTTTCACCCTGTCACTCTTCCTCAGACAAAAGAAAATAAAAACCCTTGTGATAATATGAAGTAAGAAGCACTGTAATAGAGAAATGTGATAACACTATAGGGCTATGTTGTATGGATACTTTACTTTTTTGCTAATATCAAAACCACTTGCAATTGTTCCCTCAGTAAATACATGTGAAAATCAGATTATTTTGGTGGATTTCCAGTCTAGTTCAATTTCATGTGCATCTACAAAATGAGGAATTACCAAGCCAACTTATTTCAAAACAAGCTACGGAATTGCAACTTCTTTCAAAAGTACACTGCACATAAGAATTCCCAATTTTACTGTCGGAAATACAAGCATCTGAGCCACTATACATATCACACATCACTAAATGGACATATTACCATAATAGAATAGAACAGGTTCATCATTATTTCTTCATTTTATTTTTCACAATTTTATGGAGTTAACTGATTATTGCAAAGTTTGATCAACATATTTTTTCCTGTACTTGATACATGTATATATACCTATATATACAAAATAGTGTAATACTACTACTTTGATTTATACAGCAATTTAATAAATCTATAAAATCTGTGCATAATAAGGAAATATTATCTTTTTGTTATAAAGAGTATCAGATAGATTTCCTTTAGTAAAAAGCAGCCTTTAAATGATTTGAAACTACAGCCATAATTAAACATTACAAATATAGACATTTCATACCATAATGAGTTAACTGAAAAGTCTACATTTAAGAGTGACATTTACTAAATTCTACCTAATAGCAAAGATATCACAGTATGATGCATCAGTGAAGATCTGGCTGCTTTCAGTAGTGAGATGACATTGAATAATTTCCTACCATTGCTATTTTATTTCTAGACAAGAATAAACTGTAAATAATATTGTAGACAAAGTTCTTGACTTTTACATCTTTTGCTTCCAGTCCTCCCATTTATTTATCTGAATGTAAAAAGGCAACTTATGCAAAAAATACTTGAATAAAATGTGATGGAAATAAAAAAAATGTTATGACAACAACATGGGACGCATGACATAAAAACATAAATATTGCAACGTGTGTTGGTTTTGAAGAAGAGTTTTTCAATGTAGATTAACTTTTTGGTAGAGACTTTAGACAAGATATTTCACAAATGGGAAGGTCTCCCAAAAAAAGGCAGAGAAAATCCATGTTTCTACCATGCTGAGAAGTATAATCTTTTGGAAAGTACTAAGTATATGAAAATTACTGTTTCAATACATAAAAGAGAAATGGGGGGGGGAGGAGAGGGGGAAAGACCTGACAGGAAAAATGGTGATTGTAAATTTCTCATGAGGAGAAATCTTCTTTTTTTTCTTGAAGTATATAAAGATTATTATGTAAATACATAAATAAAAAATAAAGAACACAGTTATTTAAATTACTTTTTAAAAGCACAGAAATTACTACAAAAAAAGCCCCAAAAGTTAATGGATTTTCCAATTTCCATTTTTTTGTAACATTTTAAAGGGCAATTTTGCCCTTTGACAGTTTTATCACAGTGCAATGGAGAATAGCAATATCTAATTGAAACTTCTCAGAGTCAGGTTGTCCAGAGAAGCTGTGGATGCCTCCTCCTTGGAAGTGTTCAAGGCCAGGTTGGATGAGGCTTTGAGTAACCTGATCTAGTGGAAGGTGTCCCTGCCCATGGCAGAGACAATTAGAACTAGATGATCTTTAAGGTGTTTTCCAACCCAAACCGTTCTGTGATTCTACCATAACTAAAACAGTTAATACAAATACATTTTTAAATGTCCTGTGGCCTGTGTACTTGTTACTTCAGAAGTCCTTTAAAGCAAACTCAATAGACATCAACAGCAATTGTAATTATGTAAGACTTTTTTTTTTTTTTAATCCACAACACTTGGCTAACCCATTTGAAGGAAAAAAAAAAAGATAAAAATAAAACTGGAGTTATTTTCCTCTTTTTCTCTCAATGTTTAACAGTTAGCTTCAGTTGCAATAAATTAACATATTTTAAAAGAAATAGACTTCAAATTAGTTCTAGTTTCTATGTGAGAATTATTATCTATACACAGGAATTAATATATTAGAAAAAAGAGATTCCAAAAGAGTGCATTTGAGCAAACAATGATTAATGCAGACTGTCAACACAATGTAGTTCCTGTCATTTCAGTTCAAAAAAGAAAGTGGACTCCTGATAAAATACAGTTTAAGATGAGCATGGATTTAAAATACTGTCCATCATCCACTTCTGGTTTTGCATTAAATTTGACCTTAGGAAGAGCTGACAAGGGTAAGACTGGGGTTTTGCCAATTGATTTGAGGTTTAACACCTGGACACAAAAAATTAATATCAAAGAAAAGTTATTCAGCTCTGCCTTTGAAATGTTCAGAAATGAATGGTAAATGGATGTAGGATGTTAGTATCTCCATCAATGCCAAAAATATATTTATCAGTGTCTAGTGACAATAGTCAGCTTTCTACAAAATGTGTAATTTTCAACTGCACTGATAAGTCGTTATTTGTTTTAAGCATGAATTGCAGGAAACGTCATCAAAATTCACAACTCTTCAAATCTTCTAGTTCATTTTCAGACCAATCTCAGCAAAGAATAGGTCCCACTATACCCTTTGCAAAATTCCCAGTGCACAGAAATGTTCTAAAAGTAAAATAAATTGAAATACACTCATGAACTACGTAGACCCTCAGAAGAGCATTATAGATCATCTTCACGAAATTTCAATAAAGAAAATACTTAATTATTTTCAAGGATAACTGATCTATCCTTGATTGAAAGTCAGACAGATGGAATGAAAAGGATGTGAGATATCACCTTTAGGAATACCTTTCTGATTCTTAGCGGTTGTTCATTTCTTCCATGTGGAAATTCAGTCTCTTTCAACACTCTTAATTTGATCACCAACAAGGTACCAAAACCATTTGTCAGCTCATTGCTAGTGACTCAATCATTAGTAACTGTAATTACTAGTGATCACAATTCACTAATTTCTGAGTTCACTATTAGTGAATTGTGAACCTTAATCATAGATTGGTTATATTCTGAAAATGTTTTGTAAGAATTCTTGTCTTTACACTGTCCAAATATGACAGGAGTACTTTGTGCCTGGGCCAATGAGGTTTACTTTAGGCCTGATGATGTTGGTAAAGTTATATGTGACTGTGCCAGAGGTATAAAAGAGGTTAATACTCTGCAATGAGTAACTCTCCAGGTTTTCTAAGGTGTGAATTCTGGACACTGAGATGACAGTTTTCAGAGAAGATAAAATAGCAGGGGGAGATAGAAATAGATTTCCAGCATGAGGTGGATGTTGCTATGGCTTCAGGCACTCACAGCATGCAAAATGTACAAAGTTACCATCTGTTCTATTGATCTATTGAAGAACAGGATATGATTAGCTTTAATATCTCTTCAACTACCACCCTCCTCACATTTCTAGACTACAACTTCCCATTACAAATATAAATAATTTTGCTGTGGATGATGTTCCACCATGTGCAGCCATGTAACATATGCATACTGCAATGGAAATGTACTTCTGACTCGTCAGAGACTGGGTCCTGAGGAATACTTAGGCTTTCTTATTTCCTTTTTTTTTTTTTTTTGCCCTTCCTAAGCTTCTCCAGGGAATGTTTTACTTCAGGTGGCTGATTTGCTGAGAGCCAAATAAGTCATACTGTTGAGAACAAGTTTATGAATTACTGTTTCTTTAACAATAAAAAATGTCATGATTTCACTATGGAAATTTAGTAGGAGCCCTGAAATAGAATCAGAGACAGTTTGTGAAAGAGTGCAAGTATGATATAAAGCCCTCTTGTTCCTGATTACTGATTACAGCTCCAGGACAACTATTTTTAAAATTACTGAGGACTGGATCAAGTAGAAAACCAGATTCCAGCACTCTAGATAAGCAACAGGTTCTGAAAACCAAATCAGTTGAGTAGCAATTCAGCTTTCTCCTATATTTGGCAGGGTTATAGGTTGAGGATAACACCCTGTCCTTTAACCTTATGAATTAAGAATCAGCATTATATAATGCTGCCACCTGTCATTTAGATAAACATTTTTTCTCACAGCTCCTAGAGAAGAGTGAATCTGGAAAATTTCATTACAGTTCTTAAAACTCCAGCAAAATACAACTTTGCAAGCAAGTTCATCATGAATCAACATGGGACTGTACTGTTTATGGCAAGGGACACTATTGCATGTCACAGAGGATGCCAGACAACAGATTTCAGGGCTGAGAAATAATTGCAAGGACTAGGCAAACTGAGGGAGACAAAAAGCAACAAGAGATGTTAGAGGGGAGTCCTTTATACCCTTCAAAAAAAGATTTCTTCATCAGATGTCCCAGTAAAGAAACAGCAGTTCTCGTGCCAAGCTCATGAGCCTCACTGGTGGCCTACACGTGGGCACAGTACTCCTGATAAACTGAAAACAGGCAGGTATGTGCTAGCTGTACGGAGCAGATAACAAAAATGATGCCACTATGTATTAGGAAACGTGCTTTAGGAGACAAGTGCCACATGCATGAGCTGAATGCTGATGACAAGAATCTATTCCTACATCTCCCAGTAATCACAATTAACCACTGTGTGAAACTGCTGGCATTATCACAGAATGACAGAATGGTTGAGATTGCAAGGAACCTCTAGAGATCATCCGGTGCAATCCGCCTGCTCAAGCGGGGCCAGTTGCCCAGGACTGTATCCAAATAGCTTTTGAATATCTCTGAGGTGGGAGACTCCACAATATCTCTGGGCAACCCGTGCCAGTGCTCAGTCACCCTCACCTTGAAAAAGTGTTTCCTGATATCCAGAGGGAACCTCCTATGTTTCTTTGTGCCCATTGCCTCTGGTGCTGTCATTGGGAACCACTGAGAACAGCTTGGCTTTACACCCTCCCTTCAGGCATTTATATACATTAATAAGATCCCAACTGAGCTTTCTCTTCTCCAGACTAAATAGTACTATCTCTCTCAGCCTTTCTTCATATGTTCCAGTCCACCATCTTTGTGACTTTTCATTGGCCAGTCTCCAGTAGCTCCATATCTCTTTTGTGCCAGGGGGTGCAGAACTTGACACAAGACTACAGGTATGGCTCTATCAGTGCTGAATAAAAAGGATCACCTCCTTGAACTTCTGCCAATACTTTCTCTAATGCATCCCAGGATAGTATTAGCCTTCTTTGAGGCAACATCATATTGCTGAATGGTATTCAACAAGGTGTCCACCAGGACCCTGAGGGCCTTTTCTGCCAAGCTGCTTTTGGGGTTGCTCCCTAAGGGTTGTTCCTCCTGAGCTGCAGGACTTTACACTTCTCCTTGTTGAGCAACACGAGGTTCCTGACAGCCCATTTCTCAAGCCTGTTGAAGTGCCTCTGGATGGCTGAATGACCCTATCAAACACTCCTCCCAGTCTGTGTCATCAGCAGTTACCGGCCTCCAACTTGACTTTGTTCCACTAAGCACAACCCTCTGGGCCTGACCGTTCAGCCAGTTTTCAATCCACCTCACTGTCTGCTTATCCAGCCCATACATCAACAGCTAGTCTATGAGGATCTTACGGGAGACAGTGTCAAAGGCCTTACTGAAGTCTACCAGTCCAGTCATTCATCACAGAGGTTTATCAGGTTGGTCAAGCAGAACTTCCCCTTGAATCCATCCTGACTACTCTTGGTCACTTTCTTGTGACTGTTACATGGTCTGGAAATTGTTCCCACCTTTAGTTGCTCCATCACCTTCCCAGCGATCAAGGTGAAACTGACTGGCCTGCTATTCCCTCAGTCCTCCTTGCACTTCTTGAAGATAGGAGTTACATTTGTTTTCCCCCCAGTCTTCAGGCACTTCTTCCAGTGACATGATTGATCAAGGATTATCAAGACTGGCCTCTCTGTTCCATCAGGCAGCTCCCTCAGCACTCATGGGTGTATCCCATCATGGCCCATGGACATGTATGTCCAGTTTGCTCAAGTGTTCCCTGACCTGACCCTCATTCACCAAGGGTATATCTACCTTGTTCCAGGCTTTCCCCCTCGTCTCTGGGACAGTCTTGCTAGTAAAAATTGACACAAAGAAGACATTCAGTACCTTAGCCTTTTCCATGTCTGGTGTAACCGCGTCCCCTGTGTCATTGATCAATGGGCCCACATTTTCCCCAGTCTTCCTTTTATGAGACCTTCTTGTTGTCATTGACATCCGTGGACAGCTTCAATTCCATTTGGGTTTTAGCTTTCCTAATTTCATCCCTAGTTGCTTGGACAATGTTTCTACATACCTCCCAGGTTACCTGACTTTGCTTCCATCCCCTGTATGCTTCCTTTTTGTGTCTGAATTTGTCTAGGAGGTCTTTGTTCATCCTTTTTATCCTCCTGTTATTTTTGCCTGACTTTGTATTTCTTATGAGCTTGGAGGAAGTGATCCTTGAATATTATTGAATATGAACCATCTTTCCTCAGCCTCCTTTCCCTCCAGGGCCTTAACCCTTGGGACTATTCTGAGCAGATTTTGACAAGGCCAAGGTCTGCTCTCCTGAAGTTCAGGGTTGTGAGCTTGTTCTTCACCCTCCTCCCTGCCCTGAGGATCCCAAACTCCACCATCTGATAGCCACCACAGCAGAGGCCGTCTATGATCTTCCCATCCCCAGTGAGTCCATCCTTGTTGGTGATTATGAGGTCCAGGTGAAAACCTCTCCTTTTGGGCTCCTCTGGCACTTGGGGGTGGTTATCCTCTGTGTACTCCAAGAACCTCCTGTGTTGCTTGTGTCCTGCTGTGTTGTCCCTCCATTAGATATTGGGGTGGTACAAGTACCCATTGAGGACCAGGGCCTACAAACATGAGGCTGTTCTTCTTTGTCTGAGGACCTCATCCACTTGTTCTTCCTGGTCAGGTTGCTTATAGCACACAACTGTAATGTCATCTTTACCTGTCCTCCCTTTAATCCTAACCCATAAACTTTTAGTTGGCTCCTCATCCATCCCCAGAGAGAGCTCCATGTGCTCCAGCCGCTGTCTCACATAAAGTGCAATTCCCCTTCCTTGTGTTCCCATCCTGTGCTTCCTAAAGGGCCTCTAGCCCTCCATTGCAACACTCCAGTCATTATACTAAATCCATTTCAAGACTGGAACTGAAACAGATATCACAGACAGCCCAGAGCAGTTTACAGGCATGAATGGTTTGTCTAGAATGCCAACAAATGATAAAACACCCCTCAGACCACAGCAGAGTTCCATGCACACTATTGGAATGATTCATGAGCAGCTGCAGTGCAGGAAGATGTCCATACAAGAAGATTTTATAAAATCAACAGTCTTCAGTGGCCTGTGCTGAGCCAAAACCAAAAAAAAGGACTAGAAATTCAATGTGGTCGAATCTCAAGCAGCCCAAACTAAGCTGAAAAATAAGCTTAATTCAGGAAATCCCAGAGATATTCCTTTGTCCATTTCCCTGTCAATGAGTTCCTCTATGATTATTTGCACAGAGCAGAGTGAGTACTTAAGAAGACTAATCTACCTGAAACATGGGAAAATGCGAGTCTGTGAAGACAGCTATTGTCTCCAGTGCTACATCAATGATGGTGGTATTGATCCTCACAAAATTACAGGTGGGGCCATCTGTATGGCCAGACCTACCAACATCCTAGTGCTGGACTGTCATCTAGGTGTGATAAGTGTTTCAGGCCTGTTTGTCACCCGATATGGCTGACAACTTAGTACTTTTGCATATGTGTTTACACAAGAGCACAGTATGCAGTGGGAACTAGCACAAAAGAAAACAGTTAAAGCCTTAAGTGTATTCTTTCCTTCACTTCCAGTTCAGCCATTTTTATTTCAGTCAAACCAACAATTGTCTTGGGCAATACATCATTATATAGTCTGGGAATTGTCTGGATCAAATAGGAGAATAATAAGGTGAAATCCACTGTGTAAGTACAAGAGAGGGAAAAGGTACACTCATGTAGAAAAAGTATATAAGAGATCAGTTATATATGTCAATGTTTTCAAGATTCCCCTAACAGCCAGAGACTGGTTGACAGAATTTCTTGTCAAAGTATCTCTCCTCCCTCAAAAGATTTGTATGCTAGGATGCTCTTAGAATTTTCCATGTACCTAGACGACCCACCAAGATACCTGCTGCTCAGGAGAGGTGACCAATAGCTAAGGAAACAGTGCTGTGTGCAGAACTGGCCATCATTTCACTAACTGCAATGGGTAAGAATTCAATTAAAATTTCTTCAGCTCAGAGAACTTCCTAAACACATCTGAAGCTTGCTAGGTTCTGGCAGAAGAGATAGCCTTTCAGGACTACCTAATTACAGGTGTAAATAAGAACATAGAGAAGACACTAGATGGGTATCATATCAGCACATCACTAAACACAACACTATGTTGCCTGGTAACCATATTTTTATCATACTTCAAGAGTATGTTACAGTGACTGGTTTTCCTGATGTTTGTACTTGCTGGTCCTAAACGACTTGACATGAAATTATGAACCAGGAATGGACACCTGGTGAAACCTTAACAGAGACCAGATCTTTAAGCTGTTCCATTTTCTTAAAGCTGGAATTTGGTTTTTCAAAAAAAAAGAAAATGGATAATGTAAGGGTATGTGGAAGGAGAGTGCTTCTTGACATGTATCTGGTTAAGAGCTTTTTCAATGCAAAGAGGGATAATGAGAAAAACAGGACGTCATAAACAAGAACATAGACATAAACCTGACAAACAAATGATAAGGGAGGTAGTGATAAGAACAAACCCAGTCAGGCACACTAATTGGTAAAGAATCGTGAAGAGTGAGAATTTTCATTTTTCAGTATGATTATCTGACTAAGCACCTTGTCAAACTAGGATCATAAGAAAAGAGAGGGAGACAATATGAAGAGGCATAAACCCAGACCAATTAACTAACAAAGACAATAACTGGTCAGTCACACTAATTGATGGGCTGTCAAGAAACTGCAGACAAACTGAGACTTTGCTACTGGGAAAGATATAACCCTGAGGTCAGGATGTTGGAAGCAGGTCAATGGGACTAAGCAAATGGATGAGGGGGAGGCGGAGCATATAGGAACAAAGTAGGGCTAGACAGAAAATGGTCTAAGAGGGTCGAGTGTAAAACAGGGCTGGTCCATACTCTTGTCTGGTTGAGCCCTAGGTCTGATCACTAAAGTCTGTCCTATCTACTTATATCTTCTCATTAAATCTCTTCCTTACTATCTCTCTGTGTAGTCTTACTCTCCATCCTGTAGGAATGCATGGACTAAGTGCCCATGAGAATTGTGTATGTGAGTGAAACTTGGTGCCAACTACTGGAGTCAGACTAGGGCTGTAGGCACCCCTGTCCTGGTGTCAACTACTGGAGCAAGTGGGAGCCTTTAACCTCCAGATACCGGGGTGGGAATGGTGTGTGTGCCCTGAAAACCAGCTATCAGGGAACTTGTGTGGGTGAGGTGGTGAGAGGCAGACCACTGGCCGCTGGAGCGGTACCGTGGGTCACAGCCCATGTGCCTCATGCTGGCTGTTGGGAAGGATCTCACTGTCCATATCTTCCCCAAACCTGGTGCGCGTGGGGTGTGGGTGTGTGTATTCACTGACAAACTTCAAGCTGGACTAGATGATGAGCTGGGGGGCCCTGGGTTCAGGACAGGGTATTAGGTGGGTGGAGAGTCAGCCCAAGCACACCTGCAAGTGTGGGGTGCCTGTGGGATGAGTCTTGAGTGCCATGTGTTTGCTAGCAAGCATTGAGCTGGACCCGCTGTCAAGTAGGGTACCCATGGGGTGTACAAGAGGGACAAGGGGCCATACCAATACTTTGAGGGATCCACAAACGTGTTTGTGCTTGTAAACCTGGAGAGTGTTGTGCCTGTGCTGCACTAGTGATGTTGTGCCTCTGCCAGCCCAAGAGGAGGAGGGGACTCGCCTGTCTGTGCTTGTTTTTTGTCATGCGAGTCCTGTCTGTGGGTGCTGTTGAAGGCAGCGCCTTGTCTGTGGCAGTGTCCTGACTGTTTGTGTGTGTGTGTCTGTGCCCAGGTCTATCTGTGTGTCCCTGGGACACGTGCTCAGCTTCACCACTGGTTGAACCAGCAAATGGAACAGCGGCGGTCACGTTCCTCAGCCTGGGCAGACCCCAGGTTCCCAGATCCACCAGCCCAGGCTCCAGCAGCTCAGCATGACAGGTCCTGAGCTGAGGCTGCTGGAGGCAGCAGACAATCCTAACACCCGTTAATAGAAAATAATGCTGTCTTCCACTTTTTAAAGTGCTAGCTTCTCCATGTGCAAGGGTAAATACATGACAAAGGAAAGAGACTTCTAAAGGTTTTACCCTGGACTGTTATAGAAAGTGTGAAAGTCCATATACTAGCTTCCTGAAGGCTTAATAATATACCTTGCACAAATCA
This sequence comes from Fratercula arctica, assembly GCA_947846985.1. Taxonomy (NCBI): domain Eukaryota; kingdom Metazoa; phylum Chordata; class Aves; order Charadriiformes; family Alcidae; genus Fratercula; species Fratercula arctica. The sequence continues at coordinate 33,943,802 of CANTUZ010000026.1, forward strand.
GAAAAGCACACAAAGATTTACTAAAATAACTAAAATAAAATGCACATCACATTTTCTCGGGTTTGGTATTTCTGCATAATAAAAATAAATGAATAATTATACTGGGCTAAAAAAAAAAAAAAAAAAAAAGAAAAGAAAAAACTTCATCTTCTTTCATCATCCCTGAATAATGAGTAGCAGGAAGAGCATAAAAAAGGTAAGTACAGAACAGTATTTCCTCTGGTACACCATGTGTTTCAAGATTTTACAAACCAAAGATTTTATCCGTATGTTTGCATTTAATAATGTTTAATAGATATTTTTCTATTCATTTCTATAAATCACTTTTTGAACACACTTCTCCTTTTGTCAAATACAAGACCTTGCAGCACTTTTATGAAAAAAATACTTCCTTTTGCTTGTTAATCCAGCTGTCTAATCCGTTTACTTGATACAAAGTAACTATTATTCTTTATATATCTCCTCCATGTCATTCACAACTTCATGCATTTCACAATATTTTGCATCCGTACTTTAAAATTTTATCCAACATTGGATTCTCTCAGCCATTCTTGTTACCCTTTTCTGCTCTTATTCTCTTTTTACTGCACTGTCTGTGAGAAGGGGCTGACCAGAAGTGCATGTACTTCTGAAGATGCTGGTACACAATGGCTTTATACAATGGCAGATTTTTTTCTCTTTTTTTACTTCCAAAATCTTTTTAGCCTTTCTGCCTATATCTGAACAGCAAGGTGACATTTTTAGAGAATGTTTAATTCTAAGTTCTCTAAGTAGTATTAGCTAGCTTAGATCCTTGCTTAATCCTTTTTTCTTTTTTCAAAATATGTCTGACATACCATAAACATATGTGAAATCCTGACCAACACTCTTATGCAGGGAGTGTTCAATTCCTAAGAATCCCTTTTGTGTCAAGGGAAACACCTCTGCTGAGACTGAAACTATTCTCTGCTTTCATCAGGACCCATTTTCTTATCTTCTCTCTTTGCAGCAGAAACAGCAGCCACAGAAATCCATAAACTTTTGCAAATACGAAATCAAAACTAGGTAAAATAACTGGTTCTGAGATGCAAAGTCACTTTCCTTTGCTACTTCTGGGTGTAAAGTGTCCCTGCTGTTCATGGACCAAAAGAAAGCATAAAATTTCTAGTAGGAATTGTCTCAAAACAGCCAGCATTTGCTGCAGCAGAAAATGATAGCAGAGGGGAAAACTTTAAACTATTGCTGAAGTAAATGGGTACCAGTGAGTAACAGCAGCAATGGGCAACAGCCTCTCCCCCCAGATTCTTGCTGCTCGTGATTATTCCCTTAAGCCTGTACCTCTTGGGTAGCTATTTCAATCCATTGATCAAGACCCAATGCCTTCAACCACCTTCTCATTTCACCTTCACTTGCTAATATGTACTGCATTTATTCCTCTTCCTAGCAGATGTATGATATGTTGATGAAAACTTCTACTCTGTCACTGTGCTGCGTTATTTTTTTTTTAAAAATATGCTTTAAGATTTTGTTTAAAGAGTCAGAGCCCTGTCTTGTAGAATATAAATCAAAGGGAGTCTTGCCACTGAGCTCTAAGAACCAGACCTTAGAGCCAGCACTCAAAATTACTCCTTTCAGAAAAAGGTTGTTACGGAGGTTGGTGCAAATGAATGTGTAGGTTAGGTGGCTGAACCTAGCTTTCGAAGTGTTTACTGTTAAACACTTAACGTATTCAGCATCCTGTTCCCTACTGCTAGGCACATTTATTAAATACTTTTAAAACATATAATAATAGCTTTTAATTTAAAGAGCTCCACAAGTAATTGTTTTACCTTTCAAAAATGCACAATATGTGAATCCGATAGTGGTTTTCATTTTGTTTTTTGCAATAAATGTGGACATGCATATATGCTGAACCTTGAATTTTTTCATATATTCACAGAATCTTAGAATTAGACTGTACTGAGTTTATGTGGCAGGGTTTTGGTAGCAGGGGTGGGGCTGCAGGGGTGACTTTGTGAGAAGACATCAGAAGCTGCCCCCATGTCACACAGAACCAGTTCCAGCTGGCTCCAGGATCAACTTGATGCTGGCCAAAGCTGCACCAACCTGCAACGTTGGTAGCCTCTGTCGTAGCGTATTTTTAAAAGGGCAAAAAATGCTGTGCAACAGGAGCTGTGAGAGAGGAGTGACAATATGTGAGAGAAACAATTCTGCAGACACGAAAATCAGAGAAGGAGTGGAGGAGGTGCTTCAGGCATCAGAGCAGAGATTCCCCTGCAGCCTGTGGTGAAGACCATGGTGAGGCAGGTTGTCCTCCTGAAGTCCATGGAGGTCTACTGCGGAGCAGATACCCACCTTCAGTTTGTGGAGGACCCCACGTTGTAGCAGGTGGGCATGACCTAAGGATGCTGCAGCCTGTGGAGAGCCCAAGCTGGAGCAGGGTCTTGGCAGGCAGTGTGGCCCATGGAGAGAAGTCCACTCAGGAACAGGCTTTCTGCACGACCTGTGGTGCCATGAGTGGACCCATGCTGGAGAAGGCTGTTCCTGAATGATCCATGCTGGAGTCATGTAAGAGATGGCCTGTAAATTCCCTGACGAGGGGCAGAAAGCCCTCCAAGCCTTCAATGGAATGCCTCAAACACTTGCAAGGAAATAAATAATGCGTGCTTGGCTTTCAATGAGATGATAAGACTAACACTTCTGACGCCTAAAAGCGTGGGAGAACTGCTTTGTGAAGACAAGGTAGTTCTGCCACTCATGTGGTGAGCTTTCTAGTTCTCAGTTGTTGAGGCCATTGTGTCCGATAAGTGACCTTTGCTTCATTATCTGTGAAATGCATATGAAAGTGCACACCCCCGCATATGCTAATGAAGATTATAGAGATCATGTTAAACATGTATGACTATGGCACTCCTCTGTCCACCCAAATCATGCTACACAACACCTGGGAGAAGGGAGAAACCTGAGACAAGGCTGTCTTTGGCAAGAGGGGTGGACCATGCTAATTCATCAAACATAAAAGGTGAAAATAAGTGCCCCTAATGAAGGGAACAAAGAAGAAACAAAAGAAGAAGATTGTGCCTGGGAAGATTTTTCCCAAGAAAGAAGACTATGCCTGGGAAGATTCCTTGAAAAAGACTCTGGAACCAGGACCAGTGATTTCTTTATCTCTGTCTTTTTCTCTATCTTTTCCTTTCTCTTTCCCTCAGTTTCTCTTTTCTCTTAAGTAACGGCTAGAATTGTTAAGTAACGACCTTAAGTACTGCTTGCCATAAGTTGTTGTATACCTGTTGTTAAGTAACGCAATGCACACCTCACCATTTGCCACAATTTGTCATGTACCTAACCATGTACCTGACCATGGACTTGTCCAATAGGACTTGTTAAGACCTGTACTAATCATTTTGTGAAACTAATAAATGTTTGTATATGGATCTTCAGTTTTATCTCACCTTAGTCTCTGCTGTTGGGGATTTACAAATCTGAGTGACTTACCCCCCCTCTTTTCTGGGAGTGGGATGTGACAAGTAGCTCTTGAAGAACTGGAGCCTTTGAGAAGGACCCACATTGGAAAAGCTCGTGTAAGACTGTATGCCATAGGTGGAACCCCATGTTGGGGCAGGGGAAGAGTGTAAGGAGGAAAGAGCAGTAGATGAAGTGCTATAAACTGACTGCAACCCCCATTCCCCATCCTCCTGCACCACTTGGGGTGGGGTGAAGGTTTTTTTAGATTCTTCTTATTTCTCATTATCATACTCTGTTTAATTTGCAACAGATTAATTTCCTCAGGTTGAGTCTGTTTTGCCCATGACTGTAATTGCTGATTTTTCTCCCTGTCTTTGTCTTGATCCTTGAGCTTTTCGTTTTATTTTCTTCCCCTGTCCTGCTGAGGAAGGGGAGTGATAGACTGACTTGGTAGGCACCTTGCTTCTAGTCAGTGTCAACCCACTATATCACAATTGCTGAGGTTGGAAGGGGCCTCTGGAAATCCCCAGTCCAACAATTTGGTCATCGAGATTGCATCATTCTCTGGATGTGTCAGGTGCTGTGTATCTCCAAGATATGGACCTCCAAGAATGGAGACTCCAGAGCCTCTCTGGGTCACCTGTTCCAGTGCTTGCTCACTGTGGGGGGAAAAAAAAAATAAAGGCGTTTTCTTTTGCTTAACTGGAATGTCCTGTATTTCAATTTATGTCTGTTTCTTCTTGTCCTGACACTGGGCATCAGTGAGCAGGGTCCGGCTCCCTCTTACTTCCCTCCTAGCAGCTATTTGTACACATAGATAAGAGCCTGAATGTTATCTACTCCAGTCTGAACACTTCTATCTCTGTCGGCCTCTGTTCATGTAGGACATGCTTCAAGCCCTTAATAACCACTCTGGCCCTTTGATGGACATCCTTCATTATGTTCCTGCCTCTTTTGTACTGGGGAGCCCAGCAGTGGATGCAGCACCCAGATGTGTCTCATCAGAGCTGAGTGGAGAGGATAGGATCACTTGCCTTGACCTGCTGGCAATGCTTCTCCTAATGTAGCTCAGAAGGCTATTGGCCTTCTCTGCCACGTAGTGCATTCCTAGCTTATGGTCAGTTTGTTATCCACCAGCACCTCAGGTAATTTCCTTTTCTGGAAGGAAAAAAAGAAAGCCACAATAGTTTCACAAGCCTATGTATACTGAAAAGGGGAAGAACAGAACGTGGTCATTCTGTTGATGCAAAAAGTATGCTCAGAGACTCATTATATAAACTGGAAATTAAAGGTGAATATTTTCATAGTGTCTTACATTAAATGTACCCATGCTCTATATTTTGTGCCCTTATTTCTCCATTATTAGATTTACACTTAATTCATATTTACCAAGTACCCACAAGTATCTGACAGCAGGATATCTCAGATCAGAAAATCAGAAAAAAAACCTTATAACATAATTTCTTCACAGAACAGTAGGTAGATTAAGCATTACAGATAAAATTTCTATAATTGAGTATGGCCAAATCCATGAGGTGTAATCTCTTTCCCTTACAGAACAGAACAAGAAGCCACTTATGGTTACCATCCACAAGGAACACAAACTGTTTTATGGCAAGAAGAAGAGAGAGAGAGAGAAAAAAAAAACATTACCGGAAAAATAACTTTTTTCATGAATGAATGATCTAAAGTTAACAGAGGTCAAACTGTTATAACGTGCCTGAAGAAGTTTAACAGGCCCACTCTCTCCTTTCTGACTTAATGGAAACAGATAAATACAGATCTGTCCAGGCTTTGATTCTCGTGTCATTTACACCCAGACATTCAGTAGCAGCTCTGTTTTAGCCAAGGATTATACAGTGTGACCATTTGAACACAGCCAAGATTCTGCTCTCGCTCAGGAAAGCAAAGAGGAGCAAAAGGGAAAAGGAGACAGTCTGTCAAGGAACATGAATAGGCTTCCAGGGCTACAAAAACTGAAGGGATTGCTGCTTTCAAGTAGTCATCTGTTTTCCAGAGGTTCATCCATTATTGAGAATGAGATGTGGCTGAGTGAGTATAGGGAGAAGAGTTTATATGTGGTAAAACTGACTAGGACAGGCTATAGTGCATATAATGTTCTGCTACATTCCCTTCATCCAGCTAGAAACCTGACAAAATAAAATTTTTAATATATTTCACATTCCCTCTTGAGAACATCATGCAAGGGATCACCGTAGTGGAATGGGAGCAGACACTGAATTTGAAAGCAAAGATATTCCCCTTCTGCTCTTTCAACTGGCTGGAAATATGTAAGAGACATGGAAGTACTCTTCTGTATCACTTCCTCCTCACAAACCCCATCCCACAGGATCTTTCCTCCAGGATGTTGATGGCCACAAGGACATACCTTTCGCTGATGAGCTTCCACTTGTGGTCTAAATATTTAAACCAGGGGCCACCTGATTCGAAATGGAAACATCCATCCTGTCTCTCCATATGCATCTGAAATGCTTTAGCTGCTTCCTCACCCATGCACGAACTGGAGTTAAGCTAAATTTCAATCTCAATGTTTGTTAGCAGGCAACGGCAGACACATTGGACTGCATAGTATCTGCAGCACTTCAGCTGTGCAGTGACTTCCCACTGTTTTTAGTTACCACTTAACAACCTGGTGTGAAAGTCCTAGCTCCCAATACAGTACTTACTTACAATACTTACTGATGGCAATAGACAAAATATTCTTTACTGCCCCACTAAAATGGTTGCATAAGCATGATACTTCTTTATGCTACTGTTGCAGCAGTGCCTTGTGTAAGGTTAATTTTCTCCTACCTTTTTATGAGTATGACAAGATGAGACAGAGCAGTTTGAAGAAGATTTTAATGAGGCACTTCTGTCTTTTATTGCAACATGAAATGACAAATCTCTGTTTATTACATACTGTTGAAAATCTTTATTTTATTGATAAGCATCATATAAAACAAGATGTACTAATTTACAGATAAGAAGCTGTAAATTTCCCACAAACTATTTAAATCTAATGCTATGAACTGAAGAGGGAAGATAGGGAAAGATTTTGAAAGTCTGTCTTCAAAGTGTCCCCTTTATGTCCACGACCGAATAACACAAGCAGAGAAAACATTAAAGGAATAGTACAGGTGCTGAATCCTGAACCTCAAACCTACCTGCTGCATAATAAGGTAACCTGAAAGAAAGGCCAATACAGAAAGAGAAAAATAAAACTGAATTAGAGGGGAAAAAAAAAAAAAAAAAAAAAAAAAGAAAAAAGAAAAATACACGATAGCTGCTGATTCTTTTCTAGAGGATGACTATTTTTGAAAACAAGAAAGGGCCATTACTACATTGACAAATTTCAAATCTCTCGCTCCATTTCTGGTATAACTCTTGCAATTCTTCAACTTCTCTTTTGATTTTCTGACATACAGCTCTAACTGGACAGAGAGTCGCACCAGGGCTCTTGTCTTCTCAAAATCTTCTCCATTCTATACACTTCTGCTCAATAACAGAAAATTCTGCCAAGTTAATGATGGATGACTGGTACACATCTTTCTCTGATCTCTCTTTCTGACACTATGTCAAGGCTGCTAATAATTTTTTTTTTTTTTTTTTTTTTTTACACATTGCATACTTCAAAGAGTATTTGGACTTTTGGTATCTTACACAAATTGCATCACTCATACTGGAATATTTTCTCCTCTGCCACTTTTAGCAAGTCCTCTGTATTCATGATTCCTTCAACCACCTTATCTTGCTTCATTCCTCTTGTTGCTTCTCATTGTGCACATCAAACCTTGAAGAAAAAGGCTATCTTTTACACTGTGTTTTACATTTTCATTTGACCTGACTTGAAGTTGCTTTATAAGACCCTTCAAATGTTTCTCCCACTCACATCTCAACACCTCTTTTCAAATGACTTCCTCACAGTGGGAAGGTCTTCCTCAGTGCTGCAAGACACTTCATCTTCTCCTAATTATTCTCCATAAACATTCCTCCATTCTTCTTATCTTTTTTAACTAAATGTCTAAAGAAAATCAACCTAAACTATCCACTTCGCTTACAAAGCTGTAGCACCTTTAGTACCACAATATCTGAGCATCTTCTGGCAGCTACTGCTCACTACACAGAAGATTAAACTGCAGGATGCTGATGAGAAAATTTAAGGACAATACTAAGAGTTCACCTTTTTGCAATGTCCCAGATCTTTGGCCCTTTCACATTTGGACCTGACACAGTTCTATTCTATTGCTCTTTTTGCAGGTCACCAGCACTAGAGTAAATTAATTTTAATTATAAGTCCCTGGCTCAGAATTCTCAATTTTTTTTAAAAAATACTTAAGAGAATAATTGGGTATCAGGTTATAAAAATCTCAGTTAAAACACTGAGAGTCATTATGGGACCCTAAAATATATACAGAAAGCATAACTGAAGTATTTAACGTGGCTTTAAAAAATAAAGGAAGTTTAAAGCTGTGTCACAGCTTCATCCAATATCTACTATACACAGGAGTGAAAGGGAAATTTTTACTACATTTCGAATGTCATATCTAACTCAAGGAGATGGGACACCCGCTGTTTTCTGTCACAAAGAAGAGATGACCTTCAGTAGTCTGTAACTTATTTATTGGAATGTTTCACCATGTGTTATCAAAAGCCTATAGCTATTGCCAAGGTTTTTCCTTTAAGAAAGTGCTTTTAAAAACTCCTCCCCTCCTCCAAGCCCCTTGCATCTCTTATATTTTGGATATTGCTATCTGAAATTCATTTCAACACCTAAACTTCACGATTTTGGGGTTTTCTGAGATTATTCAGTAATATGCTGATGAAAAACATCAGATTCTCGACGAATAATTTGTCTTGTGGTTTGGTTTGCTTTGGTTTGGTTTGTACTGCAGATAGTAACTTCTGTTGCTTCAGATTTAAAATGCTTTTTTGTTTTGGGTTTTTTTGGGGGGTTGGGTTTTTGTTTTGTTTTGTTTTGTTTTGTTTTTATTTTGGTTTTGTTCCACAATAGAAGCAGTGCATTCTCAAACGATAAAACTTGGCATGGAGTGTGACTGGCTGGTAGAGTAGAAAGGAAGCAGCAAACACTGGACTTTAATGATTCAAATTTAAAGATACTATGGCAACTTACTGCTATTCTACTAATGATTAGCTTTAACAGCCCTGAGGGAGATACTGATTTTCACGCTTTCCTTTCTACTGAAAAATGTCAGACAGAGAAAACTGACAATATGAGATGGAAAGAAAGTATAACAAGGCAGAAAATACAGAAACTGCGCAGCAAGTATAAAAAATAATAATAATAATAAAAAAGACCACAGTAAATGAGGCATCAAAAAGTTGATTCCAACCACACTCCTAGAAAATCTGTCAGAACTTCATAGCTGTCAAATTTCTGCTTTGCAAGTTGCTCTGTTATTCTGCAAGCATAAGGGAGGACAAAGGAAGAGATAAGGGGATTTTCTACCACACTAAACTTGAGATGGCTTCCCCAGAAAAGGTAGTTGCTTGACTATCTGCACAGACATAGATATAGAGATATCATATCCACAGATTTTTATGGATAAATATGCAGGCAACTTAAAGATTTTATCATTGTGCATATCAGAGATCTAGTCAGTGCCTACTCAGTTTTTTTCTCTGAGATCTAGAAGAGAAATTGAATTTCAGTAATTAACATTGTATGGAGAACTAACAAAGAGAATGCAAAACCTGGGCTGTATGAACTAAGGAATTTACATTTTAAGTACATAAAATATACCGAACATTATATTAAGTCATCATTAGTGTTGGTGTCAGAAAGCAATGCTGATGCCATAGAAATGGTACCATGACACAAGACTCTGCAGTGAGAAAGAAGTCTCTTCACATATCATCTTCATGTACTGCAGCAGAAACAGATTATTTCTTCTTTATTTTTCAATTTTTTTTTTTTTTGTAATTAAAATGCTCTTGTTGTGTGCTGTTTTTTTTCCCCTGAGAATAAACGCATTCACAAAAATGGTCATCTTTTGCAAATTTGTTCGATGTTTGTCTGAAAGTTAGCCTGAAAACTGAATTTTTATTTATTTTACAGTCCTAGCTCACAGCTAAATTGCAATTTTGTTCACTTATTTTTCTTTAAAGAAAGATTTATCAGATCTCTTGCCTTAGTTCCTCATATGCAAAATGCTTATAATAAAAGGGTTTAGTTCCTCATATGCCAAATATTTATAATAAAAGGAATGATAATGAACAAGTTCATCAATATGTGTGATGTATTCTAAATTTTTAGATCTAAGTGTTTAGATCCTGTCAGTAACAATGGTGTTTTATTGGCTGATATAATAGTTGATTTCGTTACCAACACACAGAGTAACAAGAAAATGATGAAAGTGGCAGAAGCTCTCTACTTCCCAATTAAGAATCCTAGTCATTTGTTTAAATTATGCCAAAAATAACTAGAGGTTAATAATAGGGTGAATTCTTAATTGTAATTCTTTCTTGCCTCTTGGCACAGACAATACTCATTGTTATACTTTAATTTGCTACATCAAATTAAATTCTTTGTCTTCAGTCCAGAACGGTTTTTATGTTTGTTTAATGACACTTGCTTCTTCTATCCACAGAGATATTTGGCTTACATTAAGAGAAGCTATTATATAATTCACCCTGTGCTCCTTTAGTAACTATTTAGGTGCTTGTCAACATGAACACTCTTTTCTTAAACCACAAGAAGGTAAAATAAACCATGAGTCAGATTCTTTTCTTGCTTATCATGATGCAAATCAGGAATATATTCATTGAAATCAGTGAAATTACATTTCTGTAAAAAGAAACATTCTAAAATGGAGAATTAGTCTGACATTTATCAAGTAATATCAACGTATTTTTCCAACACAGGACTAATTATGCTTTAGAATTAGACCTCTTCCATGGTTTCAATGCCATGACTTCTCTTTTCAAAGGAATATCTTAAATATATCTGTTCAAGACAAAAACTATGCCTTAGTCATATGTGTGCACAGTGTGTGGTATGACAGAACCGTGTTCTCACCTGGAACTTCCAACAGTACATTAATAGGCTTGCCAACAATAGGCTCAATCTAATCTATCAAGAATAGAAGAAAAAATGCTTCACAGCCTCTCAAGAGAGCTTTGCCAGTACAGAAGTCTCATAACATCCTGTCAATAGGAACCTGGAAAAGTTTTCAAATAGTCAGAAATGCTATGAAAACTTTGCAAAAAATCAAACTAGTACTTCTGTGGACCTAATTTCAGGGAACAAAATTAACTGTAGCTAATTTTATATGTGTTTTCACAGTTCCATTAGAGGATATTAAGGAATTGGAACATTTCCATGTTTTAACTAAGAAACTGTTTATGCCAATGTTATTTTACAGGTTGGATCAGGGGAGAAAAGAGTTTAGAAAGCAGTGCATTGGACTGTTTTGCCTTGAAGCAATGGGATTTGATTAATTGTCTCAGCATTGCTGATTAAAAAAAAAAAAAAAAAAAAAAAGCAAGAGTGACATATGAAGGATTTTGTCAGTCTATAGACAGGTGCCAAACCTAATGTCATTAGGGGAAAAGGGTTTGATTCAATTTTTATGCTTGATCTAGATCATACACTCAGAACTACATATCTCTTGTTATAAAGACAAACTGTGCCGATGTTTGATTTGTTTGCTCAAGGTTTATTGTGTGGTTACTGTTATGTATTCTACTAAATATGTATTCTACTAAATATGTATTCTACTAAATATGTATTCTACTAAAAATGGGATGGCCAGGAAGCACAAATGTCTGTTTGCCTTGCCCTGGATGAACACAAAGAAACATCTGGTATTGTAGGATGGAGACAAATCCTTTCCCTCTCACCAACTGAACATAACCTCAAAAAACAGTTCCAGAGAAAGACAGCACTGAGATGTCTCATAGAAGTGTATGGCATTCTTGCAGCAGGAATATGAGCTACTTGCTAAGCCTAAGGTATGAGAGAAAAAAAAGAAAGTTTCCTAGGGACGCAGAGGGGACTGTGTAGGTGTCAACCAGGAAAACACCAAAAGATGCCAGACTGCATAGCAGACAGAGGGAAGGACAAGCCCTGCAAGGACAAAGCAGGTAGGGAATATGGGACTTCTTTTCAAGCCTTCTGTTCAGGTTGTTTCAAGGCAGCACTAAAGGGTTTGCTCCCTTTCAAAGTTATTCTATTTTCATTTAGTATTAAATCATTCAAATAAAGCTGAGATTTAGAAACAGAAGCCTTTTCTCTGATGTGTTGACTTCAAAAAGGGAAGGAAAAAATGGAAGGATGATCAGCTCCACCTTGAAGATCACAGGGTCTCATCACAGTATAGATCAGCAAGGGTTTTATAAAGAAACAAATCCATCAACAATTGGTCAAAGCATGGGAGAGATGTCTTCACACCTCTGCATCACTACAGTCTTCTTTTGTATCTAAGGACAAATCACAAAGCTTCTTTGTGCCTTGGGTCTATATTTCTAAAACAAGAACAAGTAGGAGCTTCACCCTTGAAGATAATAGTTTGTGGATATTGTAGCAATGACGACCACATTTATACCATAAAATGGGCAGGGAAGAGAGAAAGAGTTGAAGCTGCAAAACATGGGTGGGCTCTAGAAGGTCAAACAGGAGAATGTACACAGACTAAAAGGTCAGAGACCTTTGAAAGCTCTCTTCTCTATCAAATGATGATGATTAAGTATTGGCAAATAACTACAGTTTCAAAACTTCTGAAACTGCAACTTTTTATAGGAAACAGGTTGATTTTACAAATCACTGAGAGAAGCTATTTTAATCAGAAATGGTGTGAACAACACAAATATGACTATTCTCCTGAGTGCCATCACATCCCACTCGTTAGTACAGACTCCGCCAAAATAAGATGTGTTTTAATAGACTGAAAGATAATAAGTTTAATGTGGACTTATTATCTTCTTAGAAATTAAGTCCCTGACTTGCCCTTGGGAAGTTCTTTGTTCCAAGCACTTAGCTGACAATATTTCTCTCAGTGTTCATTGCCTTTCATGTGCAGTCAACTCTTATTATTCACTACTTGTATTATTGCAGAGCCAAAATTTCCAGTCATAGACAAGGACCTCATAAAACTAAGCATTACACAAGCATTACTAAAAAGATTATCACTTCCCCAAAGAGTTTTCATTCGAAAAGTAAAGCATCAAACTGGAAACGAGGGATCTGCCTAATAGTTAGCTTGCAGACAATTCTAGCTCACTCTGAGAGGATTCTACTCAGAAGCTGCAGGCAAGAAGAAAGCAAGTCATGGACAGTAGAAAAAAAGGAAGAGGAAGAAGACAGCATTAGCATCCTCCGGGAATTGTTGAAATTCTTCCAGCTCTGCCATTTTGGGAGTCATTAATAAAGTAAATTTTAATGTACATGATTAGGATAGAAGGTGAATATTGCAGGTGCTGGAAAATCTTTCATATGCTTACAATGGACCTTTTATTATGGTTATTACATACGTTTTTAAAGAAACATGTCAGGTATAGTAAAATTGAAGACTAGTTTAAAAAAGACACTAAGACTCATTCACATCAACATTGAACACAGAATCTGTACTCCATTAACACTGAACTATGGAGGGGTCAGCCCCACAGAGAGATGTGTAACAGAGACTGATGGAGTCCGCAGCCAGCAGGGCTCTCCAAGAAAATGGGAGGTTCTAATGAATATCGGTACTAGGGCTGAGGGAAATGACAAGAGTAAGTAAGGAAATGTACATGTGGTCTTTTCCTTTAGGTGTTTGTGTCTCTGTATGCTATTTACTTTTTGGCAAAAGAAAATGTGTGTCACTGCATGTCATCACTTATACATAATCTCCAAAAGGAAAATCATATAGGTAGGTGGCCCTTCCAGATAATTACATTATCCACCTGGATTCTGAGTGGGATCACAACTAACCATTCAACCTTCCTCTCAGTCTATGAATGGAGGGAAATGCAATGACTGGAAGGGGATTTTAAGGGATGAGCCTATCTTAGGTTCTGTTTAGTAAAATATATCTCAGAGAAATGCTGTTGAGAGACTGCACAGCAATTCTTACAGGAAGCTGTGATGTATTAGCAGTAAAATTTCATTATTAACAGAGGCTCCCTGATGAGACAAATGTCTGAGGTCCAGGACTGGCACCGTAGAGAATATCTGCCTACTGAAGCAAACAAAGATATCACAGGATGTCTAAAGTAGAAAGCATATAATCACCAGCATCCCACTTTGGAAGCCAGAGCTATTAAGTTCTGATTTCTGTAAGCCAAGTATTTATTAGCTGTATCAAATACTCTCATCACTGTTCAGCACCACTATTTTAAAGTAAATCATATACTTTGTTTTTTCAAACTGCCCACCAGTTCTTCAAGTACACTGTACTACCCTCTCGCACCCCCTTCCCAGAAAAAAACGATTACAAAAAAAAAAAAAAAAAAAAAAAAGTATCTATTACTTGGCATAAATTGATGGCAGAGTCACCAGAAGATTTGGATACAGTTCCATACTGTGATGGTGATATCATCTGCTTCTTGAATTTATCTTCCATGGATCCTTGGCACAAAACACGATTTAAACTGTCTTTCTGTAAAGCTAGGAGAAAAACTGAACCTAAACTCAAAAAATAAAATCCAAACTTGATGTTCCCAGATGGGTCCATATGGGCTTGGATGAAACATTGGTTATTCTGGTTATTGTGAAATTGTTTAAGAATTAAATTTTCCATTTGAAAAGCAGGGAAAATGTTAACAATCTTCATTTTGAAAGAACAGTTGAGATAAAAATTGAGAAGATACTAAATGACAATTGCAAAGTACCTCAACACCACACAAAGAATGCATAGGGAGGACAGCATTGTCACCTACCATTTAGAAAAAGTTATTTCCTTATTATTTTTCTTGTATATAGCAAAAACAACCAAAAAAAACCCAAACAAACAAACAAACAAACAAAAAAAAGCCACTGAAAAGAGTCTTCATGAGGGCAACATGATTTAAAAAAATACTAAAAATTCTCAAATGCAAATCTAAGAAGGTGAACCTTCTGCTCCAGAAAACCTGTTCTTAGAATTACACCCATATATCTGTGGAACAAAACAGTACCATGTAATACATCTCCCAAGAAGAGAAACAGAAGGCCAACCACCTCAAGGGTGTGTATGGTTGTGGTGGTTTCTCTTGGTCCCCTCCAGGGAAACCCGCATGATCAACTGCCTCTCTGAAATGCCCGTACACCAACGCACACAGCATGGGGAATAACTAGGAAGAACTAGAGATCTGTGTGTGGTCACAGGGCCATGATCTCATTGCAATTACAGACATATGGTGAGACAGTTCACATGACTGGAATGCTGTCATGGATGGCTATGTATTTTTTAGGAAAAATAGGCCAGCAGGGTGAGGTGGTGGAATTGTTCTTTACATGAGACAGCAACTAGAATGTAGTGAGCTCTGCCTAAGGGTGGATGAAGAACGTGTTGAGAGTTTATGGGTAAGAATTAAGGGTCAGGCTAATACGGGTGACACTGTTGTGGGTGTTTACTACAGGCCACCTGATCAGGAAAGAGGAAGTAAATGAGGCCTTCTACAGACAGCTAAAAGTAGCCTCACAATCACAGGCCCTGGTTGTCATGGGGGACTTCAACCACCCTGATGTTTGCTGTAAAGGCAAACAACCAGGCACAAAGAGTCTAGGAGGTTTCTGAAGAGCATTGTTGATTTTTGACACAGGTGATGGATGACCCAATGAGGAGAGGTGCTCTGTTGGACCTTGTGCTAGCAAAAAAAGGACTAGTTGGGGACATGAAGGTTGGGGGTAGCCTTGGCTGCAGTGATCATGAGATGGTAGAGTCCAGGATCCTGCATGGAGGAAGCAGGGCAAAAAGTAGAATTACAGCCCTGGACTTCAGGAGAGCTGACTTTGGCCTCTTCAAAGACCCACTTGGAGGAATCCCATGGGTTAAGGCTCTAGAAGGTAGGGGATTCCAAAAAAGCAGGTTAATATTCAAGAACCATTTCCTCCAAGCTCAAGATCGGTGCATCCCTATAAGTAAAAAATCAAGCAAAGCAGGCAGGAAGCCCGCATGTATGAGCAAGGAGCTTCTAAAAAACTCAATGTGAAGAAGGAAGTCTACAGAATGTGGAAAAAGGGACTGCTCGCTTAGGAGGAGTATGTTGAGTATATTGTCAGAGTATGCAGAGATTTAACGAAGGCAGCTAAGGCCCACTTGGAATTAAATCTGGCAAGGGACATCAAAGAAAACAAGAAGGGCTTCTTCAAGTACATCAGTAGCAAAAGGAAGAATAGGGAAAAAGTGGGCCCCTGCTGAATGAGGTGGGTGCCCCGGTGACAGAGAATGCAGAGAAGGTGGAGTTACTGAATGCCTTCTGTCCTTCAGCCTTACTGCTAAGGCCAACCCTCAGGAACCCCAGACCCTGGCGGTAAGAGAGAGAGTCTGGAGACAGGAAGACTTTCCCTTGGTCGAAGATGATCGGGTTAGAGATAGTTTAGTCAAACTCGACACCCATCAAGTCCTGTTCAAGAAAGACAGGGAACTCCTGAAGAGAGTCCTGCACCTAGGGAGGAATAATGCCATGCACCACTACAGGTTAGGGGTTGACCTGCTGTAAAGCAGCTTCGCAGACAGGGACCTGGGAGTCCTGGTGGACAACAGGTTGATCATGAGCCAGCAATGTGCCCTTGTGGCCAAGAAGGTCAATGGTCTCCTGGGGTGCATTAAAAAGAGCATGGCCAGAGGTCAAGGGAGGTTATCCTCCCCTTCTACTCTGCCCTGGTGAGGCCACATCTGGAGTACTGCATCCAGTTCTGGGCTCCCCAGTTCAAGAAGGACAGGGAACTATTGAAAGGAGTCCAGCGCAGAGTTACAAACCTGATCAGGGGACTGGACCACCTCTCTTATGAGGAAATGCTGAGAGACATGGGTCTCTTTAGCCCAGAGAAGACTGAGAGGGGATCTCATCAATGTTTATAAGTATCTAAAGGGTGGGATTCAAGAGGATAGGGCCAGACTCTTTTCAGTGATGCCCAGCAACAGAATAAGGGGCAATGGGCACAAACTGTAACACAGGAAATTCTGTATGAACCTGAGGAAAAAGTTCTTCACTTTCAGGGTGGCAGAACAGGCTGCCCAGAGAGGCTGTAGAGTCTCCTTCTCTGGAGATATTCAAAACCCACCTGGATGCACTCCTGTCCAGCCTGCTCTAGGTGAACCTGCTCTGGCAGGGGGGTTGGACTAGAAGATTTCTGAAGGTCCCTTCCAACCCCTACAATTCTGTGATTCTGTGATTTATGCAGCGTATCAGAAGGACCTTGTAAGACTGAATACTAACTATACATAAAAAAAAAAATAATTGTCATAATTGTCCAATAAACGGCTCACAGTTTACAAATCTAGAATTATTCATAGAGATATATTTTACTTACAATTTGCTCATAGGTTTGTTGTTCACTGGAAGAGAGAGCTTAATTTGTCAATTATTCGCTTAATTCTAGTTCCTCAGGTGGCCATTGTTGTTTGTGTAATGACTGTAATGCTATTAGTCAGATACAAATAAGAAGCTATTGTTCTGAAATCTTCCCAGTAGAAAAGAAAATAACAGGAGACAGCTTAGAACTATGTTATTTTCTGGAAAATTTTATTACACAGTACAATGAAAAACTAGTAAAGCTATTTGGAAACATAGAATTCTTAAACCTATATATTGTGAAAAGACTTTCTGCACAGAACTAAAAAATGTTGCCTAAATCTACCTATAGATAGTACAAAGCATCTGGTATGCAAACACTCACAGGCAGAACATTTTCTCCTGCTTTCCAGAATATAGAAAAAAAAAAAATATCATGTTGTTTAGATAAACATCTCTTAGCATAGTTATAAAGCCATATATTATTTGTCCAACAAGTGACTTATTGTGTATGATCTGAACATTGTAATAGGCAATTGCCTATTTTGTATTTGAGTTTATTATATCATCTAAGGTGTAAACAGAGCATCTACATTAGTATTCTGTTTATGAGCAGGTTGTAAAGTGAATCATCCCCATTACCTGTTTTTGGAATACATCCCATAGCGAGATTATAGCTTGCAAACTGGGTTCCATCGATATTAAATGAAATCAGAAGATACACTGCATATGCTGATGAAAGTTCAAAATATGGTATCAATCTAGAACTACTCAGAAGTAAAATCATTAAGACACATACACTACAGATGTCAGACACTCCACATCAACCTGCTTTGCACTACAGCTTTACTCTTATTTGTGTTACTTGCTAATTTAGACATACCCAGAGACTACCTCCTTTAGATGAGGCATAACCTAGAAGTAATTTACATTAAGAAGCGACAGCTATTTGCCTTGTGTCAAATTGGAAATGATGCCTTATTTCTTTATCTCCAGAAACTGATCTAATTTGGCATAGAGGCAGCATTCAAAGATTTAACTCAGTAAAGCAGTATTGTTAGCACTCATAGACAACAAAGTAAAGGAACTGATCAGTGTTACTCTCCAGAGAGACAAACTACAGATTTTGGGTTGGGAGCATTCTTGGATGTGTGGGCTTTGTAGGAGTCTTCTGAGGGAAATGTGATTGCACAGGAACAAAAATGGTATGTATTTGCCTTAATATTCATGAGTGTCTGAGTTCACGAACAGAGGTAATGTTCTGGAAATGAGATGGGGACTCACTATTTCTGAATTTGGCAAACTGATCACTATTAGGAAACTTCTACATATCAAAGAATGATTGGGGTCATATGGATTGCTCAAATAATTCTGGAGTGGAGAATTTCAAGGACTAAATACAGTGCAAGCAAATTTCCATCCCCCGAGATTTATATGTCTCTGTAGTCAGACTCCAACCCCATGGCCTGAGTAAATTCCATGCTGTAGCAGGCTGGTCTGTATAGATAAAGTGTGATTGAAAGGACCATGCCCTCCTAGTGATACTACTGATTTTGTGTTTACACAGATCATTTCATGAGGTGCATGTTTGCATGACAACCTGACATTGCTTTAGCCCTGTTGGCACTGGGAAAAACCAAACAAACTGGTAAGATTCTTCTTTTTTTTTTTTCCATAGAATAGACAACATGGACTATTCTAGCTCCACCACAAATAGTAAGTAGGAACAAAGAATTTGGTATATTTTAAAACTCTCTTAACAAATCCATTACTAAATCTTTGTGTTCTCTCTCTCCTTATCTTTCACCACAGATATCAGGAAGCATGTGTATTTTCAATCTTTTTTCTTAAGGCAGTGTAAGTAAACACTATAGTACTTCTGGAAGGAATGATTGAATCATTCTATTTCTGTATCAGTTGTGCTTTTCAGTGTTCTAATCAGGTTAACATGGTTTCTATGCTGTGATTACTCACTACTTTCTCCTGTAGAGTTCTGCACTCCACACACAAAAATATGTTGACAATGCAAAGTGATTGGCCAAAAAGTGTTCAGATGAGTTCTACCAATCTGTCTTTCAATGTACACCTACAAAAAAAGTAAAGAAAGGGCTGCCGGTTTCAAGTCAGTAACTATGCAATGTAGGTGAAGGCTACATACATTTTAATAAGTCCTTATAGTACTTCAGCAGCCCTGCCTGACACTTTTTTACTTCCTCTTTCTCTTTTTCTTTTCAGGTGTCATTGGTTAATTCTGAAACATTTATAGACCACTTAAATATTCTCCATAAAAGGGTTATTGTGAGCAGATATGCTGTGAGTCAATGATACCATGCCTGACCTATAGTACTGTATCATAGGCCTTTACTTTCTAATGCACAAGGAAATTTGGTTACCATGGCTATAATTACCATAATTTTACACCTATTAATTTTGTCTGTAGCATTCATTTCCATAATCTACAATTTGAAACAAAAACATCATCTTCATTCTGTTGCTGGCAAGAACAGAATTATTATGAAACTCCTAAATGTCACCTTTTTTTTTTTCCTTTTTCACTGAATCCCTCCAAACACTTTCTTTCTTATTAAAATTCAAACAGCTGTGAAATGGCCAGACAACTAGAAGATAAAAGCAACTGTGAAGCGACCTTCATCCATGCTGAACAAATAGAATATTATAAACAGTCTTTCCAGTTGAAGTTACACAAAGCAAATTAAGAAATACCTAAGGATATAATTTACTAAAAAAATGTTTCCTAAATTTACGACAGTTTCATTTAACTGACTAATTAAATTTGCTTGTAGGCATTTCAGTGAAGCAGTCTTATAACTGCTCTGGCATTTGGAAAGAAAGTGTGCATGGCTTTTCCGGGGAAACATGTTCATTATGATCTACATTTCCCATTGAACATTTAACTATTACCAAATAGTGATACTTTATTGAATCAAAGCTTTAGTTAAGCTAAGCTTTAGTTAAAGGTGATTTAAAAATTGCACATGCTAACAGTCATACCAGATGAAATATCAAAATACATGTTGCCAAGGAAAGTAAGTGTTCAGCATTTCAAATTGTCCTGCAGAGGTATATTTTCTAGGACAAGTTAAAAAAAAAGTGGCAGATTGTGAGCCTAATCCTCTCTGATATAAATCAATGTTCCCACTGAAATCAATACAGTATCACCTAACTGCAGGAGCTAACATACATTAAAATTAATTATATAATCACAGTTAATTATTTCTCTAAATTAAAAGTTTAAAAGGTTTTAAAAGTGCATCTTTTCACAGCAAATAATTTTATCTATATGATAAGTAGGTTCCAGGAATTCTGTAGACAAAAATGTTTCAACAAAGAAGACATGGTTCAGATAAAAAAATCCTGTCTTTCTTGCATGCATTGCCCCACTGACATACACACAAGAAGTTAAATAATTACTAGAACAAACAATAAAATTTATTCTTCCCTACCACAGTTGAGAATAAAAAAAATAGAGCACCTTCATCATGTCACAAAAATTCATTGCAGAAACTTCAAGGAATTTTGCAAGCATGCAATCTACAGGTGCATCAGAGAAATGGTACCATGAAACAGCCTACAATCTCGTATAATTATAATACAGATGAAATCCTGAATAATGATCAAAACATTGAATTTTTCTCTTTATTTCTTTGGAAACAGTTTAGTATCTTGCCATATAAAATAGAAAGCACCTGACAAATTTTAATAAAGGCTTTCTTTCATTATATCTAACTGTGGTTTTTTCTTTCAGAAAAAGACATTTAAATAGAAAATGTTGAGAGCTGCAATTATGTGATTATTTTTTAAAACAGTAGAAAACAGTAGCCCCTTACAGGTGATTCTTGAATCAGGATTTCTGTGTAGTTAAGGCAGTTCACAACAAAAATTACTTTTTTGTATTTGTGATAAACCTATAGCTTTTTTTTCCCCTTGAATTAAAATAGCATAAATTTATATTCATGAATAAGATGTGTGCTTTGCAGGAAAAAAACAGCAAACATGATTTGTCTGTCAGCTGAGTCAATCAACTGACTCAAGCAAGATTTCTCTGCAGAAAACGTATTTTAAATATGTGAACTTGAATTAAGGAAGGTAAACCAACCAAAATTTATTTAGCTCTCTCAGTCCATGACTGTGAAAAAATCATTAGGTTTCCATGATTCCGTGTTCCAGAACATTGTGCAATCTCCCTTCCCCAACCCAAAATTTACATACACTATTATACCACTATTTTAGTAGCCATGGCATTTTAAATATTGTATAATAAAATGTTATAATACTATTTATACTCCAGTAACAGCTGCTCAGTTTCAAGCCCAAGACCGCATATGACATATTTTATTCCTCTTTAGCTGCAGTTCTACATGAGGAGAAAAAACTATTGCTGCTATTGCTACCACCATAGAAGTCACATACTGGATCACAAAAGATATGAGGTATATGTTACTACAGCTGAAGGGGATTGTGCAGAAAGCAGCTCCAAGCCATCTTTGT
This sequence comes from Fratercula arctica, assembly GCA_947846985.1. Taxonomy (NCBI): domain Eukaryota; kingdom Metazoa; phylum Chordata; class Aves; order Charadriiformes; family Alcidae; genus Fratercula; species Fratercula arctica. The sequence continues at coordinate 33,965,192 of CANTUZ010000026.1, forward strand.
TTCTCTCTAGTCCAGACTCTTTGGGAGCAGACAGTGGTCTGGTGTACATTATAATGGCTTTGGGGTGTTTGAAATCTCACCAGCTATATACCCAAGCACAGCCAGAGAATGGAGTATGGCTGCTCTGGGACCTGCTGCCTGTGTTGGTGCCTTCTGCCTCCTCTGCTGTACTTACTTATATTACCTCTATACTCAAATGTGGACTTGTTAAGGGTCTTTAGTCCCTTTCATTTGATGTACTTAATATGAATCAAGCTGACTTTTTTTTTCCTGAAAAGGCTTATTTAGTGAGCATGAAGGTCTCAATCTTTTATTTTCCTGGGGAAATTAGTCTCTACATCAGATTTGTCTACAAAAGGTCTTTTGGAACTCCTAGTTATAAGTCTGGAAGGGAAGATCTAGAATAGAATAGAATAGAATAGAATAGAATAGAATAGTTCAGCTGGAAGGGACCTACAGAGATCATCTAATCCAACTACCTGACCACTTCAGGGCTAACTAAAAGTTAAAGCACAGTATTGAGGCCATTGTCCAAATCCCTCTTAAACACTGACAGGCATGGGGCATCGACCAGCTCTCTAGGAAGCCTGCTCTGGTGTTTGATCACCCTCTCAGCAAAGAAATGTTTCCTAATGTCAAGTCTGAACCTTCCCTGATGCAACTTTGAATAATTCCATGCATCCTGGCCCTGGACATCAGAGAGAAGAGTGCAGCAACTCTCTCTCCACTTCCTCTCCTCAGGAATCTGTAAAGACCGATAAGGTCTCCCCTCAGTCTCCTTTCCTCTAAACCAGACAAACCCAGTGGAAGATGTCATGGGAATGCACATCCTCTGAGATTGCCCAAGGAATCAATCTGCCTGCAAGCTTGTAATTGATAAAACAGATCATATAAACTCAAGTTTCAATTAAGAAATGTTCTGTATTTCTTAAGTAAGAGGGTTTTTTTGATGGTTGGTTGGAGTCTTTTTTGGGTTTTGTTTTGTTGGGTTTTTTATGTAGAAGCACGCACTCATTATGTCATTGTTATGCCTCTTCCTATGTTTTTGCACCAGCTCTGTGATCACTGAACTAATGAAGAGTCCTACTTCCTCAAAGTCTTATCAGTGGGAATAATTCATGTGCCTAAACATCATTGTCTACTGCCCTCAGGAGTTTGAGAGATCTGCTTGAGGCTAGCAAAGTTGACTGGACTTCCACTCATTCCAAAAGAGTTAGCTAGAGGGTGGTAGGATCTGCTAGTCTTGCAGTGTGGGCAAACACCCATTGCCGCATTATGTACAAGGCATGAATGCTTTACCATTTGGGTTTACTTCTCTCTTCGCTGCAGACTACTTGGTCCCGTCAGGGATCTGCTGGCTGAGCTGTTTCCTAGCCTACTTTGAAGCAGGCTGGGGAAGGCTCTGCTCGTGGACCTAAAATTACATTAAACGCATAGTTATTTAAACATCTACCATGGAGTCTATGACCACTAAGTGTACAAGGGGGCTAAATTAATAGGCAGCCACTTCAAATCAAAGATGTTAAAAACCTCACAAGTCCCAAAGAGAGCACCCTAGTAAAAATGCTAAAAGCACTTAAGAAATGAAAAATTGACCCAGATTTGCTTCTGGAAAATATCTTTATTCATCATGGATTTATTTAAACTATAGATCTACAGGCTGTGATGACACTAAGAGATTACAGGTACTAAAAAATAGCAAGTGGGTAAATTAGTAAAGTTAAAATACAGCGAGAGTTATCACATAAGATGACAACAGTCCTGGTTAGGACTGAGCGGGCCACTAAAAAGAATGACAGATGCTCTCTCTAACTTCTCTCTCAAGTGAGAGAAGAATGAGAAACTTATGAGTTGAAAAGAAGCTAAATTACTTTAATGAAATATTAATAATAAAATAATAAAAAGAAAATATAATAATGTTAATAAGAAAATAATGAAATATATGCAATACATACAAAAATATATTGAGATCCCAGGATGACAATCATGTCACCAGCAGGCACTGGGAAAGTCCAAGACTGGACTCAGCGATGGATGGGAACTGGATTCTGGATCTGGATTCAGGAATGCACGGATTGGGATCAAAGGCAGGCAGATAGACACTGTCCTCCTCAAACACCGGCCATTGAAGAAAGAGGCTGACCCTTTGATCCCTCAGCTTTTATACTGAGCATGATGTAGATGGGATGGAATGCCCCGCTGGTCAGTTTTGGGTCACCTGTCCTGTCTGCTCCTCCCCAGAGGCATGACCTCTCTACGCTCTTCTGCTTCCAACCCTCCAACAGGGCACATAACAAAGTGATCTGACCTTGGTTGTTATAGCAGCAAGTATAAGCAGGAGCCTCTCTGCATACCATTCCTTGACACTAACTATAAACATCAGGCCTTACCTCTGCTAGAAGTGGACACTCTCTGAACAATATGCCACTAACTTCAGAGAGTTCAGTTAGTTATAAGAGGCTTAGCTGAAAAGCAAAATTACTGAAAAGAAAATTGGTTCTGTTTTATCTCAAACCAGGACAATTCCAAAAGCCACAAGTCACTGGAAAGGGGGAAAGCGTTCTGGGTAAAAACTACACCATGCTTTCCTATTCTTACTCTTTTCCTTAGTCATTTGTTATAGACATAATTCTAGGGTACAGATCTTTGGTCTGATTCGGTAGGGCATTCCTTGCACATTGTATTAAATCCATCTAGTCTGAAGACAGATGCAATAGAAGTGAGAATATCTGCATTTTAATGTACCCATCTTTATGGTCCCTCATTACTAATCACACTTTAATTAGCTCATGGTACTGATCATCTCTTTGCTGTCCTGATTTCTTAAATTTCGCACACCCTTTTTCCAGAGGTTCTTAAATGATTTTGTTAATGGAACTTCTGTTTTGTATTCAAAAATGCTAAAATTTCCTTCATTCCATTTAAAAATGGCTTAATTAGGCCATAAATCTGAAAAAAAAAAATATTATTTTTTTTAAAAATTGCATAAAAGCAAACCAGAAAAAAACAAAAACAAAAACATTTTTTATCCCTGTGTGTGAATAGGGCCTAGCAATACTGTTTTCTCGTCAAAGTAATTTACAATAACATTTTGTGTGAGCAAATAAATTAATTTATGTAAATATCCATGTTAATATTCATGCTTTTTTTCATCTTTTTGCCTCTTTCTTATGTCATGGATCAAATATTTCAAGTAAAGAATGAAACAACTTACATGACTTCCAGTCTTGAAACATTTGAGCAAATAATTGAGTAAAACATTTTTTACATTATTGATAGTCTGATATGTTATTTTAAACATAGCCTGGCTTTCATAAATATTTTTTCTAGGAAAATATCTTTGAAATGTACTATAAAAGAGAAAAAGATAAACACTTTAAGGTAAGGATTCCCACAAGAGGTTGATGGACTCACAGAATCTAAAAATTTAATGGAATTGGCAAAAAGAATATATAGAAGAATAAAAGAATACGGTAAGGTACTAATGTGTTGACTCTAGTTCAGCCATTTTTCTGGAAGGTTGAAAATATAAAAAAAAAAGCAAATCACTTTCTTGTCACTGCAACTAGATGTAGACATAATAAAGATAAAATATAAGAGCATATAGTATATGAATCCACTGATTTCAACAGTTTCCCTAGCTATCATCTCTTAAAACATTTATGTTATTACTTCTTTTCAGTATAGAATTGCTTCTGCTGTGACCTGCCAGGCTGTTGGCCTCCTCAGCTGTTGACCCTGGACAACTGAGACAACTTTGAAACAATTTCTTTTAAGATGCCCCAGTTAAGACAGAAAGAGAACAAAGACTGAAAAAAACCACACTTTGTCTTTTCTTGATGACATGGTTCAGTATAAAAATCTATAGAGACAGGAAGAATTCACTTTAAGACAATGCCATGGTCTTACGAGAATTTTGAAACGTCCTAAACCAGCTAATTGCTAATTGCTAATGGATACTGTTATCACTTACTCCATACTACAGACACTAAGAAATCATGATCAGTCTTGAGGAAAAGTTGGTTACTGGACTTATGATGCAGAACATATTTTTCAAAAGCAACTGGCATGTGGGCCACATCTGCATAGGCTGTGCTGATACTCTGCTGTTTGAACAGGTTCTTGGTAGATCTTGATGTAACAAGCTTTCTCATACTTTTGGTAGTTTCAGCTTCCATTCTCAATTTTTATCTGAATATGACAAAAAGAACTATTTTTGGCTGCTATTTTAAGTTTGATATCCTGTATATAATGCTTTTTAAAAAAATCTGTAAACGGAAACAGAGACATTCATTCTTTGAATAGAGGTGCTACAATACATACACTTACAAGCAAGCATACATAAATTTTGATATTTTATACATGTGTATGTACATACGCACACATAAAAACATATTTATGCCCGTACATATATATACACAGGCATTGTACTACCATGAACACATAAACATTGCATATCTGAGTAAATAGTGAAGAATTGCTTTATAATTTTTTTTTTTTTTTGTAGAATTATAGGTAAAATTTGACTCCTGAAACTGTAACATTCAGGTGACTGATAAAAGGAGAGGAGAGGATAGGGTAACTCACCCAACTGTGATTCTACTCAGGGTAGATACAGAACATCGGGCTAGGTGAAAGACCTCAGAGTCTCTCTAAACCACAGTCTTTTGTACAGGCTATTCTGTTCTACTGCTATGGAGTCTGATAATGAGAATATCACACAGTGAGGGAAACGGTATTTTGAACAGGTATTTTATCTACATAATAGTAAAATGATTATTTTGAAGAAAACTGTAATTAAGAACACTTTATAAAAATATCACAGAGGTGGCAGGACGGATACATACTGTGTACATCTCAAGTGAGTTTGGAAAATTATGATCATTTTAACAGTGAGAAGATCCATGTGAATGCAGGTTTTTATATATTTTACCTGCTGCTTACACTTTTCTAGTTCATTCAAAAAGAATAGCAGTCAGTTGCTAAAGCAGTTCAAAAAGCCAAGCAAGCTGTAGCTAAATTGGCAACTGAAGAATGACTTTGAGTCACTTCCATAAAGGTCTGAAACTTCCTTTTAAAATCTAGCCACAAATAGAAGGAGGGAACCAACATAAGGCTGCTGACACAAAGCAGATGAACCAGAGGGATAAGTCTCCCATACAGGCTTTGATCACAAAACTCCATATAAAGCACAGAAAAGTTTCTAAAAGTTGATTATCTCAGACCTCTGGCAAACACACAGACCAACTGAAAAAAAGTAATTGCCTACAAGTGGTCTGAAAAGAGCTAGAAAAGAGTGGGAAAGGGGAATCCAGGTCACAAGCCTCCACCCTGCGTTCATTCCTCACCAATACATTGGGAACCACCCAAGGCACCAGCCCTCACACAGATCCTGTCATGGCTCAAAAGCCAGTAAGTCAGAGCCAATTCTTACTTAGCTATATAATCCCTGTAGACTTTGAGAAGAGACTTTCTTTGCTGAAGTTCTGTTCCTAAACTAATTTTCCAATCCAAACAAAACCTTTGCACAAGGAGTTCATAGGACTGTTCCAGAGGATGCTGTCTGTAGTCTGAGTCCTGTTTCAAGGGCAGACAACCCATGAGGGCATACAGAGGCAAAGGTACCTAAACGTACCTATAAGGAGAGCTTTAAACTAGACTTAGCAGAGGAAGGAGATGGAATTTTGAGTAACGGAGAGGAGCCAAGGGTTGCTAATGCATTAGGCACCGAGAGGGGAACACCTGTGAAATGGCTCTGTATCGAGTTTACATGGCAAGGTTTTGGTAGCGGGGCAGGAGAAGGACTGTAGAGGTGGCTTCTAGGAGAAGACACCAGGACCCACCCCCATTTCAGAGAGCCAGTTGCAGCTGGCTCCAAGACAGGCATGCTGCTGGCCAAAGCTGAGCCAATTGACAACGCTGGTGGTAGTGCCTCTGTGATATCATATTTTAAAAATGGTAAAAAACACTGTGCAACAGCAGCTGTGAGAGAGGAATGAAAAAATGTGAGAGAAACAACTATGCAAACATGATCAGTGAAGAAGGAAGGAGAGAAGGAGCTCTACATGCCAGAGCAGAGATTCCTCTGCAGCCCATGGAGGATCATGAAGGAGCAGATATCCACCTTGCAGCCTGTGGAGGACTCCACACCAGAGTAACTGAATGTGCCCTGAAGGAAGTTGCAGCCTTTGAAGACACGAAGCTGGGAGGAGCTGCAGCTCATGGAGAGGAGCCCATGAAGGAGCAGGATTTTTGGCAGGAATTGTGGTCCATAAGGGACACACACTGGAGTAGTCCATTCCTGAAGGACTGTACCCTCTTCTTGAAGAACTGCCACCCATGGGAAAGACCAATGTTGGAGAAGTTTGTGAAGGACTGTATTCTGTGGGGGGGACCACCCAACACAGGGGAAAAGTGTGAGGAGGAAGGACAGGTAGAGATGAAGGGTTGTGAACGGACTGCAACCCACATTCCCCAGCTCCTTGCATGGTTTATGGAGGGGAGGATGTAGAAGAGTCATGAGTGAAGCTGAGTCTGGCAAGAAAGGAGGGGTGAGGGGAAGGTGGTTTTATTTTTGTTTTTATTTCTCACTATCCTACTCTGCTATTAATTGGCAAGACATTAAATTAATTTTCGCCAAGTAAAGTCTTTTTTTGCTTGTGACACTAATCGGTAAGTGATTTCCCTTTCTCTACCTTGACACATGAGCTTTTCCATCTTATTTTCTCCCCCTCTCCTTCTGAGGACAGGGACTGAGAGAATAACTTGGTGGGCACCTGGTAGCCAGCCAAGACAAACCCACCAGACCCTGTAAGGAGTTATTGTGTGTTCCTCTAAAAAAGGGACATAGCTGATAGCCCAACTAAAATGTCTGTATACTAACGCACGTTGCACAGGTAAGAAGCAGGAGGAGCTGGAAGCCACTGTGCACCTAGAAAGCTATGATTTAATTGCAATCACTGAAACTTGGTGGGACAAATCTCGTGACTGGAGTGCTGCAATCAATGGCTATGAACCATTCAGGAGTGACAGGCCCAACTTGCAAGGGCATGTAGTGATAGGATGAGGGGCAATGGTTTTAAACTAGAGCAGGGTAGGTTTAGATTAGACATTAGGAAGAAGTTCTTTACAATGGGGGTGGTGAAACACTGGCACAGGTTGCCCAGAGAGGTGGTGGAGGCCCCATCCCTGGACACATTCAGGGCCAGGCTTGATGAGGCTCTGAGCAACCTGATCTAGTTAAAGATGTCCCTGCTTACTGCAGGGATGGCCTTTAAAGGTCCTTTCCAACCCAAGACATTCTATGATTCTATGATTCGATGATTCGATGATTCTGTGATGATTCTATGATTCTATGAGTCTATGATACTGGGACCAATAGTATTTAATATCTTCATTAAGGACATAGATAGTAGGATTGAGTGTACCCTCAAAAACTTTGTAGATGACACCAAGCCATGTGGTGTACTTGATAGACCAGTGGGAAGGGATGCCATCCAGAAGGACCATGACAGGCTTGAGAAGCAGGCCCATGTAAAGTTCAGCAAGGCCAAGTGTGAGGTCCTGCACCAGGCTGGGGCAATCCTCAATATCAGTACAGACTGGGGGATGAATGGATTGAGAGGGTTGCTCATTGCCAGATGTAAGGTGGCAATGTGTGCTTGTAGCCCAGAAAGCCAGTCATATCATGGGCTGCATAAAAAGAAGCACAGCCAGCAGGTTAAGGAAGGTAATTATCCCCATCTACTCCACTCTTGTGAGACCCCACCTGGAGTACTACATCCAGTTCTCAGGTCCCCAGTACAAGAAAGAGATGGACCTGTATGCTAGGGATAGAGTCAATTTTTTAGGCCGGGATAGAGTTAATTTTCTTCATAGTAGCTAGTATGGGGATATCTTTTGATTTGTGACCAAAACACTGTTGATAACACCAATGTTTCAGCTGTTGCTGAGCAGTGCTTACACAGAGTCAAGGCCTTTCTGCTTCTCACACTGCCCCAGCCTGAAGAACAGAAGGCTCCGGGGAAACCTTACTGTAGTTTTTCCATACTTAAAGAAGGCTTATAAGAAAGATGGAGAGAGACTTTTTACAAATGCCTGTAGTGACAGGACAAGGGGCAATAGTTTTAAACTGAAAGATGGTAGATTTAGATCGGGTATAAGGAAAAAAAATTTTACTATGAGGATGGTGAGGCACTGAAATAGGTTGCCCAGAGAAGCTGTGGATGCCCCACCATTGTAGGTGTTCAGGGTCAGGTTGGATGGGCTTTGAGCAATCTGGTCTTGTGAAAGATATCCCTGCCTCTAGCAGGGAGGTTGGACTAGTTGATCTTTAAAAGTTCCTTCCAACCCAAATCATTCTATGATTCTAAGGCTGGCAGTCTTCCACTGGCCAACACACTTTCTATCACTTCATGGGGAATCAAAATTAATCATAGAACAGTTCTACAGCATTAGAAACTGTGTGATAACACCTTCAGATGTGGTGTTTGCATGACCAAGGGAGAAGCAACAATATATACACATCTGCTTCTGTAGTTGGATTACTCACAGTGAGGTTAGGCAAGCTTGAGTGCTATAGGGAGTTATTAATCACTCAGAAACGCTACAGTGAAGACAAACAAATGAGGAATTTAGACCAAAATATAAATTAAGATAAAACACTCTAGATTAAAAACCAGATACTACCAGTATGTTACATCAATAACTTTTAATTGAATTTTCTACAGCTATTTGTTCTTTGATCTAAGCACAGTGATAAAGCCATTGTGATTTTTAATTGAATTGTGTTAGCGTTATGCTAAACTCACATATAACACATGGGCACATTTGAAGACCAATAATCTTTATATGCAGGGATCACTCCCTGTGAACTGCTGCTTGTATAGCGGCACTAAATCACTGTGTTATATTGCAAATATAAGGAACTAGGCTGTTGAAATTAGAATTGCAGGAGGGAATTCATTAGTAAATATTTTATCTATGAAAACCACACAACTGTCAGGCCCTCACTCTTAAGAAATTATAAACATTTTTAAGGATGGAATCTAGAATTTTAGACTAAATTTTGGTAGGGATAAGTAGCCTAGAGTACTGTACAATACTTGGTATCTGTATCAGCATAGCACCTACTTCTACTATTTTCTGTACAAATAGAGAAAATGAAGTTTACTGCTATTTATAAATATTAACTATTCACTCACAGTCTTGCCCAAGACTGAACTCATTTTATTTGCATAAAACCAAAATAATTCAAATATGATAGATATGTCTGTGAGAAGAAAATCTGCCCATTCTAATCAAGGATTGCAATAACCTTTTTAGTTAATGCAACACTATAATTTCCATAATGGTTTTAAATTGTGAGTTTCAGGTAAAAGATAACCCTGTTCTTCCCCAAACTTGCTTACAGCTTTCAGGATATTTGTACATGACTCTTTTACCATAGTCCATTCTTAAGATAAATGCTACAGTTTATATTCCCACTGAGATTTTTAGGGGTCCTCGTAATGGGTCTCTGCACCAGAGGTATACTCCTCTCTGAAGTAAATTGTGTGAATAATGAAAAAAGACCTAATATTCTCTTGAGGTAGGTTGTTTCTGTAAGTGTAAGCCTCATAAAAGGAACAAATAAATAAACAAATAAATTAGTAAATAGCAGCAAAAAATATTAAATATGTCCTGACAAAATTGCAAGTAAAATTGGCTACAGTTGTGCTAAAATGATAAAATTTTCTGTTTAATTAAAAAACATTCTCAAGCAATATTAACAGGATATGAACAGTTTTGCCTTTTGCTCTTTCTTGTTACTGAACTGCTGCTTTTATCACAGAATCGCAGGGTGGCTGAGGTTGGAAAGGACCTCTGGAGGTCATCTTGTCCAACCTCCCTGCTCAAGCAAGGTCACCTAGAGAAGGTTGCCCAGAACAATGTCCAGATGGCTTTTTAATGTCTCCAAGGCGGGAGACTCCACAATCTCTTTGGGTAACCTGTGCCAGTGCTCAGTCACCCTCACAGTGAAAAAATGTTTCCTGACATTCAGACAGAACCTCCTGTGTTTCAGTTTGTTCCCATTGCTTCTGGTCTTGTCATTGGGCACCACTGAAAAGAGTCTGGCACCATCGTCTCTGCACCCTCCCTTCAGGTACACACTGATGAGATCCCCCCTTAGCCTTTACTTCCCCAGACTAAACAGCCCAGCTCTCTCAGCCTTTGCTCACATGAGAGATACTCCAGCCCCTTCACCATCTTAGTGCTGAGTAGAAGGGATGGGTAACCTCTCTTGGCCACCAGCAACACTTTGATTAATGCAGCACAGGGTACCGTTACTCCTCTTTGCCCCAAGGGCACCTTGCTTGCTTATGTTCAACATGATGTCCAGCAGGATGGACCCACAGGGTCTTCTCTGCAAAGCTGCTTTCCAGGCAGTCAGCCACAGGCACAGCATGTACTGGTGCACGGGGATATTCCGTCCCAGATGCAAAATAAACTACCATTTCTATGAAATCGGCATATTACTGATATCCAGTAGAATAGACAGTCCAGAGGTCTGTTCCATTGTTTAGAAAATTTAAACTTCAAATGGACCTAAACTTTGCATATTGATGTTTCCTGTTAAGACTGATTTAGAAGAATATTTTGCTTTATCTATTTCCTAAAGATCTATAAAGCCAGATCATTTCTCTAATTTTACAAATCCATTTTTCCGTTTTAAAATACTTCTCTGTATATTGTTACTTATTTCAAGGCTGAACAAAGGACTTGTCACCATTTCCCAGCATCTGGATTATAGAAGAATGATATCACATTGTTTCATCTTTAATTGAAATGTACTGGTATCCCCAGAATTTCTGGTTTATGTGTCCTAGGTAATTATTGTTTCCAACATTTTTCTCACACATATTTGTCTTCAAATCATTTTTCACTAAGTTCATGCACTGTTCTGCTGCTTTTTGAATATGCTTTTTATACATAATGTACTACGCTTATATTCCCTCATTTTGGCATTTCAGTTTACCATGTTTATATTATCTGAAGTTTGAGTTTGAATGTTTCATTTAATCTTGGTTTCATATTAAAACAGCCAAAAACACATTCCTAGCTGCTTTTGCAGATATGCACCCTTTTTAGTCATTTATCAATTTTTATTGGAATGTATGTCAGCATGATTGAAATTTGCTATCAGCATCTACCATGTGTACTTGAGCACTTCCTGATGTATTTTGTCAGCTCTGCAATAGCTCCCATAGTTTCCTTTGATCAGTTTTAACCAACCTTTGATTTCAGTTGAACTCTCTAAGCTTTGGTAACTATTCTCTTTTGGAATAGGCTGATGGCAAAAATCTAAACTGGAGTTCCTATTGACTTCTGTATTATTCCTTACTCAGCAGCACAAAATGTCTACAAAAAAAATGTCATGAAAATTGTGATTTAAGTATCTCACTGAAATGAACTGACACATATATTACGATATTTGTTTATGTATAGTTTCCTCTTTGTTTTTTTCTGCTTTCTTTGTTAGTATTCAATTTGGGAATTCATTCTTCTCTTCCTTGTGACCATTACTTCCCATTATCAGTTGTAGCTATAAATCAAAAAGGCATGGACAAACTGCATGTACCTTGGAGTCAGTGAGCAGGAGATAGATAGATTACGTACAAAACCTGCTAACTACTTAATTAAACCAAAGAGATTTGTTCCTTTGAGGATTTTGTAGTTGTCTACTTAGCAGCTCAAGTAAATGGAACTTCTTCCAAGATACTAATAATCTGAACGGGGGATGCAAAACTGGATACAGTATTCTAGATGTGATCTAATGGGTGCCAAGGAAAGTAAGGAGCTCCCTCAATCTACTTACTAGCTCTGCTTCTGATCAGTTTGCTGTCAGCTGGTATCTCCAGGGCCTTTTCAGCAGAGTTTTTCATCAGACAGTCAATGCTCAGCCAATGCAAAGGACTTGTCCTTGTACCATTGCAGGAGCTTAGTCCATACCTGGTGCAGACCTTTACGTTTATCCTTGCTCAGTTTAATAAGATTCTTTTTGCTCCATTCCTCTGTGTTGTCCATGGCCCTCTGAAAGGCAGGCTTGTTCTCATGTGTACCAACCACACCTGAGTTTGGGGCCATCCACAAACTTTGTGAGGGCACAACCATTGATGAACACATTGAATGGGATGAGTTCAAGACAGAGCCCTGAGAAATCCCTTAACTGGCCTCCAGGTAGAGTATGACTCAGCAATCATTACCCTCTGCACTTGAAAAATCCAGTCTTTTCACCCTTCTAGTAGTTCATATGTCCAGACCATAGTGTTCCCGACTGAATATAAGGGTGCCATGACAGATAAAAAAGGTAAAAATTATTCTTGTAAAAAGGTTTGCAATGTAGACAACCTTCACTTCTCTACTCTTATCTACAGATCTAGTCATTTTACCACAGAAGGCAACCCTGCTGGTCAGGCATGATTTTCCCTTAGAAATCCATTCTGGCTATTACCAAATACTGTTGTTTTTTTTTTTTTTTATCCTGCATGTGCTCAGAACTTACTTATATGAAAATCCACTTCATAGTTTCCCCAAGGATCAAAGTGAGGCTTTAATTTACTGAACGAGGCTTTTTACATTTCTGAAGATGGGTGCCTCATTTGCCTTTCCAAACTTATCTGCACAACCTTTCAAAAATGACAAAAAGCAGCCTAGCAGTAACCTCAGACAGCTCTCTCAACAACAAAAAGAAGTTTTGATTTTGTTGTGGTTTAAACACAGCCGGCAACTAAGTACCACACAGCTGTTCACTCACTTCCCCCACATCGGGATGGGGAAGAGAATTGGAAGAGTAAAAGTGAGACCACTCATGGGCTGGGATAAAGACAGTTTAATAGGTGAAGCAAAAGTCGTGCACACAAGCAAATGAAAACAAGAAATTCATGCACTACTTCCCATCAACAGGCAGGTGTTCAGTCATATCCAGGAAAGCAGGGCTCCATCACACTTAACGTTTACTTGGGAAGACAAGTGCCATAACTAGGAATGTCCCCCCTCTTCCTTCTTCTTCCCCCAGCTTTATATGCTGACATCATACGGCATGGGATATCCCTTCAGTCAGTTGGGGTCAGCTGTCCCAGTTGTGTCACCTCCCAGCTTCTTCTGTAATCCCAGCGTCTTCGCTGGTGGGGTGGTGTGAGAAGCAGAAAAGGCCTTGACTCTGTGTAAGCATTGCTCAGTGCTTTCAATACTGCTTTCAGCACAAATCCAAAGCATAGCCCCATATTAGCTACTATGAAAAAAAAAAAAAACAAAAAAACAAAAAAACAACTCTATCCCAGGCAAAACCAGCACAGTTTTCTGTAGAGAATTGCTCATTTAGAGTGAGATAATTTGGGGATTACTTTGGCCTCTCAAACAAACAGATACGTTAGCATAGGACTATAAGGCCAAGCACATAATTAATGTAAACTGTTGTCTTAGAAGATAAATAAAATCTAGGAAAAAAAATCAAAACTCAAAAAACCCTAATGAGTTATTTTTTTTTACAATCCCCCCCTCACCTTGTTGGATATGTAGAGGAGAAAATTCTGTGCAGAAATGTTTTGCTTTTTGATACAATTCAGTAGAACCAGGTTTCACAAAGTTCAAAGAGAAATTGCTTTCTATGCACAGATTTGCAAAAGTATAGATGTAGTTTTCATTTAATATTCTTATCTAACCATATTCTTTTAAGTCAGGTACAACCACCTGTCTATCCTCAGATGAACTTACTGGCAGCTCATTCAGAACAATTAACATTGGCACTGAGAACATAATACTGGTGATTTTATTTCTTGTCTAGGACACAGATTCCATTTCATTCTCCTAAAAATTAATATAATCTCGTGGAAGAAATATATTGTGTTAATATTTAAACCAACCCAAAGATTTTGCATAAACAAATATTATTTATTTCCGTGAGTATCCTTAACTGTACAGATTCCCATTGATAATCCTGGGATTCAGGATTTAGAAGATATTTTTGTTTAGCTTCTCCTGCAATTTTGTCTTTTATGTTAAAATATGCTGTATCTCTGAACACATCACAGCCTACACTGATAATCGTTTATAAATAAACATTGGTATTCATTTGCATTTTAGCCCTCATTATTCTGTTCATGAACCTGATGATAATTTCTACATTGTCTTTTTTAATTGCTTTCCAAGTTCATGGCTCTTATTCTACATAATAATCTTACATTTACATTGAATTCTTTATCCTGAAAGATACCAAAGCCCTTCAAAAACTGTGAGCTGAATTCTGTCCTCAGTTTTATCTAAACACCCACCAGCTGCAAAGAAATGGAAAATCTCTGAGGAGATAATTTGATAACTTGAATAAAAGAAAACTGATCACTTCAGCAGAAAATACAGAACTAGTTCAAGCTGGTAAGAAGTAGCTTCCTTTAATTTAATTCGTTTTTCTTCTGGGATTGCTCATTTTTTCATAAACAGGTTTCCCAAGTCAGGTGGAAGTTTGTATTAAATGTAAAGACTGTACTTACTAAAGACTGATTTCTGTTCTACTTTCATACCAGTTCTCACTGAATTGCTTTATCTCTGTACTTATGTCATGTTTTGTGGTTGTTTTTTTTCCCCCGAGAGTTCTTCTTAAGCTGATAAGTAAGACCAATAATGTCAAAGTTCCAGGTAATGTTGAATCTATCACGTTCAAGGTGGATCCACAATGTTAGCCATTAAATTACAAGTTTTTGCCTGATCAGAGTGCTCTACTGGCTTTCATCAAAAATATTCTTGTGCCTTCTAACAATATTTTAAGCATTATCTAGCATTCATGCTTTAAGTTTCTATTTCCAAAAGCCAGTATTTGAATGCTGTGTAGCCTACGAAATTTGCATGAAAACAAAGATTCTGTTACCATCCAAATTACAAATTCTGAAAACTAATAATAAAGTGTATCAAGTAAAAGGAAATAAAAATACTAAAAGACTAAAGAAATTGTCTATTTATGGATAATATGGAGTCTGGTGAGGAAAGCAAATCAGGTGTGTATTATCTTGGGATTTTCAGGATACAGATTTCTTTTTTTTTTTTTTTTTTTTTTGTGTTGTTCTAGTTTATAAGACTGTTTTATCATAGGCATCTTCAGAGGCTTTATTTCTTCCTACATCTTAGAAACAAATAAACACTCCTTGCATAGGTATGTTTGTCTGCACAAGGATAACACTCCAGACTAGGTAAGTTGAAGATGGTCAAATAGATCCATGTTTAGAAAAGTGATGGCCAAAAATGAATGTCAAATGACATTTCTAAAAGCAAAACTTATTTTTCAGCAAATATTTTTCACCAAACCTTTGTACTGAATCTAGATTATTGTTTTCCCACACTTACAGATCTACCGTATAATACAAGTTTCAAAAAAGCTTTACGATATATATATATGAATTTCACCCTGTTTCTTAAAATGTTGTGCTGACTTCTAGTCTTGATATATCAGGAGGCTTTTTTTAACCCGTCACACTGAGTGCAAAGATATATGGCAAATCAAACAACAGAAAAAGTAATTATTCATTATAGAGATATTACTCTGATTTTTAGGCATTTACTTCCTTTCCTTCAGCAAGAATTCAGTTACAAACTTTCTGAACATTTTTAAAGTTTGTGCTTTACAACATATTCTGAGAACTTGCTTGGTCTAATAACAGAAAATCACAGGTTTCAGAAGACAATGTAATTGTCAGGTGAATAATGAGAAGGTAAAACTTTTTACCCGCAGAAGATCTGCATAACTGGGGCAGCAGGGGAGGATCTTTTATCTTACTGTAGAAGTTCTAAGATAAGCAGAGGTTTAATTTCTTACTCTGTTAATGGTAATCTTTATTTGGGCTCCTCTTCTGATGTGTGGGATTTGTGCATCTCCTTGACCTTCTAAGGAATTTAGAACAAACATTTTGCTTGTCTGCACAAGCACATTTTTTTTTCCCCAGCATTGCAGAATCATGTCCACAAAACAGGAATCAAAAGAAAAATCACAAGACCAAGATACTCATTCAAGTTTTGTTACAAAACTGACTGGAAAGATTATTAACAACTATGTTTGTAGGTGAGCACAAGTATGATCAGAACTTCTAGGTATTACCAAGGTGGCTCAACATATCCTCCACCTCTGAATTTGAGGATCTTCCCTCAGATATATTGATTTTAATTCTAGAAGATCATTCACTTCAATTCCTTTGTTAGCATGAGGGACGCATAAAACCCACCAACTTTCATTATATAGGTTGTTACACATGTTTTTTCCTTTGATCATTGAACAACACATTACCAATTCCCAAAGATCTTTAAGAAGTATGGATTATGAATGTATACTCTGAAAGCAGGAACAGAGTGGGTTTTCAATGCACAAATTGACATTCGTGTTACTAACTAAATGTCACACTCATTTCTAAATAGTTCTTTTGATTTTTACAGGAAGGATTCTTATACCTTTTTGCATGAGAAATAATTCTCTACTTGAATGTGCAGCTGCTGTTCATCTGGGCTCTCTTGTTTCTGATGCTCAGGAGAGCACTGCCACAGATCTTCAGCTGTGTAAAACCTTGAGGGGCCACACATGCCAAGAAGAGAAAATGTAATTGCAATTCATATGAGACTGTGAAGTGCTAGTATAAAAGGTCACAGCACATTGTCATTTATTCCTCAGTAACTGAAATCTGGAAGGTGAATCCTCTGTAGAAATATAGAGATGGTTATACAATAGAACAATAAGAGAAGGATAGGAGAGGTCACAGTCACTAGAGGAAGGACCTCAGAGGCACAGAATGGAAGAAGCTGGAGGAACTCAATTATTATCCACCATCATTGGAGAGGTCTTCAAAAACCTGTAAGGCAAACAAAAGAAAAGTCAGCTCAGACACAGATGTCCAAGACATTCATCAATTTACTATGAAATGACACAGACAAAATCATTCCTCTGTTAGGGCAGTCCACCATGCGTATTTGTGCTAGGGCAAATGGCTGATTGAAATTGCGTATGAAATCAGAGGGAAACTTCCACCTGCCTATTATGATGATAAACCCCTTTATAGATCTGCTGTTGCAGATACTAAGAGCGTTTGTTAAAAGCAAAACTAATTTACTGAGGTCTTGACACAGGGCCATATTCATGTAAGGAGGCAAGACAGGATGGTCAGTCACTGTGTGGTGGCAATGGGAATCTCTGTTGTAAGGGTTCTTTCAGTGGCATCTTCAGCTTGACTAGCCCACTAACCACTCCTCTGCTCAGTTTTCATAATCTTTTATAATCCAGCTTGCCTGTGGTTCTACATGACCATTCCAGCACATACATAGAACAAGGTCGTAGGATAGGAACATGAAAGCAATTCAGGTTGAAGGAAACCTGAGGAAGTCTCCAGTTCAAGCTCCCACTAGTTGTCCTGGACACAAGGTCAGACTATGTTGCTCAGGTTTTTGTCCAGTCACTTGAAAACTTCCAAGGACAGAGAAAACACAAGCTCTCTGGTCTCCTCTGCTCTGCTGCTTGACTGTCTTCATGGTGATTTTTTTTTTAAGATCAAGTCTGAACCTCTCTTGTTTCAGCTCATGCACATTGTTTCTCAGCCTTTCACCATGCATTACTGCGAAAAGCCTGGCTGGTGTCTCCTCAATTGCTTCTGTATTGGTGCCACAGGGCTGCTGTTAGGTTTGTCTAAAGCCTTCTCTTCTCCAGGCTGAATGACCCCTGGTCCAACAGCTCTCTTCACAGGGCACAGGCTGCAGCTCCCAACTGTCTTGCACGCCTCCTCTGAATTCAGTCATGCCTATTGATGTCTTTCTTGCATTGGGTAGTCCAAAATTGCATGTATTATTCCATATATGGTCTAATAAGTCCTGAATAAAGGGGGATGATTCCCTCCCTCAATAAGCTGTCTGTGTCCCTGTTCATACAGCAGAGAATGCTGTTGGCCACCTTTGCTGCCAGGCTCAAACTCTGCTTGTTATCCACCACATCCTACAAGCCTGCTACAGAAGAGCTGCTTGTCAGGCAGATCCCAGTCTGTATTGTTGTAAAGGGGTTTATTCCTTCCCAGGTGTATGAGTTTGCATTTATCTCTGTTGGATATCATTAATTTCCTGCCAATCCATTCCTCCAGCTTGTACAGGTTGTCCTGGACAGCAGCCCTGCCCTCAAGCATCCTGTCTGGTGTCTACTGAAAGCCTTATGCACAAGCATTCTATAAACTCCTCCAGGCTACTGATCAAGATCTTAAGCAAGACCAGTCCCTATGTTATCCCACAAGTTACCAGCATCCAGGCAGATTACAACTCATTATGCACTACCTGCTGAGTCTAAACATCCAACGAGTTTTGTACCCATCTGGTTGTTTTCCCATCCATACTGTATTATGCTAACTTGGATACAACAATAATGTGGAAGACAGTGTCAAAAGCCTTGCTAAAGCTGAAGCAAATGGCATCCATTTCTCTGCTGATCAAAAATCTAGTTAGGAAGGCAAACCACTGGTCAAGCATGATTTACCCATGATAAATCTCATGCTGACAGCCTATGCTGACTGTTACTAGTCACCTTCTCCCTCACAGGCATAAAAATGTGTTTCAGTAAGACATATACTATGATTTTCCCTGGTATTGAAGTTGGTTGCCTAGTCAGTACTTCCCCAGATTGTTATTTTTGTGCTTTTTGATAAAGAGTGTAATTTTTGTTTCCCTCCAATCATCACCGATCTCCTGCAATTTTCACAGTTTTTGACAGATGCTGAAGAGCAGCCCTCTAAGGATATTGGCCAGCTCTCTCAGCAGGATGCAGCCTGTCTCATACCATGGGATTACTATGGATCAAGTTCTCCCAAGTAGTCCCTGACTTGATCTGCATCCACTTTATTCTTCCTGAATCCCTTCCCTAGTCTTTGTTGCTAAGACTGAGGCTATGAAGGCACTGAGTACCTCTGTCCTATTTGTATCCACTGCCATAAAATCACTTGCCGCAGTCAGCAATAGGTTCATCTTTTCTTTGTTCAACTTTTTATTACTAATTAGTCACAGCTTCTTGCTATTATTGCTCATCTATGTATATGACTGGCTGGGGTGTTCCTCAACCGCCAAATTAATGACTTAAGACCACTTTGTTCATGCAGGCATAGACCTGATATCCAGCTTTCCCTCATTTATAAGTAAAGAAAAGCTTGATTTTCATACTTAGACTTCACTTATAAATAAATTCTACAACTCATGCCACACTGCAGTCAAATGCTACATAAATATATCTATGCTTACTGGAAAATGTAATTGTTTTATTTCCATTATGCTGTATTTACTGAACTATGCCATTTTTATGCGGTGAGCCACACCACACAGTGAAGGAAGATTTGCTTTCTAAATTTCTTTACATCTGAACATGTTGACAATCAAATCCTGACGTGTCTTTACGGCAATAAATGAGCAACCTATTCTTAAATGCTA
Organism: Fratercula arctica; assembly: GCA_947846985.1. Taxonomy (NCBI): domain Eukaryota; kingdom Metazoa; phylum Chordata; class Aves; order Charadriiformes; family Alcidae; genus Fratercula; species Fratercula arctica. Next base: position 33,984,656 of record CANTUZ010000026.1, read on the forward strand.
TTTTAGAATGTCCATTATAATATTGAACAACCAATTTCCTTAAACATGATAAATACACTTACCATCATTCACAACCGTGTGCTTGTGCACACCAAATTTAAGTTCTAATTCAGTCATTTGAATTGTTTGAGTGCAAAACGAAGTTTCAGATACCTCTTGCATCTGTATATTGAAATACTTGGTTATAATTTTTTATTTTTTTTAGTTTATAATTTGATAATGAAAATATAGCTCTTTCTCTGTCTTGTCTCACAAATTTTATAAAATACATGTATTTCTACACACAGACAAGTGTGACAAGTGGAGCAAGTGTCATACTGGACCCCAAACCATTGGTTTTGGGCAGAATGATCCATGACAAACAAAGGCAAAGATAAAGCCATAGGAAACTGAAAGAACTGAAAATTCGTACACCTTATTTCACCTGCCCAGTATTGTTGTCAGTAAGGCAAGCAAAATATTAGAATACATAATGTATATAAATATATGTTTATGATTCCATACAGAGTCATACACAATACACTAACTGTGATCATGTATCTAATTGCATAAGCTGAAAATAATTGGAAATTCTTCTTTATAACAGATCAACATATTTATCATTTGTCATATGTTAAAAGTTCTAATTAAATTTTATTTAGAGAGATATATTGCATAATAAGGTAAATGACAATCTGTTTTCCATTGAAAAGAAAATAAGAATTGCATACAAAAACTGCCTCAATCAGAAAGCAAAATCTGAACTTTTCAATCAAAAATTGCCAGGTTGAGTTATACCAGCACCCTAGAGTTTAGCATTAACTGTTTCTAAATGATATTTCTAAAGGAAAGACAAAAAAACCAACAACAACAAAAGGCATTAATGAAAGAAATCAGAAAGATTTTTCTTAATCTTTCTTAGGCAAAAGTAGGACTTTGACCCAAATCCTGCAGTATTCTATCCATCGGAAGCCTTATGGCCATATTTCAAAACATACAGATATGCCTATTTTTACCACTTGAATTACAGACATTTAGGTAATGATGGTGTTAAAAACAACAAGACGCAACCTTATTACTACCTGTTCTTTTTAGTCCATACTTCTCTGAACCACACTAAAGGTACTTGATTTTTTTACACCTTCTGAGACTCAGTAATTAAGTCTCATAATATTTTCTTGTGATCAGTATTATCATCTGTATAAATCTTTTATTTAATAAATTTTATAAATGGCTTGACTAGTATATATTGTACTGTAATGGCTAGATTATAAAAAAATCAGATCTTAGCTGCTTGAAGGTAGGTCTTTTCCCCCCTCATCTGATATAGGTAAATTTAGAGTATTTGAGTAAAATTGATGGACCCCACTGTTACTGTGAAATTCCAAGTGAGTGTTGTGTGCAGAGGAGCAATATTAGCAGTGAGACACTAGCAGGCTGCATGCTTTTTACAGCATTGTTTCTTTGTGTTATTATTCCAAATGACATCTGTGCTGTTGCAGATGACCTACCTGTTCAGGTTTGTGGGTGTTTTCATTTCATCTCAAGCATCACCATTGTCTTCAAGACAGCAAAGAGTGAATGAATTTGTTCCTTGGGCACTGGTTCATAACTAAGTACTTCTCAAACTCTGAGACGCTTGGTAACGTGAAGAGCTCTTAACAGTTACATAATGAGTCTGTAGGAGAATCTGTAGTTTACAGCATAATACCTGTCTTAATTTGTAAAACATGTCAGTAGTAGGTCATAGCAAGCAGACATCTAAGGCTTGTAATTTAACAGATATCGGGTAATGATTTTATGCATAAAATTATTTTTAAAAAGCCACTACTCAGTAGAGGCAATGAAGAAATAAACTTATTGATATTATCAGTTTTCCATCCTCTGATGTTCAGCTATGTCTCCAGAAACTACCATTCTAAACACAAATCAGCCTTCTTGTATTCACTTACTAGAGTTACCTGCAAATTTGGCTATTTGCTCTATAATCTTTTTCATTGTAACTAAAACCTGGGCATAAATGCATATGCATTTAGCCCATTTCTAAAGTAATACACATACCTTCTGTGTAAACTTTTGTATTTCTTTTCATAATTTCTTTGTTAGTTTACATGTTATTTACTTATGAGCCATAGGCATCCTTATTACAATTTATTAATCATTGAAATAATTTTGCTAGTGCTAGGACTGCAGGATTAAGTCCTATTTTTTAACAAATCTCCCTTATAAATTATCCCTCCTTGTCGTTCTTACATCACTGATAGCACTGCTGGTTCTGTGGTTTTCTTTACAAATGGTCGACCAACTCCTTATTCCATTAAAACCATTGGCAAAATTCCTGCTGACTTGTGGGAACAGATTTCAACTCTTACATCTCAGCTGTCAAGTAATAGCCCGTACCTATATTGATAAACACCTACTATTTATTTTTTAACCTTGACAATATAACAAGGTTAATAACATCAAAGCAAAAGCTAATGGCAATTTAGGTTGATGACACCATCATATCACTTTGCTCCGTAACTGGCTGAAAATTTCTATTCTTCTTTCTTTTGCTTTTGACACAGATTAGGTATTCCAGAGTTCTGAAATTAATTTACTGAAGATTAGTGTCGCACTTCTTTGAAACTCTAGCAATGTTAGGCAGGTGAAAAACATGGTACCAGGAAATGTTCTACGCTTGGAAAATAAGAATTCTTCCTGTGGCAGCATCTAACACATAATGGCCTGGTCCGCATAGTCCTAAATATCATAATATTTTCAGTATATTCATCACCAAGTGAAATCAGTGAAATATTTGTTAAATTAAGGTCAGCTTAAAGAAACTTGCTTTGCACAAATATTTGCTGTCAAGTCCAAACCAATTTAGGGGTCACATACTGGCCACCACACAAAATCTCATTCTATGCCTTTTATAATATTGGCACTCAATGGGCAAAAAAGTGTTGAATGTCTGCTAAAGTGATGACTGGCTAGATGGAGACCAGTGGATGTTGTTTATCTTGACTTTAGCAACGTTTTCAGCACTGTCTTCCATAACATCCTCATAGACAAGCTGATTAAATACGTGCTAGATAAATTGATAGTGAGGTGGATTGAAAATTGAGCTGCCGGGTAAAAAGGGTTGTTATCCAGCACAATGTCCAGGTGGAGGTCAGTCACTATTGGTGTACCCAGAGGCTGATATGGAGTCCAAAATGACCTGGGCTATGGAGAGAGTGCACCCTTAGCAAGTTTGCATATAATACAAAACTGAGAGGAGTGACTGATACTCCACGGCTGTGCTGCCATTCAGAGGCTTTTGGACAGACTGATGAAATGGTTGGGAAAAACCTCATGAAGTCCAGTACAGAGAAAAGGAAAGTTCTCCCCCTGGCAGGGGATAACCCAATGCACTAGTACATACTGGAAGCTGACTGGATAGAGAGCAAGAAATGGTCCTGGTAGATGCCAAGCTGACCATGAGCCAGCTATGTGCTCTTGTGGGGCTGGGCTTCCCAGCACAAGAGAGACACGGAGATAATGGAGTGAGTCCAGCAAACGGCCACAAAGATGATTAAGGGACCAGAGTATCTGTCATATCAGGAGAGGTTGAGAGATTTGGGAGTGTACAGCCTGGAGAAGAGAAGGATCAGGAGGATCTTATTTGCATGTATAAACACCTGACTGGGGGCAGGGGTGAGTAGACAAGATGGAGCCAAACTCTTCTCAGTGGTGCCCAGTGACAGGACAAAAGGTAATGGGCAAAATCTGAAATACAAGAAATCAAGCTGCGTGACACATTGGGCATGGACAACTTTTCTAGTGGACAGGCAGTCATGAATTAGGCCAAGGTGTACAGAATCATGCACAGGCTAAAGGCAGCTAGTCCCAATAGAACAGGTTAGGGGCTGACCTCCTGGAGAGCAGCTCTGTGGAAAAAGACCTGGGAGTCCTAGCGGATAACAGGATGACCATGACCCAGCAATGTGCCCTTGTGGTGAAGAAGGGCAATGGCATCCTGGGGTCCATCAAGAAGAGTGTGGCCAGCAGGTCCAGGGAGGTCATCCTCCCCCTCTACTCTGCCTTGGTGATGTCGCATCTGAAGTACAGTGTCCAGTTCTGGGCTTCCTGGTTCAAGAAGGACAGAGAAGCTGGAGAGGGTGCAGCAGAGGGTGAAAAAGATGACTAGGGGACTAGAACATCTCACCTGCTCTAGGTGACCCTGCTCAGACAGGGGGGTTGGACTAGATGATCTCCAGAGGTCCCTTCCAACCCTATGGTTCTATGATTCTATGATCTCTCTTATGAAGAAAGGCTGAGGGACTTGGGTCTTTTCAGTCTGGAAAAAAAGAAGACTGAGGGGGGATCTTATAAATGCGTATAAATACTTAAAGGGTGGGTGTCAGGAAGATGGGGCCAGGTTCTTTTCAGTCATGCCCAGTGACAGGACAAGAGGTAACAGGCACAAACTGCAACATAGGAAGTTCCACCTAAACATGAGGAGGAACTTCTTTACCCTGAGGGTGGCAGAGCACTGGAACAGGCTGCCCAGAGAGCTGGTGGAGTCTCCATCTCTGGGGATGTTCAAAACCCACCTCTAAGCCACCCTGTGCAACCTGCTCTAGGTGAACCTGCCCTGACAGGGGGGTTGGACTAGATGATCTCCAGAGGTCCCTTCCAACCCCTAACCTTCTGTGATTCTGTGATTCTGTAATTGTTTAAGAATTACACCATTTTCCTTATTCTAAAGGTGAAGTCTACCTACATCATTCTATACATTTTCTTTCTGTAACACAAATCAAGGAATGCTACTTAGTTTATCTTTACACAGTGACAGAAATAAGCCTCATGTAGACATACCATTTGAATATTCTGTTAGACATTTTCCTTCCAGTGAACATGCTGCTTTTTTAACTGCAGGACACAGTGGTCAGTCAGAGCTTATATAACTGACTGCTTCAGATCAGAGGTTTTATTTGTAATTTTTTACTGTCCTTCTGAAACACCAGGATAGTGTTAAAAGACTGAACGCTATTCACACATTCTCTCCACTTTTCACTGTTTTCTGGAGAAAAATCCACTGCTCCAAACTGGTGATCTAAATTTATCCTGTTTCCACCTGACACACACTGTAAGACTCACAGCCATCCTTACCACTTGTGAAAGAACTTTAATGTACTTAAGAAAGATATTTGAATGGTGACATGTGACATGAGAAATGTTAGACCTCAGGAATTTTGGGGTTTTTTTTAAAGTGTAGAACATGACTTTAAGTGTTATGGTCTCTCTGGAACATAAAGTTTGCTATGATCCCAAATGATAGAGCACATATCTGAAGTGGCAGGTAAAATTTTGCCAATGTGCTATATGCCTAAAGTACACGCACATTACAGATCTCAAGATTATTGATTAAAAAAAAATAAAATAAATATCACATTCAGAAGATATAAAGCATGAAAATGAATTGCAAGGTCAAAAGTCTTGCTTAGTAATGGAAACATGAAAAATATTTACAATCAATCACACACTCACCTACCCCTCTCAAAGGAGCTGTTATATTAAGTATTATGTTCCACTGTGTTTCAAACCACCTTTCTTAATACTATTCTCACAGTAATCTGTTCTACAAACACAGAATGTAATTAGCATTTTTTACGGGGGAACAGGATAACATAACAGTATCAGGCCTGAAACAAAGCTGAATTAACCACAGTATTCAATTTAAATTATTCTATATTTTGACACTGATAACAAAATGACACCCTGAGGGAAGATACTGTATGAGATTTTTCTGACTCTAGGCATTTTCCCTGTCATTAGGATGTCTTAGGTTTTGCCATTTGTCTATTGATAGCCTCTGCTGACAGTTACAGTCCAGAACAATAATGTTTCAGGCAGATAGCAACAATGGTAGAGGCATGAAGTGTGCTACATTTGATTTTCTCAGGCATGACCAAGGAATAGATATGTATTGAAGGAAAAGCTTCAATACAGGGAAGGATGTTGACAAAGAAGTCATAAATTTCTGCGTAGCAATTTTAAAAGAAAGTATCAAAACTCAAATCTAAATTTTCAAATTCATTTTAGTTAAGACTTTAATGACAGCTTACCTGATACAGTTTCTACTGGAAAGAGCTGGAAAGTATTTCCTAGCTTTGAAAAAATGAACAAACAAAAATTACTTACAAGACATGGCAGCCTGCACATGTGACTAATAATCTCAGCCTTGAACAGAGATGGAAGAAACTGTTTAATTTTTATCAGTGCAAAACCAATATGCTTTTCCCTGAAATGTTGAGTTGTCGAATTACAGTTTTTACCAATAATTTTATCTCTAATACATAATGTTCATAATTTGAAAACAGGGTCTTCCTAAAGTAAACTTTCTTAAAGTCTCTTCAACTTTTCAAACATATGCTTGAAGTATATGTCCAGTGCTGATAAACATGGCCATGTTGAAATTGCTCAGATTCTTTCCTTCTTTCCACCTTCCTCAGTCCCTCCCTTGAAGGATACCTCCTTGAAAGAAGGATACCTCCTTGAAAGAAGGATCTACACACTGACTGCTGGTATGCACTGTGGGACCATCTACCTCTCACTATACCCATGGGCATTCACTGGGTATGTTAAAAAAACCAAACAAAACAACATAAAACAAAATCCCCACAATTTATGTTTTACCCTATCCTACAACTAAGCATTCCACGTTGCTACAAAGCTTGGGGAAATAAAGAAAATTAATGGTGATTTTTAAAGGAAGTAATTGTACTGTTTCAGTAGTGCTTAAACAGGGTGAGATTGTATCTGACATCCACTGGTCTGTATTTTCTATAAAGACTGGATCATAGGGCTCATTAAAAAAATCCCATTTCTGCACTTTGTGAGGCCCTCCATTCCTGATTTTGTTTGGGCACGTGAAATGTCAGAGACAAATGATGTATACACAACTCACATAAGGATATAAATAACACTCACACAGCATCTTCTTTTTTCAGTCAAACTGCTATTTATGTATTTATTTACTTTGCTGTGGGCTGCAGGAGCGACTAAGGAAGTGGAAGAACTGTTTTACTAGCATAGCACTGTCAAACCATGAGACGTGAACTGCAGTCAAACTGTTAAGGCAATAAATACCCTAAATCCTTCCTCTAAAGCACTGAAAATCTGAAAGGAAAACCGAGAGCATTAGGATGACCTAAAGTTCATTTTTCAACTGTATAGTCTAGAAGTAAATGCTTTGAAAACAAAATAAAATAGAAATCTGTGTTTAAGCGGAAATGCATCTCATGCAACACAAAACACCACCAGCAGCTCAAAGGTGAATCTCACAGGCTGCTTGATGCACTGGCAGTAGTTCAGACATGAACATTACGCACAGTGTAGCTGGTAGGAAATGTAACAATCTTAAACAATACCAAGAGCTCTGTTTGGCTTCTCTTTCAAAAGTACATGAGGATAGATTGAAAATTTTCATGCACAAATTTTATGCTTTGAGCTTTCTGATCTGTTTAGATGGGCAATGTTAATCATTCTGCTTGCAAATTCTACTTGCCACCAGTGAATTTTGCTTTCATAGCCTGTACAGTACTGTTTTCTATTTTATTCTGATTATATTTATTGGACTTCTAGGTAACTGGCAAAACATTTTTAAACAGCAACTGTGGGAGCAACAGAACCAGAAAGTTCCTAATTTATCTGGCTATCAAAATAAGCAACAGACTGCCTACAAAATAAAACAACAAATTCCTATGACATAAATCAACATGACTTAGCTGAACAGCAGTGGTAGTAATTGCATTCTTATACTTCTTGGTACAAGACAATAAAAGAAAAATGACAGTGAGTGTCTTTATCAGGCATGTCTTTATCTCAAGTGATATAAAACTGCGCACTTCAAGCTATCTTCAGGGAAGAGTTGCACCACTGTATTAAGTGTTTAAGCTTTGCAGACATACGTTTAGCATGGGATTTCTTATTTAAAATACTCTTGAAGTCTCAGTCTTCTACACTACACCTTTTGATGTACATCGGCCATTGGAGATCACATATAAATACCTTTCTACTGAAAAGAATACTGAGACCACCTTATACCAAAGGAATGTGAGAAGCACTTCTCAGGAAGCTTGGAAGACTGAGAAGTCAATTAGTATGTGAAGAAAACAGATTTTTTAACTAGTATGGGCATTAAAAAAAAAAACCTCCTCTATGACCTAATAAGAATAAAAATAACTGTTTATATATTCAGTCAAGATGTGGTGAAATCAATTTTTTTCACAAAAGTATTTTCCTTTAAATGCTTTAATTACTTTACTGGTAAATAGGTACATGATCTTGGAGCTATTTCTCTGCCATCTCTTCCTTTTCTTGCAGTATTTTCTGATTATGCATTTTCCAGCAATCATGCACTAGACATGAACAGTACAATTGTCTTCCAGTTGTTTTAATTTTCTATGTGTACTTCTGCTCATGAAAACCACTCCTTAGAGTCCTGAAGTTCATATTCTTGGTGGTAAAACTTGAAAAAATGAATACTGCAAATTTCCAATAAGCATTAAGCAGATAAGCTCAAGATTTCACATAAATATAAAATATGCCATTTTACTGCAGTAATACACAGTCAAAATAGAATAACAGAATATAGTATTTTGCCCTTGAAATTCTACGGCAGATAAATGTCAAATATTAGCAAATATTACTAAACTTGAAGTTTTTTAAAAAACAACAAACCTGCAGAATTCCCAAAGGCATAATGGCTTATTCTATTAATAGGCTTTTCAAAAGCACTGCCTGCATAGTTCTTGTGTGTGTCACAAATGTCAATGACCATAACCTTACAAAACTCTTCCTATCAGAGAAGTATTATCATTAGCTTACAGAAGAGGAACTGAATCATGACAATCTTTAAAGGCTATGTCTACATTTTTAAGTAGTACAGCATGAGAGGAGTGGGTCTGTAGACCAAAACATCTGGTGAGAAGTACCTGACGTTGATACTAAGTGAATTCCTGGAACCACTGCTAGGTGAAGAAAATGATCTGGAGTGATGCTCATATGATATTTAAATTTCAAAACCAATTAATTTTATGAGCTTTGAGGAAAACCTAGTGAATTGTATTCCTGAGGAGACGTTTCTAGCTTTTATTTAATACAGTTGCTCCAGTTTCCTGTTAGATGACCCACAGAGCGCCACCTTTATCTCAGAGTCTTTTCTTTTCTGATCCTGTCCACGTTGAAATATTCTTGTGAACTGGTCAGGTAACGGACAGTAATCTCCTCATGGAAATGATGCCTATGGCTGGTGAAGAGCACACCAGCAAAAAACAAAACTAAGGTGGTCTAGATGTCCCAGACAACCAGGGACTGAAGCTGATTACAAGCTGAACTACATTATGTACACTCTTGAAGTCCCCGCCCAACTCCATCTCACCTAAAAATTTCAAACAAATTCATCCAAGAAGTATTAACTTTGTGAACATTTAAGAACAAACTACTCCACAATGCAAACCACAGGATACCAACTGATGTTTCAATAGGCCTGATCCCAATGAAAAACTGTATCATAAACATAACCAAAGTGGTTGTGAGCCACAAGGCTATTGCAGTGCAAGAAATTTAACCTTCATTGCAACTTCTGAGTTTCATTCTAGAGATTTCACAGTGAAAGCATTTTTCCTAGGCTGACATTCAGATTCTTTTTGAGTGACAACATATGCCAGCTCCAGGTCCTCCTTCATTCCATAATCTGGGCATGTAGCATGTCCAGGTACTCTGGTGCTGCGCAACAGTTTTGTATGCTACCTGTCATCCTCTTTAAACCATGCACTCACAGACAAAATAAATACAATAAACTCAAATAGAAAGGAAGTTTTACAATTCTTTATGAACACAGATTAAGGGCTAAACAGATGTTCAAAATTATTCTTTTAGGTTTGGGAATATGCAGACAGAAGTAGAGAAAGAAAATTTCTCTTAATTATTAGAGTTTGGATTATTATGACCTAGATAATTAGAATATGTTAGGAGGAAGCAGAAAAAGGTTAGAAGAGGAAAGATAAAAGCATGATGTAAATACATTGTCCAGGACATTAACATTTCTGATAAACCCTTGTGTGTTCTTGGACCATAGGTCCAGCACTTATTTTCTGAGCTCCACAACTTGAGTTGCAATTTCATACTGTTAAGACAAAGCATCAGACTAGGGGGAGATGTTATTCAGAAGATGTTTTTCTTCCATTCCTCTTACCTTCATGCAGCTCTCACATTTTATATTTCCTCAGGGTAGACTCTGCAGAGCTCACAAGTGAGGTGAGTAGAGTCAAAACAACAAAAAAAAAAAACAGCCAAACAACTACAATAATTGGTAAATCACAGTGAATCATCCAATGTGGCATTTCTGGAAAAGTAAAGGATCCATACCTAGGAGGAATTAGTGCAGTCAAAAGTTAGGTGTCCATCAAGCTCCATCCAGATATCACTAGTCCAGCTAATCACTACTTAGGAACTATTAAGCTTGACAGCATGACCCCTGTCAATCACAGTTGGTACAGTGCAGTGCTGAAAATGGAGCAGTCACTTAAGATGGCACTATTTCTAGCTAACCTGTTTTGGCAGAATGTTTGTGTGCATCAACAGACTGAAATGTCAGAGAGCTGAAGATGATGTGGGTGAACGTGAAAAAGCAGAAAAGACTGCAGAGAAAAAGGAAGAAGCCAGAATAAAAAATGAGCAAGAAACAAATACAAGGAAGAGCACAAGATTAAAGATATGAATCAGTGTTGCAAAGAATATCCTAAAAACAACATACAGGAAGTTTTGCAGCAAGAATATAGTTCAATCAAGTTGCTGTAGCAGGCAGGATAAGCATGGATGGAAACTGATCACTCAGGTTATTAAATTCTTTGTGTCACAAGTGACCCTTAATCAATTGTTACACTACCCAGCACTCTTCATGCCAGCAAGAGTCTAAATAACACCAAAGGATGGAAGGAAAGCAATAGACATCCCAGGTCTCAAGGATTTTGTAGCCTATCATAGAATCACAGAGTGGTTTGGGTTGGAAGATACCTTAAAAATCATCTTGTCCAACCCCCTGCCATGGCCAGGGACACCACACCCTAGACCAAGTTGCTCAAAGCCCCACCCAACCTGGCCTTAAACACCTCTAGAGATGGGGCATCCAGAACTTCCTTGGGCAACCTGTTCCAGTGTCTCATCATCCTCACAGTAAAGAATTTCTTTCTAATATCTAATCTAAATTTCCCCTCTTCCAGTTTAAAACTCTTATCCCTCATCCTATCACTACAATACCTGATAAAGAGTCCCTCCTCATCTTTCCTGTAGGTCCGCTTTAAGTACTGGAAGGCTGCTATCAGGTCTCCCCGAAGCCTTCTCTTCTTCAGGCTGAACAACCCCAGCTCCCTCAGCCTGTCTTCACAGGAGACGTGCTCCAGTCCTCCGATCATCTTCTTGGCCCTCCTCTGGACTTACTCCAACAAGTCCATGTCCTTCTTATGTCAGGGGTCCAGAGCTGGACACAGTACTCCAGGTGGGGTCTCACGAGAGCACAGTAGAGGGACAGAATCACATCCCTCGACCTGTTGGCCACGCTTCTTTTGATGCAGCCCAGGATGTGGTTGGCTTTCTGGGCTGCGTGCACATGTTGTCGGGTCATGTTGAGGTTCTCATCAACCAATACCCCCAAGTCCTACACCTCAGGGCTGCTCTCAATCCATTCTCCACCCAGCCTGTATTTGTGCTATGATCAAACATGCGTTCCACTGAAGCTGTTAACCATGAAATACTTATTCATACCTCTGTACCACTGACTGAAGTTCTAAATAATACTAGTATTATAGGCATTTTGCATGTTTACTAGATGTTCATTATTACCTATTTTCACTTATATTTTATAAATAGTTTAGGTCTGAAGAGTTTAATCTTGTTTTTGTGTTGCTTTTGTGGTTTCTTTTAATTGAGGTTTAATCTTTCTTTCTTTTTCCTGGTGTAGAGGGTTCATGCTGGGTATATCTATGCTTAATTCTTATGCATTTATATTTAACACAACAAAGCAGAGAATGTGCAATCGGCATTAACAGCAGAAAATTCTTGAGGGTGCAGATAAAATATCTGCACAAATGTGATGCTTTGATTTTTCCAAAAGAGAATGAAAATAGGTCCCTCCTTTCTCTAAACCAAAAATATTGTCAACAACTCAGTTATTTTTGGAGAGTGAAACATGCCAGAATGGCATGTTTACAGCAAGCAGATTAGCTCAGACCTCTTTATTTCCACTGCTTATTCTATATCTATGCTTTGTTTCTGTTCTTTTTTCTTTACCCTATTATGATAGTATAACATGATCAGAAAAGCGTATGGCAAGTTTTTCAGTGACTCTGTTAGTAAGGCTTTGTTAGCCAGTCCGTGCAAAGAAAAAAAAAAGTTTAAATACAATTTAAAGTCATGGATGTAGTAGGTAATTCCTTCTTGGTAGAGACAGTCTATTGGAAAAATCTTGCAGAAGTAGAAGTTTTTTAATAACGTCATGATAATAATAAACTACATCCTACTGTTACAATATTATCTGGAATCTGGAGCAGCTAGAATTGTTATCCAGGACTGGGTTTGTACTAATAACTAACATAACTATTTTTAATATCTTCCTTTAGCTACCAGCTACAGTTTCTGAAAACAAATACACACAACTAGATGCCCTGTTGTAAGACAGAGTGGAATCCATTACTTGTCAGGTTCGCGTCAAGTGGCAGCACAATCACAGAACTATTGAACCATAGAATGGTTTAGGTTAGAAGCTATCTTTAAAGGCCGTCTAGTCCAACCTCCCTGCAATGAGCAGGGACCTCTTCAACTACTCCAGGTTGCTCAGAGCCCCGTCCAACCTGACCTTGAATGTTTCCAGGGGTGGGGCATCCACTACCTCTCTGGGCAACCTGTGCCAGTGTTTCACCGCCCTCATTGTACAAAATATCTTCCTTGTACCTAGTGTGAATCTGCCCTGTTTTAGTTTAAAACCATTATCCCCCAACCCCTGCTAAATTGTCTGTCCCCATCTTTTTTACAAGCCCCCTTTAAGTATTGAAAGGCCTTAATAAGATCTCCCTGGAGCCTTCTCTTCTGCAGGCTAAACAACCCCAACTCTCTCAGCCCGTCCTCGCAGGAGAGGTGCTCCAGCCCTCTGATCATTTCTGTGGCCCTCCTCTGGACCTGCTCCAAGAGGGTCCATGTCTTTCCTGTGCTGAGGGCTCCAGAGCTGGACACAGTACTCCAGGTGGGGTCTCACAGGACAGGAGCAGAGGGTCAGAACCGCCTCCCTCAACCTGCTGTCCATGCATTGTCAGAGGACAACCTTAGTTACAAGCTCTAGGAGTTAACATAAAACTGTGAGACAGCCTTGTAGCTATTTTGGCTATTTTGATGCTACCGCCTCCTTGTAGCCTCGCGTTAGCAGCCAGTGTAAGTTCCTGTACCGCTCTACAACTTAACGTATCCACCAGGGGAAAATATCCCAAAGAGCTGTGGAGAGCTATGATTCCCTGAGGTCATACACAGTGATTATCAACTCAGGCTCATACAAAGTCTGAACTCATAGGAGCACCGGTCCATTTAAACTGATACAGCAGCTGAAACAGCACACTTCACAAGGGGCAGGGCAAGACCGGACTGGGAGCAGCAGGGACGCCGGATGGACAGGCCGGCGGCCCCTGCTGGCCGCCGGCAGCGGGCGGGCGGGGGATTTTGCCCGGGGGGAGAGCGCTGGGCTGGCGGCGACGTGGAGGGGCAGGAGGCCGGGCCGGGCCGGGCCGGGCCGTGGGGGTGGCGGGCGGCCGCGGGGGAGTGGTGCGGGGGGGGGGTGGGGGGGGGGGGGGGGGGGGGGGGGGGCGCCCACCAGAGGCGATTACGGGCCGGGCGCGCCACCTGGCGTCCTGCGGGCGCAACGCAGGCGGGCCCCTGCTGCCGCCCACCCGCTGCCCTGGGCGCGCCCGGGCCTGCGGCCGTTACGGCCGTTGGGGCCGGCCGTTAGAAAGGTGGGGCTGCCGGCCGCCTCCCCTCGAGGGTGGCCGGCCCTTCGCGGGGCTGGTTTGGTGGTTTTTTTTTTCCCCTTTTCCTTTTCTTTTTGTTTCACAGAAGCATTACGTCATCCTTTTTCTCTACTAGGAAGTCGCCTGGAAATAGGGTTTGAAAGACTCGCCCTGCTGATTAAAATTCCTCATTCCTGTTCTCCATGTTCTGCTTTCATATAGCCAGTGTGTTTGGACACTGAAATGTGTCAAATGGGAGAGAGATTTCTGCCTGAAAAAATACAACCAGTTTCTCTTGCCATATTCAGCAAACAAAATGCATATTGTTGGAACAACACACTAAAACAGAACAAGCCACGGCTTGAGAGGTCCCTTTGTTCTTTTGAATCCTAAAGGAAAGCTTTTGATAAGAAAAAAAAAGAAAAAAGATACTGCTATCACAAATGTCAGTTCACCTTGAGAAAAGAACTGTGCTCCACCACTATCTTATTTTAGTTCTCTGATACTAACGTGCCGCTGGCTGAATCAAATTTGGTTCAGTGGTTGAATGTCTTTAACAAGGTTTCCACTATCACCTTCCCTGCAATACAGCCAGGCAGGAACCATGATGCGCAGAGTGTGAGCTGTGGGAGAGAGGCGACGGGTAAAGCAAGCACAGCTCTCTGGTCCTTTTACAAGACTACTTTTTATGAGGTACACATATTTCTGTGCATGTAAACATAGCACTAAATACTCCCCTTCCTTTAAGGATTTAGTGCAAACAGCTGTTGATCCACAAGAATTAAAGGAGCAAATAAACCTCATTCACTTTCCTTAGAACTAATAATATAACAGCTGGCATTTTGATATGTCCATTTCTGATGATACAACAGCATTTTCGTAACACTTTGTGGCTAGTTTCTTCTGACATTTAAGTCGCTTTCTAACTCTAACCCTTTCCACTCTTGAGAACAAAACTGTAGGGAGAAAAAGGTGATTTCATTTATGTCTAAAGCATTTGCTGTACTGCATCTAAGTCCGTACTTTACAAACGCAATGATATAGTGGACATTTAGTGGCTGTTAAGTTTTAACACTACACAGTATCTCTGTTTACCCATACAACTATGACCTCTGGTCAGTAACTTACAACCTAGGGAATAAATCAGTGAGTGAGAGAGACTATGGTGGAAGTGCTAATTTCACTGTAATACACTGACCTTCTAAAAATAGACTGTACCCTAGCTCCCATCAGATAACTCTCCAAGACATGGTTCCTAAATGTGCAACTTACTGATTCCTAACAGCTTGATCTTATCAGTGTGTGCTATTTGAGTAACTCAACATTTGATTTTATGCGTCAGCAAGGCAAACAGAAACATACAAACATATAAATGAGGATAATAATATTTTTCATACAATGAAACTTAATCTGGATTCAGTGTAATGTTTTGTGTGGATTCAGCTTGATTTGCATTTGAGAAATTGCCAGAAAGTTTCAGCCCTTTATCAGGGTAAGTGAAAAAGTGACATTTAGGCTCTTGGGCTGAATCAAATTGAGAAACCACAAGATTTTCGTTCCAAACAAGCTCTGCTTATGGCATGTCCTGAAAGTTTTAATTTTAGCATCACATTCCTTCTCTTTTCCCAGTCTGAGCTTAGTTTTCCATCTGGACTATCTTTCTTATGAGGCACCAGTAGCAAGTTGTAGCAGAGAAGAGAGCTGAAAACTGTATATCCACTAAAAAAATTTCAGTGAGGTTTGTCAACAATTAAATGCCCTTTGTTAAAAAAGTGTCACTCTCCACCTAATTTCCAAGCTCGGCTTGTCCATCTTTTCTTCTCTTTACCACTCTGCTCCATAGTAGCAGCATTTATACTTTCACAGCTAATCTGGGCAATACGCAGAGGAAACAACCTGTTTCCTTTGAAAATTACCAGGCATAACATTGGATAATCTATATGGGAGAAGTAAAGGATGCTGCTTATTCTACTGAAACTGATTTAGCTTTTGTGGTGATCTATTATCTATTGCAGTTAGCTTTTTTAATTCTCTGCTGAGCTTCTGTGTATTTTTTCTAGGCCTGTTTTGCAGATTCTTATTAGATCCTCTATGTCCATGCAACTGGCACAACAGTTCTCCCCTCAAGAGTTGTCAGCCCCGCGACTTTTTCTGTTGCAACCTGAACATTTGTAATGGTTGTGCAAGGCCATCTGGCCTTTCTAAGTGGAAGCAAAACTACTTGCTGGTACAGCTATTCAAACACATTCCTCTTCAAGTTGGTTAACAGATTAATTATTTCTGCAATGTATTAATGTGTCACAATGAATGCACTGTAGCAAAATATTGCTTGTATGTAGTACATTTTTTCAAGTTAAGGTACAAGAACTAAGACCTGAAAATTTGATATAGTAATAAATAATTGAGATAACGGCTATATTTTTTTAATTGAGTAATTAAATCAGTGCTTATGTCTGTATTTCTGGTCTAAAAATGAAGTCATTACTTCTCACAATCAATGAGCCCTGAGCATTCCCACTGGTTATTGCTGAAGCGTGGCCAAAGGGCATTTAGTTTGCCCAGTATCTAACATAGTGTTGCCTCTTACTGGTCAGTAGTCAGGAAAGTTTCATAGGGTATATACAAAAGCAGATAATGGCTCAATCTCAGTTCAGTGAATGCCTCTCAAGCACAAAATAGATCATTTTTGTTCCTTTTTTTTCACATACAGCTGATATTACTTAATTTAGGTGTTAATTCAGAGATTAGCAATGCCATACGAGTACTTCCATGGGAGTGCTGGCTTCAAAGTAGCACTTTTCAGAGTACTGCAGAGACCCTTTTTTCTGAAGTCCATGTCAACCATACTCTACTTCACAGGCTAATGGACAGCAGTATATACTGAAAAATTAACTTTTTTTTTTTCCTTAGTCCCCTCCTCTGTAAATTCCTTAAACAGAAACTAGTATGACCAGGAAAACAAGCCTAGGCAGTGTGCACAGAAGCACAATGGTTTTTTATTTTATTTTTTTTTAAATAAGCCTACAAAATGTAATAGATCATTGTAAAATCTGAAGCAGATATAGTACGGTAAGCACTACGGCCTTCTCCCATATGGATTAACTAATAATATGTCTTGTAATTTTGTAAGCAAAAGGGTTGCTTTGTCTTCATATTGCTCAGATTGGCAGTGAATGTACAAATAGTACTACTATGGAGCTCAGTGGGAAGGGAAGAAAAAGAGAAGATGGATATCATTATAGAATTCTTAACATCCTCTTATTATATTTAGCCCAGTGGGAACTCAGTTTTTTAAAATACTTTGCTATTTTCCAGAATTGGACTTACTGAGAAAATAGATTTTTTTTCCAGAACTTTCATGACTCTCAAACCTTAATGTCAATCTTCAATTTTCAAGAAGCACAGGACCACCTCTGAAGGTATCTGAGTATTTGAAGGAAAAGTATATTTTGCAAATATAAAATACTCAACAAATTTTTGTGAACCCTGAGCTCTCTCAAGTGGCTGTGGCCTGTGTCTCTGTGAGCCACTGACAGATTCAAATAATTTTCTTCAAAATAGTCAAGCTTTTCTTGTCTCCCCATATTATGTCTGTCTTTCCCAGTATGGAAGTTCCTCGTAGATCTGAATGAATGTGAAAGTTCTATATAGTTTTAATTTCTACATAAGATTGGAAAGAGCCAGTTAGGTTACTGACTTGAGACTTTGACAGTCTCTGACAACTAGGGAACAGATGTACAGGAGGGTTTACATATATACCTACCTGCTGAGGCCACAGCACTCTGTTAAAAGATTAACACTGGGGAACAAATGTCTCCAGGACTATGCCTCTTGTGAGTCCTTAGTAGAGAAAATGGAGAGAAGACAATATAGGAAAGCAGGACCCAAATTCTACTGGCTTTCACTTTTCTGTCAGTCTTTGAGAAAGTGGAGTGTCCCATAATCACATAGTACACAATGCTACTTATTTCTTTGTCATTTAAAAAAAAAAAAAAAAAAAAAAAAAGCAGCTACTGAAATTGTGAGCTGTAATGGTTACAGCATTATCGCCATGATGCAATTATGGCATCTGTCTTTCCCCAATGGAATTATCATTTAAGTTCCATTTTCAGTTATGTCACTGCTTTTTACCCACCCAATGTCCTGACACCCATCCTGGCAAGAGTTCCATGATTTTTGAGTATTTATTTTATATCCGATTTTATATGCTGCAGAAGGCATTCTAGCTCTTGCATTTTATTGGTCAGACTCCTTTCATTACTAATGTTTCACTTGTGGTTGTTTTCTTTTTTTCTGCTGCTTTTAGTTTGTTAGGAATAAATGTGGGTGATAATTCCCAACTTTGTGACACTAGTGAGCATACGGGTCTTTACTGAACAGTATTCAACATTAAAAACAGTATACAACATTTAAAAATGTTGTATCCAACATGAATTACACTGGCTTATGCTCTGTGTGCTGGGTAAATAATTGAGGAAAGCCAGTGATTGAAATACAGCTTCCGTTTTGGCATATGCATATTCCTTTCCAGCATCCAAATTTCCCTCGAGATGTGTGCAGGTAGAAGGAACACTGATGTAGCTTTAAGCCATGTCCATGCCGTGCTGCATAAGGGGTTGAAAACAGGAACTCGTCTTTAGTTTTATAGGATTCCATGCAGTGAACATCCTTAACTTGTGAACTCTCTCCTTTACCTTCTCCTGGTGCTTTGTAGATCTACGTTCATCCTGAGCAGAACACTTGCAAAATCCTGCTGTGAGAAGTGAGGGTAGTTAAAATATTAACTTAAAAGTTTTTAGTGCTTAGATGCTGATCACCGTCAGATATCCTTTCCGTATTGTTTCCCTTTGGTTTGAGTGTGTGGCTTTAAAAAAAAAAAGGCCAATAGTTTTGTAAAATAAATAAAATGCACTTCCACCAACAAAAATCCTAAACTGCTCTATTTACTAAAATTAGGGAAAGAGAGGGAGAGAGAAAAATGTCATTTACAATAACAATTGTCTGGTCTAAGCTAATATCATTTACTGTTCCAGCAACTTAGCTGCAGACTGGCTGATTTCTAAAAATACAGTACAAAAGAAGAGAGAGGGAGAAATAAACCCTTGGCTCAGTAAAAAAACCTGCACTGTGGGTTTTGACAGATTTTAAAAATAAAACTGAGACAAGGTAAATCTGGATTTGAACGTCCTAGTTTTTTTGCAGTTTAATTTGCACACTGACCCTTTAAACTCTGCTCCATGCACTGTAGCCTTAGGCACAGCCACAAGGCATAACCATCCCCTGTCGTGTGACTTCCTCATAGGTTCTAACCTCCCTGCCCAGCCAGTCCTGAAATATCTGGTTATTTTTCTTGCCCCACTATTCGTATACTTTCATATATCCGAACATAACGAAAAGTAGCTGCTACCGCTAGCCCTTTATACATGATGAAATCCATTGGAGAGGTGAAGGTAAAGAAACTCTGTTCCTTTCCCAACTGAAATTCAGACAAAACCAAGTTTTTCAATGAGGTTAATTCCACCCCCCCCTCCCCCAACCAAAAAAAAAAAAAAACAAACAACAACCACCACAATTAAAATTGTTCTGCTTTCTAGATGAAAATAATTCCTTGAGCTATTTATAACCCATTGTTGAAGACTAATGCTATGGTAGAAAGAGAATTTAAAAACATTTTCAGTCAAAATGTGGATCTGAGTGAATCTTAAATCTCAAACTTTTAACAGTCAGGCAGAATATTTATCCAGTAAATATGTTATTTTTAATCTGACACAGGCCTATTCTCTCCTACAAGAAACAAAATAAAAATAATGTAAGCTATAAAACCATTTGAAATTGATATCATTATTTCCTTATTTATATCAGTCTACACCTTCATGAATTATTTATAAAAGATACAGTTTTTTTATTTTTATAAAGTAACTTGTGTTTTCAAACAAAACAGAATTAAGATAACAACTTGTGCTGACCTTCTCAGTTCTATGCCCTATTTGTGGTGCACATTTATGGATTTTCAAGGCCAAAATTGGTAACAGTTCCATTTTCAAGTGGCTTAATACACACCGACCAAAATAATGAATAGCTGTTCCCAGGATTCACATTAAGCTGTGGCAATTAAACAAAAAATCTATGCTCTTGGCTGCCTGAAATATAATCAGCAAGGCCTACTTTAAAACATCATAGTCACAAGCTCAGAGTTTTTTGTAGAATCATGATCACCACCAGCAAAATTGTAGAACCAGTGTTTTGTTCTTACAACTGACAGTGCTTCTCTGATCATGTCAACTTAAACAAACACACACACACACACAAAAAAAAAAAAAAAAACAAAAACAAAAAAACCAAAACAACAAAACCTGAAGTAATGCTGCTATCGGACAAATTGCTGGGGAAAAATAACAACAGACATAGCACAAAATAGAACGTCTTCTTAACATTAATTAAAGCTCTGCAACAAAGAACTTCATTGTGACTTTCTAAAGCATCTGTACATATTCACCTATCTTTATTGCTTGCTGTCTTCTAATTTTACATCAATTCTCTGGACTCCTTAGAGCCATTATCATTCTGTTGGAGTCAAGCCTGGACTCTCATTGGAGACCATGCTCCTGCAGATAGGAAACTGTATTGTTATTTTCAATGTAGAGCTGAGCTTTCATCTGAGCTTGCCAAAAAGGGTTATCAGAGAAATCCCTCCAAAGCCTCATTATTTGTTGGACAGAGAAAGCTGAATCCCACAGTTCTTCTCTGCAAGGTTTGTCTGACATCAGAACGTCTGTCTGCACACTCCAGCAACTACTACTTACATTACTGCTTATAACTCTTTTAAGTAAGTTTTGGGAGAGTTTATGCTGACACGAGTTATTATTTAATTAAAAAACAGCAACTTCCCATTAATTGCCTTTCCCTTTCATTTTCCTTTTGAGACTTTCTTCTTGCCGTGACACTCCTGAAGATGATTCATTGCCAAAACCACTACCTAACCTCAAGGAAAAAGAGAAATGTCTTTCTTTCCCCCCGTATTTATACTTCAATGCAACTACATCTCAAACTCCTTTGTTTTACATACAAGGCATTCATTACTTCAGTAATCACACCCAGAAAGGGGTGATTTTTTAACTATTTGACAAGTTTGCCTGGGATAAGTTCACTGAAATTCAGGTGTTTCTCAGGCCTGATCAAAATCTACCTATAAATGTAAAACATTACAATTCAGGTTCTGGAATGCTGTGGTTAAAATCCCCTAGAAGAATATACTGTGCTGTTAATACATATCAAGTCATTCCTAGGACTTTTTAGTTCTTGTTAATACATATCAAATCATTCCTAGGATTTTTTAGTTCTTTTTCTTTTTTTCACACAGAGAATAATTAAAAGAATGATAGTATCTTTGATACAATGTGTACAAATTTTAGCTACAGTCCAAGGTATGTATGGCCACCCAAGATATTCATGCTCATGGAAAATAAAAATTGGTTCGTGTTCTATACTAATTGCTAACTATGCATCTGTTTTGTTAAAACTAGTGCCATTGTTGCTCTAGAGGGGATATTCCTTTAACTCTTTGGAACACAAACCATGTCTACATGCAGCTGACATATTCAAGAGCAGTCTATAGTAGAAGATACTCTGCGGGGCACCTGCCCTTCAGCCATTTGACTTGCAGACAAAGCAAGTCCACAAAGCCAATAGGTCTGTTCAGCACAGAGCATTGGGTGGTTTCCAGAAGTAAACACTGGCTATGGTCGCAGGCATGGGCAGTGAATTTGCCCTTGAGAGTTCTCACCAAAACTTAATATAGAAAACCCACGTGTCTCCTAGCTTGTGATTTAGCAGGGTCTAACATGGCAGCATCGCTCTTTCAGTGTTCCTTCCTCCCACCTACCTCAGATTCTCAGATTCATGGAGTAAGAAAAGGAAATACTAAATAAGTGATACATATAAAACCATGTGTGTCTGCATGTGTGTGATATTCCACAGCAAGCAGTATTTGAAAAAGCAAAGCAAGCAGAGAAATAACTTAAAAGAACATATGCTGCTCAGATGTTCTCACTACACTATGGTGTTTCCTCCCACTCTCTCTCCCGTATACTGCTGTTCCGTCCGTCCTTTACTTGTTCCTGCTAAGTTTCATATCCTCAAACCACAACATTGCATTGTCTTAACAATGACATTGTAATGCCTGAATTACTCCTCCAATGACTTGTTTCTTCCTCCCATAGTTTCCTCAAAAGACAATGGAGCATAAGTGTATATTTTCCTACTTGAGAAGACTGATCTTTGCCTCTTTGCAGAACATTATGTTTTTAATTTAACTTGGGCTGACTTCTAACAGTTACCTGAAACAGAACCCCGGTATTGCTGATTACCTCAGATCGTTACCTGTAGTCCTGTTGGTACCCTTGAATTTACACTCCCATAGCATTCACAGGCTAACGTGATACTGATGACACTTGAAAGATGTCTAGATCTCCCTTTGTACATTTCATCTGCCTTTCACCACAAGGTTTGGTATTCCCATGCCTTCCCCTCATCAGAGGAGAAATATCTTTTTTCTACATCCTGTTTAGGGTTCTTACTGAATAATGATGTGATTCACTATGAACACTAGAAAATAAAACAGGCTGTAAAATCTATATGCAATACTAGATCTTATTCTTGGCATACCAAAGAGACACCACACATGGGCTACTACTAAAACAAATAATCTGACACTGTATTACCCTGATGTATTCCCCCTGCCCTTCCCTGCCTTGGAACTCATACCATGAGGAATGACCTATCCTTTTACAGTTTCTCTGAACAGTTCAGCAGTTCCTGAAGGCCAGTTATGTTTAGGAGAGGGAGGATGAGGAAAACTTGTCTTTTAGAAGAATCCTGGAAATTAGATAAATTTAGAAGACTTCTAGGAAATGGATGTCTTTGTTTTAGTTTGATTCAGGCTTCAGATTATTGCATAAACTGGAAGGGGGAGTAAAATGCTGGGCGTACTATGGTTTAGCAGAAGGGTTCGGAAATGGTGAAGTTTATAAACCGTGAGAATTCTAAAAAGAAAGCTTTGAAGGGAGGGTAAAGCCCACTAGCTCTTGAAATTTTGAGTGATTTTTTTCTCCGTATAAGTAAAAGTTTGTCACATTTTGTTTCATTTTAAATGAAAGCAAGACTTTTAAATAATCTCAATGCTGAAGTAACAATATTTTTTTTTTTTTTTTTCTGGAAAATGCCAAATATTCCAAGAGTTGACAACACTCAAATCACTTCCTTTCTAGCTGTACCCCAGTGACTAAGATTGAATGTCAACTGCTTTCTGGCTTTATTTTCCAACCAGTTCAACTGTGGCTAATTTTAGGTGGTACAGGTGCAGCATTAAACAATGAAGGACATGATACACAGCAGTCAGTTATGATAAAGAAAACCCTGTGGCACAGTTTTCTGTGCAGGAATGAGCTTTGAATACATATGTTTCTGTTAATAATAATAGTAATAATAACAACAACTAGCAAATAAAGGCTTCAGTAGGGCTTTTAGTAGTAGAATAATGATGTACCTTGAATTTGTTAAAAGTGAAAGTTGCACTTGTTTTCTTAATAGATTTTAATTTTAATATATTTTTATTGCCTTGTGCTCTAGGTCATCAGTCTTGCCTGCTCAGTCCCACCAGTGATAGTTGTGTAGCAAAGTCCAGCTAAAAAAAAGGAGTATCTGCTGGATGATATGACTTCATAAATTTGAAAGCCCAATAGTACAACTGAAGCAATATTAACAGTAGTTTTAGCTATAATAACGCACTGTGCCTTCAGTCTTCTAGAGATGCACGAGCAAGTCAGTATACTTAGGATGGTTTTCTGCTGCTTCAATATGCTTTTTAGAGAAAAAAAAGACTTAACCTGACATTAAGTATCCACTTGAGAGTTCATGCCACATGTTCTTCTTTTCATGAAGCCAGGTGTACTACAGATGCCCTGAGCATCTGTTACCCCTTGTGAAAAAGCCAGCTGGGTATAGTTTGTATCTGGCAAAACTTAAATCTATGCCACTATTTTCCTGTGTCTATTAACTGTCATAGTTCATGGCCAACTGGGAATTTTCAGATGATTTTAGAGTTAAGTTTGGCTCTAAATAGAAAAACATGCTTTCTTCAACTTTCTTCCCATAAGAACTTTGGCATTTGCCATACTTTTTTAGTGCTCAGTAACAAACTTACGGAACACATCCACAATGCCTTTATACCTTATCTTCATTCCTAGTTTGGCCTATAAAGATTCAACACTTTAAATTTCTCATTTTAGCACCTTTTTTCCCCCATTGTATATCTTAGTTATATACTAACTGTGTATTTTAAATCAAATTTCAACCAATAGTTCTATTCAGGAAATAGCTTTAAAACTCTAAATATGCAGAAGACATATAATTGGACTGTCATGAATAAGGCTGTACAAATATTATTTTTAACAATATGTTTCCCAAATCATATTATCTTTCAAAGAAGCCACAGGAAGGAAACAGTATACGGTATCATGAAGTTGAGGAAAAAGTGCATCCATGTTTGGTACAACTGCCTGAGCAAGCATTTAATGCAAATTTATGTGTCATCTTTCTTATTCTTGTCTTTGAGAAAAGTAGTAACATTGGATGATCTTGATCCCCATTACCAGGTTAGCAGAAGATTAAGGCAATACAATCCAACATCTGAAGCTGTTTCATCAATTCTAGAAAGATTATTTGATTTCTTCCCACATAATGATAGGTTCTTATAGGAAAATATTAGCACAGGAAAAAAAGAAGTTATTTGGTATAGGAAAAAAAAAATCCATCAGTCATCCTGCTTATTGATTTTTTTATTCCTTTCTCCAGCCAGTCTTCTCTCTCCTTCAAATCTCCAGTAATTCCTTAAAGCACTACACACACTTTTTCTAAATAATTGCAGGCCTTACAACAACTTATTTTACAGTTTTTTGTGGGTGAAGGTGAGTTTGTATTGTGTACAGGGCCAACTGAATAGAGATTCCTTCTTGTACTCAGTGAGTGTAGATGAGTTCCCCAGGAAATGATGACTGTGGTCTGGAGACCACCCATTTTTTTGTAAGTAATGGAGGAAATTAAAAGAGAGGCAATTATTAAGGCATGGAGAAAAACATATCTTGAAGGCCACAGTTTTATTAATTAATATTTTGATAGTAACAGAATGACATTATTAGTAGTTCCTGGTTTTTTAAATCTCAAAAAGCATTAGTGGAAACAGCACATACAGAATCCTGGGAAAAGACGATTAAGTTATTCATCCTTTAATGAATAGCATGGAGATCTGATGGACCCAGGTTCTCTGGGCATAAGTTATCTCAACTGGCTCCAAGACATTTAAACTTATGTTTCTTTATCTACTCTAAACTTTGTTACAAGTCACCTTGTAATACCCAGTCTTTCCATCAGGTAGAAAAATGCACGCTTGACCTCTCACTGGTGTTGTGACATTCATCCATTTAACTTTACTGGAACTTGGTGATGGAAACTGCTTGTGTATCGCGGGAACACTACTACTGAGAAACTGGATTCTACTTGCAGGGTTTCAAAGCCAGGTATATTAATCTACTGTACTAAATTATTAGTTCTGCAGTCCTGTGGTTCTCTGTCCTCCGCCCCCCTGTCCCCAAAATGATACCATAACATGTTGACACAATAAATACATTACATTTGCTGAAACACTATCAGTGTTTAGAAAAACTGGAATGTGTTTCTTCTGGTTTCTTCAGGTTACACCACATGATTGTAAAGTCAACGCTGTGAGGCTGAAAAACTACAATGAAAACAAAGAAGGAAGGAATCAGAACTCAGAACAGATTTGAACAAACAAGTCATCAAACAGAGACCACAAAAAAAAAAGGGCAATATATTAGATTGTAAAGAAATTCTTTTTTATGATGCAAACTGCTTGTTTATAGTGAGAAAGTTGTTGCTGAGGAATGGCATTCTACCTGCATCGTTTCACAGACAGGTATAGCAATTTACTGTGCTAAATTATTAGTCCTGCAGATGCTGCATCCCCTCCACTGCCCCTGCCGCAGAAGGGATACTGCAATGTGGCACATTAACTTTTTGTGAGATGTTATTTCAATAGCTCTGCAGATCCTCCTCTGATTAATGAAACAACCTATATATAAATAAGTCCTGTTACTGAAATGTCTCATGGCAAGATTTGTGGAATAGTTTATTATAAATGTTGGATACCTTACAACATGGTCCTGAGGATGATTAAAATTCATCTGCACACTTCCACTACACCCCTTTCTCATTCTCAATGCTAGTACCATCTTGTCTGAAGAGAGAGAGAAGAGGAAATGCTCAGTGTAAAGATTGTTAAATGTTTCCAAGTGTTGTATTTTCCCAAACTATCCTACAATTGCTGTGTAGTGAAAACATGCTTTTCCCTTTTTAGTCAATTTAAAATTAATAAACAGCACAGCACTAACAAGGGAACTGATAAATTCACATTGCAGGGTTTCTTCAGACACTAGTCAAATATCTTAGCGTGTCCTGCTCTACAATATATGTAAAGAAAATGATGTAGTATGACAAATCATGACTTAAAAGATAGTGGTTTTTTCTGTAAGCAACAAAGGAGTCTAACAGGTGTCATTAAATGAGAAATCAGATTCTGTTCCCATTCAAGTTGATAAAACTCCCATTAATGTAGCCTCACTAGTGTGGGGGGGAAAAAAAAAAAAAAAAAAAAAGTATTCTTCACCTGCAGAGAAAAAGGAATTAAAAGTTTTTATAATTAATATGTTTTCAAGACATTCCTAAAATATGTATAATTCTCTGAGTATATCTACAACCCTATCCCAGTCAGGTAGAAATCTGGGGCAATGGTAGAGTTTAAACCATCTTGTCTGTGTGCTTACAGGCCTCCAAGGAAACTAAACATTTAATTTGCTTCAGTGGAATCAGTCATATACTAACAACTAAGTTTTAAGTACTTGTAAGAGGATCTTCTGAGTCAAAGCCCATAACTTCTATAAAGGATGGTCTACTTCATATCTATCCAGGGTATTTACTGCTCAAAATCATCAGATTTGCTTGTCAACTGTTGTACTGTTGACTTTTCACCTCTACATTCAATCCAGTGCTTTTGAGGCTTGTCCAGTTTTCTACCAATCATTATCACATAAAATGTGTACCACCTTGTTCTGTTTAAGCTGTACACCTAGCCTATGCATATAATCT
The DNA here is from genome assembly GCA_947846985.1 of Fratercula arctica. Classification (NCBI taxonomy): domain Eukaryota; kingdom Metazoa; phylum Chordata; class Aves; order Charadriiformes; family Alcidae; genus Fratercula; species Fratercula arctica. The sequence continues at coordinate 34,011,871 of CANTUZ010000026.1, forward strand.
CAAGAGATCTGTATTACCAAAGGTGTAGTATCCTCATCACACAAAAAAGTATTCCTGTCTATCTAGTTGAAAAACTTGAATAAAATCAGCCTGGTCATTTTTTTCTCGGAGTGATGACAGAAGATACCCAGAAATGGCTTAATATGTGTTAAAAGAAAGAAGGTGACAGGTACTGCTCACTGCTGACAGACACTGATGCATCCTGCTCTAGAGAAGTCTGCAGAGTTTTCCAGCATTTAGAAAAGTAGGACCTTAGGTGTCAGTAAATTTTATTAGCAAATCTTAGACAAACTTTTAAGGTTTGTACCCTGGGCTTAATTTCTCTTGTAAATTTTATTGTGAAGCCAGCCCTTGCTGTTATAAATTATTTTAAAGTTTTTATTCCATAAAATAGAGAAATAGTTTAAGAACATTGCCCCACATATGGAAAACCACCTCAAAACATCATCTCACAATAAACTTTATGTTACATCTAAACTTAACCTTCATAAATAAGAGAATATACATTGTAGGTAAATGCAAAAGCAAATATTTCAAAACAGTAGTTTCATTTACATTACTTTAGATTCTTGCATGTACACAGAATTGAAAGCAGTCCTGACACATCACAAGTTCTGCAGCACCTGTGTTAAAACAGAAACACAATGATTCCTTTTGAATATTAGCAACCTGCAAAATGCTATTGACCACAAGTAGCTGAATTTCAAAGGAGCTGATTCTGTCCTACTTGCCTGCTACAAAGTTTCGGAAGTGGCCACAGAATTGTCAAGTGTTTATTAATGAAATTTATTTTCAAAATATTTTCTTGACTACTAATTCACCTGTGCTGCATCATCTCTTTGTGTATATACATGTTCTCACGCAGGCAAGCACAAAACACATGCACAGCTTAAGTTAAGTTTGAAGCTTGAGGTAAAACTTTCAAGGTTACTTCTGTTTCCATTAGGAATGCTTATACAATTATGTTACTAGGTTTAAATGAAACTCAGAAATCATCCAAGAAAAGTTTTCTAGCTAAGGAGAAAGCTTCTTTTGTGATTCTGTATTTTAAACTTCATCAATAAAGACTGTGTTTCTTTTGAGCTGTCTAACTTCAGCCTGGCCGAAAATATTTCAAATTAGATTTGAAGAAATTTCCACTCCTTTGTCTAAAGATCTGACAGTGTTTGATGACAGTTGAAACTCCCAAACCCACTTATCTGGACAAATTCTGTAGATTAATTCCTGAAATTAGATTCCTTTTGCAGTCTAAATAAATTAAATTATGCTTTATCATCTCCCCTAAACTGTGTTCTGTTTCTTTGCACTGTCAACAACTTAATCTACTCTTCGGGGCAGTTGTTTTACAGTAATCACTGTGTATGTATACACACCAATAGCTCCCTTACCATATTCAAAGACTTTCAGGATGTGTAAGTAATTAAGGGGCTGATTGTGAAAAAAAAAAATTCTGTGCCTATGCTGTTTATCAAGCTTAGTGGATGATACTGTGGCATTGCCTCAGTACTTCGATTCAAAATAAGAAAATCCTGATAACTTATCTGTACCACTTCCCAAAATGCTTTTGTTTTCCCTCCTGTTCTCCCATTAGAATACCACAGCATCTAATAGTTTTTATTAGAAGAACTAATGAGATCAGAGTTTGAGACCATGCAGCTGCAAGCTGTATTATGTGACAGTAAATTCATACAATTGTTCAAGTTCAACTTTCTCTTTGGGATTTGAGGTTAGTAAAAATGGCAGGAAGAGAGACAGGAATAGTGTAAAAGGGCATCAACTTCTGTGCTTTGTTGGTCTAATAAATTTATTTCAGATGGAATTTTGCTGTAGAGATATGCAACTCAAGGTCAAATCAGTCACGGAATTTTCTATCTCCAGAAAAATAATTCTAGGGAGAAAAGCTTCATGCATGCAGAAGGAAATCACTTCTGTCTGAATGATTTAAAAGCTTTAAAAGGCTAGAATCTAAAATTCAAGCAAATAGATTTTATTGCATCTCGTGTATGTTTAATAAAGGAAATGGTAGCTCTTTGGGAAAAGCACTAGCAGGAAAAGTCTACACAAATTTTATATCTCCCTAAATCATTGATAGGGTATGACTCAGAAGTCCTTTAATTTAAACTGGATGACCTACTCTGCTGCCTAGGCATTGCAAGTGGGTCTCAGTCACTGGGACAAAGGTTGTTCTGGGTTAAAAGGTGTAAATCCAGCTGAATTCATAGAGCCTTCCACACTAGTGTAAATCAGAAATAACTGCCAGTGAGTAAGAGGCCAAATGGCATACAGAGATTCATAACCAAGAACATAATTAGACCCACTGAGAATGCGACATTTTCAAAATAGTTAAGAACAGTGAAATTATGGCCTAATTCTTTGATTTAAAAGAGTCTATAACATTTAATGTTTTATAGGAGCACCACAACTTTGCCCCGATCAAAAGTGAGTAACTGAGCATAATAAGCCATGGCCAACAGGACATTGCAAACAAGAACTGAACGTTGAGTGGTACAGATCATGGATCAACAAGTGCCAGGACAACAATACTGAAATTACTGGAAACGCATAGTGCACTGATCTGGCTGGTGAGCTGAGACAACACCTGGCTATAAACCCCTCCAGTAATAGGTGTTTATTGGAGCGTGCCAGGGAAACACTGGCACATAGATGTCTGACACCACCTAGAAGAAGAACCAAGGTGCAACAGTTAACACATTGGTTCCAAGCCCCTGTGCTGAGCCCACCATGGAGCAGCTGGAGAAATTGCCCTGTTTGCTCCCGGCTTAACTGTGCCAACTCACTGGCAGTCAGTTAACAGTAAGTTTGCATGTGTGTGTCTGTGTAAATCTTTCCCTCAGACAGCCTGTCCCTCACTTGGTTCACTTAATAAACCAAGCTTAGCACAGCCAAATTGTCTGGTGTTCCTTTTTCCCCTTATTGCTTGTGGCAGTTACAATGTGGATTACTTAAAGAAAAAGAAAGAGACTTAGGGGCAACCTTATTCTGGCTGGATCAATAATATAATACTACAGCTCAGCTGGGAGGTGTATATAATGTATTAATATCAAATATCTTGGAACTTGATTGTGTTACCTTTATTCTCATGTAATAATCTGCTATATCTCTGTGTAATTTGCAAAATAAAGCACTGCTTAATGTAACAGCAACAGATCTGGCATTTCATGGAAGGATGTTTTTTTCAGAAAGGCAGTCACAAAGATCCTGAACAAATATCAAAATATCAGTATCTTGCTGTAGAGATTTTTAATCTCTTTAAAAAAAAAAAAAAAAAAAAAATCAGCTCTATTTTTGAAAAAAAAAAAAAACCAACAAAACAAAACTAGTTTCATATATCTGGATCACATTCAGGAATAAAAGAAAACAAATATCTTTACTTCTCCCCAGCACACAAAGATAACATTAAAATTTAAATGGGAATGCTCACACCCCAAAATGCAGAGAACTCTACTCTGCAAAGTCATGTTTCCTCAAAATGTCACTGTTCTACAATCCTTTTTCTTGTTTCTTAGCTTTCATTGATGGCCCTCAAGGCAGCCTATTTTGCTCATGCCCTGTGACCAAACGGTTAGATCTTGTCCATAATACAATGGTTACAGTGCACATTTCCGGGTTAGATACATTACCCTAGCGTAAGAAGGCACCTTTAATAATCCATCTTGAGGCAATCTACCTCAATCAAAATATAAGATCCTACTATGTGCTACTACACTGTACTTTCATGATGGTTTTGCTTGGATTTATACTGGGTTTGACCATTCCTTGGCTTGACAAATCTGTAAGTTCTCATAAACTCACTACAGCATGTGGTGCTTCCAGATTTATAGGATCCCATTGCTGAAGTTCATAAAAGCAATTGTTTCGGGGGGGGGGGGGGGGGGGGGGGGGGGGGAGGGGAGGGGGGCAGAGGTTATGGGCGCACAAATCCATGTATTAACCATCACTGGCACAATATACTGCATATAGCAGGTGATGGATTCAAATGTGCATTAATCTTAAGTGACCTTTCCAGAGAAGGTTTTTGATCACTGTTTGCTTTGGCAAAACTTCTTAGAATTAGTGAAGCTGTTGTATTGTGAATGTTCCCTTCCATAAAAGAGAAACCCTAATAATCTGAAAACAGATATTAATTCTCTTTAATGACCATTTCATTTTCAGGCTGTTTTGTTATGGAAATGTGACTTATGCAGTCAGTTTTGTGTCTTTCTCTTGCCTGAATCCTATTTAGCAATTTCAATCAAATCTGAAAGAAATTTCTCTTATTTCTCTTAGAAATAATTTACATGAATGCCAATTTGGGAAAAGTTCAGGGGATAATTCTTTGAGAGAGAGTGGGAGTGTCCCTACCAGGAGACAAGTGAGTTCAGATGACAGGTTCTTTGTGGCAGCAATGAACTGGGCAGCCAGCAGCCACTTCCTTATCCACTTTCCACACCAAGTGTTGTCCCTATCTAGTGCAAAAGGGTGAAAAGGCATCTGGTTTATCCTGTCTGGGGAGATTAGAAGGTAAAAGGTGCAAATGCATTGAAAAGCAGAGTTGGTTAGTACTAATATTCATAGAAAAATTTTAATTTAAAGATCATTTTGTCTTCTGTGTGCATTAAGCACTTGAATTCTATCATCCTTACCTGACCGGTTTATTCCTGACACATGATGAAGAAGCCCTACTGTATAACAAACCCTCAGATAATGAGAAATGGTATGCTCTGATCACTGATGCGTCGTGTCATGTTGTAGGAAAACATTGAAAGTGGAAAGCTGCTGTGTGGAGTCCTACACATCAAGTCACAGAAGCAGCTGAAGGAGAAGGTGAATCAAGCCAATTTGCAGAGGTAAAAGCCATCCAGCCGGCTTTAGACATTGCTGAACAAGAAAAGTATCCAGTAGTTTATTTCTGTACTGACTCATGGATGGTGGCAAATGCTCTGGGGGGATGGTTAAAGCAGTGGAAGCAGAGCAACTGGCAGCACAGAGGTAAACCCATCTGGGCTGCTGAATTGTGGCAAGATATTGCTGACTGGCTAGGGAAACTAGTCATAAAGGTACATCATGTAGCTGCCCACACACCCAAGAGTCAGACTACTGAGGAACCCCAAAACAATCAACAAGCAGATCAGGTTGCTAAAATTTTCCAGACGTATTTGGACTGGGAACATAAGAGTAAACTGGTTTTAGCTCAGAGGGCCCACGACGCTTCAGGTCATCGAGGAAGGGATGCAACATATAAATGGGCTTGTGACTGAGGGATGGATTTAACTATGGACGCTATTGCACACATTATCCAAGATTGTGAAACGTGACAAAATCAAGCAAGCTAAATGGTTAAAACCTTTGTGGTACGGGGGACGATGGCTGAAATATAACTAGGGGGAAGCCTGACAAATTGTCTGTGACACACACCATCAAACCCACCAGGGGTGGAAGGAAGCACCGAGTGTTTGCAAACCCATCCCATGCCCCATGCCACTGCCTGTAATACTATCCTGAGCCCCTGAGCCTTGAAAAGCAAGTCTTGTGGTGACATGGCACTCCAGAAAGAACTGATGTGGAAAATGGGGCTCTTTTTAAAAACAATCTTTGAAGTTATAGGGCCAAAGAACATGGTGTTGAGTGGGTGTATCGCATCCCCTATCATGCACCACCCTCTGGAAGAATTGAATGATACAATGGACTACCATGAAAGCAATGGGTGTTGGAACCTTTAAAAATTGGGAAAAGCATTTAGTGCAAGCTCCCTGGATAGTTAACAGCTGAGAACCCATCAATTGACCTGGTCCTGCTCAATTGGACCTTTTAAATATTGTAGAAGGAGATAAAGTTCCTGGAGTGTATGAAAGGAATATGTTAGGGAAAACCGTTGAGATTTTTTCCTACTTCAGGCAAAGGCAAACGTATTCGTGGGATTGTTTTTGCTCAAGGACCTGGATATACTTGGTGAGTGATGCTGAAGAATGGAGAAGTCCAATGTGTACCTCAAGGAAATGTAACCCTCAGTGAGAATACTCAGTTGTGAGCTGTATGATGTTAACTGCTACATAATAATAACAACAGTATTCAGTGATTTTTTTCAGGATAACATAGGGATGATGAAAAATAGAGATAGCTTGATGAAGTGGCGTCCAGTGGACATGCTACCTGTGGGCACAAAAGACAATGAATTTCATGACATCTTTCCTGCCCCGAGAGACTGCCAAGATAGATGGAAACCTGTAATTATGAACTAAAAAAACTCCATGGACTTTTGTGTATAAAGAAAAATCATAAATTGGTGATCTGTATATATATAAGTATATATTTTAAGACAACAAGAAGTGGTGATTTGAGCATGACACAAATGGTATGGAATAAGGGATGGAATGTCCAAGTTTGAGGTAAAACAAAACCAATTTTCTGTTCAGTAGTTTTACTTTTCTGTTAAGTGTCTTCTAACTCTCTGAAATTAATGACGTATTTTTCAGACAGTGTCCACTTCTAGGAGGTAAGGTCTGATGTTTATAGTGAATACCAAAGAATGGTATGCAGAGAGGCTCCTGCTTATACTTATTGCTATATCAACTAAGGTCAGCTAACTTTATTGTGCTCCAAGTTGGAGGATCAGAAGCAGAAAAGTATAAAGTTGTTGCATCTACAGGGAGGAGCAGACAGGACAGGTGATCCAAAACTGACCAGCAGTGTATTCCATCCTGCTCAGTATAAAAGCTGAGGGATCAAGCGGGTCAGCCCTCTTTCATCAACGACCAATGTCCAAGGAGGAATCTGTCTGTCTGTCTGTGTTTGGTCCTGATGCGTGCGTTCCTGAATCCACATCTCAAAACTAGTTTCCATCCATCTGTCGCTGAGTCCAGTCTGGGAATTTTCCAGTGCCTGCCAGTGATGTGATTGTCATCCTGGGAGCTCAGGTTTTGTATATATTGTATATATTGTATGTATTTAATTACTTTCTTATTAACGTTATTATATTTTATTTTGATTATTTTATTATTAATATTTCATTAGTTTCATGTCTTTTCAACTCATGTCTCTCTCTCTCATTTTCTCTTCTCTCTGAAGCAGAGAGAGGACAAAGAGGGCAACTGTCTTTCATTCAATGGCCAATCCGGCCCAAACCACGACACTTCGTGTAGTTGTTCCCACATCGCTGAAGTGAGGAGATAATTGAGATATGACATCCCAATTCTAGACATCAAAAATGCTGACTGATATGCTTTCCTTATTGTGCAGACAAACTCAGAAATAACAGAAAAAGACAGCATAGACTCTCTTGTTGACAGGCTGAACCTCAAGCATTAGTATTTCCCATTGCTATCCTCCCACGTATCCCCAAAAGGAAAAGGGCAGAATCCATCTTAGTAAGGTGAAAGAACATCTGGTGTTGAAAATGGGAATATAGATACAAATCTTTACAGGTAACGCTGTATTTCAATAGTTTGCTGGGGGCAAACCATACTTTCAGTGATAAGTCTGTACATTAACTTTTAAGCTCATTCTTTATAAACAAACTGCTATTAATAAAACAGATATTTACATACCAAAGCATGAAATATGGATCCAAATCAGCTTCATGGTTTAAAATTCATTTGTATAATTCATAAATCAGTGACAAACCTAATGAATTAGTCACATAACTGGCACATTAGAGACAGAACTTTAAATTCGGATCCATGTTTTATTTAAAGCTCGATGTGCTATATAAATAAATCATGAAAATGTACTTCTGACTCAAACAGTAAATAATAATGTAAAGAACAGCAGCCTCTAGGAAAAAATGGGGAGGAAGAGTGATTGAATGACCTTGTATTATTTGGCTTGTGCAGGCAAGTGAGAGCCATCGGTAGCATTTTCAGGGCCTTGTTCCTTTCTGCCAGTTTAGAGGATAGCTATATCAATTGAGGTTTGAATGTTAATAAAAGGTTGTTCAGACCTTAGTTTAAGGTAAGCAGCAAGTATGGTCTGGTCTGTATTAAGAATGAGATGGGAACTTTTGCTCTTTAATTATGTGAGTCCTCTCAAGAGAATTTCAAATATCTTCTGTCACAACTGCTCTGTGCTCCTGTTTCACATGTCTTCTGGATATCAAAATGGACAACTCTGTAAGTGGCACAAAAATAAACCCCTCATGGTAAGGCTGCTTGGTAAAAAATCAAAATGTGTTACTTTGAATGTGAACAACTTTGGTAAGAGCTGCCAGATTGAAGGAGTTTTCAAGTGGAATGCAAAAAGGAACGAGATCAATGACATACAAGGGTAGTTTTATTGATTTTGCCATTAAAGGAGATATTTTTACTTCTTATACCATGGCCATATCTAAGCCTCTAATGTGTTCAAAGTTGAAGAAATACTGAAGTTGCATACGTTACAGCTATGAAAGGAAAAAAAAAAAAAGGCCCTGTGAGTGAAGCTTTGTTTTTCTCAATACCACTGAATCTTTCATAGCTTGAACAAAATTTGGTAGCTTGAAGATTCATGGTACCGTTTATCTTCTCTAAGTAACTCCAGACTCACTCAGTGCCAGTTAAAAACAGTGATATGCCTTTAGTGAAAAGAAATGCCCAAGCTCACTGACAATAAGCAATAGCTGCAAGGTGCTAAAATATATATATGTGTCAGGCGTGTGTATGCCTATTCTGCACCTACTCCTAGAAAAATCAAAGTCCCATTGAGATCTCTTGGGAAGATTACTTGGAAGTAGATTCGTGATCTCAGAAAGAACTGCCACAAGTGCTTATTATTTACTCTACTGGGTAATATCAACACCAATCTAAGCATAGTTTTATGAGTTAAAATTTCACTTTAAAAAAAAAAAAAAAAGGTGTATGACATATAGGACCTGCTAACTGGTTACCAGTAGCAGGGCTTTAAGTTTGTTTCAAAGAAGAAACGCCATCTAATTCTATGCTCTCTCAAGTCATTAAATATCCGTTCTAGCTTTAATCATTTAATCTGTGATTCTGAATCTCCCTTCTTCACATATGTGATGTCTCCACAAATTAGAGGAACCATGAAAAACTTATATAAGTATTTATGATAAAAGTGATAAAAGGAAGTGATAAAAGGAAGACTAAGGAAGATGTGGGCCCACTCCAGAAGGAGACAAGAGACCTGGGCACCCCGGATATGGAGAAGGTTGCAGTACTGAATGACTATATCGCCTCAGTCTTCACCAGCAAGGGCTCTAACCACACCACCCAAGTCTCAGAAAGCAAAGGCAGGGACTGAGAGAATGAAGAACCACCTGCTGTAGGTGAAGATCAAGTACAAGACCATCTAAGGAACCTGAAGGTACACAAGTCCATGGGTTGTGATGAAATCCATCCGCAGGTCCTGAGGGAACTGGCGGATGAAGTTTCTAAGCTGCTTTCCATTTGAAAAGTCATGACAGTCTGGTGAAGTTCCCACTGACTGGAAAAGGGGAAGTGTAACTCCCATTTTAAAAAAGGGGAAAAAGGAAGACCCAGGGAACTACAGGTCAATCAGTTTCACCTCTGTGCCTGGGCAAGATCATGGAGCAAATCCTCCTGGAATCTCTGGTAAGGCACATGGAAAATAAGGAGGTGATTGGTGACAGCCAACATGGCTTCATCAAGGGCAAGTGATGCTTGACAGATTTGGTGACCTTCCATGACATGATTACAGCTTTGGTGGATAGTGGGAGAGCAGCAAACATAATCTACCTGGACTTATGCAAAGTATTTGACACTGGCCCGCATGACATTCTGATCTCTAAATTGGAGAGATATGGATTTGATGGATGGACCACTCAGTGGATAAGGAACTGGCTAGATGCCTGCACTCAGAGGGTTGTGGTCAACAGCTCGATATCTAAGTGGCAAGCAGTGACGAGTGGTGTTCCTCAGGGGTCAGTATTGGGACCGGTGCTGTTTAACATCTTTGTCAGAAACATGAGCAGTGGGATTCAGTGCACCCTCAGCAAGTTTGCCAATGACACCAAGCTGTGTGGCGCAGTTGACACGCTGGAGGGGAAGGGATGCCATCCAGAGGGACCTGGACAGGCTTGAGAGGTGGGCCTGTGTGAACCTCATGACATTCAACCAGGTCAAGTGCAAGATCCTGTGCCTGGGTCATGACAATCCCAAGCATAAATAGAGGCTGGGCAGAGAATGGATTGAGAGCAGCCCGCAGGAGAAGGACTTGGTGGTGACGGTTTATGAGAAGCTCAACATGAGCCAGCAATTTGTGCTTGCAGTCCAGAAGACCAACTGTATCCTGGTCTGCATCAAAAGAAGCATGGCCAGCAGGTCAAGGGAGGTGATTCTGCCCCTGTACTCTGCTCTGTTGAGAGCCCACCTGGAGAACTGAGTCCAGCTTTGCAGTCTTCAGGACAAGAAGGACATGGACCTGTTGGAGCAAGTCCGGAGGAGGGTCACAAAGGTGATCAGAGGGCTGGAGCAGCTCTCCTGTGAGGACAGGCTGAGGGAGTTGGGCTTGTTCAGCCTGGAGAAGAGAAGGCTCCAGCAGCCTACAGGAAAATTAGAGAGGTATTTTTTATCAGGGAGTGTAGTGATAGGATGAGGGGTAATGGTTTTAAAATGAGAGAGAGTCGATTTAAATTAGATATTAGGGAGAAATTCTTTACTGTGAGGGTGGTGAGACACTGGAACAGGTTGCGCAGGGAAGTTGTCAATGCCCCATCCCTGGAAGTGTTCAAGACCAGGCTGGATGGACCTTTGAGCAATCTGGTCTAGGGGGTGGTGTCCCTGACCATGGCAGGAGGGTTGGAACAAGATGCTCTTTAATGTCCCTTCTAACCCAAACCACTCTATGATTCTATGATTCTCCATGGTTTTAATCTGCAAATTTTTGTCTTTTCCTTCACTAATTATGGTATAGTTTGTTGTCATCACAATCCAGGAATGCCGGCTCTCAGCTCCTCCTCACAGCCCATAAAACTTTTCCATTAGCAGTCCAGAAGTCCACTTGTATCTTTTTAATCCTCGTTAAACTTCCTGACCTACAGCACATACTGGAGATGAACTTTCTTTTCACTTCTCACAAGCCTGTGAAGATCACATATAAGAGAACTTTATATGCACTCAGGTTGAAGATGAAAGGAAGAAGAGGGAATGAGAAGATCAGGGAGATGCAAAGGCATTAGGTATTAGCTGCTTGACACTTGTAAGCCATGTGAAACCCTTTGCCCTCACTTCACCAGGGTTCTTAACCTTTTGCTGAGGGATGAAGAGGAAAGACGATGTCCTTACATTCAGGAGGAGAACAATTCCCTTGTAACATACAGTAATGATGACTGTCAGCCCTTAGTTATTGTAAGGAAGAATAAAACAAAAGCAAAACCAATATGAAGAGAAAGGTTTAGTTTAGTTTTCAGGACTGCTGCCTTTTGCCTGGAGACACATGCAGAAGTCTGAAAACAATAGACAGAAATCTGTAAAGCACCAGGTCTGAATTTATACCTGTATTTCCAAGGGACCTACTGCTAATATCACATGACTAGGACCACGGATGTTTTCTCTTTTAGATATTAAATGTCTGCAAACAGTAGATAAGGTCTCTGTTCAAAAAAATTCTGTGAGGATAAAATGGAACAATGTCAAACTTTCTGGGTTCATAGCTCTGTTTCCATGGAACCCAAATGCTGGAAAGTGAGACATGGATATGAAACTATCACTACAAATAAGAATAGCAGTTAGATTTTTGTTGCTATTGTATGGTATTTATAACAGATTAAGTACTAATTAACACAAAAGTACATAATTCTAACTTAAATCTTCAAAAGCTACAAAACTGAACTTTCTTGTGCTTTTTTGATTAATTCATTTGATCTAATCATGAGTACCTCATATCCCTGAAAGGAGAGAGGAAACACAGTAAGACTACGTATAGAAACTACTACATATGGAAAAAAAACCTCCAAGACTGGAAATGAATTTAAGAGTTTCTGCACCTCAAGAAAAGTACTTTGCTAACAATGCACAGGTAAGCACACCACATGAACAGCTGAAAAAAAGAGGCAAAGGAGTGCTGTAGCAATTGTATAGCTATAAAAAAAATTCATCTCGAGGAGTAATGAGCATTTATCCAATTTTTGGAAATGTCTTTTCTGACACTTCATTTGTACATAAAATAATGTTTAAGGAAGCAAATTTTTAAGGGGCACCAAATTTATATGATTAGGCTGAAACAAAGACTGTAAGTGAAAACAGGAAGATCCTTAAGAGTTGAAATTGGTTAAAAAGCATTGGGCTTGAATCATCTCAGACACAAGACTGTTTCAGTTGGCAAGATAGTTTAGGCCCTCAGACTTTCTGAAGAGCTCATCAAGTCACATTCATGTCTTCATATGTCTTGACAGAAGCTTCGTGAGCTATACATGATAATGAATAGCTGATTAACCATATATTGCTTAAGACCTATCTGGTAAAATCATGAGTCATCTGTTTGAAAGAATGTGTTCTTATGTCCGTCTGCTTTATCAGTAGTTAGGCCACTTTTTTCTCTAAACTCCTCTTAGACTTCTGATCCCTCAAGCAATTAGACCTAGAAGGCTGGGGAGGCAAGTGACTGAAATGAAAGGACCCAAATTGAAATGAAAGAAATACCATTTAAACTTGTATCAGGCATAACTGTCAGGTTTTGGTAGTGGATGAGGGGCTGTAGTGGTGAACTGTGCAGAAGGAGGTCTGGGGCTGCCCTGAGCCAGTCACAGCCTATTACACATAGCTCTGCTATGGACAAAAGCAACACACTGCACATCCAACTGTACCCATCAGAGGAACATATGATGCATCTGCAAAAATATGTTTAAGGAAGGGCACTAATCTTTAGAGAAGAGAAAATGACATAGACAACACCAAGGCAGGAGAGACACCTGAGCTGGGGCAAGGGGAAAACAGAAAGATGCCAGGGTAGGAGGGACAACATCTCACAAGAGACATTTAGAAGAAAAGAAGAGATGAGATTTCAAGGAGAGAAAAAGAAGGGCAGCAGAGTAAGTCTTCTGAGCAAGGCTGGAGGAGTAGCCCAAGCAGTCAGGAGCAAAGAGAGGCTCAATCAAGGACTAGAGCAGAGACACCTGAGAAGGACTAGACCAAAGATACACCTGAGCATGGACTAGAGCAAAGAGATAGCTGGGCAGGGGCTAGAGCAAAGAGACAGCTAAGTGGGGGCAAAGCAAAGAGACAGATGAGAAGGACTAGAGCAAAGAGATGCCTCAGCACAGGAAGGTTCAAAACTGGTGGGGTTTTTCTGGTCTATGATGACATAGGAAAGACCTTTTTTACTGAGGGCAAACAATGCAGATCCCAACTGACCACAGTCCTGAATAACATGATCTGGTTGGGCCCGACTTTTTCAGGGGACTAAACTATAGAATTCAGTGGTGCTTCCAGCCCCTGCTGTTATGATTCTGAGACATTAAGGGTTTGTTACCAACTTAGCCACAGAAAGTCCTTCTTTCCAAAATACTTCACTAATGGTTTTTTAAAATACTTCTGACAGTTCCCAATACAATTTCAGATTTGTAGTAATTGGGAAATACGTGAACATAGTCATGAACAGGGCAGTTCCTGTTCTGCAGACCTTCCTATTTGTACCTCTTATTTGTCAGAAATAACATTGTTAAGAGACCTGAATGGCTACAATCAGGTAATGTGGAGAAGTGGGAGACAGAGACCATTCAATATGCTGGGAAAGGAATGGCTAGAGAAATGTCACAGCATTATTGTTTAGAGAGGATATTAATGCTACATACTATTTACTTCAGCTTATCAAGCACTATCAGATCTGGATGAAGTTTCAATGGTAAAAAGAGAGAAACTGAAATAGGTTGTTTCTAGCCAATGTAGTCACCTCTAGTATCCTAGAGCCTGTTGGGAGCAGAAAGGTTCTGTGAGCCTTTGGAGAAGAGGACAACAGTAATATCCAGGAAGGCTAAGGCCTGATGAAAGGGTATCAGATTAAAAACAATTTCCCAAATGGGCAAATTCCTTCAAAAAACTTGAATTAGTGGAGAGAATCTGAAGTCAGGACTTGATTAAAAGATAGGATTATTGCTGAAACTAAGCATGTTGGATATAGCTGACCATCCTATGTCTCCTTTTTTATGGGGGCTACCCTCCTATTTCTTAGTCCCTTTCCAGGACTCCACATAGTTCTTAAGTTATCCTGGTGATTTTCTTTATAAGCATAAAGAAATATTTACCCAGATTAAGTTTGATTTGCTATCTGGTTTTTTGTTTGTTTGTTTTTTGTTTGGTTGGTTGGTTGGTTGTTTTTTTTCTACCATGGCTTGAGAGTACCATGCAAACTAATACGGCAAACAATAGTGTTTTAGATCATATCTTGTCTTGGATACCCTACCTCAGACAGTCTAATGAATACCTCCCTCTTCTGCTGCCTAACTGTTCACTCAAAACTTAAGGAAAGAAAATTCACTGATTTAAAAATCTGCTGAGTGTTTTTTGAGTTAGGCTTCTGGTAGTTTCAAATAAATTCAGAGAGAAAAATTAAGGCTACTGACATTTACCACTAGAAAAATAAAACACCATATCCATATTTCACTACTTCTTTCCTAACTTTCAGCATTGCTGCATTGCTGCTTATGCAGCAGATTGCAGCATAAGCCTAGATAATTTTTATCTTCCAATTAATTTAACATAAAATGTAAGCAATTCTAGGAACAATCTCACACAATCCTCTAAATAATGACTGAATACTCCATACATAAAACATGTGCAGAATGACACATGGATTTAGGATTCCAGTGACTTTTTCATTAGCTGTTTATTACTATCCAGACAACATTTGTAATTTTATTATAGTTTTAACTATATACTGGTCAAACAATTTCAAGTAATTTCTCATGACATGTAACACTCCTAAATTATTCTATAGTTCTTTTTTATTTGTTTTCCTTAACAAGGAATTTATTATATCACAGAAGTCTCTTATCACTATCTTAGTTTGTTTTACTGTTTAGTTTCAATAATCAGCTTAGACCAGTATGTGATTCATGTTATCAGACTCAGGAAGCGTTTCTAAAGCCTTTAAGCATAGTATTGCTGAAAAAAACAAGGTACAGTTTAAAATGACTGCAAAGATTAATCTCTCTATAAGCCTTCAAATCAATAGTTTCGATTTCAAGTTAAGGCTTTATTTATCTGTGTTATTTCATTTAGTAAAGATCTACCAATAATCTAGCAGCAATACATAAGCATATACAGATAATAGTATCAAGTAATTCTTTTCTTCTTTCTAGTATAATGTTCTCTCCAGCGATCTGAAGGTGACTAGTCCACGAAGTAGTGAAATTTTTCAGCAGAAAAGTCATATTTGTTTTAATCATCTTAAATAGTCACCTAGTTAAACACTTTTTTATGTTCCAGAGGTTGTACTTTCAGTAATAATTAGTAATTAGTACAAGAAAATTATCATCTGTACAAATGAGCTGTTCTATTGATGTGAATGGCAGTCACGTCCCATTGCACTGTTAGAATCATAGAATGGTTTTGCTTCAAAGGGAACTTTAAATATCATCTAGTCCAACCCCCCTGATATTCATTGAGCAGGTTGCTTAAAGCCCCATCCAACCTGATCCTGAACACCTCCAATGGTAAGGCATCAGCAGCGCTGGGCAACCTGTTCCAGTGTCTCACCACTCTCATCATAAAAAATCTCTTCCTTATATCCAATCTAAACCCATGCTGGTTCAACTAAAAAACATTGTCCCTTGTTCTGTCACGACAGGCCTTTGTAAAAAACCTTCGTTCATCTTTCTTATAAGTCTGCTTTATATATTGAAAGGCCACAAGGAGGTCTCCTCAGAGCCTTCTCTTCTTCAGGCTGAGTGACTCCAACTTGCTCAGTCTTTCTTCATAGAAGAGGTGTTCTAGCCCTCTGATCATTTTTGTGGCCCTTCTCTGGACCCGTGCTGAGAATGCATGTTTTTCTTGTATTGGAGACCACAGAGTTGGACACAGTACTCAGATGGGGTCACTCCAGAGTGGAGTAGAGGGGCAGAATCACCTCCCTTGAGCTGCTGGACATGCTTCTTTTTATGCAAGCCAGGATATGGTTGGTTTTCTGGGCTGCAAGTGTGCATTGCCAATTCATATCTTTTTTCATCTACCAGTATCCTTCTCTGCAGGGCTGCTTTAAATCAATTCATTACTGACTCTCCACTAATATTTGGAAATGCTCAATAGGTTGCCCAGCAATATTATGAATGTCAGCCCTTGAAATGTTCAAGGTCAGGTTGCATGGATCTTTGAGCAATCTAATCTAGTGGAAAATGTCCCCACCCATGGCAAGGGGGATTGGACTAGATGATGTTTAAAGGTCCCTCCCAACCCAAACCATTTGGTCATTCTGTGATTTCCCTGACTTAGATGCAGGACATTGCACTTGGCGTTGTTGAACTTTATAAGATTTACATGGGCCCACTTCTCACTCTTGTTGAGGTCCCTCTCAAGCCTGTCAAAGTCACGTGTCTCACATTACTGTAGCATACTTTTCTTCCTGTGATACACAGACAGAAAGTATAGAAGTTCTCTGAAGTAATTTATCAGTTGTATAGGTTATAAGGTCAGCACACTGGTTTCATCTAGTTTGACCTTTTGTATAACACATGCTTTAGGAGCTCTTCACATCAATTCTTATTTGAACTGGAGTTTCACTTTCAGATAAGAATTTTGTCTTGGTTTAAAAATTACTCATGGAGAATTTGTCACATATCATCTAAGTTCTTCTGTTGATTAACAATGCTAAATGAAATGTGTTTTACTAATGTAGTAAATTTGTGTAAATTTGGCTCAAATTCAATTAACTAGTTGACTAATTTTCTAATATCGTATTTGTGTTTAGGTAAGTAGTTACAGAATTTGCTCACCTCCATATTGTCACTTATGTGCTTCTTACACATTCAAGGATTCTGTTCATATCTGTATTCTAAACCTTTAAATTTTCTTCTGAGTCTTTGTGAATTTTCTCCACTAATTATGGCCATCACACCTGGAACTGATATATCCAAGAACAGTCCCATCATTTCAAAATAGAGAGATAAGAGAATCAACCTATGTCTACCAAGACTGTTGCTTATACAAGCAAGGGTTACAATATTTTTTTGGGCAAGTCGGCATTTGTAGTCAGCTTTTAATTGGTTACCTCCTAATCTTTAAGAGTTACTGCTTCACAGGCTGTAATCCCTCACTATAAAAGAATGGCCTATGTTCTTCAGTCCTACATGTAGATCTTGCATTTAGCTGTACTTGACATGTTTATAGATTGACTTGATTTCCTAATTTTCTCCTTTTTTCCTGACAATCCTTGTGTCATTTATAAACATTATTAATGGTGATTTACCATTCTCCTGTATACCTGTGATAAAAATATTAAGCAGTGAAAGGCCAGAATAAATATGCAGGATTCCAATGGAAACATGTCTGCCTGGTGTCTGTCCATTTGACTTCACATGTAAATCTGTAAATAATCTTGCTGTGTCTGCAATGTTTTTCAATATGTGTGACAATAAAGGGTCGCAACATGAACAAACAGAGGAACCCTAAGGTAAACCATTCATTTTCTCAGTTGCTGATACAAAATATTATTAAACTAGTTACTTAGATGACATAATCTACAGTCAATACGCTTGAGATGAACTATAGTAGTGCAGTGGCAAAAATCTTACATTTCTTACTATGTTAACAGAAATAATTTCCTCAAACCAAGCAATCACAATCAAGTTACTGCTTTAAAAGTGAATAAATAAAATCATCATTATGAAGCAGAATAGTTCACAAGATTTTTTTTTGTCTTGTATATTTTTTTTACTTAATTTTTTTTTTACTTAATTCAAATTTGATGAAGAATTTTTCTAAACTGAACTTTTTCATACTTGCAAAGCATGTCCAAAAGAACTCTGAAAATTAGAATTTATTTATTTATTTTCCTAAAATAAAGCTAATGTGACACTTTACACAAAAACCATATTAAGCTCTCAAGGTCCTATTTGTAGTAGCAGTTATTTTCATACTTTAGAGTCACCTTAAACTGTATTTGGATATATGTTACATGTTGTAATTGCTATCTGCTTCAGAAATGTACTTTTCTCTGGATATTATGGTACTGAATAAATTATTTGCAATCACCATTAATCCCAGTACTTCAGGTATAAACTAATTGAAGTATACCTCTTCAATCAGTTTTTGGTAGATTACTGCACAGACATAAAGCAGACTTTCTGATATCATATAATCAGATATAAATATAGTAATGCATAGAATATTTTTGCCTGTGTATGGCAATTCATTTGTTCAATTCAATTTGAGATCACCACAGATGGAAATGCAAGTGGCTGATAGCATTTTGTTTAGCTGATTTTCTATTTGTCAGGGCACAAGGTAATTTTTTCATCATTCCTAACATCACAAGCAATTTTAGTAATGAGGGACTTACTAATAAACTTGCAGCATGTAAAATAAGCTTTGAAAAGAGTAAAAAAAAATTTTACTTCTGGTCATGAATAAAATTTTGTTTTCTTTTTGTGTTAAAAAACAAGATTCCACTTAATTATATAACCTAATTCACCTCTATATTCCTCTGGTTTTGTACTATGTAAATTACAGAAATGTAAATCTTTAGTAATTTGATCACGACTGAGGCTCTGTAAACCAAAAAGGACTTAACAGATAGTATTTTTGTAACCAGAGTGCAAAGAAAGATAAAAGGAGATATTTTGCTTCCCCTGGATGAAAAGGAAAAGATATAATCCTTTGCTTTTCTTAGCACAATGACACCTTTTTCACTTGTCCTTTGTAACAATTTTTCAAGGGTGAAGAAGTTAGGCTGTGCTTTGAGGAGGAATACAGCACTCCAAGTACTCCAAATAATAGTTTGACTGAGACACACATCTGGACTGCACAAGTACCATTCACTCAACTGAACTATGTCAGACAGTATACCAGCACCACCTATTCAATAGTTCATATGCAGCGAGTACATATTTCAAAAATCCATGAAAGTCAGTATGATTTAGAGATCTGGATAAGCCCCTGTATAGAGAGTGGCCATTGAAATTGTACAGCCTGCTTACTAGGCAGTTGTGGTTAGTATTGTCAAATAGTTCAAGGTAATTACCATACAACTTCAAACATTGAAAAACTTACTCAGAGGATTAAAAGAAGAAGAAAGAAATCAACACGCAATCAATCTACAATTTCAAGGCATTTGCAATGTTTTTATTTACATGGACAATAGCTAAAACGCAGTTATAGATTAATTAAATGGTTGTTTATATACTCCTGTTAAGCAGTGCCATTTTCCCTGATATTATTTACAGTGGTTTGGTGTGTTTGTTGTGGGGTTTTTTTGTTCTGTTTTTCAATAAGGTGTGAATGAATAGTGTATTATTCACTGGCGTTGCATGTACGTCTGCCCAATTTACACAGAGATATGTATCCATGTAGATATGGACTTGTAAGTTGCCACTGGTTTCAGGTTATGTATTCTCTGCAAGGGAAACAATGTCTACCTACATTAAAGAATTAGCACACTGAAAAACTAACAGCGTTCTGACATCTAGTCTTTGTACATATAACACCTAATCACCTGTTTTAGTAAGAATGGCTAGATAGCTAGCGGAGAGGGAATCCCAGAACATAACAGGCGAGGATTACTCCTGAAAAAGTAATGCTCTGAGTACAACTTTATTTCTCACCTCCAGAGGTTTGTACCAGAGGGTAGACCTGACATTTCAGCCTTTCTCAGGAGAATAGTTTGTATTCAGTAAAGAACACAGCTTAATTTTTTTAAAGACACTTTTACTTCGTAGTAATTCCTGATAAAGGTCATCTGTGTCTGAACCATTACCCCCATTTGCACACGAATGATGTGGAGATAAAGCAACAGACATCAGTCAGGTCTTCTTGTAGTGTCCAGAGACATTAAAAGCAAAGATATATGGGAGAAACCTTTAAATCTAGAGATGCTATAGTAATATAAAGTAAGGAAAAAATCACATGGAATTACTTAAATAAGTATATATAGCATAGAGGAATATTATACATAAATATATATATATTATATACACATTTTTTATATATGTGTGTGTGTCTATATATCTGTGTGTAATATTTGATTTGAGACCTGTTCAGATTTTATTTTGATTTACATTCATAACTTCATTTTCTCCATGGTACTACCAGAGTAATAGCTGATGGCTATCAGACAGTGAAAAAAATTAACTTTTCAGACAATTTATAGTACGTCTAAACTAAATCTCTGAGCTGCTAGTACCTATTTCTCAGCATTGATGCTGCACTGTACATTTTACACAAAATTTATCAACAGAACAACTTTTGACATTTTCTCTATACGTTAGTCACATTGTACTATGGTTTAATTTTATGTCCCAAAATAAAGATTACAATTAACGTACTGGTTGTTTACTGTTAACACTTATGTCTGCATAATCTCTGATATCTTCCATGCACTAGAATTTAACTTGATTTCCAATTGCCAATCTAACAGTAAACTACAAATATGTCATGTATATATTTGTCCCAGTTACTTCTATAACTTCATATATCTTCTACCCTCTCAGTAGGCTCTAAATGCTTAGCAATTGCCTACATTCTGTCATTCTGTGATTATTCTTTGGAACACAGATGTATACATACATAACCTGTATTTAAAAAAAAAAAAAAAAAAAAAAAAAAAAGAAAAGAAAAAAACAAAAAAAACCAAACCAACCAACCAACCAAAAAAAAAAAAAGTGCTTCAAGATTTTGGATTTTGTGTGTGCATGAGAAGGAAGTGTATTTAGGACAGAAATTAATGATTAAACAGCTGAGAATTCTGCCTTATTATTTTTAAATTAGTTTCTCTCCAGCTTATTCTTAGGTGTGCAGGACAGCATGACAAAATGTGGGCTGTCACTCACTGTAATTGCTCAGTTTTGTTTATAATTAAACTGAGGTGTGCATGGAGGATCCTATCATTTGACTCTTTAAAATGCTGTTTGTCAAAGGAAAGTGAAAATTCCCACTTATCTGTCTGTAGCCTTCAACATGATCTCATTATCACAAAATCTCATGATCTCATTGATATTCTGGAGAGCAAGGAAAACAAAATGTGTCACAGCTATACTATCAGTATGAACCTGAAGATTAAAAATGGTTTTTAACTGATTACTTTGGTAATGACGGAACATGTACATGGGCACTTCTACGCATCCTTTTTCCAGTAGAGGTACCTCTAGCAAGGAACTGTAGATCCCATGAGAATCTTGATTTTCATTAAATTGCTAACCTTTTGCTGTTAGGTATTGAGATTCATGTGATAAACAGGTTTTGGAAACCAATTTTCATTTTAATCTAAAGCACTGCTTAACAAGAGACATATAATTAAACATCTGTACATTTCTAAATGGCAGAAGAGCGTGACATCAATGAAACCAAGCCTTATTTGGAAATGAGTATAGCATTGCCTTTACATCAGTAATTTAAGAACAAAATTAAGCATTCAAAAGACCAGCATTTTATGTAAACAAACAAACCTCTAATGAAGAAAAATGCCAAATCTAGTCCTCAATAAAGAATCATGTTGCATTAATAGACTTCAAACTTTGGAGTCTGTCTTTGCAGGAATGAATATTTACCTTACCCCAATAAACAAATATATATGTATTTCACACATTTGTATGATGTCTGGGCATCATACAAATAAGACGAAATGCATCACTTAAGAACCTATATGAAGCAGAGGTATATCATCACTTGATTCCTTTCTTAAACAACAAACTATGAAATTACCACATGGGTTAGGCTGCCTGTTATGGAAAAAAAAGCTGCTGAATTTCAGTCAACATTTTTCAGCAAAATTTCTTCTTTCTTCACTCACCCTCCATGCTTTTGCAGAAGACCTGCAAAATCATCCAAAAGAAGGTCAAAAGAAGGTCTAAAATATTTATCTTTGAAATCTATAGAGTCCATAAAATATTTTATGGGAGATAAAATAGTAAGTATTCTGAAAGTGTGAAAACAAACCTATGCACAGGGTCAACCCAGCATGCAATCTTTTTTGTTACTTAGTGACTTCAGTGATGGCAAGACTCCAGCTCTGGCCACCTACACATTTAATAAATGCTCACATATTTTGAAATTTTATTTTAGTTAATTATAGATATACTGCTTCTTCTTAAACAAAAGCAAAATAGAGAAATCCCACCCTAGCTCTAAAAACAGATATTACAATGAACACTTCAGTGACAAAGACAGGACAGATGTTAACCGTCAATAGGAGGCATAATCGCAGTTATTCACCATGTCTTCTATAATAAATCATTTAAAGCACAAGGACTTTTTGTGCAAAGAGGTGGAAGTGGAGATGATTTGTGGTGCAATCAGAAAGCAAAAGAGGTTTGGAAGCAGCAGAAAGTCACTGAAAAGATATGGCAAGACATCTTGACCTGGTAACAGTCCCTGTTATGATTCCAAAATGTAAACATACATTCACAAGCACACAAACATATACATGCCTGCATTAACTGAAAACTTGATGCAAGACTAGTGTTCATGAAGCTCTGCCGTTTGTCTGTTCCCAAAAAGTTGAACTTGGATTTGAGAATCGGGTTCTTAACTACAAAAACAGACGGGATGTAAATATTGTTAGGTGGTGCTCCATGCCAGACTAGCTAAGTTACAGTAAGTGAAAGTCTTGTTTAAATACAGTTTGGTCATGTCCCTGAGGTTGCATTGTTCTTTTAACTGAACTTCCAGATTTCTCCAACCCTAAGTGCGCTGGAGTCCTGCCAGCTGACTTACATAAGGCTGGCAGGTAGAAAAAGAACAAGTGAGTAGCTGATTGGTTGGCATTACATATTATTCTGTGGGCCAGGTTCTTTATACCCAGAAGTCATCATTTGGCTGATTAAATTCTGGCCTGCAGTAAGACAGCCCTGAGTATCTTCAAGCCAAAAGCATAAAGAAGAACTACTGGCTGACTCCTCCAAATTAAGCCTGGAGAGAAAAGACTAGTCTATGTCTCCAAAACTTAAAAGGTACAAAGAGAATAATACCAGCAAGTGGGTCTAACTGGAAGATGTCCCATCAAAACCAGCCAGTTTGCAAAGACAGGTGGTAGAAAGGAAAGTGGATGGGTGCTCATTTTCAACATTCAGAATTTGAAAAAGAACTATGGCTGCAATGCTTGGCAACATCTGTTAATCCTAAAAAGATTATGGCTGTGCTGTGCTTTGTTCAAAAGTGACAGTGTATGCATGTGCACTCTCCTGACTCTGACTCAAAGGTCTAAGAGGAAGTGGACTTCAAAGGCAACTGTAGACTCCAATTAAAAGAAAAAAAAAAAAAAAAAAAAGGAAAACAGAAGTGATACTGTCTGAAATAGGATGTTATATATCAGGGTTTGGGTTTTTTTAAAGCCACTACTCATTTGGCAGTACCACTGTGCTTGGATATTTTACTTCAGACCCAATAATAGTCTAATAATAAAATAATGCTTTTTAAAAACCCTGCTGACACTTCACCTGTGAAAATCAAATCTCATACTAGGTGTCATAAGGTATGTACAGAAAAATAGAAATATTTCAATTCACTAGATTTAAAATCTTTTGAAGATTTTAAAACTAAATCCATCGTTTTAGCAACATTTAGCTACCTAAACAATGAGCCATGAACAGGTTTGCTTTAGGTTCTCTTTCCTGCCAATGGAAAAGATAGACGTGTCTCTAGAGGATGTTTCAGAATTCTGCAGACTAAAATAGAGAGAATGCCAAGTATGTTATCAATAGTGCTACCAAGTCAACAGCATGCCAACTGTCTAGACAGTAGCTATAGTCAATTTTTGATGGATGCCATGTAATAGTTAGGATGTTAGATAATGCTGAAAGAACAAATGTGAGTTTATAAACTATATTTAAGAAGTACATCCCATTTTATTTCCCTTCTAATTCTAGACAAGAGATCTAAATTTCACTGTAAACTAAAACTAAAAAGAAATACGTATGATTGGCTTCATTTGGAATAAGAAGCTAAATTCAGTCTTTGATTGTATTCTTCCAACTGACATTTAGAAGATGCCTTTGGCATCATCAGTTAACTTTCCAGCATAAAGCATGCAGTAAAGTAAAAGGGTAGGAATTCTCTGATCTGCATTTATGGATAGCTATTTCTTTTTGTCTTCAGTATGAGGAGAGAAAAGTTCAAGGAAAATGGTAAATCTGGTTGCGCAGGTAACCGTTTCCATATTTTCAGTCTGTGCCTATGATCACCCATGGATTAAGTGTGTCCTTCTTGCAGTTTCTTTCCAGCCTACAGCTAGGATCCCTTCAACCTTCTGCTCAGCAATGAGCAGAAGAAGTCCTGGCTTGTCATACTGAGATCGTCAATGAAAAACAGTTGTCTTAAAAGAGCTCTGTGTTCTTTTTCCTAGTTTCCTTAAAGTACTTGCTCATCAGTGTTTACTTCAATCATGGCAGAAAGATCTCAAATGGACGAGGGAGCATGCAATAACCCCTGTGTTCTTAAGGGAGAAATTCTTCCCCTGCTATTTTTCTACTGAACTCCTGACAGAGATTTGCCCCTCTGCAGGTCTGATAGCCAGAAGCAGATGCCTTAAAGAGGCCTCATAACCTAATTTACATCCCTCCCCTCACTTTAGGACTATTTTGTCAGCGGTTCCATCTCCTTCCAACTACTTACAATAAGTGGAATGCCTTTCATTACTGCAACTTTTTTTCAGATATTGGAGAAAAGAACATTTTCCTGTATGACATGTTTCTGGTACAGCTGTCAATCAAAGTACTTTATTTCTATATAAAGCAGCGTAATGAAGGGGTTTTTTTTTCTTTTCTTTGGCTTTGCTTGTATTTTTGATTGTGTGCTTTGTTGATACCATGTATTTTTAAACATCTCATGTTCTGTTACCTATGCTGACAGCTGATAATGCATGGGAATTATAAACCACTTACATTCAAGTTAATTTTTCTGAATCAATTTTGTATCAATGTTCCTAGTGTAAGACTAATGACTACATTAGTCATTTTCTCTGATCTGTTGTCTTTCAAAAAATTTCTATTAGGTAGTTTGGAGAATGTGGATTTATGAATGTGCATTCAGCACATTAAATCTCAAAATAAAAAATGTGAACAAGTTGATGGTAGTTGATATATAAACAGCTGGCAGAGATAATAATTCAGGAGCTAAGAACTGATGCAGGGAAGGGGTGGGTTTTTTTGTCATTCTAGCAAACACAAAGCATGTTTGCATTTTGCTTGCAAGTCCTTATACCAAAATAAACCTTAGATCTTATGTTCAGAAGAGACATATTTACAAAACCAAATAAGTGTGTACTGCCTCACGAAGATATTCAGAGCATTGTTCCAAACCGTGTTTCAGTCTTGATCTTTTTGCAATCAAAATATAAATAATAAGCTAGCAACAATTAGTAATAACACAAGAATCATAAAATACCATAAAATCCATGATGAAAACCCTTTTTATCTATGAAGGTTAGATGTAATGCCATGCAGACAAAGATTTCCCACTGGCTGTGTTTAGATCACGGGTATCAGCATACTAATGCAACCCACACCCAGAAGCAAAGGTTGGGTGAGCACATTGCAGTGTTCCTGATAAGCAGTCTAACCATGACTGCAGAGATCTGGATCAGACTATGTGTGCAGTTGGACGCAAAATGAAAAGTCCTGTAAAATGTGTATATATCAGTTCAGACTGGCATTACCTTAAGCTTCTTGTTCAGAGATTCTGACGCTGTCCAGTAACCCAGAAAGGAAAACTACTGGCATAATAACAAAATCAAAAAGCTTGCTGGTAATTCTTTATCATTTTGAGTTGTGTCATATGAATAGTTTTACACATGTAAATATATAAATTGTTATGCTTAATCATGCATCATTTGAAAAAACTCCTCAAGCTGGACAACTGGTAGCAAAGAATAAATGCTGTCCTTGAGCATATATAAAATGCTCTCCTATTTGTTATATCTCATTGGGACTAATTTCTTCCAAATACAGTGGAATTTAGGCAAGCAGTTCCCAGATCAAAATTTTGTCTGAAAATAAGAAAATAAAAATATAAACAATGAGGTTTTCTCAAGATCAACAGTTTTGGCATCAGAAATTTTCTATGCATAAGAAGACTAACCACTGACTTCCACCTTGTCCCTTATGCCTTGAATTTCTCAAGTTCTATGCCTCACAGAGAATGGGATCTGCAGAGAAACAGTAATAAAAATGGTACTGAATATTGAGATAGATTCTCTGTGTGAATGCAAGATTAATGTGGCAAACCAAAGAGATGACCAGTCTTCTGTAGAGCTTGCCTTGTGGAAGACAGATTCTATGGGGTATATTATCAGTACTGGAAATCTGTAGCTTTTTCCTTGTGTGTTATATATGTGTTGGCATATAAAGAGATCTTAAGGTTTACTTAATACTTGACCACTAATTCTATTCATGTTTGTCTATCTGTTTATTACTACAATGGCCACAACCACTTTGACCTCCTCCTGACTTCAGCTAGCACTTTGCTTAATTTTCAGAAAATGGAGGTTGAATTGTTTCAGTTTAGGCACACAGAGAAATAACAATACTCAAAATTAAATTATTTGTTTGAAATTGAAGTTGAAGTCATGCTTTCTAGGAAGACCTAAGAGTAGCTCCTTTGAAAGAGCTTTGTACTTTGCCTTGAACCTCTTTCATGCATTAATACTGTCCTCCTTTTTTTATTAGTTAAGTGTATTAAGTTATGGTCACCTAGGGATGAGATCTTTCATCTATTTTTTTGCTTTACCAGAAAACACGATGAATTCATTGTTGAAGAACTGCCTAGAGAATTAGCAAGAGATACTTCTTATATCTTCTGTAATTAATTGCTCCAATATAAATAGATTTCTTGCTTTATTTTCTACTCTTGCACTGACTATGCTTTGCTTTTTATGTTAGCAAATCCATGCATGCATGACAAGCTATACCTTCCACATGGTGTCATTCATAATTTTAAGATGTTTAGATATTACAGCTCAGCATGTGAATCCAGTCCTGACCTAGATCCAAGCTCAAATGGAAATAATGAGATAACTTCTTTATTGGCAAACAAAACATGTTTTTGTTTGTTGCTGGACTCTGGGGAGCTTTCTGAAGGCAAATACAAAGCTACAATCACTGTCACTGGCAGTGAAGGGAGGGAAAAGAGAGGGAAGGAAGGAGAAGTAAATTATGTATTTAGCTGAAAGGATTGAAACATCAGGGATTGTAAAAGAAAACCTTTTAGTGCTGACAACTTTCAAGCCCTTTCTTCTTTTCCATTCAAGTGTATATGTGTGTGTGTGTCAGTGTTTTATAACAGAAAGGCTTGGTCTCGGAAAAAAAAAAGCAAACAAACCCAAAACTTGTTCAGATTTAACCTGAAGTAGTTTACGTATCAGCACTATTTTATATATCTGTTTCATAATAACAGCGAAAGAGTGTCAGGGATTGCATACAGCTGTTTTTCTGGGTCAGCAAAGAACTGAAGACCTAGAAGTTTATCAAGGCAGAACATATTCATGCTACAGTACAAAGGACTCAACTTGCTGCAAACAGTCAGAAGAGCTGACAATATTATCATCTCTGTAATGATAAGAAGCAGATGAGGATATGAAAGCATTTCTTTAGTGGTGGTTTGAAAAATGCCCTGTAGAACCAGAAATCTTATAAAGCTGTAAGAGATGTTCTCTGTACTTGTTTTAGCCAGTCATTTGATTGGTTGTCATTTTCTGTACAGGATAGGGAATCTCAAAAAGGATCCTTTATTTACTCTGAAACAAAACCACTAAATGCTTATGACAGTGATAAAAGTAGGAGATTCACATTTTACACAGAGTACCTTTGTACATATTATACCCTCATGTCTTCAGATTGCTCACATGGTACATATTATCAAGGTACATGTTCACAAGGTATGTTATGTTTTTTTTTTTTTAGAAAGCTTGATTTAGTTTCTTAATTTTAAACTGTTTAGTTGTAAAATTTTTCATGGCAGTTGCTGCTGTTCTTGGTTTTTCATAGCAGTTTAAATAAAATGTTTCATCCACATCCAATAAGGAAGTTAGAAGGAACACGGTTTTGCATACATTGTAACATTCTAATGCTCATTTCATTGCGAAAAGCTGCTGTCTTTGCACTGAAAAGCTTTAATCTGCTGGAGGAGTCATCCACCAATTAATGTGGTGGGCAGGAAGGGCAACTGAGATACGATGGATAAACATCTAGACCTTTTCTTGAGATACTAAGCAAATTCAACCCATAAGTATAAGCCTGCACAGAAGCTGATTCCTCTTTAGAGACCAAACTCTCTCACAATTGCATCTTTTGAGCCTGCTTCATTCCGTCATGCAGATCCACTTTGTAAATCTACACACTTTGTAGATGGAGATTAACTAACATGCTGCAGGATTATGACTGTAGCATGGCACACTTGCTCTTTCCTGCAACAATTATTCCCACAGACATTGCTGTGGTGGCAGCTGAAAGAAGAAAAAACCTAAGTTCCATCTATCTCAATTTTCCAACCAACTGTGAGCATATAGGAGAAGAAGTGTCAGGGCAATGCAAAAAGGAAGGATAAACTTAGGGAAGAGATGCAGGGGTATTCATGGAGATGACAAGAAACAGGGGAAGGAATGGCAGAGAGACAAGAAGCTAGTATAAAAAGTAAAGGGGCAAAAGAAAGTGTGCCACTGAGGGACTAGACATAGACATTGCATATTCTGTATTTATCATTACTGACTAGCTACCATGAGCCAGTAAGAAAAGAAATTATATCCTGCTATTATTGTTTCATTATTAGGTTGTATTTAGTTTGCCGGCTGTATTTGTCATCCAAGCACAAAATCCAAACTTGCTGTGATCATCTTACTTCCGTATATTTGCATAAAAATAGGTCCAAAGATATTTAAAATAGTTTCTGTGTTCATTCAAGAAGCAAGTCAAGAAGTATCTGAATGAAAATAAGAAAACTGTAGTAGAGCAAAAAGGATATGTGAAATAAATACAAAATTAATTTTTTTGCAAAGTATAAATTTAAACACATAATAGACCATTTTTTTGGAGCAAAGATGGCACTGACAGTAGGTATTTTCCACATGCTCTTACAGAGATTGTGTCTGGCCCTGGGTTCCACAAATTGTCAACTTAGAGCTTTCTTGAGCTGCTTTGATCCTTTGACATATACATATACTACATCCATAAGCACGTGATTAACATTTTCAGGTGGAATTAAGTGGGGCTGCGAGTATGACCTTATTGTGGCCATTTTAAAAAGAGAAATTTTGTTTAATTATTGTCTTAGAGAGTAAATATTCTAAAGTACTGAGCCGTTGATGTCCTTTAATCTCTGTCATTTTTGGATGACTGGTTAGTCATTGACTTTTGTAGGGAACAGAGAGGGAAAGAGATTTGTTTGCTTGTTTGAAGAAATCTAAAAAAAAATAGAAATACAGGTGGTTTTGAATTATACATTTTACCATGTCTGGATTTAAAAATAAAAATAAAAAAAAAAAAAAATCACAGAAAAATAATGGAGCTGCAATTTGAACACATTTTTTCTAGCAATATTGCTATGCATAATGTGTGAGAAAAGGAGAGAATATTCTTTGCAGAGCCTGCATTATTGATAGTTTCCTTCAATGGGGTGCTGGATGGATTTTTACTTTTCAAAGCCACTACTGCATTTCTGTTTTGACAAGATCTATGTGACTGAGTTAAAAAGTTTAATTTGATTGAAAGTTAGTGCAGTAAAGTTTTTAATTTGTCAACATCTTGACTGCTTATATTTGATTTCATCCCATTCATTCATATGGGTGTATTATCTGCATCAACATTTTATGACATCAAGATCTATTTCTTTTCATTGCTCCAGCAACTGCATCATAAATTATCATTAAAGTGCAACTAGTGCACAGGATAAAATCCTCTTTTAGTAGTATTAATCTATATTTCATTAACTGACATAATTTCAGTGAGAAGAATAAATTACATTTATTTTAACTTGTATATCAGATAATTTCCTGTCGGTTTGGCATCACAGTCAGGATTTCTGATATGTTATGCATATCACCACAATAAAACTACAATATCTGTAAAGTTATTATCGAATAAATTTTGCTAGTTTACATAATTTCTAAAATCTAAAATTTAATTTCAATGAATATTTGGGGAATGCTGATGCTCCAGCACAAAATTTCTATCTAACTAATAACAATATTTGAACATCTTCAGGAAGAAAGAATGGTATATCTAAGTCAGGTTTGGGTCTCATTGTGAGAAGATGATGCACTTTGCAGATGGTCTTGGACATTCCTAAATCAAACTTTCTATTGCACAAGTTATTCTGTGGATTATAGTCATAAAAATAGTTAGCAATTAGTCAGCATAACAAATTTTTAGGTAGTAGCCTAAGGAATTTAATATATGGACTCTAATTTGGGCACTAATACAATGCATAAGTTCACCTGTAATGAGGAACTACAAAATTCAAGTGCTGAGGAAGAGATAGCATCAGGAAAGTAATGCAAGGTGGTGTCCTTCATGTATGTTTGGGAATTGAACACATAAAACTGAGCTACAGACAAGTGCTTTTCTCTAGTCTGAAGTTAAAAAAATCTTCAGGTTTCTATTTTTTTTTTTAAAAAAAAAAGGAGGAAATGCTTTCCAAAAAATTTTGTTGATTAGAACATGGGAGCTTTTTCCATTCTGATGGCCAGTAACTATAGGATTTGCCTAAAAAGTCTAGATTCAACCTCTCATTCTGTGTGAGAAGTGAATTCCCATTTCCTTTATCCACAGACCAGCTGAACACTGTAACATAGGATGTTCTGCCCCAAGGCTTTTGAACTCATGTCTACTTAAAGTCTTGCAATATTTTTGGTACATTTAATACCAGCTGGGCAAGAGAAAGAAAATAAAAGCTTAACTTTGTATGATAATAGCTAGTGGGTAAGTAGCTGATCTTTAAGAACAAGTTTTCCTAATATTTTAATGATTTAACTTAAAATGCTTAGCTATGACTTGGATAGGAGATTGAAGTATAAGTCTCTCATCCAGGTGAATGTCC
This sequence comes from Fratercula arctica, assembly GCA_947846985.1. Classification (NCBI taxonomy): domain Eukaryota; kingdom Metazoa; phylum Chordata; class Aves; order Charadriiformes; family Alcidae; genus Fratercula; species Fratercula arctica. Next base: position 34,042,989 of record CANTUZ010000026.1, read on the forward strand.
TAATATGTGGACTTAAAAAATATTTTTCTGTCTCTCAGGAAATACTTTAGTCTATTATTTAAGGTACAGTAGCATCAACTGTAGAGCTAAAGGATGGGGCTAAAATCCTCATGAGAATATTTTATTTCCCCTTGGTTCTCAATTCCTAAGTACTGGACTAAACTATCTGAGTTCCTCTTGTGATTCCACCTGTTTGCATTTGTATACAGATTCTGAGCAGGAAAACAGTGAAAGAAATGTGCAAATTAGGCATTCAGTATTCTCACTGACTACTGTGGAACTTCAATCAGTTTTGAAGTTATGCAAGCTATAAAAGCCAATACTGAACTGTGCCTGTGGAATGGAATAGAATAGCCTGATGTCAGCATTTAAACCTCTTATTTAATTTTTCAAAGATTTCAATATACAAAGACATCACTGATTTTATAAAACCTATGTAACATCTGTGGCTCAGTGTAGATAAATGAAAAAAAAAAAGGAATCCAAAGAAAGTAAGAAGCAAAGATTATTTTTGGTCAAATACCACCTCATATCTCTCTGCTTTCCATAACAACCTGTTTTCTGATGCTAAAATTTTAATGGTTCCCAACAAAGGAGTATGGATATTTTTTCTTTCCATCTTCTCTTTTTTTTTTTTTTTTTCCCAGTAGTGTTCTACTGATTTGCCAGATATACTACTTACACTAGCTACTTACAGGGGTAATTTAGAAGCCTTTTACTTCATCTTTGTTCACTCTTCTTTTCCTTTCCTCTGAACATATCGTCTACCACAATACATAAAGATTACAAAATATATTTACTAACTTTTCCTGCCTATGCTCCACCACTGTTTTAATTCTAACTTTCTTGTTTTAGCTAGTTTTTGCCCACTACCATGCTGTAAATATATTTTCATGGGACACAGGGGACAGTTTTGTTTTCTATTGTTAATTTCTGCACTATCCCTTCAGGTAGTTGCAGGTACAGATAGCAGAAGGCAGTGAAAATCTTCATAATAGCCTGGTGTGTGAGCTTACCCTGCTGTTGGCTTTAGCACATCTACTTGGAGCCAAACCATGTCACGTTATTAGGTCATTGTGTACTTACTCCCCTGTGGCAGGATAAATAAACACTGTCCACTGCCAGCCTCCATGCTTCAGAGTTCTTAGGCTGGTTCTCTCGGAAAACTGGAAAACAACAGATTGTAGTTTATTTTGGAGCTGTGGAAGAAAGGAATATACTCACTGTTTACTTTAAAACAATAAATAGCTTGATATTTGCTAGCCTGATTTCTAGTAAAACACTTTCTAACTATTACTTTTTCTTGTTGCACTGATGAAACAAAGCTCAGTGTCAACCAGTTCTCCAGTGTTCAATGACAGCCGTTAAAAGGAAAATTCTGAGATCAGATGGGATGGAGACAAACTAAATGCTCTGTCATTTCCAGATAAGGTTTTTCACAGGCATTGCTGCACTCCCCTGAGATGATGTCTAAAGCCAACCATCAAGGATCCTTGATTGCTAAAGTGAGAAAGAGCAAACTGGCTTGATAAAGATAAGATTATAGTGTCTCAGATGTGAAACCTCTAGAAATAGAAGAATAAAATTAAATAAAGCAGAATCTTGGAGAGGATTTTGAGGGTGATTTAATGGCATGCTATCACTTTCGCTGTGTTTAATACTCTTATGAGCTTACTCAGTTGCACAAACAGTGTCAATTCCACTCAAAGCAACCTTCATTACAATACACCAGTTAATTTTTCTCTTCAGTGTACAGTAATTATGCTGACATACTGCAATAAAATTATTCAGTACACTCATCTAACAATGCCACAATACATACATTTAAATTTAGTCTTTTCATTGGTATGATCTCAAGATACTCATTTGAGGATGGTAGCTGAACCAGGTTTTGTAACATTATTTTCACATCCCAAGTAATATAGCCTGCAATTTTGCACTCTGCCATCTACTGATGCTCAAAAAATCGGAAGATAGTCTGTTCTCATTGAATGCAGTTTGTGCTGCATTTGGACAATTGCTATAGATACATCATTAAAGACCAAAATTTACTTAATTTTTGCTAATAAAAATGGAACAGCTACTAAAAGTGTTGCCCGCACATGCTGGTAAGAATTTAAACTCCTTTTTCTTGCTGCAGCAGCCAATAAGGGTAAAGGTTAGAAAATGAAACTACTAATTTTAGATGAGAATATTGTAAAACTCTTGTTTGTTTAAATTTTTATTAAAACTCTTTAAAGGAGCAGGTGGCTTAATTAATATCTTATTTATAGTAGAAAAAACAATCTATTTAAATACAAAAATAGACATTTTCTACAGAAATATAGAAAAAACAATTATGTATTTAAATTGCTTAAAAATATTGTTTCAAATGTGTGAAATGAGAAAAAAATACTTTATAATAGTACTAACTACTTATGTAAAAAAAGGAATTAAATGTGTTTTCAGTGATAAATACCTGCAATAGGAAATAACACCAAAATAGGTGTTTTGCCTTGATCTCATCAACCAGCTAGCTTTTCCTCTATGTAAACTTAAAAAAAAAAAAAAAAAAAAAAAAAAAAAATTGTAGTCATACGTAATTTGAGGCCAGAAAAGTCCACCAAAACCATTTCTTCCCTAATCTGTGATAGATGTTTTATCACCTCAGTAACATTGATATCGAGAGCTTACTTTTCTATCTCAAATAACTTCTTGATGCTAAAGATCTACCAAGCAAAGAAGATCCTAAAATAATTTAATTTTCTATTATAACCTCAGTTTATTCAATCTGCATCTTACACATCCTAAAAGAATAGGAAAGTAAAAAATAAACAGATGTGTCACAACAAACAAACAAATGAAAAATCCTGGTGAGAAAAAAGCATCTTCCCTAAATTTTTGGACGTCTCTCACTTTCTGCGTAGCTGAACTGTTTTGGTTCATGTGCAGGTAGAAAGGAACATGGAATTTTCTCTAGGAAAGAAGAAGCAGTATTTTGCTAATTCCCATTGCTTAATAGTGTTGATTGTGTGAATTCATTCTGTTTTCCAATTGCATCATACAGTTCCCTGGATTTACCTAGCTTTAAATCAAAGCAGATGTGAGAAATGGTAGAAAGATTCAAGGTTTACCCAAAGTTACACAGTTTTCCGTTTGCCTCTCAGCATGTAACTCCAGTTTAAGTTCTTAGCACAAGGGGCTTCTTAGGCAGCCAAGGTCAGACGCTGGTACTGCCACAGCTGGGAAGGGAATGTGGCTAAACACTCTCTCTAATTCTTGCATCAAAAGTTTATCTCTGCTAACCACAGCAATACAGCCTTCTCTCCCCATGGGTGCTGTAAACAGGCTTGTTAATTACTAATCAATATCTGTCAAATTGTTAAACAAACAGCAGACACCCAATGGTAACAGTACCGAGCTAAGGAATTGCTGATGAGCCTCTGACTTCAGTAACTTGTCATTTGAAATTTAGAACATGTTTTCTTCTGCTGAAGTCCTGTGGCAAAGTTTCTGTTCCCTGACTGCGTAATCAAGTGATTAGTGGTGGAGAAGTCCTGATTGAAGCATTCTTCAGTGAATATTCAGCTGTGCTAAAAGCCAGAAAATGTTTGCATTTCACCACAAACCCAAGGTCGTCAGTCAGTCTTTGGTAACACAAATCAACTGTATGGATGCAGCGAATCACTTCACTTTAAAATCTGCTGGGGAGAGAAGGGATGGGATCTTTGCCCAACATTTTTTTTTTTTCCAAGCCACTTTAGAATTGCAACAGGAAGCTGCCTTTTACTTATTGACGCCAGGGGAGAAGAACAAGTGTCAGGGTGACAATATACTTTTCTGGCAATCTTTTGTCCCTTTTGAAAGTATGTTTCCAAGTAAAATCCAAATCGTCAGCTACTACTGTAACAGTCATTATATGAACTCCAGTAGGTAGGTAAAGCTGAATTTTTACAAGTCAGGAGCCTGGGAACTTCCTTAGGCACTCTCATGTACTAACACAAACACATGACACTATACACGTGTGAATTCTTGATTACGTCTTGTGGTAAAATTGTTAGTGATGCTTGTAAGAAGGATGGAGTGTCATGCTAACTTGTGTTACAGTTGAGTTCAAAAGCCATTGAAAGCACTTCTCTGTGCAGACTGTGTAAAAAAAATTGCAGTGGTGGTTCAATAATCATCTAACGTCTCGCTCAGGGTGGCATGATTTACGGCTTTGCTCTTCAAACTGTGAGTTTTCCCAGTCAGGCCACAGTCTTCCACAGGGGACATACAATCCAGATGAATAATTTGCTATTTGGGTGAATCAGTTTTGCTAAGCACGATAGGATTGGAGACATCTGGGCCCTAATCTGAAAACCACTGGGGTCAGTGTGAATTGTTCCAGTGACTGCAGCAGGCTTTGTGATGAAGGCTTGATGAAATCTTGATTAGAAATATATCTGTCCGCATTGCTGATTTTTAAATCGGTGTTTTTGAGGGAAGAGGAAATATTAATAGCTTGCCTTGCTCTTGTGGCTAGAGACTGTGCTAAAAATGTCTTCTCACACAGCCATTTTGTAAAAATTCCATAAAGAGAAGACCTGCAATTATTTTTTGGTGAAGTATTATGTGGCTGACCAGTTTTATAGACTCCAGCTAGACTAAAGCAAACTAAAAGACCCAGAGAAGCATAGCTGCTTCTCTATGTGTATTTTGAGCATAATGTAGATCATGACATCTGGGATTTTCCTGTCAGTCTCTCAGACCCTGACAAAAAAATATTGTTAATAATTGCAAAAGGAAATGTCCTCTCTGTCTACAGATTGCACAAGTTAAAGAAAAAAATGTAACTGATGTCTTTATAATAGCTACCCAGGAACATTGTGACAAATTAGAAAGACATTGAGGTGACTATCTACTGGGTGATTTCCTGGATGCTACATATGAGGAAGCAGGAGAACGCAAGAAAAAAACAAGTGCATATATATTTTTAAAACAGTGTGTTCCTGAAATGATTACAAAGAGGGTAATATCTTAATTTCAGGTTTTGTGTATATCTGATTAGAATCAGCTACCTTTCACTTGTGTTGGAGACCATCCCATTCCATAAGCTGTCTCAATGATTTTGATAAGTTGTCAGAAAGCCTAAGCACACAGGAATGCCATCTTAACTGCTGTGTGAGTGAATAGTGTCAACACTGATAAATACATCATCTTCACACTGGCATGTGAGATGGGAGCTTTAAATGAGAAGGGGAAGAGGAAAATATTCCTAATGGGTAATGTCTTGGAATATGTAAAGTAGTGCATGAAGCAAAACACAGGCATAGTTTCCCCACAGAGCCTGTTGAAAAGATGGGGAGAAACTTAGCAGTTCTAAATATGTGATCAGTTTCAAAATGTGTTTGTGGCAATCAAGTGTATGCCAATACAGAAGAAAGATGTGTAATTCTAGGTCAAGTTTAATGGATATAATTGATGGTTGGGTTTTGTCATGTTTCCATTACCTATAAAAAAATCCTTCATATTTCTGTCAAAATGAAATCTTCTAGAATCTTAATGATGGCATCGCTAATATTCTTCTGTGCAAATATATCACATGCAAATCTTTCTCCACCCTCTTCATGCCTAAAAGTGTCACTCCCAGGCACAAATTCATAACACATCATACTCTTCCCTCCCTCACCTTCCAAACACTTCCCTGCCAATTAATTATCCCCGATAGCATACTATCACAGGCCATCTAGTTGCTTCTGTCTCCAAATAAGATACATGACATTAAGATTCCTTTCATCTCATATCTGCCTTCATCTATGATACCTTGGAATTAGGTAATGTATGCATGTTTGTGAGGAAGGAATGCCTTTGCTATCTGCATAGATTTTCATGGATATCTCAGTAGGACTCGAAGGTAATAGCTGTGTTAGGAAATGTCTTTTTCACTAGATGACACTCCTCAACTACAACCACTAGAACAAGCGGTTATATTCCTGTGCCAGGTTTATACCTTTAGAAGGGTTCACAATAAAACAATAGACTTCTTGGTTGAGTAAGGCAAAAATAAGGACCTGGATCAACTTTCTTCACCAAGGAAAGGCAGGCATATGATATGAGACCTGTCCCAACAACGTGTAGGCAAAACTACTAGTGAACTCAGCTGGAAAATATTTTGTTTGTCTAAAGAAGCACTGCATATGTGGCCATTTTTTAAGATTATTTTTTTTTTTTTTATCGGAAGAATTAGAATGTAGTCTTCTACAGAAGACAAAAGCAAAACCAAAAAAACCAATCATGACCTTTTCAGCTCCCTGCAGAGGGGTAAGTATGTCTTTCCACACTGCACTGAAAAGAATTTCATCAATTGTGATTATTTCTTCACAGGAATGAAGATTCTCTATACAAAATGGAAGATATAGAAGAACTAGTTTATAAAAAGCATCTAATTGACATGTCCCGTGGATTTGATCTCAGTCTGTTAATATAAGTGAATTATAAATTGACACATGCAAGCTTTGTTTTGAACTGTAAAATATATATTAAGTGGTAAAGTACAAACATATCTTTTGTTACAGAGCCTATTAGTACTATCACAGCAGTAAGGAAGAGGGTGTACTCTAAATAATAAGGCATTTACTAATTCCCTCATAGTTTTTGAGTATGTATTTTGCATGTATTTATAAATGAAATAGCTTTGCAATTGTGGTAATGTAAATATTGCTGCCTGATATACAAAGCAAGAATCAGGCAAGTAAAACACATTGGAGCAGGGTGTGAGGGGTGACATAAATGTTTTCTGCAGGAACTTATACAGGACAAGATGACTTTGTAAAGGAGAGCTTCCACAGAGCAGTTCTCAGATGCCCAAGTCTTGATCATATTTTCCTTAGGCTTCTTCCAGTCAGAGTGAATCCTGAGTAAGTATGCTATCAAATGGTAGCCTTTGTCATTTGAAAAAGACTGGAAAGGGAAAAGATGCCAAACATTAATGTATCTCTACACACTCAATTAAAATACGATCCAAAATGAAAATGGATTTTGAAGCATCAGCAAATGTCTGCCAAGAACTTGTGCCAACCCACATCAGCTTTGTCTTTGTAATATTTACTACAGAGAGAGAAAACACATTTGACCATGAATGGTGGGTGTCTTGTGGGACTCCATTCCACAGCTGTTCTTTAAGGATTTAGATAAAACATGTCCTTCAGCTACTACTAGTTTTCAAGAATGCCTGTGACTGTGGTTCAGAATATCATACCTCTTTGCTACTATCTTTGATTGCACATTGGCATTCTACAAAACACAGAAATTGAAAAATGGGCATCATAAGAACCAACTTTTCAAAGAAATGATGTTTTTAATCTCTGTTACCCTGTAATTAAACTCATTTGTGTTGTTCTCATTTGAGATGCGTGTATAATTATTGTTCTTAATTTATAGCCTCATAGTAATTCACTTTGATTATTTTTTCTGTTTTTCAAAGGCTGAAAGAAACATAGTTTTTATACATAATATAACATAATAGCCATTTCATGTGACAAATATTTTGTGAATCTGAAGGAACAGAAGTACTGTTCAAAAGCCATAGTACCTTTCAGAACAGCTTTGCTAAAAGGAAAAATAAATCAGAGATTTCCTAAGATCTAATCTACACGCTTAACCACAAAAAAAACAAAGGGACATAACCAACACATTGCCTATATGCTGGCATGGGTGTGTGGATGGGGAGAGCAAAGCATAAAAGAATGGTAAATGAGGTGAGGACAGAAGATTTCCCATTTATGCCATAGACACCATTCATCTTCTCTTCCCTTCTGCCCAGTACAGGTCAAAAGTGAGTCCTTTTTGTTTGCAATATGTATTAACCATTATTGCTCAAAGGTCTGTGGATATCATAACTGGATATGATGGAGCAGAAATGCAGTAATGAAATTGTCCTCACCTTGCAGATCTGCATGCTATGGATGCTGCCATCAGTTTGCTAGGTTGGGCTTTACATAGGGAGAGAATTTGTGTATCTCATCTTGCATGTATCTCACAATAGAGACCATAGTGTGGGGGTTAGGACACTCAGAATTGCAAGCTGTGGGAGAGAGAAAACTTTAAAATTTCCTTGCTATTTCAGAAAATTCTCTAAACACTAGGATATCATGAAGCAGAATCCTGATGCTGTCTTTTAAAGAAATGTAGCTGATGATACATTCTTGGTACTAATCACTCTGTCTGGAATTCAAAGTCTATTAGGCATCTTCGGAGAAGCATTACCTGAGAATATCAGCATACTTAACCATCTCAACATTCAGATGTTTCTGCATAATACTACCCCCAAATACCTCACACAAAATATTTAGCACGTGATTTTTCTAGGCATCATCTTTTTTTAATCATATATAATGGATAAATGTTTAGTCACAGACCTTTAGACAAGCACAAGCCCAAGTCCTACTTATGTACTTCAGTTCATAATTGGTGCTTGCCTTTACTGACTCCATAGAGTATTTTTCTATGAAATAATATAACTTGTTCTTCCTGAATATCAATTACTTTTGAACTTCAGTGAATCTCCCAGGTATAAGAGTTACTAATTCTAGATATGTCTCAAAGGGTTTGCTTCCTTTCTAGGAAGAAAAGATGGCTTTTGAATTTATACAGAAGAGGTACCTCTTTGTTTCTTTCTGGCATGGTGGCCATTTTCAGAATGACCAAAATCAGAACAGAAGTAAATATATTACCTGCAAGCAAAAACAGTGCTTGAGGAAGGGAAGAAACAAGCTTCTAACAGGGAGAGAATAGACTAACAGGGAGAGTATAAATAGACTCAGTGTTTTCAGCCTTTCTTTCGAAAATAATGTTTCTTCTTTGAAAAGCAGCCTGTCAATACGAAAAACAAACAAAACCAGTGGTTTCTACCACTCCTGGGTGAAATTATGGATCTGCTACAGGACAGCAGTTTAAGCCATCAAGCCTGCTGGTGAAAGTAATTCTGAAAATGAAGGTAGATCTTGCTAGACAGGGTAAATACATTAAGTGCTTGCTTTAGAAAAAAATAATATTTCTATTTGTAACAGTATGCATACAGCTTCTGAAGCCACTCAATCAACTAGAAGAAATGTAATAAAACTATCTTCACAATTTCAAATACTTTAAACTGCCATTCAGAAGGAAAGGGAATAATATCAGTCTTTTATGGACAGAAGAGAATGGAGACTTCAAACGGAAATCAGTGCTTAGGCTATTTTCTTCAGTAACAGAATAAAAAGGTTACTTTTCTGCTGTACTTGGAAGTAACTTACTCTCAGTTGAAAAATCAGTGGTCTGTATCTTGTTACAACAGAAATTGAGGGTATTTTTGACATGTTCTTGGGGAGTTTAGTGGTATGCAGTTTACAGAAAAACACTACAGTCAAACGAATACCATTGATGTACAGGAGGTATAAATCTTTGGGTTTTAATGAAACTGAAACTTTCTGTGTAAAAGTAAGATTATGTATTTCTAGTCCTAATGAACGCCATGGCGATACAATCGCATGCAGTGCCATATAATTCATGTTAAATATAAAAAAGGTTTTAAACTACTTTTAAAGAGAAAATGAGTTTGTTGTCTTCTATATAAATATCTCTTCTCCCACACTTCTCTCCCACTTTGGGAAAAATATTAATTATCCTTTCAGATTTGTCAGGATGTTTTTTTCATGAGCACAGTAATCTTGAACTTTTTCGATATGTCTGTGTACACTGAAGATTAAATAAACAAACTAAAAATACATTTTATTTTCCCTTAGACAAGTGAGAGGTTTTTCTTCTGTAGCTTTCATATTCTAAACCTATCTCTAGTTACAAGCCATTATGCAAATACTGTGGGGATAAACTAGACCACAAGTATAGATGTTGAGGAGAAATCATCTGAGAAAACATCCTTTAAGATCTGGGCCAGACAAACAGCGGGCAAGAACTAATATGGATTAATGTAGGTTGTTCTCTTCTGATTGAAAGGTCTTCGTCTCCTGGTGTCAAGCAAATATTTTCTTTGGTTCTGTTAAAACATTTGTTTCGAAGTTTGTTACACACAACCTGAAGAGTCACTATAGTGGCTGACATTGTGACCATTTTCTGAGTCTATTATTATTACTGGTTTTATTTCCAGCATGAAATACCTTATGAAACTTGAATGAATAAATATTTAAACGTGAAATACTGAAGTGAACTATTTATTTTTCCTTCTGATCTTTTTTTTCTTATCCAAAGGAGGGCAACAAGGATGGTGAAAGGACTAGAGGACATGACTTATGAGGTGAGCAGCTGAGGATAATAGCTTTGTTTGGTTTAAAGAAGAGGAAAGTAACATATATTAACATAATATATATCGTTTAGCACACAAAGAAAAAAAACTTCTACAAAATTTTCAGCAGGATTTATCCAGAATTTTATTAAATAATTTTTTCAATAAGAAAAGGTCTTTTACTAAAACATTCCAGTTCAAATTAAATTAAAAAGACTTCTTTAGCTTATAATATATTTAATACTTTTTCTCAGTTTTCAAAATAAAAATTTTTACTTTTTTTCCAGATTTCAGTTTAAAATATTTTACTTTTTTTCCTTACTTCTTTTAATAAATACAGCAGTGTGCAAGGACTAATATTCTTCTTTCATTTTTCTCTGCTTTGTTATCCCATTCTAAACATTTTAACAGATCTTCATATTCAGAAATTTTACAAAATAGCAAACAAATATGAAAAGGTAACTTTGACTTCTTGTAACTTTGCCTTGTAACATTTTCACAGATGAAAATACTATGAATTGTTGCATTTTAAGATATGGAAGACTAACAAGATGATTAATAGGACAATTAAATCTAAATCTATGAACAAAGAAACAGGGCAAAATGTAATTTCATTTTTTTTATTATTTTCTTGCAAAAATCATATTGAAATTTAGGCTTCAGGATGTTTGTCTGAAATTCTCCCCTGACTTTTCTTCTAAATATTGAAGTAATCTTCACAAAATCATTAAAGTCTTACTTAAAAGTGCGTACAAAAATTTGTAGGAAATATGCAAATTATCTTGCACTTACAATCAGCATTAAAAATCTACCATTCATTGGCAAAACACACTTAGTGTCCAGCTGAGCATTGCAAGCCCTGCAGAATAATGAATAATAAGTCTGAGGTGCTCAAACCATGCCTGCAGCTTTTCTCACAGATAGTACTTCAGTTCATGAATTACCTTAGTGTTTCATGAGTTATTTGTGACTTATTAATGAAAAACTTTGTCAATTATGTCAATTATTTTAATATTATTCATTTATGATACTGCTGGTTGACTTCAGGCCAGATGGTGAAATAATGCTGAATGTGGTGCATTTTTCTGAGAGATTTCTAGAAGGCTGAAGGGACAAGGCCTGAAGGGACCTTATGGAATCATCTCATCAGTAAAAGTTTGTCTAACACAATCTTAAAAAAATGGAGTCTCCACAACCTCATTTTCAGTTTATCCCAGCCCTTCAGTACCCTTACCATTAAGAAGTTTTTTTCTGATGAAAAACACGTGTCATTTGATGACCTATAAAACCATTATGCTCACTATGGTGATGGAAAAAATATTTTCTTCTTCCCTGTGTCAGTCTGTATTAATCCTCTTCAGGTTTTTTCTTCTTAGAGCAAAAAAGATCTTGCAGCAGTTTCTCACAAATCATTTATTTCACAGCCTTGGACTTTCATGAGTTTACTGCCCTTCTCTAGAGTTTTCACTCACATTTTTCTTGAAGCGTGATGCTTGAATGGGGCTTGCTACTTTGGCTGAGACTTTAACTTTCATTAAGGAAGCTAGCCCATTTTTTTTAGTTTTATATGTATTAAGTACTTACTGAGTCAGAGCCTTGTCTCCCATGACCCCGAGGGAATGATCAGAGTAGTGAGCAATAGTCACTCTCATTTTTAATTGTTTCTTGTACATAATTTTACTATTGTCTTTGTTACTGCTGGTTTCTGTAAAAAAGGGCTAGTTATGGAAATACTGTCTTGCCCCATCTGTCTTAGAGTCTATGCTCCCTTAATAAATTTTAAAATTATTTCAGTATTTTTTCACAATATTATGATACTGTTTTATGTTTGTGACACAATAACCTCAGACTTCCTTGTAAAATTTGTGTTTAGCCAGTTGTTCTTTAAATTGTATTTGTGGAGCTGATTAATTCTATTTTTAAAACATTGAACACTGTATTTTCCCCATTTAAATTAATTCTGGTTTTACACTATTTCTTTAATCTGTGTGGATACTTTTACAGTCTGCCCAGTTCTGGGAAAAGCTGAAAATACACTTGAGTATGGTTTATGTGAAAATCTATTTAAATATATGCCCTCCTTGATCCATCAAAAGGTTAATGGAAATCCTGCATTGCACCATATGCAAGTCAAATTGCTTTGTAATCTTATTAAACCTATACCTTCAAAAGCCCATTGATAAATGCACTCTATGTGTGGTCTTTCCATCAGTTTCCATGTATTACCTCTTTGGAACTTACGACTCTTAGTGTTGCATAAGAGAAGATGAGCCACAACATGGCAATTTTACTACGTAGAAGTGGTCTGCTCTGTGTAGCAGAATTTACCTCTCCTCCAGGATCAAATTAAATAATTTCAGGAGTAAGAAAATATGACATATTTACATATGACATATTAAAATATGACATATGTACAGTTTGATGTTACTGTGTGGAAATAAACAGAGTCAAAGTACACATATCAATCTTCAAGCACATTCAGGGCTGCTATCATGAGGAAGGCACTAATCTGTTCTCCTGTGGTACCAGGCATTGAAGGAGAATGGATTAGACTTTTTTCATATATATATTTGTTTGCATCCTGATGTATATAATTAATTTTTTTATGATTTAAATGCTACAATTTCTATAAAAACCATGAGATCTGGACAGTGATGCCCATGTAACTCTTACCAAACCAAAGAAGTATGAGTTAAAGTCCCATTAGTTGAATAAAAGAGGGTTGTGAATGGATGAAAAATAAGAACAGTAGTAAAGGTATAATATGAGTCAGCTCTGTACTAACAGAAGCCTTTATTCTGATGCATATAAAATTTACTATAGTTGGATATAAACTTAGCTTTTTTGTCAGCTTCATGTCAAGTTTTTAATGTTATGGGACAGTTGAAGGTAACCTCTTAAACAAAGGATCCCTTCCTTTGTCCTTGAAAAAAGCATATTAAGATTATAAGAACTGTAGGATAGAACATAGTATCTGGAAAGGAAGAACTGACAATTGACATATTTTAGGATTTAAGAGAAAGTCTATAGCACTCCATTTTAAATAAAATGTAAACTAGCAAAATTAATGAGAAATATGAAATATCAATTTCCATAACTAATTATGACACTCATATATATCCAGTAGTATGCTGACTCTGTACCTCAAGGGTATGAGAACAAATTGTTTCATGAAGCTAATGCTTTCATTTTGTGTTCTTAAGGACCCTGATGTCGGGACCAGGTTTTGCAGACTTAGAAAAGGATTAGAACTGATCAATACTGTAAGAGCACAGGAAAGATTGGTTCAGTGATTAATTTCATGTTAGACACATGGGAACAAAACAGCTGAGTATATTTGTCTCCATAATCCCTTTTCCCAAACGTAATTACAAATGGAATTGATCAACTGATCTGTTTCTTCCGAGCCAGTAGCAGACACATTAGAATTGCAAGGCTGTGTAATAACCTAGTGCAGATCATCAGTCCTCAGCGCTAGAGGAAAATAGTTACTAGAATTGTATTTTAAAAGAAATTTAAGAATTTAGAATTTTTTCATTGACTGTTTTCCAAAGAAAATGTCACTTCCATTAGAACAATGACTTCTATAATTTCTAGCATATCCTCTGTATGCTGAATATTGCCAATCCCTCTCAGGGGGAGCATTTTTATACTATATAATAACTAGTTACTACCAATTCCCTTTATGGTTGCCATTTACATCTGTAGTTACTACCAATTCCCTTTATGGTTGCCATTTACATCTGGTAGAGCTTTAAGTTATCTTTCCATAGAAATGCAACTTGTACAGTTACAATTTTATGATGATTAAATGAATCACAACAAAAATATAGTCTTAAGAAAACTTTAGCATTAAACCTAATTAACCTGATATCAGCTACAGTCTTCCCCATTTTAGTGGAATGCATCTGATCAAGCTGATATTTTTTCCTCAAAAAAAAAAAAAAAAAAAAAAAGCACACAAAACCAAGTAAATGGACTCCAGCTACAGGGATGCATTTGTTCTCTGTACTACTTTTTTCTTTTTAACAACCATGATATATCTCTTACAATTATTCTAGGATCTAAACTGTGAGAAAAGAACAGGAGTGTTTTTGTTCTTAGACGCATTTGCTACTCTGAAAAATCCAGTTTGTCTGCTAAGAAGAATAGTTTACCATATATATATATAAATTACACTTTCACTCGCACCTTGAGAAATGTTTCCAGTATCTGTAGAAAACACACTCTTTGATGTGCTTTGGATGAAGGGCAAATTGTTTGGTTGTGGTTTTCTGCTGCATCAGCATAGCAGGATTATATTAAGAGCAAAGCTGTCTGTGTTATTGTTATTAGTATCAGGAAGAGCTCAGAATATATGAAGCTTAGGCTGGTTTCCTACAAGCTATTCAAGCTTTCCCTGGGCATCCAAATGATTTCACTCTGAGGTTTCCTCATCGGGGCAGTTTCATCCCCTAGAAAAAATTATGATTAGACCTATATATCTGGACCTACTTAAGGGCCATAAAGTCTTGCCCATGCTGTGGTTCTTTTGGAGAGAAGAAGAGCAGATACCTGTCACCCTCATTGTTCTTTGGAGATATACCAGATAATACACATCTGTTAAAACAGCAAAAAGCTACTGGTCCCTTTGGGGAATAAAACTGCGCCAGATGAAAGACAGCCACTACAGAAGTAGAATGTGATCATATAATTATAAATTGTATTGAATAAAATATACACATCAGGAGCCCAAATTGTTCCCAGAAACATTAATTTTGGAATTTCTGAACTTCTTTACTGCAACATTAAAATTCTGTCAATACAGTTTTCATGTTGCTATGGGCAACAAGGGGGAAAAGGTGGAAAGGTGAAGGGAAGAATTAGTATGCGATGTGTCTTTACTGTAACACCAAATAGCATGATAAAACTCTTGGCAAGTTTGTACAGTATGGGTTTGGGTTTGGGTTTTTTCCTTCCTGTTGTGAAGAATCCTCAGTTTGCAAGCAAGCTGATGTACACCTTTTTGCCTTATCTGTCATGGGAAGGCAATCACATTTGAAATAATTGCTGTTCTAATTAGTTCTTCCCCACTTTCATGTGCTTTCAGTGTGTCCTTTTATGTGGAAAGAGAATTTTAATGGATACTGTTTGTTTTTTTTTTTTATTTCTACTCACCCAGCCTTTAAATAAAACAGTATCAACTGGTAATGTAAAATCAGGAAATAATCAACACTTCAATTCTTAGTCCCTGATAACTTTGCCAACAAGATTTTCAACACATCAGAGTGAAAATATTCAGTTGAAAGCATTTTTCAGCAGCTAAAGCAAATTGCTTCATATATTTGTTAAGTTTTTGTCATCTTTAATTCTCATGGTCAGATGTTTTTCTCCAGCTCACAGTCACACTCTGTTTTGACAAGCTGCCTAGCAGGTTTTCAGTTTCAGGGACAATTATTTCAGCTAGGATTTCATTGTAGCTGAAATAGGGCAGTTTCCCCTTCTTGTTCTTTTGTTGGAGTGTGGGCATGCTCTCTTGTACATGTGTGCATTCCACAGCGCAAAGGTACACTGCTATGGAGAAGTTTCTTTTCATTAGCAAAATGGGATCTTACAGTCTGCAAGCCAAACAGAAAGCAGAGATGAAGAGGGGAATAGGCACCAAACACACTCACACCGGAATGCAGACCAAAATAACAGTGAAACATGCTTGTTAAGCAGTAACCAATTGTTTCCTAAAAATATTCAACAAATGACAGAACAGTGAGGGGACTTATTTCATGTACTTGCTTTGAAAGACATTAATTTTTAAAATTTATAATCTGCTTTTGACATTATTCCTCTGAACAACCCTTGAGGTGGCCTGAAGGATCCTTTGAGCCTGAGTGTTAACTACCGATGTTCCCCTGGAAGCCAGTGGAGAACATGGATGGTAGGGAAATGTGGATAAAAGTCTATAAAATCAGTACATCACAATCAAAAAAATTTTTTTTTTTTGAAGGAAATCTCAGCTAAAAGAAATTTAGCTGTAATAATATATTTTTGTCTAATATCTTCTCTAAACCAGCTGTGCACAATTTGTCCTGTATTTGATCTAAAATGGCAGAACAATTACATTTTAAACACAACAAGAATCATTCTCAGGGTCCATTGAAGAAAATGTATTCTGACATAATTTTCAGTTTGTGGCCAAACTTTACATTTAAGAAAAGTTACCATACTTCTAGGCTACATCCTAAGACAATAGAAGCCTAGGAAAATTGCATAGGAATCTGATATTAAGGTAAGGTTTATTTTGATTAATGAGAGGTTTTAACTGAATTGTTTTCTTCTTTGCAAATTTCTGTTCATTCAGTAATAACAATGGCAAAGTTTCATTCCACAGAAATAATAATAATAATTTTTTTTTTAATATTTGGTTGACATTATATGTGAATGCTATATTGATCTTTGACCATACACTTTTGCTAAGATGGGCAATTCTCCTTAAAGTGAAGACATGTGTTGATATTCTGTGGGGGGTGTTTCTGTGACACTAAAGAAACCTGCATGATACTCATACAGCTACAGATTTTACCTTTTTTTTTTTTCCTCTAGACCCTTTTTCCTTCTTTTTTTGTTACATTTATTCACAGTTGACCCAGTATTTTTGATGCTGTGCAAGAGTCAGTATCCTAGACATCCCAGGGATTTGAATGACTAGTGTAATGCCTGCATGAGAGATGAGAAGCAGAAGGATATTGTTGAACCTTTAAAGCAAGGTTGACATTTTCCTGGCCCTGAGCAGGTCTCTTCGATATTGAAGCTTTTGCAGCTTTCAACCCTTTGATTTATAAGCAAAAGTGTTAACACATTTTGGCCATTATAGAATCATAAAAGTCCTCTATATCTTCCCATTCCATTTTTACTTTAAAAAAAAAAAAAAAAAAAAAAGTTAACTCCTTTCCTGTTCTTCCTTCTTCCTCTTTCTGCTTTTTGGATATTTGTCTATTTTCTGAATATAAGATTATTCATGAAGGATTTCATTTTTGTCAAAATATTTTGAAGACTTTTAGATATTAACTCTCATTTCAAAAAGTTCAAAAAAGATTCCTGGACAAGATTTCAAATTCTGAAGTCGGAAATCTAAGTTCAAATTTAAGTGTCTAAGTGCTTAAACTCATAGCAAATTTGCTGAGAAGAGAAGCCAATGAAGAACAACTTTGAAAATCAGAAAACATTAAGGTAAACATGAATAATGCTGAAAACACACTCAGATCTCTACTGGTTTTGTAGGATTCACATCTTCTGGGTTTTCCATCCACCTAAGGACAAAAAACAGAATTAAGCGTGCTGAAGCTTACTGTTTTAGTAACTGTTTCTACTCCAAGTAGTCTACAGGACTCTTTTTAATGTATAGTGGTAGCATTATTGCTGTACTGCAGCAATAACATAATGTGTTTGGATTTTTTAATGGATGAATCATTTTTTATCTTCTCTTAAGGTTTATAGTTCTTCTTGGTTGTAAATGATGTCTACAGATTCATGCGGTTTATCCCAGCTGTAATCTCACTGCAATCAACAGTAAAATTTCCATCAACTTCACTGAAGGCAAAATGAGACAATTTCTAGCACAGCGTCTCTCTGGTCAGTGTGGACACTTTACAATAATTACATTAATTATATTAATTACATTACCTGCATCTGACCCTCTGTTCACAGTGAAAAACAAGCTGGTCTTGTCTTAGAAATTTAGGTCCTAACTGGGCTTAGCCTAGTAAATCCTTCAAATGGATTTAGTTATTTTGGCCCTACCTCACACTAATGGTGAAATTAGGCTGAAAACTAGGCCGACTTCTACAAGTGCATGCAGGCCCTGATTGGAAAGAACATTTATTCTTTTTTAATTATTATTTTGTGAATAAAAATTAACAAAAACAACCCTTCTAGCTGAAGTTCACCCTATTCACCTATGTTGATTTTTCAGAAGCTACCCCTTCCAAATCACTCCTTCCTTCAGTCACGCAAAGTTTAGCAATATATAAAGATTTGAAAAACAATTTTCCATCCTGCTTTGCCTCTTCTAATATTCTAGTAAATATTCTAGCTGGACAGTAAAACTTCAGATGAAGGCCCATAAAAGCAAGAGAACTGAGACTTGTACTTCCCATAAAAACTACAGTACTGATTTTTGAAAGACTCAAGAGGAGACTGACTTTACTCTGCACCTCTAAACAAAAAGATCTGAGGTACACGATAGAGCAGTTGTCTTCTGAACATGTTCCATTATAAACTATCTTGAATCAATGAAAACACTGCTTTATACATCAAGTAACAAGACTGAGCAAGATATACATGGAAAAGTCTCAATATTTGATGTGAGCCAACACACCACATAGGAGTGCCATTAAATGTGGAATTTTTCCTAATATGCTGTTAACCTGGATGCTTTGCCAGACATCCAGAGACAAATAGATACATAAATTCTTATGAAGTATGAAAAGTTCTTTGTGTGAAATTCTTCAAGATTTCTAGATTTTCTCCAACAGTCTGCCTATTGCTTACCAATTACCCAACCATACTATAAGGTAAATTCTTTCAGCAAATATAACAAAGCAATTAATGAGTTTAGTGTGGGAATTAACAGAAGTTCATAGAATTCAAAGAAAAGACCTTATGACATAAATTTATTTGTACCATATCCAAAACCAAAAAATTAAATATTAAAATGCTATATTCTCTCAGTCTGCAGAAACTCTTAATATAACGAGACTGAGCTTGGTACACAAAGACAGCAATCAGAATCACCTAAAAATGAAAAAGTGAGATTACAACAAGAAATTATATCATAGAACTCATCGCATTTCAATTGAAATTCTGAGATAAAATTCTTAAGACCCTACCCAAAACCAAAAAACTTTATTTGTGATTGATATTCTACAGCTGAATTTCTCATAGCCAATATAAATTTCTTTGGATAGAATATTTGAATTTGCCCATCTTCCTTTCCTTCCAATGCTCCATTCTGTCTTATCCATTTTTTAGCTCTTTTTCAGACAGATTCACTGCCTTGTATTGACAATTTCTTGTTGTTCCCAAGTGAGTTAACATGCTCTTTCTCTTTTTCATTTTGCTTCTGACTCCTTTGGGCAAAAGCAGCGCCTCCCTATCACACTGGAATGTCAAGAGACTTTATTAATGCATTAAATAAATTGTATTGGGATTTTTACATATAAAATGCTGTAATCATAGCAGTTTATTTCATACAATCCTATAACAAAATGAGACCTTGTAAAAAAATAAATTCATGAGGGGGTTATCTTTAGGGGAAGGGAATGGCAGTTTTATTCAAAAGTTTGTTATCCTTAGCTACTGACATGAGAGAAAGCTTGTTTATAGAACTGCATGATATTAAATGAGTATGAAGAAAATACTGCCCAATTCAAAGTCTCTGAAAAAAAATCAGAATGAATGTTTGCATGACGACACAGATTACATGGTGATTCAGATAATTTATGAGATAAATTCCTTTTTGAAGCCTTTATTATAAGGGAATTACTGTCCCAGATATGCAATACATAAATGGGATTATGGTCAAAAGACCTGATGACTGAGTAGGAGTTGCTGTAAAAGGTGAACCATGGGTTTTACATTTTTGACCCTGATTTGAATGCTATGGCTCGTACTTTAAGACACTTGTGCTGTAAGGAACCAAATCATGAAGACAGAGCCACATCAACCATAGTATCTGTCTAGCCCACTATCTTAACTATGGCAGCTTGGAAAAACATAAGAACAAGCAAAACTTCAGTACTATTTGTCCAGAACCTTCCCCCCCCCAGGGAAGGCTCTTTCCAGGTCGTTCCTGATCCAGATACATCCTGTCATGTTATATATGAGAGACCTTGAATTTTTTTCAACACAAATTTCCCTCATTGCACTTTCTACACCAATGGTAATTTTTAGCATCTGAAATGTCTGTTGGCAAGGAAATCCACCATTTAGGTCTAATAACAATGTAAAGAAGCACCTTCTCCTACTTACTCTGAAACTACTGTTTTCTAGTTCTGTCTGATGTCCACATGTTATATTTGATGAGATTATGGACATTCCTTCCCTTTCCTATGCCACACACAACTTTGTCATCCCCGTTTCTCCCTTTTTATCTTTTCTACAACGGAAAATACTAACCTATTCACTAGCAGCTTTGATCTTTCTCCATGTGAAAGGCATTTTGTATCTGTGAGTTTCTTAACAGCATCTCTCTGTATTTTTCATGTTCTACCACATCTTTTTTCAGATTGGATGAGAAAGGAATGGGGAAAGAAGTGTGCATTGCACTGACTGTGTGATGGCATTATGGACTAAATCGCATGTAAAGATGCTTTCCATTTTGTTTGGCGTTCTTTTCTGACAATTCCCCAATTGTGCTTTTTTTTTTTTTTTTTTTTTTTTTTTTTTTTTTCTGGGTGGCAATGAACTCTGAAGAGCACAGGAGCACAGAGGGCTAGAAAGTCAAGTCCTCTTGGGAGTTAAACCCTATGATTATTTTGGTAGTGTGTGTCCCTGTGCTAGTGCTCAGGCATCCTCACTGATGCAATCTCAAAATACAGATCATGCTCTGACTTATCCTGTGCTACAGCTGCAGCTTTGCTGAGGGTTTTCTTTGTTAAAGAGAAAACTAGAATCTGCTGTTTTCTTTTTGCTGTTCCTCAATCTCTCATTTTGATAACTTTAAATGACTGAACTCTTAAAGTATCTCAGTTTTCTGAGTCAATATTCTGTCACTAAAAAGGCATTTTCCCCTTGATATTTTGGGATTTTTTTTTTTTTTTTTTTTTTTTTGCATCCTTTCCAAAAGCTTTTTGAAAGGTGAACCTCCATACTGAGCAAAATTCTCAGTAATAAACCCCCTATTCAGTAATGGTGCTTATTAATGACTGTTTTTGGAGGCACGTCAATTAGTTACATGGTTAATCAACTTAACAATTTTTCGTTATTTCTATTCATGCAGTCCCGCACAATTTGTTTACATCTTGCAGTAAGTCAACATAGCATATGTTAGCTTCTGCTAGTTATCTTTACTCGTTAAACCTATTTTCTCAAAAATTATTATGAGTTTGTTGAACCAAATCTGTTCTACACAAAGCAGTGTTGACTGGTGCTAAGTGCCTCTGTATAAGAATTCAGGCAGAAATAAATATGGAGGGGCAAAAAGGGATAGCAGAATGAAGGAAGAAACACAGTTACTTGGGATCTTTTAGCTCTTCAGGTGAATACATAGTATAGATTTAAGCTAAAGAAAATTGAATAATGCATTTGTAGAAGGTTAACTCCATTCATTTCAGCAGAGTTTCACTGCTTTACCTCAATTGATTGTCTCGCTTTAAGCAATTAGACTTTGGTCTTGCTCCTGTTGGATCAGTTTCTTTTTATATTAAGTCACAATATTTGTGAAAACTGTCTTTTGTTGACAACAAGTGGAGTCTCCAAATTCAAAGTATACTCTGAGAATCTGGCAAAAGAACACAAACTACTGAGGTCTAATTCTAATTTTAGGCATTAAATTTTCCTCATTAAAAACATATTAAGCATACATATTTACATTATATATCTTTTTTAGTAAAAATTTAGAATTTTCACTTAATAAAGTAACAATTAACAGAAATGAAAAACAGCCCAACCATTTAGGTATTAGAATTCTTTCATTAGAGGCTTTGGGTAGAAAACTATTTCTGACTGAGATGTTGTGAATTTTTGCAGCAATAGTTTTACACCTAAGGTGTCATTTTCTTCATGCAGAGGCAGCAATGAGATGGAAAACAGAGACAACAGAAACTTATAAATTTGAAGAAAAATAAGCCTTAAGCTAATTTACCACAAAATGATTAATGTCTTAAACAGGATTCAGAGGTTTCAGAATTAATCACTTCATCAACAGATTATAGAATACTTAATGAGAGAACTAATTGTAAGGAATAAAAATGAGTAAAATAAAAATGTTTGAGTGAATGTAATCTACATCTGAGATGACAGCTACTCTGTAACGTCAAATCCTGTCATTTAGGAGATTCTCATATGAATTTCTTCAAACCCTGTGTTTGATCAAGATAATACAGTTTTGATTGATTTGTTTTTTTTCCTTACAGTATTCTTGGATTGAAGATTGGGTTTGTAGATAGGATTTGTAGATGAACACGTACATAAAAAATCCCTTGTACCAAAGAGATAATCATAGACTTGGGGCTAAACCGGATACTAGAATTAGTATGACAATGTTTGTGGTCTATTTCTGCAGCAACTCTCTTCTCAGACCACTCTCACTGCTGTATTTACTTGCTTACTCTTCCACAAAAAGAAAGTGTACCCCTCCTTCAGCCTTCCTCTTATCTGATTTTAATGCTCTTTATAAATCTATTTGATACCATTGCTTTCATATATTCATCTCCTTCCCATAGCTTCTGGCAGCTATATTTGTCTTGTTGTCATCAAAAATGATAAAGAATTCCCACCATTAATTTACAGTGTTATCTTCGAAACGCTTACAGCATGAGATCGTATCTCTCAAGTTTTTTCTTCTTGGTGAGTACACGTAACTCCCATCATATCCATTGATATTTCCTATTTCTGACAATTATTTCCTTTTTAATTTGCCTCAACATAAAAAACAAAACAAAACAAAACAAAAACAAAACAAACAAAACAAAACAAAACAAAACAAAACAAACCCAACCAACCAACCAACAACAACAAAAAACACACCACAAAACAAAAAAGAAACAAAACCAAACTTCTGTTTGCAATCTCATTGCTCCCTCTCCATTGCAGCAATGTATATCAGCATGATGCCTCCCTAGGTAATACTCCTAATTAAATGATTATGAACACTACTTGTTCAACTAATGTTACCAAACAGTTTCTGTGTTAAACTGCATTTTATCCTACTTGTGTAAGTTTATTCCCCAGATGGGGCAGATATTCCAGGCATCAAATCTTGGAAGATTATCTTTTTTTAAGCAATATAAAAAGGCTTCATGCATTTTTCATTTTGAAGGAACTACAGATATCCTTAAAAAAAAATAAATAAGCATACTTTTATCTTTTAAAGGAAAGCAAGTGTCTTTGGACACATCTACAACTAAACTAGACCAACTCACAATGTCTGAACATCATAAATTAAGAGCCTGTTTGATCATTTTCCTTTTGGTAAGGCTAAGAAATGACAGACTTAATGCCATTTTTCACAGCAAAATGAAACAAAAAAAAAAAGGGAAAACCTGGGTGTCTTTTTTTTCCCAAACAAGAATAGTAAGCATGTAAATCCATTATTTGCACAGTTCTGCATACAAGAGTTCTTTATGGTTTACAAAGACACCCCTGTGGAGCTGTGCAAATACATGGTTTTTCAGCTCAACAACAATACCAGTTTTAAAGTAACAGTAAAAACTTACTAGCATAGAGAGTAATACCATCCTCTCCAATGGGAGAAGCAATGCTTGTGTGGGATGTTCCTGCCTTCAGTGTCAAGCAGGAAGGATGGGATGATGTGAGAGAAAACCTATGGCAGAAGCTGGATTGTGTTCTCTTGCCCACTGGAATCACTGGCACACAATCTTTGACAGTTTACGAAAGCTTGAAGGAGGGTATCCCCTCTTCACTCCTTTGGTCTGTGGCACTGACTATGCATGCTCTGTCTAGCCCGTTTCTGCTCAGTTTCTGCTCAGTTTCACATTTCCACAGAAAATAGAGTGAGCTTTTCAGCAAAAATTAAAAACATATTTTAAATTTTATACAATCTGAAAAGATAGTCAAGTTTATTTTTTTTTCCCTTTTTAAGATTCAAAATTGCTTCTTGAAGCTTAAAAAGACCTAACAATAAAAATCAGAATTCCAGAAAGGACACCAGAAAAAAAGCAGAAATGGTGAGACAGGCTTTATAAAATCTATATTTGAGATACTGTTGCCAGTGAGTTGGCAGAAACATCTTTGATTGTCAGAAAAATCATTTTCTTGACAGGAGAGGATAGCCACAGTGAGCGTCATGAAGAAAAATCAGAGTTAATGGTCCACCATGATTTTTTTTTTTTTTTTCAAAGGAGAATTAATACTGGCAGCTCAAGCGAAGACAGAGACTTGCATACCAGATATCTCAAAAAAACAGCCTCTAAGTTGTGTACGAGACATACAAATTACTTGAATTCACATGCTTTCTTGCACAAATGGCCAAGTGGGTAAAATATAGGCAGATAGGATAAAGTTCTGAAATGCTGAGGATGTAAAGAGTTAACAGAAAAGATTTGGCGTTGTATTCACTCAAGAAACAAGTACAAAGATAGCCACTTTTGCACCCAGAGGGTTTCAATCCAGGCCAAATTCTAACATGAAATACAATTATCTGATTGTTACTTTAGCAGTCGCAGGCCCATGTATATCGCCACCATTGCTAGATGAGAAAAAGCATTATATGAATAGTGACAAAGACTAAAAGAAGAACTGAATAAATATTAACTGGAAATTTAATGGGACTTAAGTGAATTTCTGTTGGTGAAGTGAGGTAAAGCTGTATGGAGACTCTTACTTAATATATCTACTGGACTGGGTTGTCTTTTATGACTCCCAAGTAAACATAGGCCGTAAAAATTTGTGATTAGAAGATATCACAGATTTGTGATACCTTCTGAGGTCAAGTGGGAACCTAAATTGGTAGCTTTGCTACCATTTATTTCCAGTAGTCTATAAAAAACACTCAGATTTGAACACCCAAAATTCCAGTGGGAATTGTTCCTGAAATTAACCCATACCTAGAGTCTAAGAACTAAAGGTATAGTCAGTAGATTTAGAAATTGCTTTGAGTTCAGGCTTGTGGACGTAGGTGAATAATAAATAGCAATGTTTTCCAAAGGTTATAAACCAGCAAATGGTCATGAATTTAACATTGCATTTGCTGCCTGTTTCCTGAACAGACAATACTAGCAATTCCCAGGTTTGTATTTAGATTTTTCTAAAGTGAATTTCCTTTATATACTTCCCTGCCAAACACTTATACACTCAATAGTATAGGGTTCTTCTGTGCACCATCTGCAAAAAAAAGTCTGCATCAGAACGTAGCCATTCATTCACTTCTGTTTCAAGCTGTTCTTCACTAAATTGAAAAAGGGTAACTATATTGCCTAATGACTGAAAAACACTGAATTCCAAGACTTCCACCATGCTATTCAAGGATAAATGTACAAAGCAATCTTAATCCCTTGAAAAAGCAAATCCAAATGATGACTGTTAAAGCCGTAAAGTAAGTTCTGAGCTCTGAGCGCCCTAAACTGTATATTTTGGGTTGATGTGTTTTGGTTTTGCTTTGAGCAAGTATTCTGTTCAGTGAGAATAGTCTGGGTATGCTCAAAGTATATTCCCTTCCTGATAAGTTGAACTTTTGCACTGACAAAACCATTCTTTCATTAAAAGAACATTGACAAGTGCAATTGGTTATCTGCCTAAGTTCAGTGAGATATGAAATGTAGGGTCATTTTTCATTTTCTTTTTTTCAAAGTAAAAATGCTGTCCACTACCTACAATCAAAACCAAACTTAAATATTGAAAAGTCCTTCCCAGTAGCATTTTCTAAAGAGGAAGACTTCTCTTTGGGTTGGATTTGCGATTGAACACACACACAGTCTCACCTAAAGTTTATTCCTGAACAGCAAACACGAGGCCAGACTTCAAACATTACTTTATCAAAAAGTCCTGTTCGTCTTTCTAGTGGAAAAGGCCTAAAATAAATAAAGAACATAAACTGAACAGATGTGTTGGATTGAAGGCAAGGGCAGCAATTAGAAAACTTGTTTCATGGAAGGTAAAATTTACCCTGAGTCTTTCTGCACCACTAAATCCAGAAACAAACTTTGTGTTGGCACTTTATACTAGGCTGATTTTCATCTAAACAAGCACGTTCAGAGAAGCAGAATAAAGGCAGGAAAATAGCTGCTCAATGGCATGAATCTCTCCTTTCCTAGTAAGTGTAGGCTTCTGCAACCTTGCAGGCCCTCAAGAACTATTTTTTTTTACAAAGGAATCTCAAGCAGGTTCAAAGTGATGAACATTTTAAGAGCTATGAATTCATTTAAATTGTGATTAACATTTTAAAAGCTATGAATTAATTTAAATTGTATGTGCATCTTTTATCAGGGCCAGCATCTTTCACTTCCAGTTTTCATGTGGCTTATATTTCCTGTACTTAAAAACGAGCTCTGTTCTGAAGTTTGCATAGTACATTACGTACTTGATGGATCAAGTTCACACTGAAGTCAAAGGATTTGACTCAAGGGAAAGTGATAAACATATTTCCAATAGGAACTATGATGAACATTGTTGTGATGACATAGTTCAAATTCTCTGAGAGGTATTATAAAGATAACCCATATCTCAGATAACCTGAACTTTGAAAGTACTAATGCTTAAAAAGTAAGCCCTCAGTAAATCAGTATCATAAGGTGATCAACATAAAAGCAGAAACCTGCAGAGGTTCTGATAGATGGTTGTACCAGAAGGAGCAAGGATTGAAGGAGAAGAGCACGAAGCAAAAGTTGCTGAAGGAGAGGAAGGAAACTGTGGTCAGACCACATAGGGGAGAAGGTGAGCTTTTGCTTAAACTTGTGCTTTGATTACCCTCATACTTACTTAATCTTCACAGGTTCTGAATGACAGGTGACTTTTTACCTATAAGCACAAGTTAAAATGCAAAACTGAACTCCATGAAAGGAGGCTATTTTCCATTTTTTGCACTTTCGGAGTCAAAGTACTTGCGAACTAATATATTTGCATTATTGAATTTGGTAAGTACTGTGAGGTAACCACATCATTGCCACATGCACTGTATTGACTAGATGCTTAATGAGGGAGAAGTGAGGAAGCTGCTACAAGTATTAAGTACCAGAAGAATAAACTTTTTAATCTCTGTCACTCAAAAACCAGTGTTTTGTTCCTATTGTCTTGGGTGGGTATGACTCTGGGTGATTCACTTCACTTCTTTGTGCTTCAGTTTCCCTGCCTATGACATCCTCTCTAAAGCTCTTCAGGATGTGGTGAGAGGAAGAGCTAGCTAGTATTGCTACCAAGCCCTGAGTTCTACTTGAGGAAGTGTGTGGCTCAAATGAAACAGTATTAATACAGAAGGAGTGTTGGGAAGGATTTATTTCTATGGTATTGTAAAATGCAGACTTCTCTGTGACACTTTTTATTTATAAGTACTTCACTGTCCTTCCTTTCAAATACTGAATTTTCTATAAGTCAGTTTAGACTGGGGGGATATGGGGCGGTGTGTTTTGGTTTGGTTTGGTTTAGGTTTTTTTTTCATTTGTTTTGTTTTATTATTGCCATTTCCTCTGTTTTTCTCTTAGTAGTTTAATCTGTTTAGAAGCAGAAATTTTATGGGGGTGAAGATTGTTTTTTTTGTCTTTAAATTCTTGAACCTGAGGCATTTACACCTGAATAGCCAATATTGAAATAGCGAAGTGTAGCAGGATGTGGCACTGGAGATGCAATACAGTGTAGTTAAGATGAAGTCTGTGATAGATCACAAAGCAAACATGTAAGTATGCAACAAGTGTACAATTTTCTGTTGCAGTACTGTAAAGCCCAAAATGCAGTGTAGAAGAATAAACATGCCTCTTGTCTTCCCCAAATCTGAAAAGGGTGAAAAAAACTTGACAGCACATCCTCTGACCAATTTTAGAATAGCTGATCCAGAAGACAACATGCAATTTAATGCTGCTAGTTTGGATTACTGTCCACACACAGTCTTAGGAGAAAGCAGAAAAATCTTGCACTCTCTCTATGGTTTAGCAGAACTCAAGTTTGCCAGCATTCATATGGTCTTTGTGTATAAGATTAACAGAATCTGCATTTTGAAAACCTTAAGAAAATCATTGACTGTCCTTGGAGCTGTATCTATCTTCTGCTCTCTCCTCACTCTCTCACAAGGCCTTTTCATTTCCATTTCTAATCTCACTTTAAGGGTTGAAGTGCCTTTTTCCATTTGATTTGTTGCCTCAAACTTTGCTAGAGCAAAGTGTAGGCCCTCAAATAGACTTCCTTTAATTTTCACTTAAATTCTCACCCTCTTGCCTTTTAGGGAATTGCAAATCATTTCATTTTTCATTCCTCCTGAGCTCTCTGCTTATTCACAGTATCTTTCTTGAACTGCTTATTCACTCATTTATGTTTGCATCCTCCCTGTAATCTTTTCTCTTTCTTTGGATACACAACAAATAGATTCAGTAGTTTGACTGGAAGAAATTTCAGGCCCTTCTCACATTCAGGTCCCTGAGCTCTTCAGTCCGATTGACTTTACTAACGATTCCTTCCGTTCACCAAGGTTTGCCCTCTGTTAAAATCCAGAACCTTAGTTCTCTCCTTTCTTCCCCTGTAGTCCAATTTGACCTCACAGATGAATATGCTCTGTTCTCTTTTCTCTGTTTCTTATACTTTTTGCCAACTTTTTGCTTTATGTCCTTGAGTTTCTTAAAGTATTATTTTCTTCATGACTGCTAGTATTGTAAAGTGAGAACAAAAAGGGGTCAGTTGTCCTTTGGAAAAGTTTTCAAGGAAAGCACAGGGGAGTTCTATTTTAAGGGTTCTTTTTTCAGGTATCTATAAAGACAGAAATCCTTTGACTGAAGTTACATGAATTTTTGCAGTTGTAATATGCTCATTTTTTTCTGATCACGCATCTTTCCAAAGCTTAGTTTGTATGCCGGTCCCTTTGATATGGCACATCATGCATGGTACTAAGTGTTCACCAGTGGGAGAAGCTGTGGGATGAAGATGCCCTACCACATACCTTAATCCTGCAAATGTATGCTTCTCCTTTGTGAAGTTAGAGGTTTTGCGATTTTTGCTGACAAATATTTCAGGACTTAAACGCATAGTAGTGTTCCTTGGGGTTGCTACTCTAAAGGAACAATTTTTCTTGCTAAACTAAAAATTAACTATTGTCTGTAAACTTAACGAAATACTTTTATCCATGACCTCCTGATGATCTCTAAGGGCCTAATTCTGAGCTCCTTTGGCAAGCCTTGAAAGCAAAATTTAATGCCTCTCTGCCTAATTATCTCTCTCTGGTGTATTTATGTAAGTAATTGGCTTTACTTTCTCAAGTATTGCCATTTCCCAAACATCATTGTAGCCTGAAAAAGTAAGTCTTAACCAAAAAAAAAACCAAACAAAAAACAAACAAACAAACAAACAAAAAACACCTGAGCTACATTATCTGAACAAATTAGGAGCCATACCAAGAACTAGACTAAAATTTGTGATTTCTAGGTATAGCTAGAAGGTGAATACTGTTGCCCTGATGGATTCCAAAGGCATCGTCATGTCTTAACTGAAAATACATTTTGTCTCTAAATTTCTACATAGTAAATTGAGGAGCTTCTGAAGAAACTGTTGTTTTCTCAGTAGTAGCCTTTCTGTTTAGACTAAAGCTAAATGAGGATAAATTTAGCACTCTTGAGATGAAATGTCTTTTTAATTTCATTGCTATTTTAACAATTTTAACTATTTTAACAAAAAAAAATTAAAACTCTCTTTCAGACTGTTTCTAGCTTAAATCTCAGAACATAGAGTAGGAGTCTAGTTATGCTCAAAGCAATTGACAGCCCCTTTTCAAAATGGTCTAAAACTGCCACCTTCTGGCTGTTTTCATTGCTTCCTATGCTAGTCGAAAGCAGAGCTATGTTTAGTCTTTGGTCATAGCTTGTAACCCTGATTGCTGTCAGTGCAAATAGGAGAGAGAGTGAAATACATAAGAATAAAGCATGCTTACTGTTTTTACTGTTAGAGGAAATAAAAATATCGGTCTACCAGATGACCATCCAGCAGTTAGAATCTCCTTGGTCTTAGAATCACAGGATATAGCCTAGTATCAGTCGCTCTGAATCAATTTTTCTTTTACTGCACATACTCCTTCTCCCTTTATGCACATTACTAGCACCTATTTCTTTCTATCTGCTTTCGGTCTGATGCTCCTTCAATCATTTTAGACCATCCATTTTTCCATTCTGCTCCTTGGTTATGCTGCACTCTGCTTTTAGGGCCTTGTCTTCAGTTTACACAGATAGTAAATGATAGAATACGTACACTTGGACGCGTCCCTGTCCATTCTGCTCTAGGTGAACCTGCTTTGGCAGGGAGTTAGACTAGATGATCTGCAATGGTCCCTTCCAACTCTTACAATTCTGTGATCCTGTGATTGTACTTTCTGCAGTGACACCAGAGCAGGCGAGTGAAGAAAAGGAAGCAGAGTACTTTCTTTCAAAGTTGTTCAGAATTGTCAGAACTGTTTCTAATTGGAAGCCACAAAGGGTTTGGATATTTTTTTCTCTTTTCTGGACAGATAAAATTGTACCCCTAGCAGTGGTGGAATTTTCTGGCTTAGTGTTGGGATGGGAACATGAAAAAAAAATATGTCATTATTCACTGTCTTTTGTCCGTAGGGTAAGAAACAATTCCATATCAATCTGATTAATGGAGTTACCCCACAGTGTAAAACAGAAGTTCAGTCCTCACCCACAAGTACATACTGAAGATGCTTGGGCACATCAGAGATGCTTCTGTGCAAAGATTTACTCAGATTAACATATGTAACTAATTTAAGTGTTTTTTCTTAGTTTTTGGAAAGACTACGGGTATTGTATTTTGATTTTCATACATCAGCTTGCCATTACTAGAATACTAATATCCGCAGTTGCCTAAGAAACATATTATTTCCCATTGAAACTAGCAAAGGACTGCAAACTACATGAAATTAGCTGTTTCTTATGCCAGTATTCTACTGGATCTCACAAAGGTGTTCCTCCTCAAGATGAAAGAGCAAAGAAAAATCCACATAGTATATTACCCACAGAGTTCATCTGCAATATAACAGACAAAATTCCAAACAAAAAAATGATGATATACTATATTTTTCAGAAACTGACAGTTTTTTCCAGAAAGCTTCAAGGTTTTCTTTAAGATGTAGCAAAGATCTTGTGGGCAAGAAAGTTAGACGTGATATTCTTCCATTCAAGTATTCTTCTCTCTTCTCCATTTAGCAAGGTCTCCCATATAGGCAGCTATCTTCTTCATACACAGCAATATAATTTCTTGGGGTGGGGGGGGGGTGGGGGGGAGAACAACCACCAAAGCAACAAACAAACAAACAAAAATAACAAAAACAAACAAACAAACAAACAAACAACAAAAAATCCATCCACAACCTTTTAATTTTCTACAGAAATAACAGATCGCCATAGTGCATGCATTTCAATCTCTAGAAAAATATTGGGTTTTAAAGTAGAACAGAAACATCTGTAGAATGGAAATGTCTAATTTTCTTTTTCTTTGTTATGCTCTTTTGGATGGTTGGGTTTTTTTGTTAGAGATCAGTCTGAAATTTGACAAATGTATTATAATATTTAACTCATCAAAAGCTGGAGGGACTACTCTGTGATGAGGAACTACAAAAATACACATTCAGTTCCTTCTGTTTGCATTTTCTGTTAAGAAAAGAGAATGAATAACCTACTGTTGAACACTGGCCATCGTGAACACACATAAAAACAAACAATAAAACATTAAAGAAAATTGCTTACAAAATTACTGTTTTCTTTCACAATATCCACCAATATACAAAATCCCAC
This sequence comes from Fratercula arctica, assembly GCA_947846985.1. Classification (NCBI taxonomy): domain Eukaryota; kingdom Metazoa; phylum Chordata; class Aves; order Charadriiformes; family Alcidae; genus Fratercula; species Fratercula arctica. Next base: position 34,074,858 of record CANTUZ010000026.1, read on the forward strand.
TGCAGGGAGGCTAATTTTACTAAATTGAGTATTTTGACTGTGAAAATGCAAGCCACATTTGACAATATGAATACAGATTCCTTCAGTCACTGAGAGATGGTAAATATTATGTCACTTAAAATCTTCTGTACAGCTCCTATAAAAATATTAAGCACTACAAGAGCAAATACACAAAAGTATACAATTCTTCCAACAATCTTCTTCCAGGTATTTGAGACTTATCTGTTTCCAGTCCTCCCATTTTTGTTTCACATGACCTACCTTTAATTGTCAGTTGCAGAAGAAATTTTATTGTTCAGTTCATATGGTTTCCCAGGGTTTCTGTGCAAAAACAAAGCATATTCAGACAAGGAAGATTTGATTCTCTGCATGGTATATTAATAGCTCAGGTATTTTATATTTTCATATTTTAATGCTACAGAAAGAATAGAAAAGTGGAGCACTTCACCATAGTTAAAATAGATGAATAATAACATATATACTACCAGTTTAGATTAAGGACACCAGATTCCATGTGAAACTGGATTAAATTGATTGCTTTAGCAGCAATGAAGGAAGTTTTGCCATTACATCTAAATGGATTGATTTAGATTAGGGTTGGAATAACCACACTGCAACAAAGATAAGAGCTGGTTCAGATCAGAGTTCTATACCAGTTCTGTATCTGCTTATGTTTTAAGTACATAAATAAAAATAGTAGTTAGTAAACTATCGGGTAGAGTGTTATCCCATTATTGGATTATTTGAAGGTTTTGCCCAATTAATTTAAGGCTACATTTTTCAGTTTTATGATTTCTAGGGGCTGGTTTAATGCAAAGTCAATAGGTAAGGTCTTGAGAAGGATGTGGAGCAGAGCTGGTTAGACAACTTCAGCTTAATATTCTGTTGAGATTGTTAGGACAATTCAGGCTGGCAGGGACCTGGGGAGGTCTCCAGTCCCAGACCCTGCCCCGAGCAGGCTCAGCCATGGGCTCAGACCAGGCGGCTGAAGGCTTCACTCACCACAGATGTGTAATGGCCAAGGATGCACCGGTGGGCTGTCCTTACAGGGAAAATGCTTCTCCTTATCTCCAGCCTGAGCTGCTCATGTTTCAGCTTGTGCCCCTGCCTCTCACCCTCCTGCCGCGCATCACTGTGGAGACACAGGCTGTGTGTCTTGCATCCCTCCCATAGGTGCTGGGGACGCCACTGGGTGCCCCTTCTCCTGGCTGAACCAGCTGCAGCTCTGCAGTGTCTCCTCGCAGGGCAAGGGGTACAGCCTCACTGTGGTTGTTGGTTGCTTCCCCTGAACTCCTGCCAGCTCATCTATATTTTTCTTGCACTGGAGGCCCAAAATTGGATACTGAAAGGTTGTCCTGATGTGGTCTGATGAGCACTGAACAGAGGGGAAAGTCCTTTCCCTCCCCTGGATCTCAGGTCCATGTTCTGCTCACACCACTCCAGGCATCGCTGTCCCTCGTTTCGGCCTGGGTGTGTGGCTGGCCCTGGCTCAGCTCACTGCCTGCCAGGGCACCGGGGCATCCCCCACAGCTGCTCCCTGGCTCCATCAGCCCGAGCCTGCATCCCTACAGCACTCCATCTTCCAGTGTAGGTCTTGGCCTGCTCCTTACTGAATTTCACAGGGTCCCATGGGACCCTTCATCCCCTGTCCACCTCCATCTGAATGGTGGTCCAGCCCTTAAGCTCTTAAGTGTATTGATTGGTCCCTCTTGGTGTCGTCTGCAAACTTGATGCATCAGCCCTCTGTCACTTCCTCTGGGTCTCTGGCAGAGTTTTTAAACATGACAAAGTCCCAGGACTGACTCTACAAGACCACAGTTGTAGGACACAATCTTTTAACCATGACATTCTGAGCCCGAACATCCAACCATTTCTTTCATTCATCTGATTGTCCTTGCATGCAGAGTGTAATACGCTAAATTAGATACAAGAGTATTGTGTAAGACAGTGTCAAAAGCCTTACTAAAGGAAGGTACATGGCATCCGCTGCTATCTTCCCATCCAGAAATACCAAATTTTTTATCACAGAAGGCAATAATCCTCCTTATTCTGTGCAGTGACAAGAAAAAAGTGAACCCTGAAAGCTCTCTCAACCACATACAATGTAATTAGTACAATCCTGACTGAACCACGAGTGGACAAAAACATCATCTAGAACTTCTGAGTAAAGACTTTTAGCGGACTGGATTTAATATCGTAATAATACCCTACCATAAATGGTTTTTTACTAGCATCTTCCCACTCGGAATCCTGGACGGCAATGAAGTGACTGTAAGGAGACCTGAGAAGTATTACAGAACTTACAGGTGCTTAACTCAGCACCATCAGAGCCCATTAACTTCCAGATTTTTGTTACATTTGTGTCATCTGTTGGTTTTTGTTTGTTTGCTTGTTTGTTTGGGTTTTTTTTTAATGAGTGCTATGCAAGGGAAAAACCCCTCCAGAAAAAGAAATAAAAGCAAACATTTTTTACTTCTGGCTTTGTTCTCCTCTTCAGCAGATGAAAAGCAAGTCCAAACAATAAACAAGGAGGTGATGCTGCCTAACGTGTATACGCTGAGATAGTACTATTCCTGCAGCAGCATCACAAAGCGCCATTCCAGTGCTACCTAAACAAAGATTTCAGGTCAGATCCTCATCTCATATTCAGCCTATCTTCAGTTACTTTAGCAAGTTATTTAAGACCACCTAAGCATGGGGTAGACTCTGATAGCTCAAGTGCCGTTCAGTGCTAATTCTGCTTCATTTATGCTATTGTTTCTTGTGCGAGGTGGCTGCCTGTTGCATGAGTTTCTGATCTAGCACCTCCTATGCAGCAATGCACTCTTCCTGTGAAAACTTCACACACATCATTTAACTCCAGTGAGCATAATAAAAAGACTAAGAAATGTGTCAGGTCTGTTTAGGACATCCTAGGCAGACATCTCTTTTTTCCCCACTGTATGGCAGACAATCTAGTTGTAGAAGCTCTGAATATTTGTGTGGAAATAAAACATAGTCATCCAGAGTCTTCCAAGATGATCAAAGAGGTGAATGTGGTTTTATGCAAACATCTGCTAGTAGCTTTCTATTAAATATAATATTCTGTTGGATATGTAGTATTTTGGAAGATTATAACACACCCAAGCATGACTCAGCCAAAAATGAACCTCTTGTTTAGCAGCAGGAGGAATATATTTACTTTGGCAAAAGTAAAGCATGGATGAATATCGGGAAAATGAACAGTGATTGTATGTTGAGTTTTCAAGGCTAATGTGGGTACTTCATGGCAGCGTATTGAACTCACAAATCCCTCACACACAGAGCAAATAGAATTGTGGTATATAAGGAAGAGAAGGAGAAAGGCAATAAAAATGTTTTCTCGCTAGGTCACATTACGTTTTGTGCTATGCCATGACCAGAGATAAAGAATAGACAAGAACTATTAGTAAAATAAGTAACAAAAGGGAAATAAGTTTAACAATTTTAACATACACACATAACACCGTGCCTTAAAAATGACACCAACTGCTGAATTACTTCAAGTTGTTAACACCGAGACCCAGCCATTCTTGGGTTTCAAGACGCAGATTCTTTTTTAAACACTCATATTAGAGGAAAAAACTGGACACTGTGACAGTGGTCAAACACTGACACAGGCAGCTTAGGGAGGGTGTGGAGTCTTCACCCTTAGATGTATTCAAAGCCCAGCTGGGCATGGCCCTGAGCAACCTTCTGTAGCTGACCTTGCTTGATCGGTGGCAGGACTGTGCAACCTCCAGTGGTGCCAGCCAGCCCCAGCCATGCTGTGGTTCTGTGGTGCTGCAGTATGCTTCACCCATACGTGCCCGATCCACTGGGTCTTCTTCACCTTCATACCTTCAACATGTTGCTTGTGAAACCTGCATGTTAGTATTAATTCTGGATCTAGATTTTAGCTCTTCAGGGCTGTTCAGCAGAGAAAACAAATAAACACAGAAGCCATAATCAGCCCCTGTATCTCTTTTATCTGTCAAATTTAAGAAAATAAAAGCATTGCTGGACTTTCTTCCAAATTTTGCATTTCTGTATGCACTATGAGCTGAATTTCAATGGAAATTTGAAGCAGAATGTGGTCTAGTCTGTTTTCTACGTGATTTTTTTTATCATACTTTTGAGGTATTTTTATGGATTTTCAAACCTGTGATAAACGCTTCATCAAGACTATATAATATATCAACAAATAGCAGGCAAATCACCACAGTGCAAAATTGCAGGACACTCTCTCTTCTTGTAACATCTCTCTTGGGAGCCAATATTTCTCTTCATTCCCAATCTATATTATCCTATAAATAAATGGAATATAGTTCACATGCATTGTGCAGAACTCTTCTCTTTTTTTCCCCCTGAAAATTCTGTTTTGTCATTCTTTTTGTCTTTAGGTAGTGAGATAAAAACTGTCTGTTCATCAAGGCTCAAAATTTTCCTGCAACATAAGGAGGTGCAGCCCACTGCAAAGAACTGGTAAACTATACTTCTTCCATTTCATAATGCATACATTTTAATGAAACATGGTGTTAAACCTAAAATAAAGGCCTTGCAAAAAATGTGTCAAAGCACCAAATCTGGTGTTAGGTTCCTGTTTATTCTACTCCCTTTCTCACACCTATGATAGGAGATTTCAAATACTAAATGAACAATAAAATTCAGAATAAGTATAATATTAAAAGTTTTGCACAGAGAGATCACAGTTGGATGGTCAACTGAAAGGAAATAAGTTAGCAAAATGCAGAAATGCTTGAGTTCATAATGAAGGTAAGAAATTCACATGAGAGATACATGGCTAAAGAGACAGTGTCAGGGTAAGGTATACAAAAAAGAAGAACATTGGAGCATTTTTCAACTGCAGACCATAGCAATTCTGAGGAACTGAGGAAATGCTTATCTACCCTGGAGGAGTGTGACTGAAGCTATCTTGTTATGCCCAGCTTGAAGAAAAAATATAGACTACCTCAATGCTAGGCTTTAACTTGGCTTTAAACAGCCTTTTCCTTCTCCCTTACTTTTTGGCTGTGTTCAGGTTCTCCTTTCTATTATCATTTTTCAGTACAAGCAGAAATGAATTCAGACAAAATTATCTTGTATAGAGTCTAAGTGTTATTGGGAAGGCAGAAAGCACATGTAACACAGTATCACTCAGCCAAAAGAAGAATAAGGCTACGACCTTGAGAAAAGAAGAAACGGCTCCAGTGAAAAAACATAGGGATAATAAAGATCCACATCTAAAAGGAATCATGGGTCTACAGGAACCAAGGAAAGCAAATGCAGAAAAAGCTGAGCCTCCCAAAAGCACTCCCCAACACCAGCTGGAATGAAGTGGTCCCAGGAAAAAACAAAGTTCTTTAATATCTTACAGCAGTGCAATATCTCTACAAAGTACAGGAAGTACTGACTATGAAGAGAAGATACAAAACTACAGTTTCTCTCTTACCTTGTTTCAGCTGAATACATGGAAAATATTGCAATCCTTAGTAATAAAATAGTGGTATTTTTCCAAGCCTCAGACAAAACTTTCTGAGGTATTTGTGGTAGTGCAAACTAGGAGAGAAGTATTAGAGAAAGAATAGCTGTAAAATTTCTGTCTGAAGAATGACCAGGAAAACAAACCAAAAAATAATAAAAAAAACCCAACCCAACAACAAAAAACCCTACCAAAAAACCACCCCCAACCAACCAAGACAGTGTGGTGAAAAGACTATAGCCCGAAGAAGCAAACCAGCAAACCGCATCCAGATGACATAAATTCCTGTGTCTGATGTTTCCAAATGATTGCCTCTAAGATTTGACAGGCAGCTGGCCAATACTAAACACTAAGCAAAATATTTTAGGTGGAATTCAGGCTATATGCATCAGTAGACCTGTAAATTTCATCTTACTTTCTATCTGTAATTAAACTGTAACAGCTAGGACACAGCTGTAATTGCTTACAGTTCAAGAAGGTTTTGCTACAAAAACAAATATAGTTGACTATTGAGTCCTGGCAGTAAAAAATACATTGTATAAGACCCATAAGAGGCAAGCAGCTAAATCCTTATGCTTTACTGCTAAAATCTCCAGTTGATAGGAAGCTAACTAATACTTCTACTTGTATCTTATATAACTGCAACAAAGAAAGCAGGCTTTGCATAAGCCTTCTTTCTCAGCTTGTCTTCTACCATTTTTGCCTTGCCAGTTTATCAGATCTTACTCTGAGTGAAGTAATTCTCTACTCTTTACTAGTTCATAGAGTTCCTTTATAAAAGACTGCATGCACACATAAATACACATGACCTTACTTGTGTACATATATGCACAACTCTGACTCAATCTAAATTAAGCGTATGCTTACATGAGAGGAGGCATTTTTTAAAGGAAAAAATTATGTCTTCAAAGTGCAACATTTGACAGAGTAAATACTTTCCCAAATTCAGACAGGGGGCCATTCAAGGTATTCCCACCTCCTGCTCTTACACTACAGCAGCTTTCCCTACTAGCCCTGCCTACATAATTCTCATTGCTGCACTGTGAATTGTGTCAAGGAACTGAGATGCATAAAAATTAGAAAAATTAGGTCCCTTGTGCAGCTTTTGTACCGCAGCCCCACAAATAATTGTGCCAGCACAGATGGAAAGAGCAGGAATGAGTGTCCACAACAGAAAGAGTGCTCTAAAATGTTGTTTAGGCAGGTCCTGCTGCTGTGACAATAAGCATGGAAACACACTAATATTTTCTCAATTTCTCCCTGTAGGTATCTAAGCAAGATAATGTAATACTAGCTTTCAAATGCATCAGATAAGAAATACTTAGATCACTAATACTTAAAGTCTCCAAATTACTTCATGTCCAGCTTAACTGAAGTAGTCTGCTTTTGAAATACTGTGTTTTAGATGCAGAACTGTATAATGATAACAAAAACAATAATAATTTTCCTTGTTGTGCAACCTCTAATGGAAAAGTACCCTTGGTCCTGAAAAACAGTCATAACTTATTTCGTATGAAATAAAATAACCCCAATATTATCAAAACTGTACAGAGGTTAAAAAAAAATAATAAGCAATCCTCAGGCAAAAAGATACATTTAATCCATTGCTTTTATTATCTACCTTCACATCCTCAGATGGTATTATTTCTGATTTTTAAAATTGAACACGAATTTAGCTGTGCAACTGTTATTCCCACATAGAGCATTAGGCATTTGGCCATAGATGTGTTCAGGGGAACTACTTATTGGTCATATTGCAGTTGGTATGCAACAAAACTGCCAAAGCAAGCGAATTTAGAAAGTTCGGTAGTGTCTGGGGAAATGATGAGGAACCAGTGCAGTTACAAGCATTCACCATCACAGTTGCCAGTGGTCCCCTACAGTTCTTCAGCTCTATCATCAGCCTCATAAGTTTGGCTTCAAACATGTTTTGAGAATGGACAAGGCTGAGGCTTGTTAGTGTCTCTCCTGGTTTAACCCTGACCAGCAACTAAGCACCACATAGCTGCTTGCCCACTTCCCCCTCCCCCAGTGGGATGGGGGAAGAATTGGAAGGGAAAAAGTGAGAAAAAAACTCGTTGAGTTGAGATAACAAGTTTAACAATTAAAAAAAATAAAAAAAAAAAAATTAAAAAAAAAAAGAATCGTAAGAAAAAGAGATTAAAAAAAAATAACAGAGGGAAATAAAACCCAAGAAAGAAAAGCAATGCAAATGAAAACAATTGCTTATCAGCAGCTGACTAATGCCCAGCCAAAACCAGTACATTCCCCATCACCATATCATTTACGTCATTTATGTCCTACCCTACCTCAATACATCCTCATTAACCACCCTTTCCCTTATAAAATGTTTGTAAAATGTACATAAATATCCATAAAAAGTTCATTGAGTTCATTTGTTCTATGACTTTGGGTTTCATCTGTTATGGTGGTCACACAGGACAGGAGAGGTAGTGTGTTACAAGGAGTTATTGGGCACCGAAACCAGCCTCAGTGGGGGCACTGCTGCACTTGCACTGTTTCTTGTGAGGTTCGTCCTTCATTGGTTTGGGTGGTTTCTGCTGTAGTACTTCCTATAACGTGCAACTCTAATCATGGGTTACAACAATTCAAAGGTATATCTGTAACATAGAATCATAGAATCATGTAGGTTGGAAGGGACCTTTAAGATCATCGAATCCAACCATTAACACAACACTACCAAGTCCACTACTAAACCATGTCCTAAGCACCACATCTACCGATCTTTTAAATACCTCCAGGGATGGTGATTCAACCACTTCCCTGGGCAGCCTGTTCCAATGCTTAATAACCCTTTTGGTGAAGAAATTTTTCCTCATATCCATCATAACCTCCCCTGGTGCGACTTGAGGCTGTTTCCTCTTGTCCTATCACTGGTGAACTGGTAGGTTCACCATCTCACTTCCTCATTTCCTCCTGCTGGTTACACAGGAAGAAACATAGGGTTACACACGGTGTGCACCTCTGGTACCCTCTCCCTGGAACAGAGAAAGACTGACTTTTAACAGCCGACACCTTGGTTTCTGTGTGTGAGGAAGACCTATCCTGCTTGGATTGCTCGGGCAATTTTTGGGTCAATTTCTCCACTGATCAGATGCTGGCTTGTAGAGAGGAAGTGAGATTATCTTCATTTCTCAGAGTTGTCTGGCCAGTCCATCCATAGTTGGTGCCTCTATGTCCGTCCAGCTCATTATTGCCAGGGTGTTGGCATATGATGTTGCTGCACTTCATATAAAGTTTCACCATGTGGAACACGTGCACCAGATTTCATCCAGGCCTTTGGATACCTGTTTGTCATCCAGGTTGTTATAGAAAACCTCCACAATGGCTAATTCCCTCAGATGCTGGATACCTCCCTCAATGGTAGTCCATTTGCTTCAGGAATTTGCAAGATCTTCCTTGAAGAGATACCTGTCCTTCACATTTGACAAGAGTCACTGCCTGAGACTGAGGGCTCATTTGTCAGTGGCCTTATCCCTAGCAAGGGATCCCAGCTGTGAGGCTTTCTTACCCTCTAATTCCTGACTGTTGGCCCCAGTATCCCAGCATTGGAGCGACCACCTGAGAATTTGCTTGCCTGGTTAACAGCTGAAATCTTTTTGTATGTCTCACAGCTCACTTAGGGATAGGGATTGGATGGTTTCGGTCACATTTATTATTTCAGTCCCTTACTCCTCCTGTTTTTGTGACTGCTCTGCTGCAGCACAAGCTGCCTCTTCTGATTCTGTCTCTTGCTCCGTCTTAAGAGGAGCTTCTTTGTCCCTTACTAAACAAATTGACTTCCACTTTGATTGTTTCTTTTTAATTATAATTTATATAGTTGAGGGCTGGGTCTCTGGTCTAGCCATAGCACCCATTGGTGTGTTTTCAGATCCAGAGACCCTCTCTTGAGGATGCTGAGTAATATTGAGTAGTTTTTGGTAGATGCTGGCCAGACCCCAGCACGGTGCGGTAAATTGTTCCTCTTTGGAATAGCCAGGGCATCTTTTTTTCAATCTGCTATCATTTTATCAGGTTCCTGTTCTTGTTCAGGAATGAAGTTCCAGACCACTGGATGGGAGAAGCTTTCTAGATACTTGTCCATAGTCTCCCACAGTCTTGCCACCCATAACCACACAGGCATGGGGCCTGGGTCATATTCCTAAATAGCTTGTTAACCTTGGAAAAAGCCGAAACAATGTTACCAAGAAATACCTGTAGAAGTATTTTGACTAACCACAGATATTCAAGATAGTGAAAAGTTACTCAAATGAAGGAGAAAACATCACAAAAGTTGATGAAGGTTCCATTCTGTATTTCCTCCACAAAAAAACAAACAAACAAACAAACAAACAAAAAACCACCAAAAAAACCCCCCCACCAAACCTCTCAGAGGAGCAAATATCATTGTTAGTTGCCTCCATGGGATGGTACTTCAAGTACAGTAGTGGCTTTAGTACAGAGCCCAAATACCAGATTAAGCTCAAGGCAGTGTTTTAACAATAAATTTCCCAGGCAAAACATCACTAAGCACTACAGAGCACAGCAAACTGCAAAAGGCAACACCAATCTTTAACACACACAGAAAAAAAAGAGCACGGTACAGATCTGATAAACTAGTATCAAGAACAGATGAATCAATATTGTGACCAGTAAGTGTCAACCTATATAAATTCCTTCTAATTCACTCTGGTCAAATCTGTTATTATCTCAAACCCTTCATGCCGGGTGTTGGGCACCAAAAAGGACTGTGGTTTAACCCCAGCTGGAAACTAAGCACCACACAACCGCTCTCTCATTTCCCTATCCCCTGGTGGGAGGGGGAAGAATTGGAAGGGTAAAAGTGACAAACGAACTCGTGGATTGAGATAACAACAGTTTAATAATTAAATAGAGAAAAATAATAATAATCTTAAAAATCTTCAAACTGGAAGAGGGTAGATTTAGATTAGATCTCAGGAAGAAATTTTTCACTATGAGGGTGGTGAGGCACTGGATGAAGATGCGATGAGGCACTGGATGAAGATGCATCCACAACTAGAGAAGTTGTGGACGCCTCAACCCTAGAAGGTCAGACTGGATGGGGCTTTGAGCAACCTGGTCTAGTGGGAGGTGTCCCTGCCTATGGTGAGGGGGTTAAACTAGATGATATTTAAGATCCCTTCCAACCCAAACCATTCTGTGACTCCATGATTCTATGAAAAAAATTGGAAGGAAAAGAGCAGGGGGAAACAACAATAACAACAACAAAAACCAACAACAACAAAAAAAAAACCCCAAAGACAGAAGAAAATAAAACCCAAAAAAGACAAGTGATGCAAATGGAAACAATTGCTTACCACCGACTGATAACCAGTCAGTGCCCAAGCAGCAGCTCCCTTGCCAACCTCCTCCCCAGTTTTATTGTAGATCATGACGTCATAAGGTATGGAATAACACTTTGATCAGTTGGGGTTGGCTGTCCCAGCTGTGTCCCCTCTCAGCTTGTTCTGCACCTGCAACCTACTTGCTGGCAGGGAAGTCTGAAGAGTAGAAAAGGGCTCGATGCTGTGTAAGCACTGCTCAGCAGTAATGAAAACATCATTGTGTTACCAACACTGTTTTCAGCACGAATCCAAAACACAGCCCCATATCAACTACTATGAAGAAATTTATCCCAGTCAAAACCGGTACAGTGTCAAAATAAAGCCACAGCTTTTAAAAGTGTTTTGCAATTTGGGCAAGTCATATTAACTTCACTGCGATTTCACACTTCTTCCATCAAAATCACTGTCCTTAAAACCAGATGGCTTCACCCTTCACTTGGTATAGAGTGTTGAAGTTGTGAGGCAAACATAGTTGGGTATATCACAACTATGATATTACATATGATGTATCACATATGCCATAGGCATAATATATGAGATAGAACAAAGCTCTTACCACTTTGTTCTTTTTTAACTGTAAGATTTGTAAAACAATACACAAAATTGTTATTAATGTCCTCGTGGTCTTGTGTGGTCCACTGAAAATTATGTAGTTCCTATTTCTCCTGGAGAATTAGTATGCAAAAGCAAATGCACAGGATGCAAGAGCACTCCTAAACACTTTGCTGACAGTGTTCTTTTAAGTATATACCCCACCAGTTTATATATGAAAGATATATTTTAAATGGACACATAGAATTTAATTTATGTTCCATACCTACAAACGAAAGGGCCAAGTATAACAAGGCAGATGGATAGAGAAATGACATTAAAAGGACTTAATATGAACATGAATTGCAATAGGCCAAATACATGATGACACATAAAACTCTCCTCAGGAAACTAAATGTCACAAACATTCACTTGACATATGAGTGAACATGGCTTGCTTCCCTAGAACACAATAGAGGATGAAAATGAATGTCATTTAAAGACAAAAAAGTCTAAGAAAAATCTGTCCCTTAAAGACAGATAACTGAAGGGGCCTAGAATAACACAGTTTAAATGAAACACATCTGCTTTTTACAAAAACATGTAATGAACATTAAAAAGAAACAAATAAAAAATTGACAGTTCTTGATGCTACTGTACACCACCCATCTTGAAAGCTGTACAGCATAAAATAAGTTATCTAGAATTATTTTAGTACTCTGTCAGTATGTAGTGATCTCAGATTCATTATTTGCTTCATGGTGATGTTACGATGTTTAATTAGTTCCCACCTGTAAATTTTCTTAATGACTTTTAGCAAAAATATGTCACAGAAAGTATTATTTTAAAATGAGTTAGAGGTTTGTGTGCCACAGAAGTTTACTCAATAGAATTTTTAGCATCTGTACGATATCTTATTAGTCTGAAGACAGGATGCATTTTACAACAGACACGCCCATCTATATCACAATAATTACATAAATAAATGTTGAATGCCGTGTTACGCTGAACTACATTTGATTTCATACTATAGTATTTTCTTTGATTTTCTGTCTTGCAATGCAGACAGCTCTGACAGGAAAAAAAAATCAAGATTTTTTTACTGGGGAATTTTTACTAGGCAGTTTAAAATTATGATATACAAATATTTTGTAATACTAAGGATTTTTAATCTGGAAATACAACATTGACTTTCCCAGCAAACTGAACCACATTTTACAGTTTGCTAGTTCTAAGAAAGTGATTGATCATTTACAAAATTTATTGCATGTTTTACTAAATAGAACTGCTGTGCTCATTTGAAGAAGGTATATACAAATATTCTGTCCTAGGTGGGATTTTATCATCTGAGTGAGATATTATACAGTAAACCAGTTCTTTCCAATTGAAAGAGAAAGTGTGGCTTTTCTGTAAGCAACATAGGTAGAGCAGTGCAAGTGTAGTTCTTAGATGGATTTTGTCCCTGAAATAACCTACATCTTGGCTCCTGAACAGGTGTAGGAGAGACATTCTTGACCCAGGCCTCTCCACAGCCCACCTTACCTCTGTCATCTGCCTACTGCCTGCACAGAAAGAAAGCTATTCTTCTGCAAGAAATTGCATTTGCTGCCCTTGTAATTAATCAAAGCACCTTACTGCTCAGATTAAGACCTTGTAGCAGAATGAGTGCCTCTCTATACTCAAGTAGGCATAACTGGATTATGTGAGGACACAGGCTGCCACGAGGGCTGTACAATCCAGCTGTCATGTTCGACATGAGCTAACAGTTTCAGTACATACCCAAAGCCAGTATAGACTTCTTGTCTGTGTTTTTATTGTGATTTGTATGGTCCAGAACAAAGATTTGGTAAGCAATTTTGCTCATGTTGTGTTAGCGTTTATCAGACTAATTCAGAGGTAGCAGTCACATGGATAATTCTGGTTAATATTGGGCTGGGATGGGAGAGTTTAATTTTCAGATTCGGATTTAGATTGGCGATGATCAAGACATGGAATTCATCTATCACCAGAATCTACAAGATATCAAAATGTTTTCCTTATTTCTGAAAATATAAATACTCCTAACATTTTTTGCTTCTCTAATCTTCTAATTAAACTTTTTCCTGAACTGAGAGAACAGAGTCTGGTACAGCAAAAACTTTTATTTATATGACTCTTCCAGTTCACTTTATGAAGGGATTTTCATAAGGCTTATGGTCTGTAAGTGGCTATCTTGTGCACTGTTATAAGATAATTATTACCAAAAAGCATAAAACTAATGAATTCAGAATTAATTAGGCTAAAAACCAAAAATACGGGCTATTGGCAAAGGTATATGCTTTATTAAGTAAATAGCATTAATAAAGAAGTGCCACAGAAGCAAAAGGATCAATTACTCCAAGCCTGTAATTTATATAGGAAGTGTTTCAAGTTTCAGTATGTTAAGTCAGCTTAGTTTATGTTGAACACATTTGTATTGGAAAGGGGTGATTCCACAATCACAACTTTCACTAACAGATGAAATTCATCACCATATGAAAATAATTATGTCACTGTAGAACAACAGCTGTTTCCTACAGATATTCTTGAACAGTATAAAGAGAGTAAAAATTATGCGGGAATACCAGAAAATTACTCCGACATATAGGATCTCAAATGCAAACTTAACATTTAGCAAAAATTTGTTCTGATAGTCAAAGGTGAATCAGAGCATGAAATTTATGAAAACTTCATATAATTTCAAAATTGTTTTAAAAATTGTAATAAAACTCTAAAGCCAGCTGTTTCTCCTTGAACTAATCAAATGGAGTTTTCTTGAGTGTTGCACAAGTATACACCTTCACTGAAGTTAAAGGAATTGCATATGCTTCACTTATAGTGAGTTAGTATTTAAGAGATGACACATTCTGATCACATTTTCCCAATTACAAAGAATGCATTATAATTCACAAGACAAAAAGCATTGCTTTCAATGGAACACTACTTCTAAAGCAACTAATAACAGCTAATGGAGAAAGAAATGAAAGGAGGTATGCAAAACTTTGTTCAAAGTATTAAAACACTGAAAGATTTACACTTTGCATGATTGTACTTTTATACATTTTTATACTTATCTATTCCATCCCACAACTTTCTGGCCTCTACTGAAGTTTCTTCCATTTACATGCTTTTTTCCCTTATATTCAGGGATTTATTCCCTTTAGTTTCAGTGTGCCCTGAATTCACAATTTCTGTTTTGGGGACTGTTGAAAAGTAAGACAACTTAAAAAAAATAAAGATGAGACAAAAAATGACCCAATTAAAAGAAAAATATACAGGCAACCTATTAATAAAGAACTACAATAATAATGTGCAAGATTTGCTGCTGAATTTCTCAGATAAAATCCGTCTCCAAAATAAACCCAGAATAAGCCCTAAAAAGATACTTCTATATGTATTTTCCTGATTCCATGCTCCTCTTCTCCTCAAAAAATTGCTCAGAATAGAATAAAAATCAGTACTTTAACATGTGCATTGAATGGTACAGGGCATCTGAAAATGAAATAGTATGCCTCCCAGAGAGAATGACCTAGGCAACAATCCTCCGATCGGTTCATAACTAATTTGCTGAAGCAACTGTTTTTCAGCAGTTACTGTCCATGATTGTACATGATCTATTTGCAATGGGAAAGGAACGTGGGAGGGAGAGGCATGTTAAAACTTCAGATGCAGGATTAGAGGCAGCAAAGAAGAGAAGAGGAAAGGGACTCCAGATACCTACTAGCCCCAGGCCAGTTCTTAACAAACTCCATAAAACTGACAGAAAGGCCAAGACCCTTAAGAAATGAGGCACTTCCACAGTGCTGCATAGAACAGCAGAAAATATCGCATACGGAGAAAAAAAAAAAAATCCTCACTTGAATTTAAAAGACAGTACAACACAATCCACGAAATTTATGGGATTCACAAGGGAGCCTGATGCCAGGCATTTTAGTTAAAGGTCACCTCCCAGATGTGTCAGGAGCGACTGAAGGTGCACAGCCTGAGACCTTATACATCATTAGAGAGTGGATGCAACACCCAAGGTACAAGAGGGCATCCTAGTGTCAGACAACCTGATCAGACAGTTAACTCACCACCCAAACTGACGTGATGGCAGGAAACTGTACAGTCAGAGATCTCTTCCTTCTCAAGATATCGCAGGGTAACTAAACTACTATAAAACCTGTGAGACTTGTAGGGCTTTCCTTGTAGGGCTGTCACACCTGCAAAACTGGAGACCATTGTGACTCTGAAAAGCACAGAATTGAATTTCACGAAACACCATGCCCCACATCCTGACTGTAACAGCAGCACAAAGGTTTCACAACAGCTAGGAGAGCCTCTGGCAAAGCACATCTGTTTTACACGCACCTTAATCTGCCACAGTGGCATGCAGACACCTACCAAGGACCTGAAACTCCTCATACAAAGGCCATTGTACAACATAGACTAGCATAGACACCATTTGCAAGTTTTTCACCCTCAGACTCTGTATGATGAAACCACACAAGCAGAGATTCAGAGGGCCTCATCCAGAGGCCTGACTATTTGCTGTGACTTTTAAAGTATGCTGTGCCCCCGCTAAAAAGCAAGCTGTCCCCAGTTGCCCTCTGATGACAAGGCAGGCCCTGCGACTAGCCCTCTGAACTAATAAGAGACACAAACAACATATCATAAAAAGTTTTTGCTAGTGCACTGACTATACAAGCACTTCCACTCGTAAAGTGACAGTAGGCCTGCAGTGTGCTCTCTGTTTTTCCACATTCCTTCTCAAAACAGCAAACCAAATTCACAGACAGCTGCTGTACAGTGATTCTGTGTCTGGCACTGCCCATGCGACAGCCTTCTCCTCCTTATCCACATATCTGGCAGAAAAAGTAGCTGCCCAAAGCCCCCTCTCTACCATCAGCCTTTCATTTTAAAGACAAGAAATTGCAGACAGGTCAGTCAAAATTCGTACTATCCTCTCTGTTTTCTTGCAAGCTCTGAAAAGAGATAAATAAAAAAACCCCAAGGTACTCCAGGCACTATACACAGCACTGCATATCTGCTAGACTGTAGGATTTGGGGCTTGCAACTGTTTTTGCAATAGGCTTTTGGATCACTTTCATTGCTGTTTTTAAAAATTAGCACAAAAAACCAGGGTTTTGACTTCTTACTTTCCTTAAATTATTTCATTGTGAGTCTCTGGTATGTTTGAAATCCCTGACTTATGAAAAAAGGACACTGCTTCATATTTCAGATGTGACTTTTAAAATTTTATTTCTCTCTAAATCCTCTACTTAAAATGTAAGACTTACAATCTGGGACTTATCCCAGGTAGGTAAGAAAGGAGTATCTGGAGAGGTGAATAATTCTACTTTAGCACATAGTTTTCCATGCTTCCACATTTGTTAAATGTGATTTTGTCTCAGTTTGAGGTATACTATTTTTAAAATTTAAAATACTTTAGTGAGAATAATTCTTTTGGGGAACCACTGAGCAAAAAATGAGGAACAGAGACAAGTGACACTGGAGATGTAGAACTGTCAAAGACTGGGACTAAAATCTTGTTTTCTCACTTGGTTCCTCACCTGGACATTTTACAACTCTGGGAATTTTCAGTATTGTGTTAAAATTCCTCCAGCCTGACCATTAAATACTAAAAAAAAAAAAAAAAATTCATTGAGTTTTCTCTACATTGAACCCTGATGAAATGCATTTTCCAAGATGACCATAGCCCCAAAGGAAGAAATACCTTATTTTCAGAAGCACCTTTTCTGGTTACATATTATCTGTTTCTCCACTATTCAACATCTGGTATCTTTTATTCCCTGAGAAATCACATTCACTAATTAGATGGGACTGGGTTGGGGAACGGTTGTTTGCTTTTGGTTTAGATATGGTAAGTGAGTTGAACTCTTCAGTTTTTTTCATGTTAGGTTTTTTTACTATTCCTGAAATATCTTTTTTGTCTCTTCCAGAACTGGATTAGAGTATGGCTCAACATGTAGACTTGTTTTGCTAATAGGACCTCAGATGGGATTTAACTCTGTATGTGTAGTATTCTGTAGAGCCTGGTGGAAGAATCCAGGTAGAAAAACATTAATTATGAGACAAAATTATCACGTGTGCATTCCAGTGTCAACATTCATTACATCTATATTTTTTCTCTGTTCAAATACCATGACTCAAAAATATGTATTTCATTTCTGTATAAGTGTAAATTAAGGGGCAGACTAAATACAGTGGCAAAATTATACAGACCCTGAAATATTTAGACAATGTGCAATCTGGTTTTAGTTGGCCTTCTGTTTAATTTCGTACTGTAATTTTAGATAGAACTGAAATTGCCACTAGGTTGAACAAGTACTCCCTTTGTGGCACGCAAATAAGATGCTGGTGTGTCTCCAAAAATCTGCACATTTCACAGATAAGGTACAGTAATATCTAAAGGGCAAGTAGCTCATTCTTTGGCAGAATGCCAAAGAGATTAAAAATAAAAACTAAAACGTTATGAGATGTAGATAGAACAATTTCTGTATTTGTGAAAGTTAAGAAGCCTCTCCTTTTTTGTGACCAGGTGGTCCAGTAGAAAAACCCTCATCCTCATTTTCTCTATCACTTGGGTCAGGAATTTGTCTTCCATGCTCTCCAGGAACCTCCTGGTTTGCTTATGCTCTACTCTGCTGTCCATCCAGCAGATATTGAGGTGGTTCAAGGCTCCCATGAGGACCAAGGCCTGTGAATGTGAAGGTGATTCCATCTGCCTGAAGAAGGTCTCATCTACTTTTCTTCCTGATCAGGCAGCCTATAGCAAACACCCATTACAATGTCACCTATACTGGTCTGCTCTTTCATCCTTACCCAAAAAGCTCTCATTAACTCATCATCCATCCCCAGGGAGAGCTCCGTGCAGTCCGGCTGCTATTTCAGATAAAGGACAACTGTCCATCCTTGTCTTCCCAGCCAGTTCTTCCTAAAAAGCCTGTATCCACCCATTCTAGCATTCCAGGCATGGAAGCTATCCCATCACGTCCCTATGATCCCAACAAGATCATAGTCCTACAACTCCATATGGATCTCTAATTCCTTGTGTTTATTCTCCATGCTGCAACCATGTATGGCCACTTCAGAGAGGCACCCCAGCATGCTGATTTCCAGAAAGGCTCTGTGTTTTTTTCCCCTGTAATGATGTCATGTAGGCACTTCCTTGCTTACAAGTAAATCTTTGAGGTGACTCTGCTTAACCTCTGCTTTGCTGATTATGTGTTGTGTTCCGTTTTTTTCACATCACTCTTTGCTTGTTAACCTTGTCCATCACTCTCTCACAGCCCTGCTGGTAACTCTTCCTCATCGTTGCTGGTTTAAAGCCCTTCTTATCAAGTCAGACAACTTGAGTTGACTATTCTGTTCAGGAACAGAATAGCAGCAGGAGCCAGATAGTGGTGGCTCATCCAGTAGAGGTCACCCTCCTTCTGCACTACCTGTGTCACCAGCACCCTGTCCCTGCAGTTGGTGGGGACCAGCTGCCACCCCCTCACATAAGAATTGCCAGTACTAAAGAGGGCAAAGAAGAAAGAGAAACTATGATCAGACCAGGAGTTCTAGCAGACATTCAGAATCTTGATGTCATTCTCCCCTTTCAATGCTGGGGGGGGGGACGACACATTGTTTTGCTTTTACTTCCGTGTTTGGGTGGCTAATAATGAAAGCAAAGAGGTCAGGCATTCCAAATACCACATACACGAGATAGTATGCTTTAGCTAGGTGGAAATCAAATATCGTTGTGTAACAAAGAGGAAGCCCTTCAGAGCTATAAGGAAGATATAGGGAAAAGAAGAAGATGGGACAAGTCTGACCAGTACTTGCTGACGTCTGCTGCTGTTCAAGAAGGCTCTAGAAGTCATGGCAGTCACTGCTACTGTGTCCAGGGACAATCCACAACTTCCTGACACCCTTTCCCATTGCAGAGTTTCAAAGGCACTGGACTAAGAAGTGTCTAAAATCTGTGAAAGAATAAAGAAGAACTATTTAAAAACAATACTAAGTTCCTCTTTGGTGAAGTGACTGCTGAAAGTTTTGACAGAAACACAGACCTCCTAGGTCTCATCCTCACAAACAAATTGATACAGCAACCACATTGGTCTGCTGGGCTTTTCTGTACAGTACCCATTCTCTGAATGCTACATTTTACTATTACTAGGTGAAGTATCCTATAGATTGTCACTGCCTTGACCCTGCAAATTTTAGTCATAATGCTGCTGCAAGAATTGCAAAATCTGGAGCCCTTATCATATGTGGATACAGTTTTCAGATATCTCCTGTGGATAAAAGCCCCACAATGGGGCAAGATGTGCAACATCCTCACTGCCCCTTTCTTCCACTGAGCTCTCCTTACTAAATGGTGAATGACTAACCTATATGGAAGTTACGTTCAGTACAGCTTGTAGAACTGGGACTTGCTGGTCTGCAAATAGCTTGAAAGACTACTGCGATAATGAAGGAAGCTTGGTACACAGTTTATTATGACATGGATTTTTCCACTCTTTAGTTCTACTCCAGAAGATGCCTCGGACAGAAGCGTCTCACCCCTTTTCATTCCCAAGCACTGATTTGCAAATCACCTACATTCAGAACTGAGCAGAAGTGCCCAGTCTTTGGTATTCTCTTCTTAAAATGAAAAGAAACTACCAACTGACAATGTTTAATGATCATATTCACAGCTTATTTCTTTTACATTCTTTCAATCTATAGATGCCAGGAAACAAAGTACCAATTCAAACTGCAAATCTCTTGTAAACTTGCAAAGCCCTAAGGAGCTTAGTCTCCCTTGTAGACTTCTTTGCATACAATGTGCCCTCACTTAAAAGAGAAAAGGAGCATTGTTAGGGAAAAAAAAAAAAAAAAAAAAAAAAAAAACCAACCAAAAAAAACCCAAACACCCAACCCCCCCCCCCAAACAGTATCCATGCTAATAAACAAGAAAATCAACGTGCAAAGAGCCCAAATATTAAGCACTGGTCAAGACACTGAAACAATATTTACAGTGTATGGTCTTAGAAAAATATATTCATTCCAGTCAGGAGTTGAAAGGAGGACCGGAACAATAAAAAATTAGCTTGCTTGCTTGCTTGCTTGCTTGCTTCCTTCCTTCCTTCCTTCCTCCCTTGGTCTTTCCTCCCTCTCTTTCTTCCTCCCTTCCTTTGTTCTCTCCTTCCCTTTCTTCCATTCTTTTCTGTCCCTTCCTGCTTTCCCATAGCAGCTCCTGCAGGCAACAAATACTGTGTTCAAACTAGCACTTGATTAGAAGATCAACAGGTGATTAATTTCTGTGAACGATCAGCACAGAAAAAAAGGACTGAAAAAAGCAAAACCAGTGTTACCCTCAGTGGCAACAATCCGTACATAAGGACCTCTTAAAACAAAGCAAAGCCTCAAAAAAAAGTGATGGAATAACATTTCACATTCTTTCCCAACACCTATCAGCAAAGATTTCCCCTATGCCCTTACACTTAAGGACATGAACGTATAAATATAATCCAAGATTTTGAATATGTTTTAATTTACTTGTCAGCATTTGACCTAGAAAATCTGAATACTTTCAAGTTAGACTTTCTCTATTAGAACCTGTTTCCACTTATTAACAACCTACTGATTTTTTTTTCACAAAAATTTCTATTAAGAATAGAAATAATTTAAATGAATTATGCTTATATCCAGGTCTACATTTAGTAACAATGTAAGATAAACTATTTTCATTATATTAAATTAATTCTTTATATGAAAAAATAGTAAAAAATTATTTTATATGTTAGCAATGGTCATAAAATTTTAACCTTTGTGATGCCATGGTAGACCGATAGTAATGAAGGCTATTTGGCTTTCCTTTTAACTTTCTAGATAATTGCTCTTATTTTCCATTGCAGAATATCTTTTTTGTGTAAATCATTATAGTTTATCCACTTACAGTTTGTATAAAAGTAGGGCTTTAATGTCTTTAGCTGATGATCTCCATATGATATGAGTCAAATACAATATGTCCTTTATTCACACAGCAACTCATGATATATTTTCACAGAGTGATTCTGTATTACTTTGTGTCACTTGATCGGTCACTCAGCAAAACTGGGTTGCTAATGTCATCAGCTGAGACCTTTCACTGCTGTTCACCAGGTCCTGCTTCTCTTGCCAAAGTTGTTCTTATCTGTATTCTTTCATTGTTTATCATCAGTATGCAGAACTTTCTTTCTTTTTCTTTCTTTCTTTCTTTCTTTCTTTCTTTCTTTCTTTCTTTCTTTCTTTCTTTCTTTCTTTCTTTCTTTCTTTCTTTCTTTCTTTCTTTCTTTCTTTCTTTCTTTCTTTCTTTCTTTCTTTCTTTCTTTCTTTCTTTCTTTCTTTCTTTTTCTTTCTTTCTTTCTTTCTTTCTTTCTTTCTTTCTTTCTTTCTTTCTTTCTTTCTTTCTTTCTTTCTTTCTTTCTTTCTTTCTTTCTTTTTCTTCCTTCCTTCCTTCCTTCCTTCCTTCCTTCCTTCCTTCCTTCCTTCCTTCCTTCCTTCTTTCCTTCCTTCCTTCCTTCCTTTCTCTCTTTCTCTCTCTCTCTCCTTCGCTCCTTCTTTCTCCCTTCCTTCCCTTCTCCCTTCCTTCCCTTCTCCCTTCCTTCCCTTCTCCCTTCCTTCCTTCCTTCCTTCCTTCCTTCCTTCCTTCCTTCCTTCCTTCCTTCCTTCCTCCCTCCCTTCCTCCCTCCCTTCCTCCCTTCCTCCCTTCCTCCCTTCTTAATCATCAGTACAACTGAAATTTGAATCACTTTCTCTAAGTTGTCAAGAATGATTTTTAAACAACACAGACCTATATTTCTTCAGCATCATGGCCTTCTATGGGATATTTTTTTTATTTGGCAAGTGTCCGTTTGATATTAATCATTTCATTTTGTCTTTAATCCATGCTCCACCACATTTAGCCCTGTAGATCTGTTTTCCAGAGATGTGTGCCCTTGGCTACCTCTTATTTGGAACACTTTTGACAACAGACATTTTTTTATTGGAAAATTACTGTCTTGTTAAGGTGGGATCATTTCAAGACACATCAATTCCAACAGAGTTTTTGACAGAAAACTTTCCTGACCAAATTTTTTTCAATCAGAAAGAGAGAAAGAGGGACCTGAATTTAGAAACTGATGGCTTTATATAATAACAGGCTTTTTAAATTTTTTTTCCTTCTCAAAAGTAACCAATAATTCTGGTACTTCACAGAATCATTCTTGTTACAACCTCAGAATGAGTTACATGTTTGAATGGGTGTCTTCCACCATCAGTCACAGGCAAAGCGGTCTAGACGTGGAGAATTTATTTAACTTATTGTCCGCCAACACAAACCTCAAGTCACTTACTCAGGAAATGTGATAAAGCAAAATATTAACATAAAAATTTACATGAACATAAACACTATCTCCTCCCCATTTATAAAACTTTCCACATTTTCACTGCAGGTTATGGCTCCAGCTTAGGTGACAGGCAGCACAGGCAGTGGGACTGTGTGTCTGATACCAACTTTGATCCCTCAGGGGTGTCCTTCCCCCAGCATGGGTCATCAACAGGCATGTTGGGGATGTCTTGCTCTGGTATGGGTCATCCACGGACACAGTCCCGCAGAGGTGATCTGTTGAAAAGTTAGTTAGTATTGGTGCTGTCTGTGCATCTTTTTTACCTATTCAAACTTTATCTTCAAATTTCAGACATAGGGCCATAAGCAAACCTTATGAAGTTGAACAAGGCCAAGTGCAAAGTCCTACACTTGGGTCAGAACAATCCTCATTATCAGTACATGCTGGGGGATGATGTGATAGAGAGCAGTCCTGTGGAAAAGGACTTGTGGGTACTGGTGGATGAAAAGCTGGACATGAGCCAACAATGAGTGCTTGCAGCCCAGAAGGCCAATCACATCCTGGGCTGCATCAAAAGAAACATGGCCAGAAGATCAAGGGAGGTGCTTCTACTCCTCTACTACACTCTTATGAGACCCCACCTGGAGTACTGTGTCCAGCTTTGGAGTCCTCAACACAGCAAGGACATGGACCTATTGGAATAGGTCCAGAAGAGGGCCATGAAGATGATCAGAGGGCTGGAGCACCTTTCCTATGAAGACAGGCTGAGAGAGTTGGGGTTGTTCAGCCTGGAGAATTGGAGGCTCCGGGGAGACCTTATAGTGGCCTTTCAGTACCTGAAGGGGGCCTATAAGAAAGCTGGGGAGGGGCTGTTTGCAAGGTTATGTATCGATAGGATGAGGGGCAATGGTTTTAAACTAGAGCAGGGTAGGTTTAGATTAGATATTAGGAAGAAGTTCTTTACAATGTGAGTGTGGAACAGGTTGCCCAGAGAAGTGGTGGAGGCCCCATCCCTGGAGACATTCAAGGCCTGATGAGGCTCTGAGCAATCTAATCTACTTAAAGATGTCCCTGCTTACTGCAGGGGGGTTGGACTAGATGGCTTTTAAAGGTCCCTTGCAACCCAGCTCATTCTATGATTCTATGTCTTCATGTACTAAATTAAGGAGCCTATGTAACTAGTTTTAGGTTGTAGTCACCATCCAATTGAATAGTCCCATGAAAAAAATGACTAATAAAGGTTAAGTTTACCATTACAGGGCATGCTTTCCTTACCAGCACATTCTTATAGGTTTTTCTGCTTCCTTTCTTCATGAAATTTGGCAATAATACTGAGTGAAATATAGTTAAAAAACAATTTTTTTTTTTAAATGTGGTTTCAGTCCATATTATCCCTAAATTCCTCTCATTTCTTACATGTATCACCAACAGCTTTTTTTGATACAAAGCTATGCTCCCAGAACATTACATAGGTAAGATATCCTCAATGCCACCTTCATCCATGACATAATCTGAACGATACAAACTTCATTAAATGCAATAGCTTCCATAACCAACAATGTATCAGTGACCTCCTTCTGCTGTATAGAATTTCTTCTACTTTCAATCATCTTTGTTGTCAAGGAATAAATTATTTTCTTCCAGATATTTGGGTGAAAAACATTGATATCATCTTGGAAGGTGTATTCATTTAAATAACATACTTGGAGATGAAGAACAAAACCTGATGTATCTAATGATTTGGCCAGTTTTAAGAAAAGGTATTTCACCTTCAACTTTCATCCATCATTCTTATTTTTTTTTAATAAGAATGTGTGATATAAAGATGTTTTCCTTCATAGTAATGCTTCATACAGGCTACATCTTAATTTGGTGCATATTGCCAAGATACGAGATTGCATTGTTATAAAATATCTTTTGCAATCCTTCCATCATAGTAGATGTGCTAGGTACAGTTTTTAGGAGCATATGGGTGACTTTTGAAACTTTCTGTGCTGCATCTCCTGCTGGAGGTGCCTCAGTTGACACATGTGATGCAGCAGAACAGAAGGTTCACTTCTTTTTCAACCGCAATAGTACCCTCATGTTAATTTAAACTGCCTTAGATTTCAGTTCATGTTTGGGATGGTGTGGAAATTTTCTTGTAGAACAGTGCAGAAATTTGTCAGGAATATCAACATCCTCAGGCAACCCAGAAATAAAAATCAAAACACATACTCTGCATTGGTAGTACTTATTCTAATTTACCTGCTTCTTTTTAAAGAAAAGACATACTGAAAATGAACACCACTTTTCCAGAAGAATAAAAAAGCTTGGCAAACCATAAACAGAAACAGCAACATCCTAGATCCAAGCCCTCAGCAAGAAGCAAAACTCCCTAGCCAGCAATTCAGGTCGAAAGATGGGGGGTTTCTTCCTCAATTAGAGGAAGACTCCTAATACCATCATATACACTCCTCTCGGTGCTGTTGCATGGTTTGGGCTCAGACAGATGTGATGCATCTCCATGCTAAGATTTCTGTCACTCATCTACTACTAGGCTCAGTGCCTGGTAGCAGATGAAGGGAAGGATCATTCTGGTCAGTATATGGTCACGATCAACTAGTGTCATCACCAAGCTGGTGTCAACATCAAGGTTTTGGCTTTTATCCTCACAGAACCTTTGAGGACCAAAGGCTGCTGGGGATAGATGTGATAGTTCTGGCAAAGTGGGGCAACAGCACTTTTGTCAAGAGGCAGGCTATCCTGGTCAGAAGAGCTTTAAACTAGGAAAATGGTGGAGTGATATTTCTAACCACAGTCAAGTAAAGAGATAAACAGTAGAGAGGCATGGAAAGCAAAGGATGCAGAGCAATGTTAACAAGATAGACCTAAGGAATGACAAAACAGGATGGAAGGGGACCAACCTCACATACACATCCACAATTGCATGCAGCCTGGGGAAAAATCAGGAGCGACTAGAGCTCCAGACATGCAATTGGGATGTTGTTTGAAAAACTGAGATATGGTAGGACAGCTAGCAAAGCTGCATTGAACGATGGACAGGTGCAAGATCTTCAAGAGAGACAGAATAAGCAGAGAGGCTGCCCTTACTGTGAGGGAGCAGCTCGGATACACAGGGATCCTCTCCAGGATAGGCAGGAGGCAGGGTGAGAGCTCATAGGGCCAGGTAAGAGGATCATGCCAGTAAGGGTGATATCACGGTGGGATTGTGTCTACTCAACCAGGGTGAGGAAGTAGACAAAGCTTCTTCAAAGCACAGGAGGAAATCTCTGTGCCACAAGTTCCAGTTCTCAGGGGGGACTGTAACCTCCCTGACATCTGCTGGCAGAGCAGTACAGTAAGCTGCAAGCAGCCAAGATTTCTGGAAGGTGTTTGTGGTCACATCATGATCTGGGGTGACATACAGTTGGATCGACTGTTCACTCACAAGGGAGAACAGGTGGTGAATGTGATAATAATCAGCAGCTGGCTTGTCTGTGGTGACCATGATATAGAAGAATAGTTATGAAACAGGATCTAAACCGATTTAGTCTTCCAGAAAACCACGACAGTGCCAGAACAAATAGCGCGAAGGTATGTGTTAGTCTGTGAAGGCAGCTGACTTTTTTACTCTGAAATATTGCCAAGTGATTTCATAATTAGAATGATGTGCTCAGGTCATGGTTTTCAAGATCTCTTAGGAACCATTTAAACCCTAGGAGTCTAGGATTTAAAAGAGTAAAATAAAAAAGGAGGTTCAGCTTGGAAGAAGGATTTCTTTACATGTAACAGTCAAATGAAAGGTCCATCATTTATAAGGTACTGAAATGTCAGGCCTCCTTTCTTGCTCTACATGTGTGCATGGTGTGTGTCGAATTTTTAGTAATTGTTGGTTTATCAGCAAGGATTATTCCCTTGAGATCACATCAGAATCACATGATATGGATTTTAATTTTTTTCTAGTACATTTAAAGCTTTGTCTACATCAACTGAACTGTCTTGACTGCTATGTATGAGATGTAAATAATCCATCTTCTTTTTCTGCAACAGAAATAGGATGGTAGAAGAATATCTTGGGCCAAAGACACTGTAGAGCTACATGCAGGTGATTTTAAGGGATAAACCAGTATAGATAGTGAAAACAAAAAAATACCTAAATATATACACCTCAGTACTAAGTTAATGTTAATTCATGATTAATAAACAAATTATTTAGTAACTGCATCAAAACAAATACACAAGCTATTTAATGGTTCCTCACTTGACTTGGCAGGGTGCTTGCCCATAGAGAAAGTTCTATCTATTGTAACTAGATAAGACAGACCACATAATTACAGTGGTTTTGAAATAAGTTTTATTAAAATAACAATTCATAAGACATGTAAAATAGTAAAAAACTTGAAAATGCTATTGTTCATGTTTACATATGAATACATCATATCCCTATATGAAATGTAGAACCATTTGCACTGAAGTCTCAAAAAGTGTAAAAGGTCTTAAGAATCATGGAATAATTTGTGTTAGAAGGGACCTTTATAGATGGTCTAGTCCAACCACCCCTCCATGGGCAGGGTCATCTTTCACTAGACCAGGGCTCAAAGTCCCTTCCAATCTGACTTAGAACACTGCCAGTGATGGGGCATCCGCTTTTCTGGGTGATCTGTTGCAGTGTTTCAGCACCCTCATCATAAAAAATGTCTTATATTCAATCCAAATCCACCCTCTGTCAGTGTACAGCCATTGCCCCTTGTCCTGTCAGTACAGCCCCTGGTAAAAATTCTCCCTCAATCTTTCTTATAAGCCTCCCTTTATGTAGTGAATGGCTGCAATAAGATCTCCCTAGAGCCTTCTCTTTCCAGGCTGAATCTCTTAGACTTTCTTCCCCAACTCTTTCAGCCTTTCCTCACAGGGGAGGTGTTCCAGCCCTCTGATCATTTTTGTGGCCCTCCTCTGGACCCCTTCTAACAGCTCTGTGTTTTTCTTATACTGGGGACCCCAGAACTGGACACAGTACTCCAGGTGGGTTCTCCCAAGAGTGGAGTAGAGGCAGAGAATTGCCTCACTCAACCTGCTGGCCATACTTCTTTTGATGCAGTCCAGACTTTCTGGGCTGCAAGCGCACATTGATGACTCTTGTAAAATTTTTCATCTACCGTTATCCCCAAGTCCTTCTCTGCAGGACTGCTCTCAAACAATTAATCACCCAGTCTGTACTGATATTGGGGATTGCCTCAACCAGGTGCAAGACTTGCACTTGGCCTTGTTGAGCTTAATGAGGTTCTCACGGGCCCACTTCTCAAGGCTTTCAAAGTCCTTCTGGATGGCATCCCTTCCCTCAAGCATATCAACTGCACCACTCAGCATGATGTCATCTGCAGAGTTATTGAGGGTACATTCAATTCCACTATTTGTGTCCCTAATGAAGATATTAGAGACACTTGAAGGACACCACTGGTTTCTGTTTGGAGTTTGAGGTGTTGATTGTATTCTTTGGATGCTACCATCCAGCCAATTCCTTATCCATCTAACACTCCACCCATCAAATCCATATCTATCCAATTTAGAAGTAAGAATTTTGGGGACCATATCAAAAGTCTTACAAAAGAGACAAAGATGTTATGCAGGACAGTGTCAAATACATCAGGTAGATGACATCAGTTGCTCTTGCCTTGCCCACTGATGCAGTCACTTCATTGTAGATGGCCACAAGATTAGTCAGGCATGATTTACCTTTTGTGAAGCCAGGTTGGCTGTCCCTGATAACCTCCCCAACTTCCTTACGCTTCAACATAACTTCCAGGAGGATCTGTTCCATGGTCTCACTGGGCACAGAGGTGAGACTGACAGGTCAGAAGTTCCCAGGGTGCTCCTTTCTACCCTTTTTAAAAATGGCTGTAATGTTTCCCTTTTATCCAGTCACTGGGGACTTAGCCTGACTTCCATGACTTTTTAAATATGTTGGAGAGCGGCTTGGCAACTACATCTGCCTGTTCCCTCGATACCCGGGACTGCATCTCATTGGGTCCCATGGACCTGTATATGTTCAGGTTCTTCAGGTGGTCTTGAACCTGATATTTTCTTACAATGGATAAGACTCCCTTCTCCCAGTCCCTGTCTTGGAGATGTGAGAAGAGTGATTGCCCCTGAGAACTGAGGCAAAGAAATTGTTGAGTACCTTAGCCTTCTCCATATTGTCACTAGCTTTCCTGTGAACAGGAAGATTGTTTTCATTTGTAAAGACTAAATATTTATTTATGTTGACATCCAAACAGAAATTCAAGGTAGAATTTGAACTGTTGGACACAATGCTATTCTCCGTGTTCTTTAGGATAGTACATTTTTCTTCACTGGGTTGATGCAGCTTTAGATACAGAGAGGGTTTGAGTACGAAGCTGCTACAACATAAGTACAAACTAGGATATGTTCATTGATAATACAACTAAAGCTGTTTCGTCAAAATCATACCCCAACAATGAATTCAACTAAATGAGGTCAGGAATATAAAAATATTGTTTCAATTTTTAAAGTGTTTTTACTAGAAAAAGAATAAAGTCCACACAGTATTCCATAATATGTATAACTGTTAACTGTAATTATATTATAATTGTAAAAAGGTAGGGATTTTATTTCCATATGATTTGGAAATTTTATTTCCGTTATGTTTATATTTGTTTGAAAAATACTGAGAGACTTTTGGTTCTGACTCTCCAGGTTCATAGTCACACAAGTGATCTTTGTTGATACAATAAATATATGGAGCTACTTGCCGTGCAAGAACTGCTGATTTGTGTAAATGTGTCAGTCTTGGTCTATTCTGATGTGGTTTTGTTGCACACCATTATCAAACTGACTTTTGTCTTTCCGTTTCACAGCTGGTCCCATAAGAAATTAAATGTACTTTTCCTTCTGATATTCTTGACAAGAAATCCATTTGCTTGCTTCGATGAGAGATGATGTCCTTGAGTAGAATAAGCACAGTTCATCATTCTGTTCCCCATTGAACTCATGCTCTTGAAGTATTCTTGAGCACAATGAAAAATCCCAAATGGTAAGATTAGAAGAGAATACACTGATACTAATCCATTGCAAGTACTCAGTTTTCTTGATGAAGAGTAATCTTATTACACCTCCACTGAAAATTAAACTTTTTATTATTGTTGTTGTTGTTGTTATAATTAGGATTATAATTATTATAAAACCCCATGTCTTTAACAATGAAATTATTCTTATCTTAATTTTTCTTACTTCTTTGAGCAATGAGTATGCTTGAAAGCTGATCATGTCATTCATACATTTGACATCTCCTAAAACTAACAGATTAGCTCTGAATACATTGTAAAAATAGCCCCAAGCAGACACATTTCACATAGGGGCAGAATCTTTCTGTTTTTACTGAAAGGTTGGGTTCATGTATTACTTTCATTCTTGTCTAAAATATACACAGCTTTTTTGTCCGCAATTTGTTGTATTATTCATTGCAGCTTTATTTAAATGCTATTTTCGAATGACAGCACAAAACCAAACTGCTAATTGAAAAAGGTTCGAGGTCTGAAAGCTCAGTATCTCTAAAAATCAGACCTTCATTGTTATTCAGAGAAAAGAGTGGCATAATTTATGGATTGAAATTAAAGTAGACCCAGATAACACGCAACCTGTAACCATAGTTTAGCCAGGCTCAGTTCTGTCACTTGGAAAACAGTGCTCATTTTCCATCCATGAGATGACCTCAATGCTGGTGATAATTACTACGGAAACCTCTTTTATGGCAAAGAATTCATATCTTCTCATAGGGTAAGAACCAAAGATCTTTGCTTCAAATGCCCTTTCATAAAAATAAAAAATTTGCACCACTTAACTTACTTTTGAATGAAAAAGTCTGTTTCACGTGTTTCCTTTTTGGTGTTCTGTAATAAACCTTTTCCATGAGATAAACTCATGACTGGTGTCAATGCCCGCCCATATCTGTCTTAATACCTGTAAGAATTCCAATCTCCTACTGCTGCCATCACATGACCCAAAAAAACCTCTAAATGTTTAATATCTACAGTGAACATGTATAATTTCTGCCAGTGTTCAGGAGTTCAAGACATAATGTGACATTTACACAAAATATGGGAATAAAAAAGTAGTGGGGCAATCAGCAGTTTTAATTTTAAAACTCTTTGAAATATTTCATGATGGAAAGTAAGACATACCTTAAAACAATTGTACAAAGCTCCAATAGCTTTTCTCCAAATCAAATATGTTCTAAAAGCTTTAAACCAAGATGATGTCTATTTACCAGCAATTTTAGCTCGCATTGGATTCTGCTGCTGTTCAGCATTAGTCAGAAACAATTTATACAGAATCTATACATGTCAGAAAAAAACCCAATCTTTTTTTCTTTTCTTAGTTTAGAGCAGGGAAAAGTCTTACGTAGTTTCAAACTTTATTCTGCTCCTGTTAGGTGGAAATAATCACATAACATATTTTACCCTTTGTCATCTTATCCTCTGCAGTTTAATAATGGGGTTTCCATGTTTATAAATTCCAGTGATTACTCTAAATAACTTCCTTCCTTTTCAGACCTCATCTCTGGGAGATGGGAGTGCCTAGGAGAAGATATCAAATGCATAGTGGATGGGAAACCTGTGCTGCTGACAGCTGCTAAGCTGACACCCTTGTAATATCCAACACACCCGAGTTTTTGTTTACACTTGGATTTGAAAATAGACATGACTTAGTTGTCTGCTTGCTCAGTTTCCTGAGCGTTTGCATCAAATACTGTTTGTGAAAGAGGGTTTACATACATTAATTTCTCATTCAGATTTGTTTTTCTGCTACACGGACCTTGAGCAATATGCTTGCTGAGGAACACAAAGCAGGACATTATACAGGGGACTGAATAGAAGTAGTTATTTTTCTCTTCTTGCTCATACTAGGACCTGCAGAGGACCAGTTTGGTCTCTCATTCAAATTAGATTTGCCTCAGGGGTCTCAGACTGCAACACCATTAAGCTCTCAATGTTGACTTTATCATGATGCTTTAATAAAGTACCTATTACCCCAGTGCACTCCTCACACTTATTTTAAATGTTCTTATAAGATTTGCTACCCTAACAGCATTTTTTTTTCATTTGCACGTATTGTTGACATCAATCACCGTCCCTATTTTTAAAGAATATAAATATTCAGCTTACTATTGAGTTTATCCTCTATTTATTCATTTTAATATTTCAACTATTACAATGTGGTTTAGGTGAAAATCAGATAATGATACATATTTAATTTCTTTAAGATGCTTAGTCATAAATATTGAAAATTAAGTGGATTTTGCACAATGATAATGAATTACATTGGTAAAGACAATCCTCACTGGAACTACTGTTATGATGTGATTAATTTGATCAGGGACATATCAATCTGATCTTACTTTACCTTGCATAAAACAGAAATAACTTTCCTCTAGGAACTTAGCCATGCTGAAAAGAACAGTCTGAGGAATACTTTAATGATGTAAGTCCAATGAATGACACTGCTTTTTTGCTAGGCATTACTTTTATATTATGAGTAGAAGATGATAAAATTGTTGCTTACGTCAGAAGTGTGGGAGAAAGACCGAAGTAGTCACTTTGTTTCTTTTAACTCAAACATTCCTGATTTTTAATATGTTTCATGTGACTTTGAATAAAACTGAGAAATGTTCAAAGGAATTTCTTCACAACTGGAAGCATGTATACTTTCTTATCTTGTTATCAGTAAAGCAGCTCTAACTATATTAACATTTCTAACTTAATATAGGAATTCTTTATAGAAAACTGTGTCTCTTCTCCAACAAGGGTACCTCTTGCAGTTGTACCATTCCCAGATAAGGAGCTGGTCCATCCCCTGTAGAGAGACCCACACTGAAGAGAGTATCCCCTAGTGTACTAACTGAACAATGGTAACACTGAAGACTCATCCTACAAGCCTGGCACACTCCTTCTCTTTGAAAACTCTTGTACCACTTTATCCATGAGTAAGTGGCTGTTACTCTCCAGCATTCAAGACAGAGAGCCTTTCTGGGCCTGGTAACTCACAGTTTAGGCCCATCACAAATTATTACCAATGTTTGCTATTTAGTAATACTTGGAAAAGCTTGGGGAATCCTCTAAAATGACTAAGGTAGTTTGGAATTCATGAGTTGAAATACCTGTGTACTTTCTGGTTTTAGACTCTTCCCTATACCTAAAATATGGCAGTACAAACTGCAAGCTTGTATATTACTTATGAACATTTCCTTCTATGCATTTGATGTTTTAAAGTATGTCTTCTTAAATTTAAATTGTGGATATTATCAGTCATTATCATAGCAATAAATGACTTTGTAGAAAAAAAAATACATTTAAAAGATTGTAATCTATTGCTATTATTCATCACGCTCTTCTTCAGAGAATACTTTTTCAGGACCTTGAAAGCATACTTCACAGAATTTGAGGATGACTGAGGCTGGAAAGGACCTCTGTGGTCTTCTGGTACACTCTGCTCAAGCAGGGTCACCTGGAGCCAATTGTCCAGGACCATATCCAGGCAGCTTTTGAATATCTCCAAAGAGGGAGAGTTCACAATGTCTTTGAGCAACTGGGTCTAGTGCTCAGTGACCCTCACTGTAACAAAGTCACGTTCAGAGGGAACCTCCTGTGTTTCAGTTTGTGCCCATTGTCCTGTCACTGGGCACCACTGAAAACAGCCTGGCTCTGATTCTTTACACCCGCTCTTCCCTTCCCAACCTACGTATAAACACTGATAAGATCCCCCTGAGCCTTCTCTTATCCAGGCTGAACAGTCCCAGTTCTCTCAGCCTTTCCTTACAGGAGAAAATTTCCAACCCCTTCAACATCTTAACGGCCCTTCATTGGACTCTCTCCAGTATGTCCAAGTTACCTTGTATTGAGGAGCCCAGAGCTGGACACAGTACTCCAGGTGTGGCCTCATCAGTGGTGAAGAAAGGGAAAGGACCTCCCTCGACTTGCTGGCAATGCTTTGTCTAATGCATCCTAGGATCCATTAGCCTTCTTTGTGACAACAGCAAATTGTTGGCTCATGTTCAACTTGGTGTCCACCAGAACCCCCCAGGTCCTTTTCTGCCAAGCTGCTTTCCAGCTGGGTTTTCATATTTACTAGCAAACCTCATTTAATCATTGATTTGTCATTTATCACTTAATCATTGATCATTTAACCTCATCTAATCATTGATTTGGTGTGATTGCCAAACTATCACGCTAAGGTTATGATGTAAATCTTACATACTCCCTGTTAATAAAGAGACCAAATATTTTACCTTTTGCAAAAATGCTGAAGCTATAACTAGGTTTGCAGCATCCCAAACCATATTGTAACTGTAGCATGGCTTTACTAAAACTAAGTTACTAATTGATTTTCATAAATAATTACTTTTATTGCAGAGAAGCTTATTATATCTAATGATAATGACATCATTTAAGAAGAAAAAAGATTTTTAATGTCTTTGTATGATCATTGTTGGGTCTAATTGAAATTAAAAAAAATTTTTACATGTGCAAAAGGATGTCAAATGTACAGTGTAAGTAAATGTCAATAGGATTTGTTGAATAATAGTCAGGAGCTCAATGTTCAATTCATGTCAGATAACTTTGGTCTTCTACACCCAAATTAGCTGTGTGTGGCTGTCATTGCAAGAAATGGTGGGAAACAGGTGGTGTCAAAACATGATTCATCTGATCTGTTTTATACATTTATTTTAGAATGAGATACATTGCATTCTGAAAGTACTTGTTTCTTTCTGTTGACTGTAAAATGAGCCTACAGTGACTAGTTCAGATGTTGACATCCACAGCTAGACATATAAATCCTAGTGCCAATCTATATTGGCTATCATGTTGAGTCTTAGCAGGTATTTCGGTTCTCTTATCTATAGGGTATCATTGTCTTTCAATTCAACCCTTAAAAGCAAAAACAGTCTGAAGAAAAAGATAATCCTAGCAAAACACACAAAATCAAAAGACTTGGATGCTTTCAAATGGAAAATTGACTTTCTCTCTAACCTATAATACAGAGACTCCAAAATTCAAGCATGCTAGTAGCTCTCAATTGTCAGAGCCTTCTTGCAGAAATTGCTGATCACTGATACACAGCTACAATTGCCTTTTAGTACCAGCTGAGCTTCCAGACTAACGTTGAAATACAGCTATGACAGTTAATGGCAATTTGAAGGGATCAGGGCAATGAGGCAGAGGTACTCTGAAAGAAATCTGTACCACTTCAGCAATCCTATTTCCCGGACATCTCACTGAAGACGTCTTCATGAAATGTAGGAGAAAGCTATCCATATATCTGACTTCTTTCCCTCCCCCAGCTCCTCACCCCCTCAATACTCAATGGCATGTTTTCAAACAGGGGAGTAACAGACCCTATTCTCTGTCACATTTAATAAATTGTTTCTGACAACATTGCTATAATCCATGTTCTTTCAATAAACATCTTTTGTGAAAGATTATACAAAATATGGTTATCAATCTTCTTTTTGTCTCCCCAGTAACAGTAAGAAAATACATTTATTTTGTTTCACTTTTTCTTACCATGTTTATTTATAAAGGCACATGTAAAAATAATGTTTGGTGAAATATTGTGAAAAAGCCTTCCCAAAGTCCATCCTATCATCCAGTCTTAATATTTATTGAGCTAACGATCTAAATTCATTACATTATTGTTGCATGTGAGCAGTCTATTGTATGAAATCTTGCTGCCAAAATGAACTCACTGCATTCAGAGCACTCTGTGGCCACAGAAGTCCAAGATAACTCGCTCCTTTGGAAATATCCTGGTGAGCACAACTCCAAAGCACATCACTTTTTATTTCTTAAAAGTTGTGCATTTTTTTGCTCTGTCATATCTTGCCACTACAATTATTAATTCCAAATATATACAACATTAAGAGTGCTATACTTAGTTTTAAAAGAAACCGATTTGTTTAAAATTTTGACGTCAAGGTTAGTTTACAGCCTCTTTGACAAGTCTGTCTTTCCTAATGAGAGTAGCCATTCTTGGACACGTGAGGCACACACAGAGATGGGGCAGGAATTGCTAGGTATTTCTAAGTTATATGTTTTATTTTTCTTTACAGAAACAACAAACCAGGTTTAAATACATTGTCCATGTATGGCTTTATTCTGGACCACGGGAGCACTTTGTTCTGTAGGAGACAAAAATTTAGCTTTCCTCAGACTCAACAAACAGTTTTCCCTTTCTTGCAAATTCTTTATAGATGTAATATATGTGCTGTAGATGGTCAATGATAGACTTGAGTCTTGCTTAAACTCTAATTCAGCTTTTACATTACTGAACAGCTTTTCAAATACTGGAGTCTCTTTAAGATGAACATAGGAAGTTTTCAGATTGGAGTGATATTCAAACACTATATGGTCTTTGCAAATTTCATGTTAACATTTTTTCATCCTTTGCATTGATTTCTCTGTTCTATCAAATAAAAGCTTATTTTCTTCCCTGACTACTTGCCTCCCTACTGACCACGTTTCACTCATTACTGGGAATGACCGTGTCACCTATTTTTATCTGCCCACAGGGTAAGACATAATTTTTGGCTTTTTGAATGCATTCTACTTTTCCTTAGGCTGTCATTCAGACTTGGCAGGATCACCTATAATCACACATAATATTTTTCATTTATTTTCCTAACATTTTGGTACCTGCAATGTCCACTGAAAAGACTAGCAGTAGCTAGTCTGCGACACTGATGAAGCTACATCCTTCTAGCATGAGAAGTGTTGTCCTGTCTAAATGTTTTTTTCTGCTTCTGTACTACTACAGTTTCTTATCTTATGTCAGGTTTCATTTTTTTTTCCTGTGTTTTTTTTAACAGTATTTGTCACCATTGTTTTCTAGGCAAGGCTTCTAGATGCAATAATAATAAAAATTAATTTATCAAATCATCAATAAGCACGGTGCTACCCACATCCTGCCTGAAAAACGCAATATGAAATGTGACTGATGCACTCACAGTCTTATGGGACGAACGAGCACAGAGTAAACAGTGAACCAAGAGAGGAAATTTCATCTGGAAAATGAAAGACATAGTACCTCCAAAATGCTGCAATGCATTTGAAAAGACCTAGCAAGTGTAAAGAAACTGCAACATTATAAAGGAATTTTATTCTTCTCTTTAACTAGTAGAAATTTCTTCTTTGCTTACTAGATTAAGTTTTCTGGGAGGCCATCTTACATTTCTTGCATTTGACAGTATTTTGTGTACAGATGAGGTCATTGTTTTCCCTGTATTCAAGTCTATCCCTAGATGAACAGGAGATGTTCTTTACATATGCTGAAAAGTTGTACGAAATGCATGCAAGTAGCTCAATTCATTGAAACAGGAGGATGCTGGTGCTAAGAACTTTGCAAGATTTGACAATGGATAGGTATTGCTATTAAAAACAACACTGAAAATTCTGTGAGGGATCATTTCTGCTTGAGATTCCAGCAGGCTGGAAGTGTGCTGGTGAAATAGCATACAAAAGAAAAAATTCACATCAGTCCCAGGAAAAACAAAATATGGAAAACTCAATAAAGTATCTAGTTAAAAGAAGGTGGAATAGAAGTATTGGAAGTATGTATCAATATAATAATCTTAAAAAGAGGATTATTTTTTTATTCCAAAATCTATCACAAGCATATCAACAAATTCATTTAAAAAATGCAGATATAAGGAACAAACTATGGATATATGTCCTTCCCTTTATGTTTGACACAAAATCAATGGCAGAGAGATTATTACCTAAAAAGATCAACTTTGAAAAATTGAAAAGGCATTTACAGAAATCACCCTTCTTAGGAATAATTTGTTCAGCAAGTAGCTCAACATTGTCTAAAGCTAAATAAGTCTGCCCTCATTAGACAGGTTTGCGCTACGTGCTTGTTTGACCTTCTTGAGTTCTTTCCTCAGTTATTTTCTCACAAGTTACCACAGAGCCTTCTAGTCAATAGACAATATTATGAAGTTTTAAAGGATATCTGTGACATACCAGTAAATATTTCTGCATATTGTAGCCATTAGTGCTCACAGCATTTAGAAGTCTGGGATCCTTGCCTGAAATGCAATATATGGATAAGGAACTGGCTAGATGACTGCACTCAAAGGGTCAATGGCTCAATGTCCAAGTGGAAACCAGTGATGAGTGGTGTTCCTCAGGGATCAGTACTGGGAGCAGTGCTGTTTGACATCTTTGTCAGAAAACATGGACAGTGGGATTGAGTGCATACTCAGCAAGTGTGCCGATGATACCAAGCTGTGTGGTGTGGTCGACACATTGGAGGGAAAGGATGCCACCCAGAGGGACCTGGACAGGCTTGAGAGGTGGGCCTGTGCAAACCTCATGAAGTTCAACCACATCAAGTGCAAGGTCCTCCACCCGGGTCATGGCAATCCCAAGCACACATACCGGTTGGGGGGAGAATGGATTAAGAGAAGCCTTGAGAAGAAGGGCTTGAGGGTGTTGGTTGATGAGAAGCTCAACATTAGTTGGCAATGTGTGCTTGCAGCCCAGAAGGCCAATCGCATCCTGGGCTGCATCAAAAGAAACATGGCCAGAAGATCAAGGGAGGTGCTTCTACTACTCTACTACACTCTTGTGAGACCCCACCTGGAGTACTGTGTCCAGCTTTGGAGTCCTCAGCACAGCAAGGACATGGACTTATTGGAATGGGTCCGGAAGAGGGCCACAAAGATGATCAGAGGGCTAGAGCACCTTTCCTATGAAGACAGGCTGAGGGAGCTGGGGCTGTTCAGTCTGGAGAAGAGAAGGCTCTGGGGAGACCTCATACCAGCCTCCAAGTACCTAAAGGGGGCCTATAGGAAGGATGGGGAGGGACTCTTGATCAGGGAGTGTAGTGATAGGATGAGGGGTAATGGTTTCAAACAGAAGGAGGGTAGATTTAGATCAGATATTAGGAAGAAATTCTTTACTGTGAGGGTGGTGAGGCACTGGAACAGGTTGCCCAGAGAATTGTGGATGCCCCTTCCCTGGAAGTGTTGAAGACCAGGCTGGATGGGGCTTTGAGCAACCTGGTCTCATGGGAGGTGTCCCTGCCCATGGCAGAGGGGTTGGAAGCAGATGATCTTTAAAGTCCCTTCCAACCCATTTTATGACTATGATTCTATATACAGTTTTGACCATTAGTAGTGGAATTAGACTTCATGGTTGATTTTTTCTGCAAAGTGAGGCCCCCTAGGATTTAGCTTTAAAGCATCCTGTCTCATTTGATGGTTGGATTCAGTGATCTTGAAGGCCCCTTCCAACAAAGACAATTCTTATGATTCTATGATTTTTAAATCTTCATTCAATTAAGAGCTTCTGAGCAACTGGTGACAGTTTTACCATCAAAAATATTTCATCATGTTGTCTGTTATTAACTGCCCTCAGAACTAAAAGGTGTGTCAACATTTCTGTCTGTTTTGGTCAGGGAGATTTTCTTTTGAAATATAACCAAAGTGGAACCCTAAAACCACCTAGACAATTCTGAGAAATGAAGTAAATGTGTAGAGAAGTTAAAAGTATTCCTGGCTTCTTAGATTTTAATGTATTTTCCTCTATGTTTCCACTATGTTGCAGTGGCTGTTATGTTTTTGTAAAAGAAACAAATTT
Organism: Fratercula arctica; assembly: GCA_947846985.1. Taxonomy (NCBI): domain Eukaryota; kingdom Metazoa; phylum Chordata; class Aves; order Charadriiformes; family Alcidae; genus Fratercula; species Fratercula arctica. Next base: position 34,114,228 of record CANTUZ010000026.1, read on the forward strand.
TTTCAGGCTAATAAGATAGTTCATAATATACAGTAGGGTATAATACGAATATCCTCTACAGATTATCAGGTACATCAAGGGATTAGATCTGGCCTGTGACCTTGATGCTATCAAGTATTAGTGATATTTTTCAGGACTGCTCAGTAATGAAATTCTCGAGGGCTTTAGTTGCAGTTATGGGACTTTGTACTCCTTAACATCAATTCTTAGCATATATCAACTTCAGTCACAGCTGGAATGAAACACTGCCCCATTTTCAGAACAAATGTCTCAGTAACAGCACCATAAAACAGTCTGCATCTTGAAATGAAGGGAACTATCCTATTTGACTGAAAATACTGAGACACATTAACTGGGTATAATACAGTTGTTCAGACTAGTGTTGATCAAGTCCGTCATTTTGTTGCAAAAAAGTGTCACTGAAACTTTGATATTCATAAATAAAAAATATGAACTTCAGTTTCAAAATGGATCTGCAGATATTTCATCCATTAAGTAAAATTTTTGCACTGTGCAGTGGCAAAGGGTATTCTTAAAGGACAGACAGTTAATGACAGTGTTGTGTCATTAACATTATCACTCACAGCAGCCTCCCTTGCTTTTCGTCATACATTTTGATAAAGTTGTGAGATCTGGTCTAAGGTAGCTGTAAAAATGCAAAATAATAACTTTCCTCTAACCACGAAGCTTTTCAGTCGTGTCTTTTGGCCGTGATTTCCAATGTACAAGCATCAACTTCTAACTCAGCAACTGAAAACGCTTCCAAAGATATTGGCACGACAAAAAATATCACAAAATTTATTGAACACGAAAAGATAAAGCATTCTTTTTCTTATACCAAGGCATTTGTGGTTGCGTATGAGGAATTTCTGTCAGTCGTGATGGACCTGGTCTACAGTCCAACAAAGTCAAAAGAAAGATTGCTATTAATTTCAGTGAGCTCTGAGAAAAGCATTGACCCTGGAGACAGTAGCTATTATTTAGTTGTGTCTTCTCTAAGAACAGCTAAGTGGCTTTCCTTGCACCGAGTTTCTGTTTTCCATCTACTTTGCAAATATGTTAGTAATTACTCTTTAAAGATAATTTACAAAGTAATAATATATTATCTTGGTGTAATAATTTTCTACAAAGTATTTTTAACTGTGAAACTTCAGGTACTGATCATTGTTACCCAGTGAACTAAATATATACTTCAGACCAGCGACTATATGGCTATACATGAAATAACATTTAAAGAAATTTAAGAAAAAATGCATCTTCTGCCAGTATTTTTTGCATTTTCAGGGCCTGGAACAAAATGCCACATGACAGTAAGTATAATCCAGCAGGTCTTTCACCTCATAACATTAGAAGACGTTTTTCAAGCAAATGACGAAAACCATTTCAGCAAAGAGGAAAATACAGATTCAGTTTCTTGAAGTACAGAGGATTTGATTCTCGCTAAATATAAATCACTGTAGCTTCTTGGACATCAATGGCAACATCCCGAACAGTATCATTTGTTGGAGCTATGACAGTTTACTCCAAACAAGGCTCTGGCCTCTTGTGCCTTGAATTTCATAGTGCTTTATAATGGACAAAATGTGTTAGACAAACACTACCTTTGTCCTTGAAGATTATTTGATCTGAAAGGGCAGGAAAGAGGATAATATAAATCAACAGAATCAACTAGCTTGTTTTGGGTTTATTTTACTTGAGGTTTGTTTGGATCATGGCTTTTTCGTCGTTGACTTTTAAATCTGTAGCAAAACTCCTATTTACTTCAGTACCAGGGGATCTTGCCCAAGAGACATCTACAATAAAAACAAAACATATAATGCTAGCCCTCTTGATAAGCAGCTGCTCAGAGTCGGGGCAGAGGAGAAGGAATCTCCTGAACACTGTGCTGGTACGTGGATGGGGTAGGGTAGGGTGGAGGTGCACAGCACTTCTGGTAATGGACACCTTAATTCCTGTAAACTCAAACTCTTTGCGCAAAGACATGCCCACCCAGGTCTCACCAACAGCCATTCTGGGTTCAATGACCTTATGAAAGTATGGTGCATGATTTCCTATATTAAAATTCAGAGTTTTACATTGCCCAGCTGGCATTGCAGTGTGCCAATCAAAACGGTATCTTCATTGTATATGCTCACAGCACAAAGCCAGCTTTAATATTAAGCTTATCTCTAGGTCTATAAGATACATTAGCTCATCTTAGGCTGCTAAAAAAGTCATATTTCATCAACAGTCACCTACAAGTAAAATTCATTACTCCAGGCTCATTATATGTATCACTCTGTAAATTCAGGATTAAAAAAAAAAAACACGATTTTTCTGCTTTCCGGGAGCTCCATCCAATCTTCTGCCTTTGTCAGTCAACTGTTTCTCTGAAATACTGCTCTCAAATCTTACATATATCTTCAAGAGGCAATGGTGATGTGTGTTATTTTGGAGCTATTTCAAACTCTTAGACAAGTGCTACTTATTTTCATTTTATGCCTATCTGCAACACTCTTCCAGGTCTCACTCATTTCTCTGTAGGCAGTCATTTGTCACGTCTATTGCATCATTTTGAAACAGCAGATCTCTCTCTAGGCACTAGACTGTGTTTGGTGAAAGTAATAAAGACTCCAATCACTTCTGTAAGTTTCCGGGCTGAAGGTGAACTCTTGAACTACAAACATAGACTAAATTTGCTGCACTTTGCAGCAGAAGCCACAGAAGGGCAATTTCATCTTTCAGCCATACTTAAGCTCAATGATATCATCGCACCATAAGAAACACGAGAGAATATGGAGAACATGCTCAGAAATTATTAGCACTATTACAACACGCATTAAAGTACAGTGGCAAAACCTTTTCTTTAGTTGAATGGAACAATATTTAAAACATTTTATTAAGCAGATATGACTGAAATTACTTATTCTACTTTAAACTGTTTATAGCCTATGTGAGACTAATTTTGAAAATATGGTACTTTAAGAAAAGCAATATCAATTAATCTAAAATATGATTTGACTTAATTTAATTTTTTTTAAATGCAGTTATCCAAAACTTCAAAGAGAAATCTTATCCTTTGCCTTATTTATTTTTCCTACATATGAATTTATAGTTGTTCCAGCTTTCAAGAAAACTAATGTGTATTTTCTCCCAATGAAAATGGAATTAGCCTTATTTGAAAAAAAAAAAAAAAAAAAAGAAGTGGTTAGTAGGAATCTGAGAAAAACATCATTCAGTCTCCTATATGAAGATGAGAAAATTACTGTCCATAAGACAGATGACTGATTTATGCTATTTTAATTACCATTAATCCAGATTTCTATCTTACAGTAGAATACAATATAGTATCTACATGATTTCCTAGAAAAATTAATAATATTGCCCTACATGTGAGATATATCTTAGTAAGTATCTCTATAACTCCCTGAAAGGAGGTTGTAGCAAGGTGAGTGTTGGCCTCTTATCCCAAGTAACAAGTGATAGGACAAGTGGAAGTGTCCTCAAGTTGCGCCAGGGGAGGTTTACATTGGATATTAGTAAAAATTTCTTCACTGAAATGGTTATCAAGAATTGGAACAAGCTGCCCAGGGAAGTGACTGAGTCACCATGCCTGGAAGTATTTAAAAGACTTAGATGTGGCACTTTTAGGGTCGTGGTTTAGTGGTGGACTTGGCAATGTTAGGTTAACAGTTGGACTCACTGATCTCAAAAGGTCTTTTCTATCCTAAACGATTCTATGATTCTTCTATGATTCTAAGTATGGGGCTTTTAAAATCTACCACAACAAAGGGAAGACATGAGTAGGAGACTAAACAATTTAAGGAGTGTGAAGAAACCTCATGCATAATCCAAACCATGCAAAAAAAGTCTTTTTATTTCTACTCTTTCAGAATGGTATTTCCAATTCTGTAAGGTTACACTAAGAGGATTTACATGTTGACCACAGGTTTGGTGGGTGGGAGAGAACACAGATTAGGACAATACACAATAGAACTAACTGGGAATCACTGCAGATTCTTGTAACAGTAAGTATTATTTTGTGGTGTTCTAGTCAGCAAATAAGCCTACTGAAGGTTAACCTATGCAAATGTGCCAAGTCTTCATTATAAATGGCCAGGCTCCCTCAGGCTCACTGTAATTTTATCTGTTATTGAAAGCAGTGGAACTATGTTGATTTGCATTATCTCAGACTGGTGCACTGTCTTTACCACAACAGCAAATTGCTTATTTAGCAGACCACTAAGGTTTAAATGCTTATCGTTGCACTCACCAATTTTAATTGCAAGTAATTTGCTAAAACCTGAAGTTTGTGCAGCTAGGAGAAATTAAATTTTTATGTGCTCCTTATGATTATGTACTTTTACAATTTGGATGATAAATATTAGTAAGACCACCTTGTGTCAGTTTCACTGCATGTGCCAATCCAAGTAACAGATTTCCAGCAACGAGTTTCCCATTGGTTGTGCTTACAATTATAAACAGAAATTTATCTGCTTTACATCAATTAATGTCAGTGTTGTTTGTTGCCCTGTCATTTCATAATTTGTTTATAAATTCGTACTCTTCTGCATCTACATATTCTGTTAATGAAACTCCATCACCATTTCCTGAAGTCTGAATAATTGGCGTAATCTCTGCAGCCATCCACTGATGCCTTTGAGACAGTAGTTTTGACTGCTTATTGTATGCTAGAAAAACAATAACATGATAGTCTGTTCGTCTTTTCTCCCCACTGTTTTTTAGGAAGAAAAAAAAAAAAAGGTGAATTTTATTGTCCTTTATGTTAGCCTTGCTTTATACTGTTGGGATAAAATTAAAAGAAATAGCCTACATATCAAAATGTAACGTTCTTATTCAGATGTGCAGAACTGAACAAGCCTAGGGTAACTGAAGAAGTGTAAACAGATGGTTTACCTGAATAGAGAACTTTGTTCCACTATATATCCTCTACGAGTTTGGTTGATAAGGGTCTGTTTCCTGGCACTGACCTTTAATGATTCTTTAACGTACTGTTTCACAGGAATAAAAATACATGAAGCAATATCATTACAATCATATGTCTTTTCATGTGTTCAGGAACAGACCTTATGAATGAATACTTGTGTTCTTATACTCTAAACAAACAGATGTGTGTATTCCAGCTCCAGACTTTTTGCCTACTTTGAAAATGTACTAAAAAGCCTTTATGAGTATTCTGCTGTAGGAAAGATGAGCATTTCATCAATCTTCTATTCCAGATCTAGCCTTATTTCAAAGAGAAAGTGACCTTGGTTAACTGGCCATATGGTCATGAGTGTCCCTCTGAGGAATTTAGACCACTAGCAACAGGTGGGATCTGCTTGACAAAGTAGAGGAGGAGCTTGTTTGTCAACAGGCATGACAGCCTGGGAAGAAGGATTTTTAACTAGGTACCAGGGAGGCTGATGATAGCCATTTGCAATCAACTCAAGAAGCAGTCACAGGTGATACATGCAGAGGTTGAAGGAGAAAATAGGTTGAAAGGAGACTCACATCAAGTGCCTGCACACAAATGAAGACAACCTTGGAAACAAGCAAGAGGAGTTAGAGCTCCGCATATGGTCGCAGAGCTATGCCACCACTAAAATGACTGAGACACTCCACAGTCATGGAGTTCTCTGATGATGGGATACAAGCAGGGATGACAAGCAGGAGGGGGTTGCCCTGTATGTGAAGGAAGAGTGCAAATGTATGCTTTTTAATAGGATGGATTACAGGCTATGTTGAAGCTTGTGCCTCAGGCCCAGGCCCATAATGGTGACATCACGGTGGGAGTGTATCCACCCAAACAGGGTGAAGAAGTGGGAAAAGCCTTCTTCAAATCACTGGAGGAAGTCTCCGAGCCAAATCTCCTGGTTGCCATGGGGGACTCTAACCTCCCTGACATCTGCTGGCAAGGCAACATGGTCAAGAAAATTTCTGTATAAGATTTCCAGATATCAAGAGATTATCAAGGATACAGGTACTCAAAGGAACAATCAGGGCTGGTAGAAAATTGGATCTGTTATTCACAAATAAGGAAGAACTGTTTGTGGATGTGATAACCAATGGTTGGAGTGACCATAAAACAGTGGATTCCAAGGTCCTGAGGAGAAAGAGGAATGAAAATCGCAGAGCACAAGACCCTGGATTTGAGGAAAGCAGACTTTGGTTTATTCACAGAACTAGTACAGTGAGTCCCATTGAAGGTGGCACTGAAGGACAAAGAAAATCTGGCAGGTCTTGAGGACAGCATCCTTCAGTCACAAGAGCCATCCCTCTTGACGGAAAAAGGAACAGGTACAGCAAGAGACCAATGTGGCAAAACAGGAAACTCACAACAGCTGTGATGGAAAAGGAATGTGTATGGGAGGTGGAAATAAGGACTGGCAACAAAAGAGGAATATAGAAGAAGCACTTCTAGGCATGCCAGGATGGTGTTAGGAAAACCAAAGCTCAGGAAAGTTGAAACCTTGCAAGTGACATCAGGGGCAAGAGGAAGAGCTTCTACTCTCATGCTAGCAGTAAAAGGCTGAAAAAGGAAAATGTTCATGCTCTGGTGGGTAACAAGCCAGGTACCACAGGGCCTATCCTGGAACTTGTACTGCTTGACATTTCTACCAGTGACCCAGAGGAGGGGACAGAGGGCAAGTATATCAAATATACAGCTGAGACCACAGAGGGAAGTGTCACCACACTTGAGAGTCAGGCTGCAGTCCAGTGGGACCTGGAGAGGGCAAGGAAGGGGCTGACAGGACCCCACGAAATTCAGCAAGGGTGAGGCTAAGCCCTGCCCTGGGAAGGCAGAGCCTTGCAAAGGTGCAGGCTGGGGCCAGCAGGGCCAGGGAGCAGCCCTGGGAGGTGGCCATGGACTATCCTTTCTGCCCAGCATTCGTTAGATCCCCGTATTAGAATAAATTCGGAGGTGGACACAGGTGGGCAAGTTCAGAGGTGGGCCTCCCCACAGGGAGGTGCTGTGGAACTAGAGCTGCTTCAGCCAGAAGAAAGGACAGCTTTGAGGGCACCCAACAGCAGCCTGCAAATGTTGGCTTCCAAAAACACAGGACAGGTTCCAGACTAGAGTAAGGAAGAAAAAACAGTCATGTCAAGAACAGCCCAGCAGTGGAACTGCAGCGTGGGCAGGTTGTGCTAAATCCATCCTTCGAGTTTTCTAATATCCAGTTGGATACAGAGTTGAGCAATCTGTCCTTAATGCAGTGCCAACCCTGCTTTGAGCAGGAGGTTGGGCTAATAAGACCAGATCCCTTCCAGCCTGAGTGATCTTATTCTGTGATTTTGCTCCCTTGGACTTGGCACCTAAGGTCTAGAAAGCTACTTCTGCTTTTTTTGTAATTGTTCTTAAAAACAGTTCAAATCACTGGTAATATTAAATTCAGTAGCTGGGAGGGAAGGGGAGTTAAATTTTATGCATTGAAACATCTTCTTGACTCCCTATAATATCTCTGCATAAATGGGTGTCACTAGTATAAAATCGAGCAGTATATTAGAAGAGCAAGAAAAAACAAGTAAGGGTTTGTAAGAAATACAGATGACGAAAAGACCGGAAGAATAGACAATTTAATCATAAAAGGACAATAGAAGTAAAGATGAAGGCCTGATTTTAATCATGCTTGGTACTGTGCTTTATAAACCATTAACAAAATTGGCTGAGGTTGTAGGCAATATATAACCAGTGCACTGAGTGCACGTGCCTGTCTGAGCGCTGCACCCACTTGTTATTACACAGCCACTGACCTGAGATGAGTCATACCCTGCTCAGAACTGGAACTAGGTCTGTAGGATTGAGTGGGGGCACCAAAAAGAGGCCAGAAAGGCATAGAAGTGTCATAAACTGAAAAAGGAAAGACATTATTCAGGACCCCCGTAGGGACAAGCAGTAAGAAATAACCCAAGGTCCCAAGATAGATGCTTACAACAAAGAAAAAAAACCTCAAGAGCACAAAAACGTAGCTATCAAAATAGAAAATGAAGGATGGTATACTAGAAAGAATGAAAGAAAAAGAGCACATCCAGAAGAAGAATGGAAAAAAATACTTTTAAAGTGAGTAGGATGGCATTAAGGAAGAAAGAAAAAAAAAAAAAAAGTGCCTCTGATCCAAAAAACCATAATCATAGGATCCAATACCACTACTGTATGCTGACAGTTTCTTCCTAATGATGTGGATGCGTGTGACAAAGGAGTCCTTTATTTTGGGCTGGCACCCATTCATCAATGGACACTAACTAACATGAAGTGTGGGAAAACTTCACTTCTACTTTGAGCAGCCAGACTTCATCTTTCCATCTTGGTTCACACACATCAAAAAGTGGAGGCTGAGGAAAAAAAAAAAAAAAAAAAAAAGGAAATAAGCTTTAAAATATTTGGGCTGTCAAATTCAGGACCTTGACATTTACTCAAAAATGCATTTGAGTAATTTGAGAATGTGCTGGTAGTGCTGTTACCACCTATCTGTGCCATCAATCTCTGTGCACTTACCAAAAAGCCTCGCTGCTTTGGAAATTCAAAAGTTAGGTTGTTTATTAATATATAATTTTATTGTTTCTAAAACATTTTTGTCATTAAACTTGTTGGTTTTTAAGATGTGAGATATCATCAGTTGGTTCCAAAATTTGCCTAATTCATTTCACATAAAATTCTAGATTTCTTTAGTTTGTTGAAGTAAAATCAAATGATCTTATAGCTAAAACTGTGTTTATTTCTGAAATTTCTTTCTTTTCTTCCCAAAACTGAAATTTATTCAATTTTTTGCTTTTTCAGAAAAAATGTTTTTCAAAGAAATGTCTTACCAGAAATCATATGAAACTTAATAATCCAAGTGGTTGTATTCATGCTATCTCCCGTAAAGCATACTGCTGGCTTAAAATACAACACATTTCCTGCAGACGTGAACATCCGTTTGGGGATTGTTGAAGCCCAAGTCATTAAATTCCCAGCTTTGACCAATTTGTTGTGTGTAATCTCATGTAGAATGATAGAATCATAGAATGGCTTGGGTTGGAAGGGATCTTAAAGATTATCTAGTTCCAACCTCCCTACCATGGGCAGGGACACCTCCCATGAGACCAGGTTGCTCAAAGCCCCATCCAGCCTGGTCTTCAACACTTCCAGGGAAGGGGCATCCACAATTCTCTGGGCAACCTGTTCCAGTGCCTCACCACCCTCACAGTAAAGAATTTCTTCCTAATATCTGATCTAAATCTACCCTCCTTCTGTTTGAAACCATTACCCCTCATCCTATCACTACACTCCCTGATCAAGAGTCCCTCCCCATCCTTCCTGTAGGCCCCCTTCAGGTACTGGAAGGCCGCTATAAGGGTTCCCTGGAGCCTTCTCTTCCCCAGGCTGATCAATCCCAACTCTCTCAGCCTGTCTTCATAGCATAGGTGTTCCAGCCCTCTGATCATCTTTGTGTTTCTTCATTCTTCATACATTCTTCATTCTTCATATATTCTTCATTCTTCATATATCCTTTATCTATTTCAGCTATCTAACCATGAAACATTACACTGTGATGACATACACTTCATTACTGAGGGATGCCCAAGCACAGCTCAAGAGCAAGCACAGCACAGAGTCCCAAGTTCTCGCCCTGGGCAGCACAGAGCAGCCATCAGGCTTAGAGCACAGTGACACCCTCACAATGATGGAGGCATAAGGCTGGAAGGTGAAGGTGTCAGGAGGGGCAAGGACTGGCTGCTCCCCACAGGAAAGGCATCAGGAGCTGAGGGTGAACGTCAGCCAGCCTGGGCACAGACATGGCTGCTGAGCAGCTGCCACACAACTCAAGCAGGGCCAGCAGGGCCAGCCTCTGCCGAAAACCAGCTCCCCAGAGAAGGAGGGCAGCTCAAGCTTCTGGCTTCTCATCAGTGATGGAGCTGACCTTCAATTTGTCCTACTGGGCACCTTAACACATGCCACTGAGCCCCTTAAATCATTCCATTGAGACCTCCATGGGGGGGAAATGGACCCAGGGAGCTGACAGGGCATAAGCTCCTACTCAGATTTTTCACAAACGTTTCAGAGGTTCCGACAGCTTAACTGGAGTAACTGATCTTCCATTTTTGCCTTCTAACATCCTTAGGATAAGCTCTGCAACTTCAACTGATTTTTTTTTTTTTTTTTTTTTTTTTTTTTTGGAGGGGAGAGGAGGAGGAATAGTTTAAATGACCTTGTTTCTTTAACTTTGAATGTGAAAGTCTCATTTAGTCAGAAAAAAAAAAAAAGTTGTTTCATATTTTCCAATATATACATCACAAGTTATGACATATCTCAAGAAATACTGACATTTTCAAGCTGAGGTAAAGGTCTTGCAGTACTATATGATCCAGCAGCAAATTCTAGCATACTTGCCATCTCAGGTAATTCCTTTCCATGAAAAATGCAAGTTTACTTTTAGAAATGATTGACAGAAGTATCTTTTTTCCACTGCTCTTCTCCTGACAACTTGCCTGCGCTTTCAATAAACCTTATTTTATTTATGTGTAGCTATAGAGCAAAGCAAAAGTGAGCCATCTGTGTTAACAACAACAATCTCTTTATAAAGGACTAGAACTCTATATCATGTTCAGTGAATAGAAATGTCAGTTTTATATATAAATATCTGAAATTATATTTCCCAGTTCAAATGAAAATATGGCAATGGCTTCTCATACTCATTTTAATATTTTTAGAAACTAATAAATTAGAAATCACTTTCCTTGAATTTTATTATATAGTACATGCAATTTCATTCTGGAAAACTATATTTTCACCATTTTCACATCTAGACACAGGTGAGGCTTAAGTGTGCTCTGGTAACTCGCTTTTCACAAAGAAAGATCTCATGCAGCATTTGAATTCATATGTGAACCCAAATTTTCTGAACATTTGTGTTTGTACTGAGGTGCTTAGATATAGGAAACAGAAGGTCAGTTCTGACTCATCTTCAAAGCCTCCACTTATATGATAAGTGATATTTAGCTCTGTTTTTTTTTCACAAAAGCAGAATTATTTGCTTCTACTGGGAAGGAAAAAGACATTCAAAACAATTCAAAGCTGGCTCTGTAAACTGAGGAACTGGCTTATTTTGTGAAAAGGTTGACTAATGATGGTACTTGCAAGAAAAAAGGAAAAGAAAAAAAAATGCAACACTAAAAACTAACAAAAAGCAGCTAAGGCATTTAAGCTCTAGCCAAGATCCACAGGTGACAATCCATGGATCAGTTTACACTAGTTGAAGATGAGGCTGTTGGTTTCTAAGCCCTCAGAAGGTTAAGACTGTGATGATGAAGGATATCGCAGTTGTACCTTCATTTCAGATGCTCATTTGCTGACTGCCACATTCATCCAACTTACCACTCCAATATTCAGTTCACAAACACTTGCAGTGTGTTGCCATCACACCAGAGGTGATACACAAATAACAGTAATAATACTAAACTACTTCCCATACAACTTAGACAAAGTTGACAAAATCTAATTTTTCTACGTGTCTATGTGTCTTGAGATTGGGGAACAAAAATCTTTGTGAACTACAGTAGTTCTCCAAGTATGTGGTAGTTTAATGAATTTGTAAATTTTGGGAACTCAGTAAATACCGTAGGGTAGCTCCCAGAGAACTGATGGTTGACTATATAGCTAACAGCGTGAAGTAAGAAAGAACCAGCACATCAGTTTTCATCACCACTCAAGCACAAACAGAACTAGCTGTATTTTCGTAACATTCTCCAGTAGGTTAGGCTATAGGCCACAGCTAAACCTCATGTGGCTACACACAGACGTGTTCTCAGCATCAAGAACTCATGTTTGCACTAGGAATATTGTGCAAACTATATGCAAATGCCTAGCATATTAACTAACTTTGTTTGTGGGGCTTTTACTCCACACAGGCAATCAGAGAGTTAGGGGTTCACACACCGCCTTTTTCCTCATTACCTTGCTTATGTAGACAAGCCCTTTCTGAACACAGCCATAGAAACACAGATGTTGTGCATTTGGATAATCTCCAAGGTCAAATCTTTCCAGGCACAGTAGGGGAGCAGGAGTCTCTAATGGCAAGAATATCAAACTAACGACTATAAAAGAGATTGCATACGGCCAAACTGTTCAGCAATTTTTCCAGCAGGAAACACAAGGGTACATCTGGGGGCAAAGAAGGGAAATGATCCTCAGCTGTGCAGTTCTAGTAGTTTGCTGAACAAAATTCATAGGTGCTCGCTATGCAGAAGGCTTACAAAGGTCCACATCATGTCCACTATTATAAAGGGAAGTTTTATGATACCACGCAACCCCAGTCAGTTTATCTGTTTGCCCTTTTTTATTGGTGCTTTGTCTAAGCAGCAAGATTTATCCCTTGTAAGCTTATTATGAATTTGCTGTATTTGCTAAATATTCATAGCTAAAATGGGTATGCTTCTTCTTTGATCTGGGAGTTCTTTTCAGATAAAATCTCAAGAGTTTTTTTACTAGCTCTGGTTTACCTTCAGATATGATAACAGTGAATTTGTGTCGTCGTGTTTCCAAATAAACATTTTCAAAGAGAAAAGGTTTAAACTTGGAAAGAAGCAGGGTACAGAATAAGCTAGTAAAGAAGAGAAAATAGGCTCAAATGGAGAACAAAATGAAACCCAGAAAAGGAAAGAGTTTCATTTAAGGATTATCAAATATTCCTGTCTGCAAGTGAGGAATGAATTAAAGATATGGAAAAGTGCACTAAAAGCCTTGGTCCTGCATTGAGGCAAGCAATACCATGTTTGGCTATACAAACAAGACACAGATGGCAAGGTTCACTGCTGTGGTCCATGGCAGGTTGGCAAGAATAAATGCACAAAAAAAAAAAAAATATTTCTGTGGCCTGACAGAATTGGGTGCACTCTCACATTTTGACTTGCAGATAGAGAAGCAGAAGAAGCAGTAGGTAATCCATTTTCTGCTCCATGTCAGTTACACTGTGGTTGAACCTTTTCACAGAAAACTTGTTAATGTCTTGTCTTGGTGCCAGTTAATATGTTTTTTGTCAAACTATCCTCACCCCACTGAAAGCCATCTTTATTGATAGATCAGAAAGAGAGTAAAAGTTTGAATAAGGCCAGTTTTACCCAGTAGAAATTGTCCTTGCAAAGAATAAAGCAGCATTTTTTTTCATGTCAGAGACTGTTTTTCTCTATTTCTTTGTTCCGTTACCTTTCATAGGAACCGCTCAGAATTTAGCATTTCAGGATACTCCAATATGATCATTGTCTCTTTATTTGATTATCAAAATAAACAGTTAGACTGAAAGCTCTAAGTTTAAGATTGGAGTGTTTAATTTTCTAAATAATATATCTTTGCCGCTTACTTCAGCCTGATCTTGAAAATGCCACTTGGAGAATTTTATTCTCTTTTTAAAAAAAAGTCTGTTAAATGTGAATTTCCCCAGTGTTCTTTGTCTGTTTTCAAGTGAGCCTTTCTTTACAAGTAATTAAAAAAAAGAAAAAAAAAAACCACCAAAACTTCACAGTTGCTCTGTTTTGAATTCAAGTGTTTGTCTCTGACCTTTGCTAAAACTTGTAAAATCACAAGGAGATAAGCATGAAAGAAATCATGTGCTGTTCAAGTACTTAAAGTCCAGGGAAATGCACTGAAGTAGAAAGGGGATTAATAGAAGAAGGAGAGTGAGGCCAAGCCATACTGTGTTGGTAGGAGAAGGATTAGTAAGCAGACTGAACCAGAAGAGAAATTAGCAGTGCTTAGTTCAGGTTAGACACAGCCATAGGACGTGCAGAGATAGAACAGGATCTCAGCAGAGGAGAGGTACCAGAAAGAGAGAACAGGTACAATGCATGAAGCATTGTAGCTTCATTTTCTGGTGGAGCTGCTGTTAGAGAAGAGCAAGGGAACAGAGACGGGAACTGCTGAGTAGAGAGCAAGATATACTAGCTAAATGGAGAAAAGAAAGGCATGAACGGAGTGGGGGTGGGGTTGGAAAAATGTTCAAAAAACCTGGTGCCTCAAACAGGTTTTAACATTTTGTGGTAGTGAAGCAAATCTGGCTGGCAGATATACAATGTGAATGAACATTTGGGAAGCACTTAGAAGTCAAATAGTAAATATAGCTCTAGGCAGCTGTCTAGGGGCAGATACCAGAAGAGAAGAACATTAGTGTCTGTAGTCAGAGTTGTTCACTTTTCCAATTAGAGTATCGAAGTGTATTGTCTGGAGGCACTTTCTGGCGTGGGAGGGGTGGCCTGGAGGTTTGTATCACTTGTATTTAATCTTCTCTCTCTCTCTCTCTCTCTTTGTCTCTCTGTAGAGGGAGCTGGGTCAGGAGAAGTCAGCCTGCGTGGACGGCTGGCTCTTGGAAGGAGCCGGCTCCACGGGATACACCGTCATGCAGCTCCCCACGCTGCTGCTCCTTTCCCTGCCGCCGCTTCTTAGCATGCTCGGCCAAGCTGGAGCTCAGTTCCCTCGCCAGTGTGCTACTGTCGAGTCCCTGAGGAGCGGCATGTGTTGCCCAGACTATTTCCCTGTGTTTGGGCCGGGCACTGACCGGTGTGGTGTGTCTACGGGGAGAGGCCGGTGCGTACAGGTGACTGTTGATTCGCGACCCCACGGCCCACAGTACATCCATGACGGGCGGGATGACCGTGAGCAATGGCCCATACGCTTCTTCAACCAAACCTGCCGATGCAACGGTAACTTCTCTGGTTACAACTGTGGGTCATGTCGCCCTGGGTGGAGTGGACCTACCTGTAGCCGGCAAACCAATATAGGTAAGAGCAACAGAAATATGACATGAAAATTGCCTGTTCGCAGTGCTTGCTTCTAAATGTACCTAGCGCATTTCTGTTCTTTAAAATACAAAATGCCATTTGTCTTTATTTAGCAAATGTACATTGCCATAAGGGGTTATTAAGGCAGATGCTAGACAAGTTGTTTGTCTTGTGTACCAAGCAACTACATTCAGAATCACAGAATAGTTTGTGTTGGAAGGGACCTTTAAAAGCCATCTAGTCCAATTCCCCTGCAATGAGCAGGGTCATCTTCAACTAGATCACGTTGCTCAGAGCCCCTTCCTGATCTTGCATGTTTCCAGGGCAATCTGTTCCAGTCTCTCACAAGCCTCATCATAAAAATTTCTTCCTTAAATCTAGTTTAAATCTACTCTCTTTTAGTTTAAAACCTTGTCGTATCACAACAGGTCCTACTAAAAAGTTTTGTTTCCATCTTTCTTATAGTCACCCTTTAGGTACTGAAAGGCTGCAAAAAGGTCTCCCCTCAGCCTTCTCTTCTGCAGGCTAAACAACCCCAACTCTCTCAGCCTGTCCTCACAGGAGAGGTGCTCCAGCCCTCTGATCATTTCTGTGGCCCTCCTCTGGCCCTGCTCCAACAGGTCCATGTCTGTCCTGTGGTGAGGGCTCCAAAGCTGGATGCAGTAAAACCAAATACATTACTACTCAATAAAAGGAAGAAAGAGAACCTGTAGTCAGTGCAGGATTAGGACCAAGTCCACTAAAGAATAGAACATCTAAGTAGAAAAAAATATATATTCTTTGGAATTATTTAAGAGTAACCCAATATATATAGACACGTATGTAGTTTTGTAAGTATGTCTGTGAATAATACATATCTAGATATCATGTTTAATACCTTGTGACTACTTTACGTATGACGGCAGTTTTTTTGATTCAAAATCCCTTAATATGTTTCTGAACTATATACCTGGCCTTGTGAATTTTTACTTACCTAGTTGCTGTCAATGTCTTTAAAAGCTTTAACTGATGACTATGAGCTGTTCAGATGAATCAGCACAGGGACTGGTGGGCCTTTCTGAGAGTTCTCCAGTTTCTGTTTAGTCCAGAATATCAGTACGCAGATGCTGAAAAATTTTTGAAATGGTTATGAAATCTTTGTGTGACTGGAAAAATGTTGAATATTGTAGATAAATTGAAAAAGACAAGCAGGCTTGGGGACAGATTGTTGTTCTCCAGTCAAAACCATCTGAATGAACAAGATTTCAGTCTTTATTAGTGCAAGTTTAAAGGTGTTACTGAAACTCTGTAAAAGCCATAATCCCACAAATGAGTGATGAAATCTGTTGCCATGAGAAACAAGAGGTCTCTAGCACAAACATGCAGTGCCTCTTGCAGAAGCAGAAATCAGGACTGCCCTTATTTTCATCAGGTAGGAAAGGTTCCATGAACATGGGCGTATGTTCCAGCAAGGGTTAACAAAGGACCGCTTACCAATTCAAAATCTTAGCAATAAGATTCCTTAAAAATAACTTACTGAGGGCTGTGGGACAGACCTTAGGATTTTATTAATCTTTTTTGCTCCAAGAAGCAAACGAGAAAGCAGAAAGTATGACTCATGAATTGGATCTGCTAAACCAGGTTGCACCCTCTGACGCTCTGGTCTGTTCTCGTTAACAACAATGATAAGTCTGAAAAATAACCAAGAAATAAATGTTATCACACACAAACTTAGCAAAGTAAAACTGTAGATAGCAAAAAAGCAACTTTAGGGTATAAAAGAGTACATTTTACTTTTCTCACTTATTAAATCCTTCACTACTCAGTAAATGCTAAGCAAATCAGATTTATCATGCATGAAAACGTGAGTTTAAATAGGGGAAATTAGCTTCTTATTATGCTTTAAGTTTCCACATGAAGGTCACCTCTTCTGTCTATCCATAGAGCTGGCCCCAGCTGCTCAGACTTCAGAAATAATTATTGGATTACCGTAGGCATATCCATATAAAATAGCTGTAAAATGCAGTTTTGTGCCTTCATATCTTCTAAACTCATGCCTAAGTTTAATAGTAGTCCAATTTTTTTATTATGATTCAGGCCCATATTTTGAAAAATGAAAAGTTAATGTGTCTATGTGAATCAAAATTAGATGGATACTTTTAGTGCGCTGCTTAAAATCAACAACAAGAGCCCCTTCAGTGACCAGGGCTAGCATATCTGTTCATCTGTTCAGTTCTGCAAAATAGAAGAGCGTGTTTCAGGAATCAGAGTCCTTGAATGAAATCCATACTTCATAAAAGTATTTCTATAAACTTAAGTGAAGCCAAAATATCCCCCATTGAATCAAACTTATAGAATGAAATGTAATTCACTTTTATTCTTCATATTGATTCATGCCGAAGACCTGTTGCTTCTCATATCAACATACTCTATCACTCATTTGGACAATTATGGATTTTACAGTATTTTTTATAATGAAAATGAGTGCATGTTGAAGAATAGCTGTGAGAACTTCTATCTGTGTCTTAATCTAAATTTAGCCTGAAATCTCAGTCCAGGTGAAAAAGTGCCAGATTGGGACTTAGATGATGTGGACTCTGTTCCTCTTGCTGATATATTGGTATTTCAACAAATCAATTTTCTTCCTTGTTTCACTGTCTATATGTGGACAATGATATTTTTAAATGCTTTTGAGATATACTGCTGAAAAGCAGTAATATATGACTGCTGCTAATAATAGCAGGTAATGACATTAAAGGGAGATGTTGTACCATGTGAAATTCACCATACAATGGTGAATCTGCCATTTTTCCTACAAAGGTTCAAGCATAAAGGATACACTTCTTCATTAAATTATCAAGCAGTAGAACTTCTGATTATTATAAGTTGCTATGTTCTTTTCTTGTAAAGGATTAACACAGGAAACCTTAAGTACAGTGGTTGAAGTTCTGAAAGGTTTGTTTGACAAAGAACTGTCTTTGTCATTTCTCTGACAGGATAGAAGGACAATCCATAACAATACTTCCAAAGGCACTAAAACCACAAGGTTTGGGGCTTTATTTTTGTTTGGCTTAACCTTTCTGAAAATAAATAACATTTTCTATTTATGCTCAGTAGTCTCTGAATTGCCCCAATTAAAAATGGATGAATGCTTGAAGAAAAAGAGGCTTACCCGGATTAATTAGGAGCAAAATAAATTAGTCCTGTGAGATCAGACTTGAGTGTCTTTTACTTTCATAACTTGCTGCTTCTGTATCCTCACAGTCAGGAGGAATCTTTTGGATCTGAGTGCAGAAGAAAGGAGGCGTTTTGTGAATGCCTTACACCAAGCCAAGGTGACAATCCATCCTGACATTGTTATTGCCACACGAAGACGTGAGGAAATATTTGGACCAGACGGCAACACACCACAATTCGAGAATATCTCCATTTATAACTACTTTGTGTGGTCTCATTATTATTCTGTCAGGAAGACTTTCCTTGGTGCAGGGCAGCAGAGTTTTGGAGGAATTGATTTCTCTCATGAGGGACCAGCTTTTGTCACATGGCACAGGTACCATCTACTGCAGCTTGAAAGAGACATGCAGGTAAAGTTCGTATTTATATTAAGCCATGTGTTCATGCTGTGTTTTTTACAGTTAAAGAACTTCTCCCCATATTCCAATAGGTTAAAATGACAGCAGCTCTTTTCTATGTGTTGAAATAATTATCTTTCCATTTCAGCAATTCATTAGGTATACTAAACCTAAGAGACTACATTAAGTTTTAGACTGTCATTGTTATAGAGATGCTAAAATTAATATTTCAATTACAGTAATGGAAAACATAAAAATTACATAAAAATCTCCTGTAAAAACAGATACAAATTCTAGATATATCCACTAGAGGCATTTTATTGAATCAGAAAAAGTTATTGCCAGTGTTATTTTTAATATCAAGGACCTGATCCTTGACTGTTAGACTAATCAAAGCAGCAGAAATTATAAAGAAAAGTATTACAGAGATGGCTTGGGGATTCACAATCACATTTTACTTGTATAATTAATGTAACTGGTAGAGAAATTAGTGTTTTGTTATACTCTGTTCCATGAATCAGTGGTTCTCTTGTTTCCCTTTCCTTGCGCAGACCTATCCATAAAAGGAATATACTATTTTATGGACCGTCATCCTTCTTAAAAAAGAGAGTATTAAGTTTTCAAGGTCAGGATTAAATAGTCTTTGAAATGACTTCAAGTGTTTCCACTAGCTTCAATGGCTCTGCATCAGGCTGAGGCACAACTTCCCTTCAAAAACTCACATTTTAACATCAGTGGCACTTCATCAGGTAGAAGCCCTGAGGAGTTCTAGCTCTTAGTGATTTAATATATATTTCTATTTATGTTAGTAAACTTGATCATTGTTAAGCTGATTTGGCTGGCCAACACATCCTGGTATATTTTGGAAGCCAGGACACACTCCAGAACTGTTCATCTCCAACATATACTAGGACCAAAGAATGAGAATTTGAATCCCTTTTCCTTACTTTTCCATTCTGCTCAGTCATTTCACAATTGGCTTAGTTATTCTGTGCGCTACAAACGCTGCTGTTGTTGACAAGCCATTACAAATTTTTGGAAAAATTAGTTATCACTATTAAGTGATATTTCTTACTACTCACAATATGGTTTCATGGAAGAGATACTGTCTTATTAATGAGGGAGATCCATGAGTCAATTCAATAGTCCAGCTATCTGTTCTGTTGAACAAAGGCATCAGTGGGAAAACCATTGAAAGCGTTTACATAGATTTCATAGATTTTCCATAGATTTCATCTCCTCCGTGATGCAGGACTCTGACTCTTACTAAGATGTATTTAACTGGCTTTTAGCACCCTTCTAGCAGTAAATATTATAGCTGTCTGGCGCACACGTATTAACACCATATTTCTGTGGTTTAGAACATGCTGCAGGACCCTACTTTTGGACTGCCCTACTGGAACTTTGCAACAGGACAAAACACTTGTGATATCTGCTCAGATGACTTGATGGGAGCTAGAAGCAATTTTGATGTCTCTCTTATCAGCCAGAACTCAATCTTCTCTCAGTGGCGAGTGCTATGTGAAAATGTAGAGGACTATGAAACTTTAGGGACCATATGTAACAGTAAGTATGACTGCTGCCAGATATTTGGAGAGAAAATCCTTTTAATAATAAATTAATATAGTACTTTACATTGCAATAGCTTTTCCCAGCCAAAAAGTCTTAAAGTGGTTTTTGAATATTCTTGATCCAAGTTTCATCAGTCTTCTGCATACTTATCATCTGTCTTGCACTGAGGCACCAAGAAGTTCAAAATTTGATCAGGAGCTAGCAGCAGACGAAGAGCTAAATGCTTTGATTTTGATTCTTATGCAGTATCTATTCATCTCTTGTGCCATAAATAATTAAATCTGGCAGTGTCATTTCTTAGCTGAAGCTTAAGTTTTCTTCTGACTGCTCCACTTACTTACCAGCTTCATGACATTCTGCTCTGAAAAGGAGAACATAAAACAAATCCCCATGTTAACTATGTGAAGCATACTTTGAATGTGAAGAATATTGAATCCCAACACATCTACTTCAGCTACAAGATGTGTAGAAAATGTGTACAAGAGCTAAAAAATCCCAGCAAGATTCTTGTATATTCATCATCTTCAAGTCACAAGCCTTTAGCATCTTCATGGAAATAGGGAGAAAAAACAGGGAAAAACCACAATATTGGGTTAGTCACCTACATAATCAACTATAGTCCTTTCCCCAACTACTCTGTCAGGATATCTTCAAAATTTTGGCCTGTATGTCATCAAGAAATCACATTGAAAAACTACAGAAAATTTTCCAAAGAACTCACAGAACGACAAATTTCAATAAGAGGCTTCTAGATGCTTTTAAAAATCCTGGTGCAAAGGATCCATAACATAGGATGCCATGAAGATTCAGATTCTTTGCCAGACATAAGGAACTGGCCCATTCATTCAGTTTAAGTGTGATTTGCAAGGTTTGGGGTTTTTTTCCCCATGGTTCAGTTTTTAGAAGCATGCATTCTGTGGCCTAAAGTTTTGGACGAGTGTTGTTTTCTCTCTTCTCTTCACTTCCAGGCACTGAGGGTGGTCCCATCCGACGAAATCCTGCTGGAAATGTTGCACGGCCTATGGTACAGCGTCTCCCAGAGCCCGAGGATGTTGCTCAGTGTTTGGAAGTTGGTGTATTTGACACTCCTCCTTTCTATTCCAATTCAACAGACAGTTTCCGTAACACAGTAGAAGGTAAAAATGGCAAATAAAAGTATCCAGAACAACTCCAAATAAGTCAAGGCGTCAAGGCAGACTTGCCATTTTTGCTGTTGGAACTATGAGTATAGAGACAATCTATTGGACACTAAGAACACATTGTTCTTAGCATTAAGTATTAGCTTAGTATTAAGTGGAAATAAGCTCTGGGTAAATTACTTTATAGCTTGTGTCGGTTCTTTAAATGTATAAAAGCCTCAAAAGTCTGTGAATGGTGTACTAAGTAGAAACTAGCTGAGATCAGGTCCTTGCAACCTAGTACTAAGTTGCCATTGCTGAAAACAGACAGCCCTGGCCTGCGGATTGATGCAGCTGCATCCTTAAATGAGGCAAACAAGTACTCACAGCAGTTATTCTTGTATCTGAATTAAAACAAACAAAAGAAAGCAAAAGAGACTGTAAGCCTTGGTAGTACTTAATAAAATGGTATTGAAGTAGTAATTAAGGTCTGGGTACAGGATTTACTGCTAGACATGTTAGTCCTTCTCTCTGGGCCATATAATTGTGTTCTTCTCTTTTCGTATTTAGAATGAAATTTTCAATTACTGGCATCTGAACACACACACACCCCAACACAGAAACCAGCCTAAAGATTTGATTCATGCTGTTCAGCTAGTATCCTGCCAACTGCTTCTGTACTCTAATAATACAGTTTTTAACAGGAAAGACTAAGATTCATGAAAAAAGATTACCAAGTGACAGTTCAGATCTCTGCCAAACCTCCCGCAGAACCTCTGGATCTTTTCAAGAGGCCTAACTCCTACGACATGGAGGATCTGCTCCATTTTCTTTCTCTTGGACAACAAGACCAAGAATCTGCATCAACCTTTTAAGTACATATGAAAGTTTTGGAGGCTTACCACGTTTGACAAATGGGCTATCAATATCTAGGTATCTAAACATGGCTTTAGCCAATTTGCTGTACGGACCCCTCTCTGGAAAGTTTAGCCAGAGCTTGAAAACAGGAGAAGTTTCCATGATGCTTCAGATCCTGACATCTGACATGAGGGTTACGAGGTGCTGGGCACTAACAGAGTTAAACAGGTTATCTTCACTGAAAAAAAAAAAAAAGCATGTGAAGTTGAGATGTGTTTGCAGTAAGCATGGAAATGATGTGTGGAAATATAACAGCTGGCTCATTAGGAGAGATGGCAACATATACAGGCTTAAGTCAGTAGTTAGAAAACACATGCAACTATTTCAGTTATGCTGAAAGATATATAGGTCCCAAATATATACCTTTATTTTCATGCTATGATGTGGTTTACTTTGGCCATTTTTGCATTAGATGCCA
Organism: Fratercula arctica; assembly: GCA_947846985.1. NCBI lineage: Eukaryota > Metazoa > Chordata > Aves > Charadriiformes > Alcidae > Fratercula > Fratercula arctica. Next base: position 34,136,538 of record CANTUZ010000026.1, read on the forward strand.
GCAGCCTTGCACTCCACATTCTCAGCATTCTTTTGTAAAGGCTATTTTAATCCGAAAATTATGCATGCTAGGGACATTTCTCAAATGCCAGTAAGGAGACAATTAGCTACTCCTTTATGTTAAGCAAGGCAACACAACAACATGACAGTCTTTCAGAGAAAAAAGGGACTGCATCTTCCAAAACAAAATCTTCATTAAGATTTTTTGTGTTCTTTGTTTGCATGTTCAGGGTACAGTGATCCTTCAGGGAAATACGACCCAGCAGTTCGAAGCCTTCACAACTTGGCTCATCTGTTTTTGAACGGGACAGGAGGGCAAACTCATCTATCACCAAATGATCCCATTTTTGTCCTCCTGCACACATTTACAGATGCTGTTTTTGATGAGTGGCTGAGAAGGTATTCTGCAGGTAAGATGTGCTCATGGACAGAGGTGGGATGGGTGGATGTCAGTCTATGCAGTCATAGGAGCTCAGCTGCTTCTTGTGGGACAGCAAGATGCCCCAAAGCTTAGGATACAGGAATAGAATTTTAATGGTTAATGTAGCTAACAAAAACAGAGTAATAACAAGCAAGCTCCCTTCCTCATCCCACTGACATCCATTTTCATATCACTGTCTGTGAAGGGACTTGGACGGAGATACCATGCACAACTGAAGAAAATAAAATGTGCAAATACGTTGTCTTCATAGAGCAAAGACTGTGTAACCATGGAAGGTCCAAAAACTTCATGGACATTCCATTGTTTTGTGGAGTAAATATCTGTTTCTTCTTGTCAAACAAGATCAGGTGCCATGCACACCTTCATGAATCATTTTGACCACCTTTGTGATGTACTGCCAGCATTCCAAAACCATTTCCATATGCTTGGCAAGGATGGTCACTGTTGCTACCCTTGCTTCTTTAACTCAGAAAAGAAGAGAGAAAAGGAATAAGGGAGGAAGTGAATGAGAGGGAGGAAGGAAGGGCAGAAGGAAGGAACTGCAAGGAAAGAAGAAAAAAAGAAATAAAGAAGGAAGGAGACTGGCATCAGTTAAGTGAGGGGACAATTCTGTGTAACCCTAATGTCTGTGCATTAGTCTGCACAAAGCAGCGACTGTATTCCTCTTAGGAAAATCCAGGCCTCTCTTCCTTCTTCTACCAAAGATAGCTGCTGTTGCACAACTGAGACCTCTTTGTGCAGCTTCCATAAACTGCCTCATGCATTTTTCCCATGCCAACTATCAGAGAGAAATTGTATCCCCTTGTGGTACTTACATAACTTATCACATGCTTTTGCATCATCTTACCAAGATGGACTTTTTTTTTTTAATTTTTTTTGGTTCAGCTGACTCTCTCCTGAAGAGACATTTATCATAACATTGCAAAAAAATTCCACTGGTATTCATATCAGCTACCCTCCTGAACTGCATGGGAGAGCTCTTCATCACTGTTACAATCAGACAAAGCCAGATTGTAGCATAAAGGTTTTCTAAGTCCTCCATAAATACATATTTCTCCTTTTCCATGGAAGAAATGAAAAGCCCAACACAGGCAGAAAGCTTTACAATCTACTGGTGTTTTCTGTTAAAAACCAGAGGTATTAGTGGTCTTGCTTTTGGACAAACCCATTCTGTATCTATCACACTGGAAAACCAGTCTTTCTAGATTAACTTAGGTTAGTAATAACAAAAAAAAAGGAGGGACTCAAAACCCAGAGTCACTGTTGGGGGGGGGGGGGGGGGGGGGGGGGGGGCGGGGAAGTACTGCAAATTATTTTTATTTCATTTACAAAAGTGTGATTTGACTTTCAAATTTAGATATCTCAACATATCCACTGGAGAATGCCCCTATTGGACATAACCGACAGTACAATATGGTGCCTTTCTGGCCTCCAGTTACCAACAATGAGATGTTTGTTACTGCACCAGAAAACCTGGGATACAGCTACGAAGTCGAGTGGCCAGGTAAATTGTCCAGCCTAGATGTTTCCTTTTTTTTTTTCTCATCATGTCTTTCTCCATTTAAGTCAGCTCAAATTTCACAAACAATATTTGATGCCTTTGTAACGGTCTGTTTCTCTTTTCTTGCCTGGCTTTCCAAATCATTTGTGTTTGGGATTTAGTACAGCTAAATATCTACTGCTTATAGATTATTCCTGCATGAAGCTCCCACTATCCACTTCAATTGTTGGCCAAGTTCTCATTTGCGCCTAAACCTTGCAGAAGGTCCTTATTCCTACATCATATGCCTTCACTAAATCACTACAGAGAATGCAAATGCCTCACAACCCATATAGCAGAAGAAAAATCCAGGACTGTTTTTAGAGTGTAACAAGAGAGACTGAAATTTTCTCACATTTTGGAACAAATATTATCAACTAAAATTTAAACTAATTCTACTTCACAGCTCGTTGAACAATGACAGATACTGAGCTTTGGTCTGTTCCTCTGACACTTATCAATATTCTTGACACTTACTTTTAATAACTTGCTCTCCTTCTGCTTTCCTTCCTGAAGGTCGGGCTCTCCGTGTTACTGAGATGATAACTATTGCAATAGTGACGGCACTGGTTCTTGTTGCAATTATCTTCGCTGTTGCTGCATGTATCGTACGTGTTAAGAAAAATAAGGATGACTTGCATCAGCCTCTTCTGACTGACCAGTATCAGCACTACTCAGATGATTATGATGGCATACCAACACCAAGCCAGTCTGTTGTTTGAAAAGATGGCACTTTTTTTGCATCCGACTGAAACTGTTTATTTTGCTGTATTTTATAAATGGTGGTCATCCATCTGCTTTAAAATAAAGAGCATAAATTGTCAACTGTCTTGATGTGTTTGCTTCAGCCTCCTCTTTCGTCACACCTAGGCATCAATAAGTCACCTTTGCAATGGTAATTATGTGTAGATTTTAATAGAATTCCACTAACTTTTCAGGGCTCACCTGCAAGTCTTTTTCATGTATATTTCTGTAAAATCTGGTAAAATCCAGTTAACTTGCTGACAGCCAATGTCATCTAACTTCACCTAGCCTTTACACCCAGAATTGTTTTATGAGGTACTTTTATTAAAAGGTCAAGTCTAGAATGGGACAGAAACAGAATACAAAAAACAAAATACAAGTAGACACCTTGGCAAGGCGACTAAAATGTGTTTCAAAATAGCCAGCATGCCAGGTAAGGAGCTACAAGGGAATTCTGAGGGCCACAGTGTGTTTGAAATCCAACTTTATTCACAGAACACAGTTTTGATCTTAGTGCTGTTTTTGGGTAGATCTGTGAAAAGAGATTCACCACCGAGAAGCCACTCCAGCATTTGGACACTTCAGATGTATGTTCAAACACAGCTGCCTGAAGGGGATATCCATTTGAAGGGACAGTGGGCAGCAGCCTTCATTCTATTTTTATTTTGATTTTTCTCTTTCTCACTCCCTTTCTCTCTCCCACTGTCCCCATGGCAATGCATTCTCCCCAGCAATGAGACCTTGCTTCAATTTTCTCCTGGAGGAATTTAAACCTGCATCTCCTGTACTTTAGGAGAAGGCCCTAGGCATCAGGCTGTAGAACAGATCTGGGAGAAAAGCCATATACAACTGCTGTTGAATTTATTCAACATGAGCCAGTAGGACGGCAACAGACTAACACCTGCCTTTACAGCCTAAGGTAGGGCTTGAGGAATCTGGCTTCAGGCCTCACTTCGTCTCTCTCATCATAAGTGGGTACCAATAAATCATTCATCGTCTTCCTATGATGGCTTATTAAATCTAAATTAGCAGCCATTAACTCACATACAGAGATGTTCCTGGGTTCAGACTACTGAATCCCGCATCCTGCACTGAACCCCCTAATTGTCAGACTATAAAGTCAGGCTGTCTCTCGTCTCTCTTTTTGACTGACCCCAGCTTCGACAAAAATGGCAAGTAATTTGGATTGAGCTCCTTCAGTCTGAGGCAGCTCTCCTAGACATTAAGTTATTAGGCAAAAGCAAGAGTCATGCCTTCTACGTGCTCTTTCAACCTCAGTGGTTTCAGTGAGTACCAGGTGTGCTCAAAGCACATTTACTCAGTTGCAAGGAGATATGTAATTTATACATTAGGAATGACATAAATAGGAAGACAAGTGTTCTTGGCTAGGCGAGCCATCTTACCAAGCATGGGGCATGGACAACCACAAAAATTTACACATGTAACTGATATTTAGGCAGAAAACTTTAACTTGTGGCACCCACGGCACAAAAGTAAATTAGACAAAGGTCTTTTGCGTTGCGCTTTTGGTTTTACTTACAGTCTAGCCAATCCGTATTTCAGGTACACAAACAGCAGCTCAGATTTCAACTTAAATGCCTGCTTCTGCTCTTCTTGCTTGCACTGAGTAGCAACTTAACAAATCATCCACTTTAGTAATTTCAATGGATTAAAACAGGGTGATTCAATGTATATTGGATTGGGGTCAAGAGACTTGGATTTTACCCTTAGCTCTGCTACTGACCTGCTGAACGTTCTTAGCTACTGTATTTTTACCTCTGTGACTCATTTGACTCATTTATAAAATGAAGAGAACAGAGCTTCCTTTTTAAGGTGTTTTTACTTCAGTGGATGAAAAGAAGCATACAGAAGCTTGGTAGCAGGAGGAAAATGGCATGGCAAAATCAGATCTTGTGAAGAGGGTGTTAACCATTAAAGCTATTCAATCCTTAAAGCAAAAGCATACACTCAAGTTTTGAGCAGGCCATACGTCTTGTGGGTCAGAGAATGAGGAGACCTACCTGCTAGTTACAGCTGCCACACGTAAATGAAGGAAGCAAGGCAGATTTTTATAACAGACTTTAAAAGGAACAGCAAGCACAGGAACTAGAGGGGGAAGAAAAGTGGAGAACTGTGCGTGCAATCCATTCTTGATAAGAGTGTCACAAGTCCTTCTTTCTTTGCTTACTATTTGCAGTACTCTGAACTCTGTCCGGGTGTGGAGAAAAAGTTCCTGCCATTCATTGAAGCTGCTTGGTGCTTGTTCCTGAGCTAATCTGATGAGGAAAACTGTTCAGGTTTCAAATCTGAAATGGCCAGCATATGAGAAAATTAAGAAAAATAAATAACCACCATAACATTGAGTGTGTGATAACTACAGGCTATCACTTGGAGAACAGGTAGCAGAAGTTATGAAAACAGAGGAAGTGAAAAGTTGCAAAAAATTACCAACTGAGAAGTCCTACGTTCAGCAGTTATGAAGCATGTGATGTCACTCCTCCCTGTGACTTTTCTTCCCTGTTCTTCTCATGAAGGCTTGTTCATATAAGGGTTGTATAAGGCAGCTGTAAAGGGTATCTGGAAATGATGGGAAAATAGAGCTAAGTTCATGTTGAATTGATGACTGTGTCAAAAGGAACTGTGACATAGGTAGCAAAAGCTTGGCACCATTAAGGAAAAACTGAAAGGAGCCTCAGATTTGGATATGAGTAGAGATCTCTAAAGTGTTGTCAGATAGAAACCTCACAAAAATTAGAACTGTGTAATTTATGTAAAATTTGGAGATTGCTGAATAAACGTTGATAATGATGCTAAGAGAACTAAAATCTAGGGATGTAATTGGTGATAGACCCTTTTTCCACAAATATTTATTGGCCTAATGAAATGTCATATTGTTATTGTTTTGACTTAGATTGCAGTGATTGTACCACAAAAAAAAAAAAAAAAAAAAAAAAAGGAAAAAAAAATAAAAACAAATGTTTTAAGGCTGCTCAGGTGTCTCCCTCAACTGAGGATGTTAACGATTTTATTTTTATTTGCCTTCTTAGTTCTCTAACAGTATCTAAGTTTGGCTTTTGAAATTTATTTCTCTTATAAAAAGCAAATTAGTAGACAGTAATTAGTGAATTCAAATAATGAAATCAGATTCTCTCCAGAAAAATATTAAATGAATAATTGAGATTTTGAGAATATGCAAGAGAGAAAAGGAACTAAGGTCAGGGATTCTAGAAATAAAAAGAAAGCTGACAAAGCTGCATTTGACCTTGGAAAGGAAATATTCAAAAGGTTCTTTGACCATATAAATGAAAATGCAATAAATGCAGAGTCAGGATTAGCATGATCCAGATACATTTTTCTATGTCAGTGATAGTTGATTTCCATTTTCCACAAGATGAACTATGCTGATCTTGTACAGAAATACTTAAAGGCTTATGGAATGAGAGACAGAAATTGCCTTACAAGACAGAAGCTAAACAATATATCTGCATCAAGACAGCAGGTAATTTCCATCCAAGAGCCTAAATGTTACATACAAAGCTGTAAGTCCATCTGTAAGCTGTTTGACTAATTTCATCAGGTCAGCCAAAGTATTGTGCAATTGAGAGCAGCAATATTTTATGGGGAAGGGAAAGTAAAAACGTTCTGTGCAACTACAAGCTTATTAATTTAGACTCAATAGCATGACAGTCTCCAAAACAAACCATGAAAATACAATTGGAATCAAATACGGCACAGATTTATCAAAGTTAGACCATGCTAGCTAGCTTAATAGCTGTCTTTGATAAAATAATTCAAAGATTTTCTTTGGAATTATATTGATGCTGAAGCCTTTAATAAAGTGACCTGTGCTTAAGCCTGAGAAATTAGGAATTGGAGTAGGATCTGGATGCTGGGAAGAGAGTTAACTAGAAGAAAGATGGTGGTACAGTATTGAAAGATCTACCAGGGGTGGTATAGGGGTTGTCCCTGTAGCCCTTCACTAGCCGAATTGCAAAGACTGAATTAGCCTTATTTAGCTCTTTCAAGAGAGATGTTAACGCACAAAACCACTCATCACCCCTAGGACAGTACTGGAAGAGAACCTACAGAGGGATAAGGATAACCTGCAGAAATACATTGTGAGCTTTAAGATTCAAAGAAAGGTGAGAGGAAGTGAAACAGCACAGCAATGATATCACCACTCTACATCTACATTCCAGTAACATAAATTTCTCTTCCCACATGCAAAATTTTCCAGTAAGGAATAAAAAAGCATTGCAAACCAGCTTAAAACAGAAAACCTTATGCCACCAACGTGATACTAGTGTGAAAACAGCAAAGCCAGTTGGTCATACGATGTAGCATAGTTTATTGAATAAATGTACCATATATTATGGATGTTTAAAAGATTCTGTAAGTTGGCTACATCTGGGGAAAAATGTCCCTCACAAATAGGTATTACTACATGAAAGAAAAGATTTTCAAAGGCAGATTGAAGAATTTAATGTAAGCTAGTGAGCAATTAGACTGTTCAGTTAACTTCCTTCTAATGGAGTCGTAAAATCATAACTTGCCTGTACATCTGCTTTGGACACAAAACTGAACTATTTGTGTAATTTAGAGAAGCATTTCTAACCCTAGAAGTTTCACCTCTCCTATGTGGAAAGGCTAAGCAACACTGGTTAATAATGGCTTTATGTTGATATAGAATGATATAGAATTGGAATGACGCCTAAAACAAGATTTATTGCTGAAGTGTATCCAGTTTGCCATTTTAATATTTCTTATTGTCCAAAAAATGCCTCCTAGGTGAGCATTTGACTACCAACAGAATAATCTGGCAAGGAAGCTTGCTTAAAACTGAGACATTTATTTTCAAAATATTAATTTGGAGCAAAATGTATGGATCTTCTCTCTCAAAACTGAATTGTAACTTGAAATCTCATTTAACCTACAATTTACAATGAAAGTGATGGCATTAGCAGACGCTTTGTTCAGGTGCTGTTTTATGGTAAAGCGAAATGGCATTCAGAATATTTGCTTCTTGCTGCTCATTGGAGGGAATTAAAACACCACAATTCCAACTAAAATAAAACTTGGATTGATTTATGTGTAGATCTTTAAATATAGAGCATAGTGTCTATTGTTTTTTGTCATCCTGCCAATCCAACCCTCAATGCCCAGAGGTATCTAAGGTAAGCCACTGTGAATTCCATTTACATGCATCCCATTTACCCCTTCATCCCTCAAATGCTGGGGGCAAAAGAGGGGATCTAAATAGTAATTTTACAGTAAGTCAGGTTTGCATGCACATAGAAACTGACTTTAAAACCTTTAGCAATCAGCCAAGCATGGATTTGGATTTTATAACTAGTAAGAGCTCTTCAAGGAATCGGACATACCTTGCTGAAATCATTGCCCCTGTTCAGTACAACAGTGACCCATCGATGTACTTTAAGAAGGTAGAATGTACTTTTAAAAAAGGTAAAATATATTTCAGAAGGTAGAATCTCTCATTAAGAATAAAGAGCTGTAAAAGGGTCACAAGGCCCTGTGAAACCAGACACTTGGTATAAACAATAAACACCTTACTAATGAATATACCCTTGAAGAAGAACAGAAGGCTGATAATAAAGAACAGCCCACCACAGGAGGCACCGAAACTGGATGAAAACCAGACAGCTGCTGGATAATGCATAAAGTCAACAAAAACTTGCAGTAACTGGGGAAAGGTAAAGGTGGCAGTGGGAGATCTCAACCACAAATTGAATTGGAGACTGAATTGAACTACCCTCCACCCACGGTGCTGGAGCATGTGCACATCAATTAAAGAACCTTGTAACTTTAAACGAAAGTGAGAGACTGTACTAAGCAACAGAAATTGTTAAGATAAGGTACTAACCAGTAATTATAATTAAGGGTTTGTATTTCTGTGTTTTGAACCATATAAATATTCCTAAGAGCTTTTAGGCCAGTGTGCTAGCTTTGTGGATTACCACCCAGCACCTATCTCTGCAGAAATGAAATAAATAGATAATACCTCTACTCTGTGCGTATATTGGCGTCTGCACACCGGGTAAATGACCCTGCTTTGGGACAACACCATGGTCCTTTGTTTGAAGCAAAGGAAGCTGCCAGGGAAGACAGAAGCAATGCTGCAGAATTAAACATCCTTAATTTGAGGCTGAACTCATGATAGGATGACTGCCTAAGAGGATCTTAATTTCTCTACACAACCTGTCTGTTTACTACTGGTGTTGAGTGACATTTTTCTTCGGTTCACAAAGGTTGAGAGAAGGCTACTGATATAGATAAAATGCCTTGTGCTGAAGAAAATTTTTACAAAGAAAAAATCTCAAGGGAGAAGAGAGAAGGGGGAGAAAATGTCTGTTTAGAAGCTGAAGGTTGTGTTGGAGCTGAAATGGTCTCAGGCTATTAAGATGGAAGTTTGCAGGAAGAACAATATTTCTCTCTAGACTACCAGATAATATACCATAAAAAAAAAAAAAAGGTAGCTCCAAACAATATCATTACATCTAAGGCCTCCAAGTGAAATTTTGTCTTTTCATAACACCATCTACAAATCAATACATAGGAATGATTCTCAGTATGAGCAGCATAGTTAAAGACAAAGAATGAAATAAAATTAAATAGTATCAAGTGATTGAATTATTATGTCATGACTCAAAAGTGAAGATGCTGGTTTCAACCGGACTTTGGATGACAGGGATCATCCGTTCTTCTTATTTATTAATTTATATGGCAAAAAAAAGAAGTCACCCTTGCTAATACCTACGAAGCAATTGCATTTAATATGAGCATAAAGCAAAAGGCGCATGTTTAAAATAAGGTGAAATGTCCATTTTACGTCTCCTTAGGAACGGTATTCTTGCTGACACCATGGCTTCGAGATTGCTGGGAGTGCAATTCCCTTGCGTTGCACCCAGGCACAAGCAGGGAGCGCACCGCGGGCTTTCTGCCGCAGGCAGGGCTTGCCGCTCGCCACCAGGTGGCGCTTCACCAAACCATTCTGCTTGTTCTCTAACTTGCAATAGAAAACGTCTCCACTGAACTAAAAAAAAGCCACTTCGAGTTCTAAGCGCAATTTCCTAAAAAGGTATGCTAATTTGTGTCCCTCAACTTCCTATTCCAAGAGGAGTCTAGCTTCTTTTTCTTTGGGACGCTATTTAAATTCTTGCATGCTCCTTATTTTAAAAACAAATCCTTAACAGAAACAATACATACTTCTCTCACATCTGCAATTATTGGTTCACAACAGCAAGTAAATGCTGTCCATTGGGAAGGCAATTTTATTATTTTTTTTTAACAGGAGCAGGGAAGTGAATGTCATATTTTCTTTTTTTATCCCTGCACCTAGAAGTGAGAATAAAATGAGGGCCTACCAAACGCTGATACTATTTGATATTAGCAACTTATGATCTGATTTTTTTCTTTTAGCACTGCTAATGTTTTTCTTCTAGCAGTCTTGGAAGATAAATCATCAGCTGCAGCAGCAGGGCCTGTAAATAGACCATCACTTCTTCAAGGGAATAAGAATTCAGAAAAGTGATGCTGATAATAATCAAGCTGGCATAAAAGTGGCCAGATACAATTTTTTCAGCTGGAAACCGTCACTCAATGGCAGCCCCTGGACTAGATTTTTACCTCCATTTGGCTTGGGCGTAGATGCTAGCAGTAACCTAGAGCAATTCCAATGCTCTGGAGCACATCTGTTCCCTGAGGCTCCCCGTGGACCACCATGCAGCTCTTGACACTGTGTGTTTCCCCTGTGGTATTCTCTGCAAGGTTGAGCAAAACAGATTGCAGCCTCATGGCATGAGAGATCTGTTCACCCATTCTTGAAAAAATATATGGTAATTATTAATCAATGATAAATTGGAAACAGGCTGAAATTAGGCCATGAACTACAGAAAAGAGGCTGGAACAGTATTTCACTGATGGTGTTTCCTTTTTTGAGTAACTTTTCCACGTGTTCTCTCATCAGTCTGAGGCTTGTTATAATTACCTTTAATGGGCTCTTTAAAAACATCTTTTCTAGGAGTGGAGATTTGGGGTCAGAGAGGAGAGTACTTCACATGTCAGCTTGATCACAGGCAGCAAGCGCTGTTTCTGCACAACATTACCTCAAAACTATTTCTGATCTAGAGGCAAATAGCCATAAATGTTAATTACAGTTCTTACCCTTCAGAGGTTAGTGAAGTGGCAGGAAAAATGAAGTCTGTCCTCTTGGCTACGGAAGATGAGACAAGGTAAAATGGGGGACAATGAAGGATAATGACATGGAAAGCAATCTGGCACTAATGCGGTGAAGCTCGACATCTCAGGTTCATGTCCTGTATCACCCTCAGGGACTGTATTTTATGTCCTGTGGGGCAGGAGCCTCAGCTCTGGCATTTTCTTGAGTCACGTGAGGCTGCACGTCCCCAGGCCTGACTGGTTGGTGTCCAGTGGTTCACCCTCTTTTACTGTGAAAAGACCCGCCTTGTTCCGCCTTCTCGCTCAGCCCTTGTTCAGATGCAGCCCAACAGCGCCGAGGCTGAGACAGACCACAGGAAAAGGAAGAGTTTGCTTTTCAAATACATCATCAGCCTGCAGGTTGGAAACCTGCAAAAGAGTTACTGGTGATGCCGGTATTGGAGAGCTGTACAGGTCAGGAGAACTCCATAAACAGGGGACAGAGGAAGACAGTACTTACTGCTGGTTCAGTCAGGGGGAAATTTATCTTTGTGCATAACGTCTTCACTATCTGAGTTTTCGAAGGACTTGTGACAGTTGGCATCATGCCTTGCTGAAAGCAGGCCCTCTGCACACGGATGAACTGCAACTATTTGAGGAGAAACTTTGCCTTCTGGAAAAATACTTTCATACAAAGTTTTGACTCAAAAATTTCCATCCATAGTAGGATAATTGATTGCTTCACTGACAAATTAAAAAAAAAAGGGGGGAAAAAAAAAAAAAAGAAGAAAATTAAGAAAGATTGAGGGATGGGAGGCCATAAAGGGAAATAAGAGCTAAAATGTAAATGATTTTTGCTAGCTTTAATCAAGTTTTGGGAAGATGTTTAAAAAAAGGAGTAATGAGTATTCCATTGTGGAAATATTTGCCTGTATTTAAACAGCTGTAGTTTCCCTCCTGCATGAGTCTTTCTGCTCAAGTAGCTCTTACTCTACCCCTCTAGCACAGCCTCCTTTTCAGGATAGAAAACCATCTTGTTTATTGTTTGACATACATGTGTTTTGTGCAAAAAATAATGTGCTATGCCTCCTAATAACTTGTCTTAAGAGCTCCAAACCCAAACTGAAACAACCTCTTCTAATCTCCCCTTTCTGGGGGCAATAGCCTCTCCTAGGAGGAAAACGGCACAGTACGGCATGTTCACAGGTCTTCCCTGGGAGCTGGATGTAGCAGTCAGTGCAGCTTTTATACCCAGGCCTACCTTCAGGGTTGGGTCTTGTGACTCTCCAAGTCCCAGGGAGGGGCTGGGGGTCCCTGAGCACTGTGGCAGTGCCCTGTCACTGTCGTGCCCTGAGATGGTGGCATTTCAGAGTGCTGCTGTGGCTGGGGGTGCTGGGAAAGGGCTATCCTGCCTGTGCCTTGCGTCCTCATTTTTGCAGGCGCCAGTGCAGCCCTCCAACCCTTTCTGCGGTATATTTTACGTCCTGCTTTTAACAAGCAGATTAACTTCAGCTCCTGTGTTCAGGCACTTCCAGGCACAGCTGCTGGTTTCTCAATTGGCTTGCATTGCTTTTCCACCCCAGAGAAGCAAATGGAGTCCAGCAGCCCTCAAATAAAATTGTGTTGCTGTCCCAAGTATGCAGAGTCTGGAAGAGAAGAGGGAAATTTTTATAATCTACCACCAAATGTTGGTGTTGTTGAATTTTCACTTGAAGCTACCTAGGGGACACACTGCTGATAGTCCCTGAGAGATAGATACGTTATAGATGGTATGTGTGAACATGACTCCTTTGGCACCCGGGGAATGAGACGGAGACACCAGGGAAAGGGCGAGATTGTGACTGCATTTTGACTACAGCTCTGCTTCCTCCATAGGAACAAGGGTCTAAAAGGATATCTATGACACCGTGAAACTAGTAAATGAGGTCTTGTGTTTCCTTCTGGACTTCTACTTACTTCAGTGAAAATGGTTTATAGACCAAAGACTGTGTTTTAAAAATAAAACAGAATTTCAGAACAAAATTTTGTGGCCTCAAAACCCAAATGCTTGTGTGACTATTGACTTGACAACACTATGTATTCTTAAGTGAAGAGATACATTCCTAAAGGTTCAGTTTTTTAAATCAATTTATCATTGTATAAGGAAAATGCTATTACTGTCTATGTCAAAAGACTCTCCGTATGTCTAAACAGCACATAGAGTCGGCCTGTATAACCTCCACATCTGTCTACCCCAGCCCATTTATTGGCATAGACCATGCTTCTGGAGAGCTTTTCATGAAGCACAGAGGGTAACTTCCACACAAAGCATAAAGACAATTTAAATTCTTAAATTTATTCTAGGGTTGTAAGTTAGTCTGACACATTCTTCAACTATAGCTAGACATAGTGTTCTTTCATCTAAAAATCCACGTTTTCAGACATCACCTTGCCAGATACAGGTTATCAGAGAAACAAGCCTAAGATAGAGCAAATCAGCTAGGGTAAAGGTTGGTGCCAGGAGGCCATGACTACAGTTAGGGTTCATGAAGACAAGAAAAGTAGTCTTGCAATATCTGCCTGTATTTAAGACTTCAGAGACTACCCAGATCCACCTGGCAAAATTTGTATCTGTGGTGGTCACAATCAGCTGGCTGCAATTAACCTTAGCCTGAAATCAAACTGAAATGTTATCACCTGACCTTTAGGCTTAGTCACCTCGTCAGGCTGCAATCTGGCTCTTCTCCCAAGGCAGGCAGAGTTTAATTAGGATCAGGAAACTCTGGGAGAGATGATTTAGGCTATAGTCCCTGCTAGGTAACTGCTGCCATCAGGAGTTATTAATCTTCTTACCTAACTAAGGCAAGCTATGGATTAACCAATTCAAACCAGTAGGAGGGGATCAGCTAGAGTTAGAAAGTTAGGCTTTGCAGGGGCTGCCCAGATAAGTTTAATGCTCACAGCGGCTTGTGTTAGCTACGTAATTCTAGGTCTAGGCCATGCAAGCATCACCAGCTAAGGTAAAGCAGTGGAGATAATATCTCAGTGCATAGATATGTAATTGCAGATTACTGCTGATAGGCAGCCAGGGTCAGACTTGCTCAGGGTATGGGGGATGGACACTGGTAGGGGACTGCAAGAAATCAGGATTACTTGCCTGAGCTGTACATCTGCAGACAGTGCTGTAACTAGAGACTTTACTTAGACTTGAGTAATTGTAAACAGCATTATAAGTGGTTGAGAACTCTTCCTCCGGGTCTTACCATTTATGGAATGCTGATGGGCTAAAGAAATTATAGTATTGGGATTAATATTCATGTTGGCAGAGAAGACAAGCAGGAAGAATTACTTTTTTGAAGATAAGAGTTTTAAGACTAGGTCTGTGCTTAGTGAAGGTGATGGGGAAGGGTATGTGGCTAAGGTCATCAAGAGGCATTTAAAGATATGTTGTTGTGGTCTTGGCTGGGATAGATGAGTATATGTTAAAGTGGATATTTTATAGGGAAGCTTTGTAGGAAAGGGCACGCTAGAGTATACATACTGTCTGAAACAGGTTTGCTAAACTGGATTAAGGTTGTCAGTCTAAAAAGAAAATATTAAATCAAATTATAAAAGCCCCAGAGACTGACAGGAGCCACTGGTTTTTTACAAGATTAGGGCTCAAACCAGCAAGGACTGATCTGCTCATTTGGCAGCCAGAATCTGGATCAGCAGAATTTGGTTTAGCAGCTGAAAACATCCCACAGGCTAAATCTACATTTTGGGTGTGGGGGTTGACAGCAAATTACACTGCTAGACCTGCATAAAAAATGGCAAACAGAATGACTGAGGGTGGTTTAAGGCTGACCATTGGGACTAGGGGATCAATCAAGGAACAAGGTTCAGACGAACAGGCAAAATTAGGTTGATGGGGTGATTGGGACAGACCTACAGACAATCCTGGTTGAACGTGCTGGTTGGATGGTGGCACAGAGCCACTGTGCTGAGGCTGAAATGAGATTGGAGGTGTGCTGCATGCTTACTACAGTTGGAATTGATCTCCACTTCACACGAAACCAAAGAGCATCACTGACAGAGAAGGATATTTTTGTTGACCTTAATGGACACTGGTGTTTGCCCTCAGCTTATTTATACTTAACAAGGATATAAACTGAAAACCTTCAGCTGAAAATTGTGTGTAACCAAGTTGGGAATGTGCTGGAGTTTTGGTGTGTTTTACCTATATAGGCAGGAAATAAATCAGCTTAGGAATTTTTTTACCCCTTGATCCCCGCCCATAAATGTTAGTGAAGTTACTGTTCAAAGCTGACAACAGGAAGACTATTGATTCCACTGTGTTTATTCCATGTTAAATATTTTCCCGGTAGAACTGAGAAGGATGGAAAGCAATTCAAGCCACTTAAAATAATGAGCTATTTCCTCTCCTTCCAGCACTTAAAATAATTGTCTTGGGGGAGGGTGAGGAGTCGTTCCTGGCAATAATTGAATGGGTTCTCTTCATTTTATTCCTTTCAAAGATATCAAAGTCGTCTGTACTAAATGACTCTTCTACACCTGGCAGCTTTGATAACACTGTTCACTTCCCATAATAAATAGAATCAGCCTTCAGCACCACTTTCATTGACATTTATCTTGTGACACTGTTTTCTATCAGGGCAAGGCTAAACACAGACCTTACCATGTTTGTGACAGGTCTTGAGCCTGTCTGCATAGCTGCTACTGTAGTGAATAAACATCTGCCCTCATTACCTAATAAGCAAAGACTAGCTGACATCAAGTGGTGTGCAAAGGAAAAAAAAAAGAGAGGTTTCACAAGAACTGTCTTTAACAAAATGTCAAAAGTGAATCTTTCAACAGCAAGACAAAACATAGGACAGCAATCATGACCTCTTTTGCACGCACTTCCTGACCTCCCGTGTTCTTTCACTGACTGCCTGGGGAGCACGAGAAGCCTCATGCTTTGAATAATGGGTGTAGTATTTTTGCTAGGAGATCCCAGAAGATTTGTGCCAGGTCTGGGTTTGGGTTGCTACCATCTCCCTGGGAGACTATTTATTTGCAAAACTCAGAACTGGTTGAAGAGTCAGTAATATGCTCTCAACAAGAGTACTGCTCTCCTAGTTCAGAAGACAGAACTCTTCTGCTATCGTCTTGATATTTCTGAGGAATGAAGGTTTGGCTTAGCAGTAAGCCTCGCCAGTTAATACATATTATGAAATCCTGTAAATCCAATAAACTATTTTATCTTACTTACCAACACATCTCTATTTAATTCCTGAATTGAACTTATATAATATCTGAATCCAGAGGATTTAACCAAAAAAGTGTTTCAACAAATATAGTGTCTCAAAAATTAAAGTTTCATTCACTTGCATTTCTAATGTAAGGGGGAAAAACACTTTGTACTTGAATCTAAAATATTTTTTTTCAGTAGAAATTTTTGGAGACAGACTGGAAAGTAACACCACCTTTAGAAGTTGTACAAATTCTGGTGCTGTCAAAAGCATTTTGTCCCTTTTGGGTCTTCCTTCCACCCTCTACCACTCAGCTCTCCCACAGTGGATCGACACAGGAATGTTTTCGTTGAAAATCTGACCCGCAAAACAGTTTCTTGCTGATGACCAAGAATGCACAAATGCCTTTTAGTGAAATTAAACATGGAACAGAACAAACTCTCAAATTTTTCAGCTGCTATCTGGGAGCCATGGCCCTGTAAGAGCAATCAAAGTTTCTGAGGATGGAAGATAAACAACAAATGTAGAGATCTATTGAACCACACTGCATGGAGGCACTCCAGAAGAAGGGTTGAGTTGCAGAAGGAAGTAGTGTTGCAAATGAACAGCAGTTTTCTGGGGTAGAGGCAGAAGTAACGAAAAGCAAGGGGACGATACCTAAGTTATGGAGTGTGGAAGATTTCACATGGGTCTTTGCATGATGGGAAACAATCCTAAAAGTATTTAGACAGTCTTAAATCTCAGTGTCAAGCTACATTCCCATGGTTTCTCTGTGCTAGGGGTTTTACTGCTTGGATCTCAATAGTCCGTTCATATAAAAAGAACTGAAGAGATTGAGTTGATGGAGGCTGGGAATAATATGCCTTAGCTCCCGTTGAGATTGTGTAAACTCTGGTGGTATAGTTTTGTCCTTTATAACTGTGATTCTTTTTCTTTGAGTTATTTTTGCCTTGAATACATGACCACCTTCTACCATTAGGAATATAGCTAACCTGATTCTTTTTATTTTGAGGTCTAGAAATTAGCATAATGCTGGTGATAAATATATCATTAAAAAGAACAATCCTATCTTCCACTTCTTAACATGACAAATGTGTGCAATGATGCTGCTGGAACAATAAAACTAGGAATAAGTAGTTTATTTCCTGTACTTTTGTTGAAACTGAAAATATGCACCTTCACATTACTCAGTTTCATGTGATATAAAACTTTCAGGATCCTGAATGTCTTCATGGAGCCAGAGAGTAGTAAAACATCACAATTGGCTTTCAAAGCCACAAAGTTTTCTCCGTCCAGTCAAGCTGAACTAGAAGAATTTTGAATGGCTTTTCAAGTCATGTGTTCCTTATGAATCAGTTAATAAAGAAAATCTTATGCCACACTTTGTTTATTTGTTAGATTGGCACAACTGTATGTGCTATTATTGTGGCTCTTCTTTGCATTAATGGTCTCGCTTCCCATACTTCCTCTTTTCATCTCTTGCTCCAGGCAGGATTTAACTCTTCTGCTACCATTTTCCAAGTAAACAGACTTCATTTCAATATAATATGAAAAGATGCTTCCATTCATGCCTCTCAGGTGGAAAGTAGGGTGTGGTTTCTATAGCTTACTCAGTAAGCTGGACCTAACTGACCTCTGCTTGAACCTAACACTATTTAGCTTCTTTTGCATTTCTCAACAGTATTGCAATGGCTGTCTTCCCAGGAGTAGGTTACTGGCCATATGAACTCCTTTTAGCAATTCTTGAAGCCCTGAGTAGTTTCACATTGTCTGCAGTCCAGTTCTGCGCCAAGCAGTAGTCAGCCCTTTCTTAAAATACAGTCTTTCTTCACCTCTGTCCATCTTGGACAAATACCTGCAAATTAACATGCAAACATTTACATTTGGTAAAAATGGCTAGTACTTAAGAAAAATAGTTGATTTAACCTCTCAGTAATCCACTGTATCCCAGAGGCGTAACTTCAGCCTTTTATTCTTAATTCTTTCCAGGGTCAAACCATGAATCCTAAAGCCACAGAACTGTTTTTGTTTCAAAAATCTATTACAAACTCTGAACTGTTTCACAGTGCTAAAATGATGAGATCACCAGATGTCTGGCTATTTCCAATAGCAAGTCTGAAACCTGGAATAATACTGGCATCACTAAAGAGGAGGCAACCTGCAAGGAGTAATATGATGGGACTTCTGGGCTGGCCAAGGAGAGTCAGTCATGGCACTGACATGCCATTTTGGCCTGCTGAGCACAATCCACCTGCAGCAACTTTGGGCAAGCTTATAGAATCATAGAATAGTTCTGAAGGCCTCATAACGCCTGAACTCTGAACTAAGGTGTCTTGAATTCTAATTCAGTATTATTTGACTTTTTGCGCTATGCTGATGCACCCAGCTTTTTCTGTTCTACTAGATGTCACGCTACATAATGTAGCTCAATGTCCAGATGGAGATCAGTTACAAGTGATGTCCCTCAGGGGTTCCTATTGGGACCAATAGCATTTAATATCTTCATCAATGACAGAGACAGTGGGATCAAGTGCACCCTCAGCAAGATTGCAGATGACATCAAGCTGAGTGGTGTGGTTGACATGCCTGAGGGACAGGATACCATCCAGAGGGACCTGGACAGTACTGAGAAGCAGGTCCATGTGAACCTCATGAAGTTCAACAAGGCCAAGCGCAAGGTTCTGCACGTGGGTTGGGGCAAGTCCCAGTATCAACACAGGCTGGGGGATGAAGGCATTGAGAGCAGCTGGATGCTGTTTTGTCAACTCACCACACAGGCCACGGGCCAGGATAGTTAACAAAATAAAACTACTAGTGCTTGTGTGTATGTCCAACTCTGTCAGCAGTAAAAATGAAAATGGCTCCAGCAAAGTGATGGTGTCATGTCTGGAAATGGTGTTGCAATGAAATAATAACATTAAATTTCACAGCAAAAGCAATCCCCGTACTCAAGCTTTGCATTATGATGCATCTGTGATGTTAGAAGGAAAGACAATTGAAGGATTTAGAAATTCCCTTAAGCAACTCTCACATTTCCTCCTGTAACGTGTCAAAACAGCAAAAGATGAGCATGATTCATAGGCTGTTGTTATTCTGCTGCTTCATTATGTGTCAGATTTGACTGCTTCTAGAACTTTAGTGTGCTTTCTGCTGCAGATATGATGCAACCCAATGCTTGGGCCAGATGTGAGCATTTTGGCACAATTCTAGGGGAAACACAATGGTTGGAGGTTCTTTGTCCCAGGAAAAAAGGCTTCAGTCTAGACTGTTGCATTGACTAGAGTTTTCTTGCTTATTTTATTTGTAAAACTGATACACATTATAAATTTCACAGCAGCTAAAGGACTCTTCTGTTAGTGCGATGGGAACACTGTTCATTAAAGCAGTTTTTCAATAAGTGGCTCACAAACCTTGAGAGATCTATGGATTATTTCTTTGTTAGGCTTGTTTTGCTAAGGAGTCTGTAAAAACTACTGTCGGTAGATTTAAAGCCATTGTACAGCAATGTATCTTTCTGCAGGAAAATATTATAAAGTTTGCAATTGGGGAAAAAGATTAAACCACTGGACTTGGAGGTTGCTGAGACGGCTGCATGCTCTTGGGTGTTGCGCAGAATTACACAGTCTCCACTGTTGCTTACAGCCTTATATAAATCATTATAGTTACAACTGTAACTCTGAAACAGATGCTTACCACAGCCTTTAAGGCTTTTACATTAAGCTTGACCCATAGGTGCAGTTCATTGTTCCATGTACTTTTAAAGGAAAGGTTGAGTTGTACAAATGGTATCTACAATCTTTGCCCAGTGGAGGTAATGGCTAATGAAATCATGTACGCACATGGGCAAAGCAGCAGAGAAAGAACAATAATGTTTTAGATACGCTTCTATGTTCTCTACGTGCAATGATTAATGCCTCTGAAGTCAGTAGAGTGCATTAGTAGAAGGTGCTGTGAACAGATTGAAAACTGGGCCCTCTCTGTACGCCTTCACTTCTGATTCATCTGGGTTCTTGTACAAGCCTGTGAAATGGCAAGTGCAGCAGTCTCATCTCCTCCCTTTAAACAAAGCCAAGAAATCCTAATCTGTGTTCCTAAATGCTGTTCCTGTGTTCCTTTTCATGCGCTTTTCCCAGCCCATGGCAAGGAGCTTGGAAAGGGGATTAATCACTTTTAGAAAGCATCGCAGAGAAAATGTGTCAAAACTGACGGAAATAAAATGCCCTGCTCCTTTCTCCACCACCATGTTCATGTTCCACTCTTCACAGGCCTTTGGGCACAGGGCAATGCATCACAGTGATATTCCAGCTGCTGCTGAGGTAAGAGTTTGTCAGTGCAAGGTGCCCTTGATAGCCATTTCAGACTTTCACAGTTCTTTTTCTTACAGCTGGATACAGTCTTAAATTTTGGGAAAGCCTTTTTCGGGGTGAACTACCTATACACTGCATTGTTCTGGATGAAAATTCTGACTTTGGTTGATACGACCCAAACTTCTCTTGCTCGGTAAGCGTGCACCAGGCTTTATTTTGTTAGCGGACTTGAGTGATAGTCACCTTGATGATGATTATTAATTGCTTCTGTTAGTCTACCTGACCTTGCCCATCTGCAGTAGTTCTTCAGTTCTAGAGTATCTTCATTCCTCCTAAGTGACCTACTTAAGAAGTTCAGTGTTATCCTGCCCAAGTAGGAGTCATGCAACGTGACACAGAAACATAGCCAATGAACATCCAGCTCAAACTGCCTCACCCTCCTCTGGGTGTTAGTTTGAATAAACAAATAATGATTGCTTCCTAGAAGCTTCTGACAAAGAATATTGTCATTATTGAGGTAATTAGCTGAAAGCAGGAAAGGCAGGACTCCTCTCTACCACACCCCATGTTGTCATGTACCTGGAACCCTTTTAATGCTCCTACAGCCTTTGAAGACAAAACAAAGGTCCCACTTCTGTAGCCCATACTTCCAAGGGAAGGTCCACTTACAGCAATTATTTATATAAGGTTTATTTACTTCAGTGAGACTGTGGGATTCCTTCAGGACCCAGATTATGAAAACCTCACCTCTTACAGTTTATTCATCAGACCCCCCCCCCCAGTTCCTTGGCATAAGCAATGCAAAGAATATTTTCTCGTCATTATATATTGCATTGTCTTTGACCAATACTTAAGAAGAAGTATACTTTATTATTGGGAATAGTTTCCTCATTAAAAAAAGGCTGGTTTATTACATCATGAAAAATAACCCCCACAAAACTGGCTGTCCTCCAGGATTTTTTTTTTTTTTTAAACGCTTACTCATCCACAGTGTGATATGACATAACTCCAGGTTAAATATCAACCACACTTTTTGCTGTACTGTAGGAATCTGTCTGACACTGTCAACAGATTAAGGAAATAGAGAACTCGCATGGACCTAAGTACCTGCTGGCTGCTTTCCAAGGTGTTCTTCCAGCATAATTTTTATAAAGAGGAACCAGCGACAACAACATCTCAGCGTTCAGCTCAGTATGGCCAAACATGTTATGTTGGCCAAAGGTAGAGATCTGTGTGATTGCCCACTTGGTTCAGTGGAAACCTTGAGCAGTCTCTGGATCAGGCTAATATTTCCAACATCATTGAGCTAAATTTATCTTGGACTGCACTCTAGCTGAGGGAGGGCCTGCCCCTTTTGGATCTGGCTTCAGGAAAAATCCTACACTGCAAGATCGTATTACAGCTACTTTTGATCTCTAAGACACCTGAAAGACTTTATTTAATAGAAATTGAAAAGAAATTTATTATAAAGTTCCATTATTATTAAAATCAATGTTATAAATAACCTGAGCTGCTGTGTCTCATCCGTTAAGTATAATACCCCTAAAAACAAATTTACCTTCATTTTGCTGTTTCTTTCCATTTTGAATTCTAGCACTTATCAATAAGCACCACCTTTTATGAAAAGCAAAAAAAAAGCATAAACTGAAAACAGGCCTCTTCCTTCTCAAACTGCCCATTGTTGTCATGTTTAATGGCTTTTGTCCTCTGATCTCCCATGTGAGTAGCCTCAGCAATCATTCAAGAGCTAAATCTGCAAAGAACTACCATTAAAATAAGGATTCTATCTTACAGGCTGGAAAGTAGTTACCTGGTTAAACTACATGCCCTAAGTTCACAAAATCAAGCTGACAGCATGATCTTTGGAAAATGCAAGTGTGTTTCATGATGGCGCTATGGTTTTGTTCACAGTATTTTCACCCTTCTGGACAAAGAAAGTACCATGTTCCAGACTCCATAGGCTTAAGGCTCCGAGAAAAACTTCACAGTGAAATCATTTTAGGATCACCACCTTATCTCAAA
Source organism: Fratercula arctica (assembly GCA_947846985.1). NCBI lineage: Eukaryota > Metazoa > Chordata > Aves > Charadriiformes > Alcidae > Fratercula > Fratercula arctica. The sequence goes on from CANTUZ010000026.1 coordinate 34,158,980, forward strand.
ATGTTTAGCATATTCTCTCCAATTTCTTATGTAAAATCATGGTTTGACCTAAGGCAAGTCTACGACAGTGCTCAGCAGAGTCACATGAAGAAACTTATATTCCTTGGCTCTTACACCCACTAGGAGATGCAAATGAGATGGTGTGACAATAGAAAGCCTATCCAACAAGAGACTAAACAGCCTCATTTCTTGTCTACACAAGCATCCACACTTTTTTGGACTAAACTATCAAGATTTCCAGCTACAGAAAGAAAGAAGTGGTTGATAGGAGGATTTAACAAGGCATTAAAATCACTGAATATGCTAGCAAAAAAATGCTAGCAAAGACTGATGCAAATGGCCTTATTTAGAGGTTCAAAGTAAGAGATTCAAAAAGTTCTGAATCTCACCCAAAGACTGGACGTCACAGGGTAGAAGAGGGCAATACAGGAGGACTACAGAGATGCTGTTGGCTGTTGTAGGGAGAAAATTTTTGTGGCCAAAGCTTGATTAGAGTTCAAGCTGGCCAGCACTTTGAAGGACAATAAAAAGATTTTTTTTTTAATATGTTAACAGCAAAAGGAGGACCAGAGATAACATTGGTCCATTACCTGATGAGGTCAGTCACCTCACAAATAGGGACATAGACAAAGTAGATATGTTTAGTGCCTTTTTTGTCTCTGTCTTTAACATCGATGATGGGCTCTGGGAGTCCCATCTTGGAAGACTGTGACTGGGGAAATGATAAAGCTCCCAGCTGACTCTGAACTTGTTCGAGACTTGCTGCTCCATCTAGATGTGCACAAATCTATGGGGCCCAATGGGATTTGGGATTCATCCCAGGGTACTAAAAGAGCTGGCCGATGTCATCATGGGACCACTCTCCATTATTTTTCAACAGTCTTGGGAGTCTGGAGAGGTCCCAGTCGACTGGAAGGTGGCAAACGTTGTCCCAGTTTTCAAGAATGCTAAGAAGGAAGACAGGCCTATCAATCTCATTTCAGTGCCTGGTAAAATTACAGAGATGGTTGTTCTGGGAGTTATTGAAAAACACCTGAGAGACAACCATAGCCAGCGTTGGTTTATGAGGGGGAAAGCCCTGCTTAACTAACTTAATTTCATTTTATGACAAGGTCACCCATCCAGTTGACCAAGGGAAGCCAGTAGATGTGGTGGGTTTTGATTTTAGCAAAGCCTTTGATACTGTCTCTCACAGTATCCTTCTGGATAAAATGTTCAGTACACAGCTAAACAAGTCCATAACACGATGGGTGAGCAATTGACTGATGGGTCGGGCTCAAAGTATTATAATAAACGAGGGTTACATCAGACTTGCAGCCAGTCATCAGTGGGGTTCCCCAGGGCTCAATTTTAGGGCCAGTGTTCTTTAATGTTTTGATAAATGATCTGGACGCAGGAATCAATTGTACATTAAGCATGTCTGCCGATGATACTAAACTAGGACTGCCTCAAGGGTAGAGAGGTCTTACAGACAGATCTGGATAGATGAGAGAGCTGGGCAGTCACCAGCTGTATGAAATTCAACAGAAGCAAGCGCAGGGTTCTCCACCTAGGACTGGGTGATACTGGTTATACATACAAACTGGAGGATGAGAGGCTGGAAAAAAGCACCAAGGAAACAGACTGAAAGGGACTGAGTCGATGGCAAGTTGAATATGAGTCAACAGTGTGCCCTGGCAGACAAAAGGGCCAACCAAGTCCTGGAGTGCATCAAGCAAAGCATCACTAGCTGGTCGAGGGAGGTGATTGTCTCACTGTACACTGCACTAGTGTGACCCCACCTCAAGTACTGTGCGCAGTTTTGGGTGCCTCAATATAAGAAGGAAATCAGACTATAAGAGTGTGTCCAGAGGATGGTGACCAAGATGGTGAAAGGTCTCGAGGGCAAGACTTACGAGGAGCAGCTGAGGTCAGTTGGTTTGTTCAGCTTGAAGAAGAGAAGGCTGAGGGGTGCCCTCATTGCAGTCTACAACTTCCTCAAGGGGGGCAGCGGAGCAGGAGAGGCTGATCTCCTCTCTCTTGTGACCAGCAATAGGACATGAGGAAATGGAATGAAACTTCATCAGGGGAAGTTCAGGTTGGACATTAGGAAAATGTTCTTCACTGAGAGGGTAGTTGGTCACTGCAACAGGCTCCCCAGGGAAGTGGTCATGGCACCAACCTTGTCAGAGTTCAAAGAGCATCTGGATGACGCTCTTAGTCATATGGTTTAGTTTTAGGTAGTCCTGTAAGGAGCAGGGATTTGGACTCAGTAATCCTTATGTGTCCCTTCCAACTTGAGATATTCTATGATTCTGAAATGAAGAAAGAGTATCTGTCCCACAGGACGAAAATACAATTTAGATACCATTTGATGTACATGTTTTTGTTTACTTAAAGAGAAGCCTATTTCCTTGAAATGCAGATTAGTTTACTAAATCTCATAACCTGGAAGATTTAACAGGATGGCTTTAACATAGACATATCTTTTTATCTCTGTAATTCAAGAGTAAACCCATTGACTTGCATGCTGTTATACTGATGCAAAGCCTGTGGGAGGTGAGAATCGGGCCATCAGATAGTAAAGCATAAATTCATGAATGCATGGAGTACATTATATAGTTTACTTTCTGAATGTTGCTCGTCTGGAACAACAGAAATAGCTTATTTTCTTTAATTTCAGATTTTTTACAGTAGGATTCAGAGAACTTTTTTATCAATAGGAACACTTTTTTTAAACTAACATGAAACTTTGGATTATTTTGTCTCACATTTCTGTTTGAAAAAGCTTCATAATTCAGGTAACTTGAAATCTTTCAAAAAAATAATCTTTCAGATCTTGTTTGTAAAATATCTCTTCAAAAAGCAAGCTTGAAAACAGTTGAATCATGACCTTCTTGTATAACAAAGAACCCCCCTTTTATAGTTCAATATTGTTGCAACAGTAATATAAGCTTTTACTTAACAAGATGTTCATACATCACATAGGAAGAACTTCAACATGATCCTTGCTAATTTACACAATGGCACAAATCAATATTAATTCGAGGTTATATAGAAGCTGTGCTGCAAATATCCATAGATTAAAATAGAACTGTAGGACACATTTGGGGATGGTGGCTTTAAGAAAGAGGATTCTGATTTTGTGTGTGTGGCTGCTTTTGGCTTTCTTTTCTGAGAAGAATACTGATATTTTTTTTTTTTTTTTTTTTTTTTTTTGGCCGTCTGAACTAAACTGTCCTCGCAAAAATGAGAGATGTAAATGTCTTTGCACATGTCTCAAGCAAAGGATTCCCAGATAGTCTGATTATATTGACATAATAAGCATCCTGGCCTAAAATCAATGCATCTGTGTCTGTGGGATTTTTGCTTAATGGTACTAAACCGTTGCAAAGTGCTCTCATCAATAACTCCTAAAGTACCAATGAAAATATTTCACAGAGAACATCCAGTTTGTAACAATATTTTGTTTCCCAAGCTCACCACACCACTTCTTGTGATTCTAGTTGCTATAAAGGACCTGGCACACAAAGAGAGTGGCTGGCCTCACTCTATCAACCCCCCTGACATGCGTCAGCTGCAGCTCCATGGATGAGGCTATTCATACCCCAAGTTTTCATGCCTAAAAGGTTTTTCAGCGCCGCGACAGGTGTATGCAGCCACATCCCAGGCCAAAGAGTGACAGGGCGCTGCCAGTGCTGCTATCTGCACGGCCAGCACGTGCCTGCCTATCAGAGTTACAGCAACTGGCTCAGCTAGCAAACCGTGCCTTTTCAGGGGGAGGAAAGGGGTACAAAAATAATAATAATAATGAGGCGGGGGGAGGGGGGGGGAGGGAGAATCAGCCTGCCTGCAATAAAACCCGTTTGATGAGTGGGAGAAACATTCACGCTGTATGTATACTTCTGTCCCTGTTAGAGAGTGATCTAGGGTCACAGAGCTCTGGATAGTAGTTTTATTTTTTCTTCGCTTTTTTTCACTTATTCTTTTCCTTTTTTTTTTCCTTTTCTTTTCTTCTCCTCTCCCTTTCGTCTCCTTTCTTCTCCCTCTCCCTCTTCTCTCTCTCCCTTTCCTCTCTTCTCCCTTTTCCTCTTCCTCTCCCTCTCTCTTCCCCTCTCCTCTCCTCTCCTCTCCTCTCCTCTCCCCTCTCCTCTCCCCTCCCCCCCCCCCTCTCCTCTCCCCTCTCTTCCCCTCTCCTCCCCTCTCCCCTCCCCTCTCCCCTCTCCTCTCCTCTCCCCTCCTCTCCTTCACCCTTTTCCTCTCCCTCTCCCTCCCTTTCCTCTCTTCTCCCTTTTCCTCTCCCTCTCTCTTCCCTTTCCTCTCTTCTCCCTCTCCCCCTCTCCTCTCCCTCTCCCCTCTCCCCGCAGGGTTCCCAAGCCCTGCCCGGCAGTTCTCGGGCGACGGGAGGGAGGCAGTGCCGGGGGGGGGGGGGGGGGGCACTCCCCGCCGTGCGGGGGCGCCCCACCGCTATCGCTCCCGCTGCCGTGCCGCGCCTCTTCTCCCGGCATTACGGTAGGCGGGCCGCGCCGCGCCTCTTCCACCTGCCAGCGGCCTTTAAAGTTGCGTCCGGCCCAGACGCGCGATGACTCGGGTCCCGGTGCCCGGGGCCGGCAGGCGGCAGCTGTCGGGGCGCATCGCCGTCCCGCCGGAGCGGGGCCGGGGGGCGCGTCCCCCCTTTCCTTGGCTTAGGGCGAGTTTTTCTCCCTCGCCCCCGCCTGCCTACTTTTGTCTTTCCACCCGGTGGCAAAGGAGGGCCGGGGAAGGGCGGAGGGCGCGGTGGGGGAGGCGCTGGTTCGCCCGGGAAATCCCTATGTCTGCGGCGGGTCACCTGCGCGGCTCGGCCGCTGCCGCGGATTACCGCGTCTCCGCGCTCCTGCAGCGCCCGGGCGGCCGCGGGTAGTGCCCGGCGCCGCCGCCGCCGCGGGGCCAGCCATGGAACCCGGCGCCCCGCCAGACCTCCGCGACGTCGAGCAAAAAATGGGGCGCAAAGTGCCCGAGAGCCTGGCGCGGCCCTTGCGCGGGGAGGAGCTGCCGGCGCGCTCCCCTGCCGCCGCCGCCGCGACCTCCGGCCCCCGCCGCCGCCGCGCCGCCGCCCTGGCCAGGCTGGAGACGAAACTTCACCTCCTGAGGCAGGAGATGGTGAGTAGCCGGGCGCCGGCCGAGGGGCCCTGCGGCAGCGCCTCCGGGGCCTTTGCAGCCCCTTTCCGCCCCCCCCCGGCGGCACCGTCCCGCCGCGGGCAGCGCTCCCCAGCGGGGTCGGCCGGGGACGCGGAGCCGCTTTCCCGCCGCCCTGCCAGCCCGCCCGGCCGCGGGGAGGAGGTGCTGCCTCCCGAGGTAGCAGCAGGGGGGCTGCGAGCTCTGTGCCGGCGGCCAGGTGAGGAGGAGGTTGTTGGCCCAGTGGCCAGAAGGTCCTGTCACTTGCCGGCTCTTTTTTTCTCGCCGGGTGGCAGGTCGCCAGCGGCTCACGGCTGGCTTCTGGTTCCTCTGTCAGCTGGTTAAAAGTAGTGGAAGCTGGTGTACCAATAAACAAAGCAACACACTGGTCTTTCTCTGATGTAAATACATCTTCTGCATCACACCTGTTTCCTGCTGGTGACTTAATACCTAAAGCGACACTGGATGGTATGGGGCTGAAAATTTGGCCTGGTAGTCAGTGATTCAATTTCTGGACATTGGTCTTCAGAGACTTATTTAGTTCCGAACAGACCGTGCAGAAGATGCACGGTAACTCTTGAACAAGCAGCTATTTATAATTTGGCCAAGAGGGGGATTTTTTTGCCAGTGGTCTGTGATGGCACTGTGCTGTATTTAGCTCAGGACTTCTGACTTGTTTACTGTCTTAATGCAGGTGCTTGTCCTACTTTGTATGTCACCATCTCAATAAATTTATTTTTTGATGATGCGGTAAAACTGGCTTTGTTCTTTTTTAAGGCAAACAAAAAAAAACCCACTCCTTGCAAGCAAGTGAGCAAGCAACTAGTGAACACTCAGCAGATATGATTATGACAATGCAGAGTACTTCAGATGTGCAAGCATAGTTGGCTTCCATTTTTATTAGGGTGTAATTGTTATGTGAGGTCCCAAAAGACTCTTTTTGGTAGCAGTTCTTTCCATAGCTCTTGCCACTAAGCTTATTTGAAAACAGTATGGAATTTGATCTTGTTGGGATGAGGATTTTGCTGGCAACGTGTTGAGATGACTTTATGCAACTATCTTGGAACTCAGCCATTTACAGCAAACAAAGCAATCTCATCCTATTTGAACAAGTATAGTGCAAAACCATCAGTCCCTGTGTAATCTTACAAGCGAAAGGTGGGTGGGTTTGTAAGGGTTTTTAAAGAATTAGATTGCTAGGGGAAAAGGGAAAAAAAGAATATTCTGAGATTTAATAGCCAAGATGATGACCCTAATCTTGAAAGGTTGTTTATAAATCACACTTGCTATTGTATCGCTTCATACGATTTAAGAGATCGTCATAAATCAAGCTGTCAGTGTCTTTTAATGTAATGGTCACTGTGAGTTTCAGTTTTAACAGTAAGTTCTACATTGTCAGCATATCTCATGTTTAATTTTGAATTTTAAGCTTGCACGATGGTTGTAGAGGGACTTGCAGGTAGTTTATAATGTATCAGACTGCAAAGGAAACAGATAAGGTAGCCAGAGTTCTTGGCATGACTTTCTAGACATGTCATGACATTTAGGCCTATTAAGGGGAGAGGTGGCTTGCCCTCATCACCTTTTCCTTTTGAGTTGGTGTCTTCACCTACTTTACACTTGCAAGTTTCATGTCACAGTCTTCAGTTTGCCTCTTCTTCTTACTGCCACCCAGTTTCCCTCTTTTTTCTCCCCGCTCTCAGCGTGAATGTGTTTTAGTCCCAACATCCTTGACCTCTCCTGTTCTTTGTCACTTCAATGACTGACTGACTTTCACATCTGAACTCACTGCTCATGCTAAGTAAGGGCAGTTCTGTTACGCACCTCTTCCTGTTTGACTTCTAGTCTGGGTATGCCCATGAAACCACCAATATAATGACTATTTTTAAAAGGTGAAGTATTGATACTGGGTCTGCATCTCTTCATGCTCTCAGCTGTCTTCTGTAATGCAGAGCATGAAAGTGAACTGTCTTCCCAGGGTTTTCTTCTACTTTCATTAGCAACTTAAGGATTTTCCTCTGTCCTTAGGGTTTCTTCAGGTTCTTAATCTGTCACTTTCCCCTCTGCAGTTTTCTTTGTGACCTTGTACAGATCCGATCAACTTAAGAACAATTTAACAGCATAAAAACCACGCTGTTTCTTTCTATATTTCTTTCTCCTTTTTCTGCACATCATTCCTAAAACAGAGCCAAAACTTCTATCTAGCTTCTTACTTTGCACCTCTTTGTAACATGTGGCTTCCCTGCAAGGCCACAGAGGCCTTGAACACGTAGAAAGTAGTTTATAGCTGCTGCAGTAGTAAACAGACACAAAAAACGGAAAAGATTATAAGTTTAGAAAACCAAGTGTCATCCATCAAGCTATCTTTTTCTAGTTGTGCTATGATGACAGTTTCTGCAGCCCACTCGCTGAATTTTGGATAGACACATCTGTGCTTTTTTTGCTTGCTTCAGACTTGAGACAAACTTTCTTTAAGTGTTTACAAAGCAACGTTACTCAGGCTATTCTTTTCTAGTCGCATACAAAAAACTTGACACTGGTGACTGTGCTGACATCTTGATCTCTGATGCTGAGCAGTACTGTCTTCATTATCTCCTTGTATTCTTGTTTTTGTTAATGAAGATATTTTGGACAGATGTGGCTATTTTCTTTGTTGTTTTGTTTTTGTTTTTGTTTTAACATGATAACTTGGCTTTATATGAATTGGGCAGTTATGCAGCTCAACTGCTGTCCTTTCCCACAGCTATTGTTTGTTACAGTGACTGCGCCCATGCTGACAAATCTGAACTAAATCTGACAAACAAATTGATCTTATAGATACCGCCTTGGTATCTTTTGATTTATCATCACGTTTAATTCATGGTGATCCTAAAGCTCTTGGCTGTGCTACGATGTATTTTACTGTTAACTACATTTTCTCATCTCTTTCCAGCTCATAGCTTCTATAAAATACCTCTGTGTTCCCCCAACATCCTATTGTTTGGCCCCTGATAGTAAAGAATAAGGAAAGCATACCTGAACCTGTTTGTAATGCTTGGGAGTAGACACCAAGCCTTAGCTCAGGCAGCATATAATCCTTCCAGTGACCAGAGTAAATTCAAACATACAGGAGTGGAAGTTGGTGGAAGTTTTTGTTCGTTTTAAACTGGACGGCCATCTCCTTTCCTGTCAATGCACATTTTGTCCTTCCAAAGAAATTGATTTTCTGTTTTTCTATCCGTCTTGTCTATTAGAAGCTAGTGCTTATCTTGCTTTTGAACGAAGTAACGATATCTGTCGGACTGGATACTTCTGAGGAAAAGAGGTGGAAGCTTTGAGAACTCTGATCGAATTGCCGTGTCCTTGGGCTGGAAGAGCATGAATGAACTGGTGGAAGCGATTACTTCTCCTGTGTCATCTGCTGCAGGGGAATGTTAAGAGATAAGCATATTATCATGTCAGTATTTGACTTGGAAATGCTGGTTTTGACTGTGATTTAAAGCACCTGATGGTGGGATGTGTGTGTGTGGCAACTGTACATCTGCTGGCCAAAGGCCTTGAGGCTTGTGTCTTGCTTCTTCAGATCTTTTTGCAGTTCCCGGTGTATGTTTCTTTTCCCCTCAAGCCTGATGTTGCTGGTAGTCTCTGGAATCACACACAAAGCACCATGGAGTGGTGCATTTTTGAAATACAGGCCTGCTTGTCCAGGCCTCCTTCCCCTTCTTTTACCTTCAGTTTTCCTCATCAAGGCCATGATGGAGACTGTGTTGGATCCTGAAAACCTTTGAGGCATAAAGCCACCAAGTAACAGCAGAAGCAAGACGTAATTGCCGGTGTGGGTCAAAATGCCACGTGCTGGTCAGCCAAGGATGTGATGAGTACTTCCTACTAGCCAATGTGCCCTTGATTCAGTAGGGAATTTTGTCACAATGTTAATGTTGTGGCACACAGGAGACTCTTTCCTGCTGTGGTATTTTACATGGAAATTTCCACTGGCGTGTTAATAATAACCCTTTATAGCTGCAGCCCTGTTTCTGGTGTATCATGCTCCCGAGGTCACCATTCAATACATATGACTTCAACAGCTATGCACCGCAGTAAATAGTCAGTGAGGTTCGTTGTGCGCCTGAAATGATACTGCTTCAAAAGACTCATTTCTCCTTCACAAGTTCTGGGCTTATTCAAAGGGAGATTTTCCTAAACACCTGAGGAAAAAGAGTGTGAGGTTTTTTTTATTATTATTTTTGTTCAAAAGTTTCCCAAATCAACTTTCTATTGCCTCTTTCAAAGCTAAAAAAGTTAAACAGAGTATAGTCTACATTACATGTAATAAAAAAAAAATAGCATGCTTTGCATAAAAATATTTCAGGCAGAAAAGGTAAACTGTGTCTTGGAAGTAATGGGGTAAGTGGCAGTGCTGGGACTTGTAGATGAGATTCCTTCCAGTGAACGCTGCTGAGGATCAAATATTGTTAATGAATCTGAACGCCAAACTGGATATTCTGAGTGCAGCAGCTTTTAGGGTGAAGGGATACAGAAATGGAAACAATTTTATTGCCAAGAAGCTGAGTGTGTCAGATTTAGGCTATTTGACATAGAGGCATATTCCTGTGCTCTCTCATTAGTTGAGTTTTCTCCCCTTTTGCTCTCCTAGTTCTATTTTAGTAACTACTTTTCAAAGGTTAATTAACGAGGAGCCCTGACAAAACGAAGCAGAAGTAAAAGTACTTTTTACTGATTGGAATTAAGGCAAATATGATCATTACGATGGCAGTCCTTCCTTTCCCCCCCCTTTCCCCCCCCTTTCCCCCCCCCTTCCCCCCCCCCTTTCCCTCCCCCTTTCCCCCCCCCTTTCCCTCCCCCTTCCCCCCCTTTCCCTCCCCCTTTCCCTCCCCCTTTCCCTCCCCCTTTCCCTCCCCCTTTCCCCCCCTTTCCCCCCCTTTCCCCCCACCCTTTCCCCCCCTTCCCCACCCTTCCCCCCCCCCTTCCCCCCCCCTTTCCCCCCCCCTTTCCCCCCCCCTTTCCCCCTTCTTTTCTCCTTCTTTTCCCTTTCCTTTTCTTTCTTTTTTTTTCACCTATAAATGAAGGTGCAGGTTGGAGGGCAGAGCTGGTGTAACTCTGTTCTACCAGCTCTTAAGAGTATGAACAACTTCAGATTTGCTTAGATTTATTAGATCCACAGTTGTGGGGCGTCTGTCTTTATTGGTTTCTTTCAAGGACCTTTTTTAAAAAGTCAACAACTGTGACTTGAAACATCTCTTTAACACATGGTGTAGGTACATGCTGCTACATTCACTGTTTTGTATAACATCAATTGACTTAATTGAAGCCAAGATCTGGTTCAGTGTGTCTAGTCAGCAGCGCAAAGCTGTGTATCAGATGCTGGTTTTCTATTAGATTAATTGGAATTTTTGCTTAAAAACTTGATTGAAGATAAAATCTTAAATATAAAATTACTAGTGGCTAAGCCTCAAGCCTGTGTAGGAGGGTTTGATTAACCTTGGTTTGCTAGTGAGCAGTTATTCAGTGGATTCCTAAAGTGAGGCTCTTCTAAGAAGTAGAAAGAAGGCATACAGAAATAGAAATGAACTTATTTCCCCTGAAGTTCATTGAAAAAGCTGCTAATCTTGGATCTCGCTAACAAGTTCTCTCCTTCATAGCCTCTGATTTGCATGATGTGGTAGAGGAGCTTGTAATTTTTACATGTAATGCAGATTGGGCAGTGATACTAGGATACTCGAGTTGAAAGGGATTTGTAGATTGATTTTAGGGAAAATGATCAAATCCAGCAAGAAAAATTTGCAACCTAATTATAGTACCAGAACTTTGCCAAGTTTTCCATCTTTTTAGACCATCTTTGGAAGGATGAGGTGAGCAAGGTTCTTCAAATTAGTGCATATTTAAACATATCTTTTGACTGGCAAATCTCAGCTAGTGCCTGGCAAAAGGATTTGAATCATGGAACATTTGCATGTTGCACTCGGTGCTTATGGATGTTGTCGTTCAGCTACAGTAGCCGCTGAAGGGTTTAAGTCCTCAGGAAGTACAGGGGAATATGGGGTTACATTGCTTACATAGCTACTGCTTGACCAAGGGTCTGTGAAACATTGCTGATGCCTTACCTAGCCTTACCGTGAAATACTTCAGTGAAAGTGATTCTGTCTCATGTATGGATCGTCACAGCAAGTGTCGGGGATACTTCACTCAAACTTCCAGTTAGACTGCCCGTGTATAGTGATGCTTTTGCCAGCCCTTATTTCAGAGAATATATATTATCATTTCATGATGTTTCATTCCTGATTACCATGTTTCAAGGGTAGGGGAAACATTTTGGCTTTGAAGTTGCTTTTTGAAGTCTGATTGCTGACAATTTGTAATGAAAGACATAAAGACTAGGCACCTTCTGCACAGAGCTCTACAGTTTAAGTGACTTACAATAGCTTTTAGCAAACAGATTACAAACTTTCTGATAAAATCAGGAGAACGGTATGATTTTCATAGAATAGCCCGGGCTGGAAGGGACGTGAAAGGATCATCTGGTTCAACCTTTCATGGAGCCTGGATATGATTCTTGAGCACTCTGTCCAGCCACATCTTGAAAACCTCCAGCAGTGGGGACTTTACCACGTCCATGGGGAGGTTGTTCCAGTGACTGATTGGCCTCACTATTAAAAATTATTTCTTATATCAAGATGAAACCTCTCCTGGTGCAACTTGTACCTGTTGCCCCTTGTCTTCTCCACATGGCTCCTCGTGAAGAGAGAGCCTCTGTCCTCTTTACAGCAGCCCTTTAAGTATCGGAATACTGTGATAAGGTCCCTTCTGAGACTTCTCCAGGGAAAAAAGGTCTGACTCCTTCACTCTTTCCTTATAAGGCAGGTTCTCTAGCCCTTTGATCGTCATCATTTTGTGTGGATACTTTGTTTTTTGGGGATACTTATGGCTAACAGTAACTGTAAAGTACCTTTTGTGTGTGAGTAGGAAAAACTTGAAATGCATAATACCAAATACATATATTGAGCAGAGATGATGGCCAACAAGTGCATTTCCACTCTTCACTACCTTCCCCCCCCCCCCCCCCCCAACAGTAAATAGTTAAAGAACACATTTTCATTTTTTTAAAGGTTATAAGATCCTTTGTCTGTTCTCTGCCTTTAGGCTGAAAACTTGGTAAGCTTTCCAAAGTGGACATGTTCATTTCCTATGTGTTTCATTTCTATCCGTGTCCTGGAAGAGAGGCTAGAAACTGGAATCTGGAGCAAATGAGGATGAAGTTACAGGAGTAAAAAGACAGAGGATCTGAGATCTTGAAAAGCAACTGGGATTTAATTAAGTTGAGTGCAGTTTCTCTCTTGGATTTTCACCTGCTTTTATAACTATGGAAGTTGGGAATCTTACATTTAAGCTGTTCCAAAAACTGCTTTGAGAGTTCCAAAAACTGAGAAGCAAAGATGATTCTCAGATTACTGTTTGTAAAGATGAAGAGCTCTGAACAGAATATTATGGGCAATCTCATAATAAAAGGGGGACTTTTTTGATACAAAGGCAGACTTGTAGCTTTTGTTTTCCAGCCCTCACTCTCATAAGTGGGGCTGCTCGTTAGAGCATTTTTGCCTTCATGCCAGTTGTTCTCTGTGTGGAATTGTGGCTCAAACCACTCGCTTATCCTTACTGGTGTGGAATGGGAGCTGGTATCTAGTAGGGCAACTGGAGCCTGAGATGGCATCAGTGTATCATTTAGTTTCTTAATTTGAGAAGTCTGTAACTATTTGGATAGCAATGCTAAGGCTACCTCTGATCAGATCATCTGTACCCTACAAGGTCTGTAATCTTCTGTATAGATATTTTTAAATTCTTTCTAAAACACAGGTAACAGGCAGTGCTTGAAACTTCAGCATGGTTTTTGTGAATGCAAACCTTCTGTACTTGGAGATATATATCTCTGGATCACTGGAAAGTGATGACTTTGTAAGCTGTGATGACTCAGAAGTAGCTTGACCAAACATTGCTCTAAAATAACTGCAACAAAAACAGCTTTTTGCAGGCTTGTCAGAAAGCTATTACGTTATTTACAATGCTGAAGAAACTATTAATTGCAACTGTTCAAAGCAAGTAAAGAAGGAGGCAGGAGAAGCTTGGATTTGGACTGAAGTGTGAGGGTGTCCATCAACACAGCAATTCTGAAAAGTAAGAATACCCAGTTTTGGCCAATGGTTTACTGAATGTTGAGGGGGATGGGGAAACAAAACCAAAAAAAAACCCAACCCCAAACTCTGTAACACTTTCATGTGTCTGGTTTTCTTGTTAGGAAAGTCTGGATGTATTTTGGTCACTTAAGCTGTTCTAGCTGGCTGTCCTGTGGCCTTGTAAGTACTGTAGTTGTTTTCAAGCACAGTTTTGAAATATCATCCTTGTCATTGGATAACTTCAGTTACTGCCAAAAGGGAATCATAGCACTAAGAATTTTATACCTGTGAATCTTGGTCTTTTCAGCCACTTAAGAAAAATATGAACTTTTTTGTGGCAGACGGGTTAAGTTATTCAAGGACTGGAGAAGGATTGGAGAGAGAACTGGATAGGACTGACTGCAACAGAGTTTGAGGAAGAGGTTGAAACATTTCTTCTGAAATATATGGCTGCCATAGAAGCCAAGAAGGAGATTAATAATTAAAATAATGACGTTTCTTTAATGTAGATGACAAAACATTCCTGCATGTCTGTACTTTGCAGTTAAGGGTATGACTATGAGGGGTTCTTCCTTTATCAGCTGAACGGCTACAAACCAGATCTAGCTGGGAAACTTTCTGTGCCTGCGCTCACCGTAGTGTTGCTGATTATGAAGTAGTAAGCCTTGCCGCAAGGGTAAGTTGCTTTCTGAGCTTCATTTTACTCCGTACCATGATGCACAGAGCCATGTGAGTATACAAATGGTCTTGGTATCCCTAGAGCCAAGTATGCTCTTATTTTTAGTGTACAGCAAGCTATAGCTGTGCTAGGAGTAAAACCTAGAATGACAGAGACAATATTTTTATATGAGTCCATTGAAACAGTTGCATTGTAATCCACATGGTATTGCTATTTGTTTTCCTGTAGATAGGTGTCCGACTAGGATACTTAATTCAGTAGTAGTTGAATTCACAGTTATGTTGTGAATTATGTCAAATTAAAACATGATTAAGGATTGTGCCTGTAACATGTCTAAACTCCGTTTTGTAAAGTAACCAGTATTGGAGGATGTGGTTTGGAGAAAGATTTTAACTATGCCTATTGAAGCAATCTTTCTTCTTTTTCACAGCTTTTAACATGCTCTCTCTTTGTCATCAGTCATTTACAGATTAGGTGTCAATAAATGTCTTTCCTTGTCTGTCTGTGTCTCTAGTGAGAGCTGGGTTGTGTCCAAAGTGACCAGTGGGCCTGGTAAGTACGTTCTGGGGTGGTCTTTTCAGTGGGTTCTGAAAAGCTGTTCAGCCACATACCTGAGCAGTTTTCAAGCTTCAAGAGATGCTTGACTGTGTCAGGGAAGTGTTCGTGATAATCAACTGGAAGGAACCCTAGCCTGGAGGGTGACCAAAGTAGGTGACCAAAATACATCCAGAGGATCTGTAAGCCACGTTGTGTTACAGCTTTGGAAGGTATAAACAACACAGCTCAAGTTTTTCAAATCTAGAAGTATATTCAGATGGTCAGTTATTTCAGAAATATCCTGTCCTGTGTTCCAGCAGTGACTCCCTCTGGCTGCCTACCTGCAGATGAGCATGTGGAATAGAATGTGTCTGAGGATTCCCCCCTCAAAGTTGTTCCAAAGGAGGTTTCCCTCCTTTCAAAAGAGGAGATAAGAAAAAGACACTAGAGAGTACATGTATGTCAGGTGTTAAAGTTAGCCACTCTTATTTTATCAGAATATGCGACGTCTCCCAGAGCTTCCATAACATGGAGAAGAGCAATACTGGCACAGCTATGCAAATCCTGTTCTCAACAATCTAATCCTCCTCCCTCCCCACCAACCTGGCATTTCTTAATACTTATGTTTTGTCAAGGGAACGGTATGGCACATTTGTTAATTAACAGGAAACACAAACTAGCTAAGCTGCTAGGAGAAGTTATCTGAATGTTTCATTTGCCATGCTGTAAAATAAACTACTTGCAGTATTGTATAGCTATGCTGAGTGCAGTGCCAGGTGAAGTGAAAGCATTTAGTGCCTGTAAAGCAATGCTAGATAGCTATTTAACTACTGGGAGTTTCAGATTTTATAAACACTTTACTGGCTTAATTTATAATTTTGTTCACTGTTGTTAAGTACCAGCTGCATTCATGACTAAAATGCTTCCAGAAGGAGAGTCATTTTACTGCGTTGCTGCTTTGGCCATGAAACCTACCTCTCTCAAGGTACAGAAGGAAGCACACGTCCAAAAATTATGATGTAACAAATATGCTGAGTGTTTCCAAGCTCCCACATTTTTACCCCAAGGTAGAAACAAAGGTAGAACAGCTCTGTTTCTTTGCATTTTACTGAATATTATTTTTTTCTGTCTTCCTACAGAATCTCCCCTGGTTAAAAGAATGGTTGCATTGATTTTTGTAACTCAGTTAAGTGCTTATGAGACATAGTAAACATTGGACACGGTTCTTAATACTAAGTGTTTGCTGAAAAGATTTTTTTAATTTACAAAGCTTCAGATTCTGACCTTTACCCTTCCAATAATTATAAATTATTAGGAAAAACAGCCCTGACAGCAAGGAGGAAACTGTGAAGCATTTCTGTGTAAGGAGAAATAGGATCTGCATTGGTTTGCCACCTCTCCAGAAAACTAGTGAACATCTATCGTCCTTCCTGGGATGAGACTAACACATCAGTTTGGAAGGGTGACTGGAGAAGGCTTGTTCCAGTCACATCGCAAGCCTGAATTTGTTCTCTAACGCTAATACAGACCATTATCTCTGCTGAGCAAAGCTGAATGATGTGTGTTTAGAGTCAAGTATGGGATGAACAGTGGCAATGTAGTGTTTTTATCCTTTCTATGGGCAGGAAGGTTTTTCTGACTAACAGAATTTGGATGGGTCTGCAAAATAACATGACAACTTCAAGAAGTTGGCCAGCAGGTCGAGGGAGATGATTCAGTCCCTTTACTGCACTCTCATGAGACCCCACCTGGAATACTGTGTCCAGCTCTGGAGCCTCCAACATAAAAAGGACATGGATCTGGTGGAACAAGTCCAGAGGAGTGCCACAAAGATGATCAGAGGGCTGGAACGCCTATGCTATGAGGACAGGCTGAGAGAGTTGGGGTTGTTCAGCCTGGGGAAGAGAAGGCTCCGGGGAACCCTTATAGCGGCCTTCCAGTACCTGAAGGGGGCCTACAGGAAGGATGGGGAGGGACTCTTGATCAGGGAGTGTAATGACAGGATGAGGGGTAACGGTTTTAAACTGAAAGAGGAGAGATTTAGATTAGATATCAGGAAGAAATTCTTTACTGTGAGGATGGTGAGGCACTGGAACAGGTTGTCCAGAGAAGTTGTGTATGCCCCTTCCCTGGAAGTGTTGAAGACCAGGCTGGATGGGGCTTTGAGCAACCTGGTGTAGCGGAAGATGTCCCTGCCCATGGCAGAGGGGTTGAACTAGATGATCTTTAAGATCCCTTCCAACTCAAACCATTCTATGGTTGTTCATTCAAGCAGTCATTGTAAACTCTGACTTGAGACTACTGTTCTAGTCTTCTCAAAGCTATACAGTTATGAAAGGAGAAAACATGAAGCCAGAGCAATAATTTTCAGATGACTTTTCCTGATCTGTGGCTGCAAGGGCATTTTGCCTTCAACCACTGTAACCTTTAATGGGCTATCCATATGTTGTGGGAGAGTTGTGCCATACACTGAAATATTTTATTCTCAAGTGTTGGCCTGTGGCAGGTTCCTAATGTTACAGGATTTGTAGGAGAAAACTGTAACTCCTGCAACAGTAGAGGAGAAAGCCTCTTCGCAATACAAGAGCAGTACTACTATCATGCCAAAGCAACAGTAATTTTCTTCAACTTTAAATGCCCATGGAATTTACTTATTCCTTCATTAGCACTTAGCTGCAGTTGCTGTGACTGGAGCAATGGAGGGGAGGCACAGTTGCTGTTTTACCCATAGGCAGATGAGGTAGCTCACAGTGACCATCAAATTCATAACACTGGTTATGCATTCACCAGTGCAGAGCAGCAGTCCTCGCATTTCAGAGGAAGGAGAAGTGCAACCCAAACAACAATATGATGCTTAAGCTTTTGTCATTTCTCTCCTTATTTTTTATTAATTTGTACTCTGTTGAAGTTTAATGACAAAATTACTTCAGAAGAGCCCTAACCAGCACTTTTCAAATTCAACCAACTCTGCTGTGTCCCAGATTTCCTTGTCTAGTTCTCTCATTTCCCAGGTCACACTTGATTATTGGCAAAGGCCATATTTTTCTTTTCCTAGCCATCTCGTGCAAGTCTTGCACCTTATTTCTGCTCCTCAACTACCTTAGTAGCTAGTATTTCCTCAGTAGAAGGAGAAATTGCAATGTAACCAATGACCTTGATTCCTTCCTGCTCTACTCGTACCTCTGGTAACTGCATTCATAGTAATGATTAATATTCTTTGCTGAACTAGGATCAAGCCACACTGCCCCAGTAGCCTGCTATGTAGAAATCTTCGCTAAGAGCAGGTTTAGATATGAAAAGAGCAATAGGACATGAGCTAGAGTGGTGTAGGAGAAGCTGATGTCTGCACCACATGGTGTGGATGATGGGTCTTGGTCAGAGGAGGGATCAAATAATATGGAAAGACTGGTACCTACAGTGCCAGTTTTTGCCCTGAAGTTTATAGTTCAAGAATGATTACTGCTGCTACTTTCTCATGAAATGTCCTGGGCTAGAAGCATAGGATTTGTGTTTATTTTATTTATAATATATGATTTTACTTTATTACCTGGATAATCGTGCCTTGTGACCTCCAGAATGGATTACTGCAGCGTGTTCTGTAGGAGCCAAAGGGACTCTTGGTTTTCTGAACCAAAAGGGCTCAAAAGCTGCAGCTAGTATAGCCTACAGAAGCCTCCTTAGCGAGTTGTGTTGGCCAAATTCAGAATTTCAGCTTGCTAAAAATTGTTCTAGCCTGTTCTTTTCTTCTAGGTTTTTAACCTGGAGATCCCAGATGCAGGTTGGCTGATAGCTGTTTGATACTCTTCTTAGTGGGCGAGAAAGAACTGAAGTAGTTAACTATTTGTAGATATCTGGAGGTTTGGAATATTGTTTTTGATTGAAAGACTCAAAATAGGCAACTTGGCTTCGTTTTATCTGAAAGATCTCAAATTTGCTGGTACATTCAGATGGGCACAAAGACTGTGTATGAACCGTATTTTAGCAGGATGGTGATTACACTAATGGGGAGATTTGGATGAACTTTTTCACTTGGAAAAAATAAGGCTGAAGCTGAAAGACTTGTAACTTCAAATAGTGCCCAGATTAAATTCAAGGAAAAAAAAAAAACCCAAACTTTATTTGATAAGATGTTGACTCATTTTTATTGAATAAGTTTGAAAAGATTTAGCACTAAAACATGATGTTCATAACTTTTTCATAGGGAAAAAACACCCAGCAATCAGCCTATCACTTTCTAACTCTAGTAAAGCAGTTCTAAGAGGACATGTGATCACTTAAAATTATAAGGCTGCCTTGTAGTTTCTGTTATTCTTACTCAGATAAATCTTCAGTAAATAGGACGTGAGTTTGCCATTAGTAAAGTTTTTTTTTTGTTAGAGTAAACATATGCTTTTAACATGACCATCTAGCCCATCTCCATGGCCACAGAATTATTACAAGCAGAATCCCATTTTAAATTCTGGGGAGATTCAGACTAAGATTTTAATTTTTTAAAAAATCTTATGTGTCTCTCCAGTGGTATTGCGAAAGCAGACTTGAATTTCAAGAAAGTTCAGATTTGTCTCCAGTAGTAATACTGTCATGTCTCAGTTCTGACTTAATGAAACAAGTAGGGGTTTTTTTGTTGGCTTGTTTTTTTCTTCCTTTTAAAAAGTGATGAGGTGAGGATCATTGTTGTCTCAGTAAAAACAACATTTTCAAACTTTGGATTTACCTATAAGCAAAACCCATGATCGTCTTTCACTTTTATTGTAGTTCTATGCTTTTGAGAATACTTACACAGTGCCAGAATTAGAACTGATGACTTTTAAAGGGATGAGCAGGTCTGGAGTGCTCATTAACCAAACCTAATTCAGAAATGAACAGATATTTTATCCAATTTTCTTTTTTTTTAAGAGCATGTTTTCGTCAAGACAACCATAAATAAGGCAGAGAGTGAAATCCAACGGAAAAAAAGATCTAGAAATGCTATTGAGCCCCAGTGCTGGCTCACGTTGATGGGTAAGACACATACAGTCGTGTGTGGTGGCTGGCATCCAGAACACATTATAATGATGCTGGGATCGTCCATCTGCTGTAACACTTTCTGACACCCACAGCTGATTGTTACCACTGTGTATTGACCTGGATGTTTGCAGTGTTATTATCTTGTCTGTCAACATATGTGGGTCCATAGTATGGATTTTTCTGGACGTTTTCACCTCTGTCATAGTAGATAGATTTCTAAGGTCAGATGCTCATTTTATGACAACAGTATGGGATATTTTGAAACATTCAGTAAAAACTTCCCGTAGTATTTTTACTAAACCCCTGTATTTCCTCACTGGTCTGTGTCATGTTCATTCAACTAAGTTTTGAAATAATCAGGACCTTCCTTTAATATTCAGTCATCCTTCTGAGGCTGGATGTTTCTCTCCCTGAATTCTGTGGTGCTTCCGTATTTCAAGAGATGATTTAGCAGTTATTTTATTTGGGCAGGAGGTGATGAAATAGGGACTTAACTAACTAACCTTCATTTTTTTCCTGCTACTTGGTCTCTGATGTATAGCATGTTTCTCTCTGATAATCATCACAATATCTACATAGTAGGTATTTAAATTATTTCTTCTTTTTCACAGTAAAATAAAAGCATGGCCAAAAAAATAAAACAAACAAACAAACAGGAAAGGATTTTTCCCTGAGAATTTTGTGTTACACTTAAGCATACAAGATACCTCAAATAGTATAATGTTAAAAAAGAAATAAAAATTGTACCCTCCTGAGTGAATGATTCATCCAAATTATTGATATTTTACTAGGTATTAATCCAAATGGCAGGCTGCCCACAGATACTCTACAGAAAAGGATCACCCACGTTTCAGGGAGTTAGAGAAAGGCCTTGACATATACTTTTTTTTATTACAGAGATAATGTAATTAAACAATTGCACAACTTGGCGGTATGTATTTTCCGGTCAAGTCTGAAGGGGATCAATTAGTATGTATAAAATTAACATATTAAAATACTGTGTTGTAAGAGAAATGTGAATCACCAATACTGTAATTTCCTGTACCGGATGATAACCATACTAGCATAATATTTCATTCGTATATTTGCAAGGAATGTCCTTGAAACCTGTTCATTAGCTTACTTAGACTCATTGCTTACTGAGCTAACTTGCTCCCTCATGGACTTGCTCTGCCTCTTGATTATTCTGGTGGTGGCTCAGATCTGACCTGCCCGCTTTCTTGCTGTAGCTAATGGGTGTTTGGTAAGCTCTGCTTGCAGAAGGAGCATCCTTTTCTGGCTGATGTCAAATCACACTGTCTCTCTTTCTCCTTCCTAGTTAAAAAAAAAAACACTGTTCACAAAGCTATGTTACGTTGCTGCCAAATTTTACAGAAGGACCCGCAGAAATATTTATCGTAAGCATTTGGTGCAGGATAGCACTGGAACTGCAGCAGGCTGGAACAGTATCAGGATTAGGCTAGGGCTTCTTTTTAAACTAGCAAGGTCAAGGGCACAAACAGAAACTGAAGACTTAATGACTGCTCACTTTCTGAACAGCTGGGACTTCAGAGATTGTAATGAATTCTGCCTAAAAATCTGCTATGAGGATTTTAACAATTTTGGAGTCTCCAAGAGAAACAGCAGTATAAATAATCTCTTTCACAAAAGAAGGCAAAAAGTAAGCCATCAAGACCGCTTCTGTAAACTACCACAATGCTTTTACTGTGACTCATTATGGAAGTGCCACTGAGAAGGGTCAGCGTAACTTGCTCAATTTGCAGAAATAAACTAGATCAGCAAACTGCAACTGCAGATCAAGGATGGGTCACGTAAATTTAGCTTTTGTCTATGTAGCTTTTTTGTGTGCTCCCTTGTTGTCTGGAGATTACCACAAGCCTAAAAAAAGCGTGAGGAAATAAATGGGAAAATGTTTCAGCAATACATTATAACGCAAGTCCATGCTGAAAGAAACCAGATGCGCAAAAAGCTGTTGATCTACATATATCACTGTTGACTGAAATTTAATTTCCGTAAATCAGTGTGGCAAATCACAGTCAGACACGTGTGGCATAATGATGAACACTGGAGGACCTACCTCAACACGCTAACAGTCTCATCTCTGCCAGGCTTTGGACACCACCTCCATTGTTTATGCATATGAAGAAATTGAAGAAATGAGAGTGTTCACGTATAGTGTCAGGTTGATTGGGTTAGCTTGAATTATTGTAGTGCCTGAACTAATCCAAGCCAGTTGACTTTGTGGTGGAGTGGATGTGGAGCATTCCCACAAGCAGTTGTGGTTCCACCTGTGCATAGATGATCCCTTTCCAGCTAAGGATAGTAAACCTGTGTTCTTAAGCTCTGTCACATAAAAGCTCTCTGGCTTTTTAGTGGGTGATGCTAACGATTGCGTTCAAATTCAGAAGTCACTCTAGGCATTCTGCTTTTTCATCTTGATCCTGAAATGCCATTGCCCAAAGTGGCTTAATTATATGAAGAAACCAATGCAAACATCCCGAATCAGTGGGACAGTTTTGAAGTAGGCAAGAGGTTTAAAGTCGTGCACATGCATATGCATTAATTAAAGTAGGACGGAGCTCATGCACAGCCTATTAAGCATTCTACGTGTTTTAGGAGCAGACATTTGTCCCTTATCTGTCATTTATGGGTTTATTTTAGAGATGTTAAACGGGCAAAAAGAAAGCATTTATTTTACTCACTGGTGTTGAGAAGCTAGCGTAATATCATTCTGAGCTTGCTAACCTTCAAGTGGCATGCTTCATGCTTTATGGTGGTTGCTTGACAAACAAAGCCTCTGTGTGTAACCACACTCGTCTCTGTTATAAATGTGTCAGCTCAGCGACTCCAATTAAATAATGCTTGCATTCACGTATTCTGAATTTTGGACTTTGAATAGGTTGCTTATGGTCTTTTAGCTTGTTATGTATATTCTCTTACAGAATTGGTTGATGAGGTTTTAATGATGAGTTTTATATCCTTCTATATGTGCTTACTAAGTTTGTATCTTCTTAAGACTCAAATAATTCAACATTGCCAACGAGTGTTTGTTTTATTTTTCACACTCTCACCTTTCTCCTGGGGAATTAATTTTCTTAGTTACTTTAAGAAATGTTACTTAGTGTTTGTAATAGCAAAAGTAACACCAGAAGAAAGTGGAGTAAGCTTAGCTTTTCTGAAGAAAAAGGTTTCTCAGAATTCAAAACAAATTATTATTTGGACATCGATTGCTAGATTTTTTTACTTTTTTGTTGTTGTTTTTTTGTTTGTTAAATCGCAAATGAATTCGTAGAATTCATTACTCCGTGGAAAACTGAGGTAATCTGCCTTTAAAAATAGAAAGGGGAGATAGGCATACCTGGGTAACCATAAAGCTGTTTATCCTGAATGACACGGGCAACAGAAGAAACTTAATGGGAGAGTGGAAAAATGTCTCTGACACTGCCTAGGAAAACGAAAACAGCGGTAGCATTAATACTCCTAAACCATACTGGTCACACATACCTGGTGGGCATGGAAAGCTTCTACTGGTTTGAAATTCTGTTTGTAAAATGGGCGATAGAGTTGGGTATGGCAGTGTTTAACAACAGATGGAATTGGCTCCAGTGCCCATTTCATCTAACCTCTTCATGTGCTAATTGTCTTCCGCAAGACTGTTCATGCGCTGAACCTCTGAGCAGCTTTCAGTCAGGTACTGTGTTTTGCTACTGTTTCCACCCAACATTCATTTATTGTGCGATATCTGTCCAAAATCATACTGCTTTAGAAACACGGATTCCATAGGAACCAACCCTAGATCAGTGTTTGAGTCCTGCTCGAGATCCTGTAGAGGGCAGAGCTTTTGAGCTGAGTGACTTAAATAGCTCCCTGAATCCATTAACTTGTAAGGTTAAGATTCTGTGTCTCGTAGTGACTTATTTCACCGTGCTCTGGCTAAAAGATTTGTCTTGAAGGAAGTATCTTGTTATTCATGCTCTCTCATTTCCTTTCCTTTTACTGTGCTGGGCTCTTTACAGCACACAACAGAAAGGTGTTGAGGAAAAATGAAACTATCTTTTAAATAAACTTAGGAGTATCTTTTCTTCAGACCAGATTTTGTGGTTACCATTAATATCCCTGCAGACTTCCTTAGTTGAAAGAAGCAGCAGCAGCATGTGACTCCAGAAATCTAAAAGAAACAGATCACTTTCTTTTAGATTATCAGAAAGGAACTAGAGTTCCAGACAGCTTTGATAGATTAAAAGGATATATTGAACAGAATTTTTAGCTTTGTCATTTTTGGGGGGGAAAAGGATCCACTGTGTTTGGACGTGACTGGAAGCTAAGTCTTCAGAACATGCAGCAGCAAAACACAAGTCCATTCTGCCCGTAGTCAGAGTGCAAGTGCGACTTTGATCCAAAGGCAAAGTGACCAGGCTAGGGACAGCTAATGCACTATTTTGGGTGACTGCCAGGAAAGCGAAAATTGTCTTTGTTAACAGCCCTGATCATTAAGAGTTCTATTCTAAAACCAATAATCAAGTCAGGTCCTCTTTTAAAAACACTGTATGTTAAAATAACATGCATATTTGGATATAAATGTGTATACATATATATACACAGATGTCCATATGTTTGTGTATATATAAATTCTCTTCAATAAATTATGGCAATGTTGCACATGTGGAAGACCACAAGCAAGGCTAGTTGTGTAAGGAAAAAATGTCTTGTTAGAACAACCAGTATGAGAGGGAGGGAGGCATAGAGAGGTGTTTAGGCCCTTTATCCCTTCCAGACTGAAGATCTGGTTGTGTCTGAATGACAGTGCTACCAGATTGAAAGATACTCACTGTCACTTCAATTTCATTATTTTCTCTTGCCATGACTAGCCATTTAATGTCCAACATTTACAATTCTTCCTGGGGATCTGCATTATTGTGAGTATACAAACTACGCAAAAAGATATAAAAGCTAGCTTATAACCAGAATTTCTTTTTTGCTCTCTTGTCACAGTTCATTTTCTCTGTAGACCACAAGTTTGTGCTGAGGACTGATAGATGCCCAACCACACCTACCCTATGGTGGTGCTGTGCTTTACCTTTGACTCAAAAAGCAGCTGTAGAAACTGTTCTGGAATATCTACAATAGTTATGATACACTCTGTTTAGAGTATGTCTGAAGTGCACCTGCTGCTGTGCATAAGGAATGGAGCAGCCAAACGTAATGCAATTTTACTGTGTTTAGTCCCTTAGTCCCTTTAGTTGAACCATCTCAGAACTGACTTGTTTACTCCAAGAGTTACATGGATTACAGCTACATAAGTGAGTACGAACGAATGTGATCGTGTCTGGGCTAAAGCAGATAAGAGGCAAGAAATGTCGTAGTGACATTTTTGTGTTATCAAGCCAATGATGAAGTAAAACATGTTAAAGAAACATGACACTTGGTGAACTACTTTTTAATGTTTGCTTTAAGACAAGCACACTCTTGGTATGGGAGAGTTGGGGTGATGTGTTAGCTTGGAGGAGGAGGACTCAAGTACGCAGGAATGCAAAGAATTAATCACAGTAAGGCTGTTCCGCAGAAATGCTGAAGCTGTGTGTGTATTTAGAGAAAAAAAAAATGATTTCTTGTGAACTGAATCTGAAATACATGAGATCTCTACTTCATCTAAAAGGGACTGTTTCATTAGGGGTGTATTGGTGCTAGCTCTGCTAAACATTTCCTAAATCAGCCTCTTGGGAAATTTGCTGTCTCCAAGCTTGCTTATATTCAGCAAGTTGCTGAAGTCTGTAGTTGCATGTGAGAAGTCGGGTAATTTACTGCTTTCATGACAGCCTAGTTGCTGAGCAAATGGTTTATAGTGATTTATGGGTAGGAGCAGAGGAACTGGCTTGAGCAGGAGGGCTGCAAAATGGTCAATCTGTTTTCAGAACCTCACATCTGAACAATGATAGATGGGCAGTATTGTTAAAACTGTGAATAGTAAAGATATTCTGCACAGTACCAGGTTAGCTATGTTAACTCCTGTGACACGGGACTGAGGATAATTCACAAGTCATTCTGGGAACTGGGGAAGGAGACTGGGAATACATATGGGAGTTACATCGACAGTCTGTTACTAGCAAACCTTAAAATGTCTTTGTGTTGGGTTGACCCTGGCCGGTAACTAAGCACCCACCAGCTGCTCACTCACTTCCCTCTTCCCCTCCTGGCGTGGGGGAGAGAACTGGAAGAATAAAAGTGAGAAAAACTCATGACTTGTAATAAAGACAGTTTCATAAGTGAAGGAAAGAAAGAAAGAAAGAAAGAAAGAAAGAAAGAAAGAAAGAAAGAAAGAAAGAAAGAAAGAAAGAAAGAAAGAAAGAAAGAAAGAAAGAAAGAAAGAAAGAAAGAAAGAAAGAAAGAAAGAAAGAAAGAAAGAAAGAAAGAAAGAAAGAAAGAAAGAAAGAAAGAGAGAAAGAAAGAGAGAAAGAAAGAAACCAACCAAGTGATGTAGAGTCATCACAATCTCCCACCAGTACACCAATGCCCAGCCAGTCCCCAAGCAACTGCTACATTGGAAAAGCCAAACTCACAGGTTTTATTGCTGAGCACGACATTATAGGTCAGGGAGTATCCCATTGGTCAGTTCTAGTCAACTGTCCTTGCTCTGTCCTCTCTAAACATCTTTCTCAGCCCCAACCTACTCTCTGAGGGCGCAGAGCGAAAAACAGACAACGCCTTGATGCTGTGCAGTCACTGTTCAGCAGCAGCTGAAGCGCTGCTGTGCTACCAACACTTGTTTTAGTCACAGATACAGAACACAGCACCATACTGGCTGCTATGAGGCATCCCAGCCAGAGCCAGTACAATCTTCTGCAGTATCTAATAGAATAAAAATACATTAAAATAACTTTTTGAACAACTGTACCAGGCAAGTGTATCGAGAAGATGCCATCTGAGTGTGGAAAGAACTGTGTCCAGATTGTACTCTTGGCAAAACAAGATACAGTCTTTGCTTCCTGAGAATAGTGATTCCATTCCAGTCCATTGTGGATGAAAAATACAGGTGCTGTATTTCTGTATAGTAATTGTGAACTTGGAGAACAGCATAAAATGCCTATTGTCTGGCATAACAGATCTTACATGTTTTCTTCCTTATTTCTCAGCTGAGTGAAGACATTCAAATTTTCAATATAATGTATTGTGTTTTTTGAATTAATAACCTGAAAGTTAAGATTTTAGTACACCGTGAAAGAAAAGCATGTAATACATGTGTATATATCAAACATAATGGCACACGTATTTTTGTAGAGAAGTACACTCAAATTATATACAAAGTATTTTCCAAATGCACGTATTTGGAAGCAGTGACATATCTGCGTGTAGGATGCCTGTTTAGTACAATTAAAGGATGCGAGAACATGTGATCAAATATGACACAGATTACATGCTAGACACGGTATCCCTATGAGTTAATCTGCAATGACTGGCGCCTTCTTTCCAGTGGTTTTAAGGATGCATGCCCTGTGTTGGCACTACGGCAAAAGTTCATCCAGGCGGAGGCCTTAGTGTGGAAGTGATGACTCTGGAAGTGTGTCTGTTGTGATGTCAAACATTTAGTAGTGGTGAGGTGCTGTTGGCAAGGGCTGGAGAGTCGATTAGGTCACAAACTAGCATTATCTTCTCACTGTATGGATAGAAGTAGCTTCTGGCTCTCCACATTTCATATTATGGTCAAATCATTTGTCAGACTGCCTTTTCAGCATTTTTACTTGTGTACTGTGATGAATAGGAGGTCACACAGATATTTTTTTGCCAACATTTGTGATGTGTCAGGTGAAAAGAAAGAAGCAACAAATAAAAGCCTTAGGCCTCACATTTATGTGTCATCTCATTGTGGAAATCTGAGTAAAACAGTGGCTTATAAAGTTTGTCCATTAAGGAAAACATGAAGTCAGTTAACTTAAATATACCTTTGAAATGCAGCACTGTAATATGCCACTGTGCTTTACTATTAGCGCTCCCGTGTCTATGCACCAGCCACCACAACTAAGCTGGAAAGTAGGAATTTGTGCTGAGTGTGTATTTTTTAGTTATTTTTTGCAAATTTTTTTTCTTTAGGTTAATCTGTAATAAGTGGTTGACTGTGAACTCATCATCTTCATCTAATCTGGGCTTAAATAATTTGAAATTTACAGTTTCAGTAAATTCAATATTCAACTCTCAGGCATTTATACAACAGCTGGCAACAAAAAACTCGTGTAGTGTGAATAAAATTTAGAAATCCGTAAGCCTTTTTCCAAATGATGCACATCTGAAAATTTTAGGTTACCCAAGCAGCCGTAATAAGCATAATTTGGGGGAAATGCTTAGTTGCCTGGATGTGCTAAGCAGTTTACAGTAATTGTAAATGGAAATGGGTTTGTGTCTTGCTTCTCTGCGTAATGAAAAGCTATCCCCAAGAATTGTCATAGCAGCTACGTTTCTCGTCTAAATACCATTGTACCAGTGCATGTGCAAGTATTGCCACTGACTAGCATTCCTTTTAATGGACTGCTTATGTAGCCTGATCAGGTTCTCACTTGAACTTCATTGAAAGTATTAGTATCGCAATACTTTAACTTTTTTATTTTTTCTAATTATGTAAATAGATTTGTCCTAGATGTGAAAGATGGGGGTTTTGTGTGGATTTTTTAATCCACTCGTTGCTTCCAGCCTGCTATTTAGAGTTTGATTTTGAAGAAAATGAGTAATGTTTTGAATCACTTTTGCCTTGTAGGTTAATCTCCGAGCCACTGATGTGAAGCTTATGCGTCAGCTACTCATCATCAACGAAAGTATTGAATCAATCAAGTGGATGATTGAAGAGAAGGCCATTGCAAGCAGAGGTAGCAGTTTGAGTGGCAGCCTGTGCAGCTTGCTGGAAAGTCAGGAGACATCCCTCCACGGCAGCTGTAACAGTTTACAAGACTGTAGTGATGGACTGGATGGAATATCAGTGGGGAGTTACTTGGACACCTTAGCGGATGATGTCCCTGGTCACCAAACCCCTTCAGATATGGACCAGTTCAGTGATTCTTCTATTATGGAGGACTCACAGCCTCTGCGTAAGCATCCCAAAATTGATTCTGATGAGTACTACTGTTTTGGTTAATTAAAACAAGTTCCAGTGGGACACAAATGCACTTGTACTTATCCTTTTTCTTTGCTGCTATTTTATTTCATTTGCAAACCCCCCAAACTTCTCTTGGAAGGAAAACATAATATGATGCTTTGATTCCACTTTTCTTTTTGCTTCTAATACATTTTCTCCTTGGTGGGTTGCGCTTTCCTCCTTACCTTTTCTTTTTCTTAATTTATTGTTGCAAATTTTTTTTGTTTGTTTGTTTTAATTTTTTACAATGCTGTATTTACAGGTCTTTAAAAGTGGTGAAGGAAAAGCTTTATCTTTATAATGAGACATCAGGGAACAAGAGCAAAAATTTTGTATTTGTTGGCAATAAAATTTCTTCTGATAAATATATGTTGTGGTAAATTTTTTTGACTACCGGGTTTGGCCTTTCCAAAGACACTGTTCTTATTGAGCCTTAAATCTGAATCTTGAAAATACCTCAAAATATTTTTCCTTTTGTAATCAACAATACTCTATTCTGTTAAGCTGTCTTCACTTGGAATATAAAGTATCATAAACTTTTCTGTGTGAGGTTTCTTTCTTCTTGAATGTTCTCATCCTTCTCATCTAATTATGATTTTAAATTCTGGGCTTCATTGGTGTCTTGCAGTGATGCATTCCAATATTCTGCATAAGAGTATATTTCGGTTTTGTGCTTCATTCCATTCAATTTCATTGAACCTGGTGTTTTATAGACACAGTCTGTATCTGTAAAAAAATTAAAGAGGCATCCAATTCTAGCAGTTCGGATACTGAGACAAAATTCCTCAGCGGTTATTTCAAAAATGTAATTTAAAGTC
Organism: Fratercula arctica; assembly: GCA_947846985.1. Lineage (NCBI taxonomy): Eukaryota > Metazoa > Chordata > Aves > Charadriiformes > Alcidae > Fratercula > Fratercula arctica. Next base: position 34,188,437 of record CANTUZ010000026.1, read on the forward strand.
TTGACAATTTTTATCTTGAAATTTTGAGGGATTTAGAGGGCACTGATGAAATAATTTACAGGAGGCAACATGCTAGAAGGCATGTCCTGTTTTGCTTGTGTATGCACACCCTCATCCTTAACATTTACTTTGGTTTTACCAAATATTATTACTAAGAGGAAGTGTTGCCCTACTGTCTCTTTGTTTCCGGTTTTATAAGTAAGAGTATGCTTTAATATTTTTGTGCCCACTGGTACAGTTGAGAGCTATGGCTACTCACTCATATTGGAACCAACTGCTGTGTGGCGAGTCCCCCGGACCATGGTTTTGTGCAGAAGATTAGGAGGCAGATTTTACTTTTAATTGCTTCAGTATCATAAAGAAATGAGATTTTATCCTTCTACAGTAAAGAATAAATAAGAATAAAAGACATGGAATTGAACTGGATGCTTTAACAGATTAATGAACATGTATTTCCAGCTTACAGGTAGTGAAAGAGATGTTGATACTTCCACATCATCTAAAAGTGTCCTGCCTTACCATGTCTGTATTCCTACTGCCAGTAAAGCATGACATTCCCTCACCAAAGAAACTAATGTTTGCCAAGTATAGTACAGGTTCCCTATTTATTTTACACATTCTGAAGGATTAAATCTAGTATATGCAGCAGTCAGCATATGTTGGTTTGGTTCATTTTGAGATAAAGTAATAGTCCAATAAGGTTCTGCTCTTCCAAGCCACATTTCCATGAATCTGTCTTGTCCCACCTTGATCAACATCAAATGTGGAGAAGAAGTAAAAACTCAAGAAACTGAAAGTAGCAATTTGTGCTTTGTGGTTAGCTCCACTATTTTTCAATACAGTAGATTTCTGTGTCTCTCAAAATTAAAAAACAAGATATGTGTATTCTGCCTTGGACTTAGTGATTTGTTCAAACAGAATGAGAGTAAAGAAATGTGTGTTGCCAAGAATTAAGCTTGTCAGTTCGACTTCCGAGATCAACCAGGGTATTGCAGATAGCTTGAAGGAAAACAGAGGCAAGCTTTCAAATGACAAAGATGTGCTGACTTAATATTTTTAGTTTTTTTAATTCCTTCCACAGCTTATGACTCCTGGACGCAGTTTGAAGAAAAAACCTTATTTTGCAGCGTATCATTAAATAGAACATCAACAGTGAATTCAAAATAGTTTTTATTACTTTACTTTAAATTATTTGCATCTGGAGAACAGAACTATCTCCGTGGTGTCAAACTCCGACTCACTTGAAAATTTTTCTGCCTTTGGTGTGGAAGTTAAACATGGGGATGTATTCTCGCTCTGAAGGTAATGAACGTGCAACATATACAGCTTTCTCTTCTGCAACTGAGATTTGGGGCAGTAGGCCAAGACGCACATAAAATTTTTCTACTATGCAGGAAATTCAAAAATATTCTTAACATACCTTCTCAAATATCCCCTAGAGTTATGCTGAAATTACTTCAAGGAAAATACAGACTGTAGCTGTCACCCACCCACTCACAGCTGTAATACTGGATAAAGAGTAATTACATCAGTGATAGATTTATCATATTATGATTAAAAAGTTCATTTAAATGGGAATCAAAGCTCACAGAAAAAAAAAGCCTACTACTAGAAGTGCTGAAATAAAAATGGTATGTGGTTGGAAGGTTTTGATCCTGTAGGTCTCTTAACTGGAAATGGAGAAAGAGTACAAATGACAAAACAGAGGTGCCAGGAGACTGTTAGAAAGAAACAAGAATTTCCAGGTGTTTTGTTTCTCATATCCACGAACACAAACACCTTGGGTTTTATTTTTGAAGGATAAAAACTTTTGAAGGATAAAAGATTAAGGTTTGACTTAGATTCCTTTATTGCATTAATAGGACTCCTTAGACAAAACATAGTGATCTACTCTTGACTTCCCGCTTATTACAGAACACGAAATTTTATTATCTCCTGAAATGAATCCAATAACTTACAATTGAACTACAACTTCACTATTTAGACAACAGAAAATGTTCGATGCTCCTTAAAAAATACTTCCATTGGGTAATTAATTTTGCTTTTAAACAGTTTACATATCTCTTCCAGCTCTTGACTTGGTTGACCTTAGTCTTGCAAAATCTTTGTCCAGTTGAAAGAGAGCATTTTGCTTCTAGCACTTTGCAGAGCTGGGTTCTTTTTTCCCTTGAGTTTCCTTGTAATTTTTTTTCTGATTTACAGAACTAAAAAACAATATTCAGTAGTAGAGCGTAGAGTACCTGAAAGCACTTTATAAAGCTATGTCAGTTTCAAATGGATAAAAGCAACAGAATTTAAAAAAAAAAAAAAAAAGTGGAAAAATAGCAAAAATAATTTATTTATCCTCTGTCATTTTCTGTCATCTTGGATCTGCTGTCACTTAGCTTGCTTGTGGGCCTGACAAACAATTTCAAGATAATTTGTGAAATCACAGACAATGAGCAACACCCAGTCAATTTTTATTTCCATACTGTTGAAGTTTTATCTTTGAAAGACATTCCACTATGTAAGCTCTGAAATTCAGAGACAATAAGGGACAATCAAAAAAGATAGTTTCAGTATGCTTTCTGTTTTAAAATAACTGTTTCCTGCTAATAATAGGAACCAGCTAGTAAATGGATGTGCTCTGCTTCACAAACAAACCATTGAAGAAGGGGCTGGGGAGGAGGGGAAAAAAAGGCTCAAACTTTCACATCTGAAACCCGTGGTGCTTTAAAGAGTCTGCCAAGACAACCCTAGCTGTGAAGTTTTGTTGCACTTTCAAAAGAGCAATTAAAATTCTTTGAAATCTCTCTGCCAGGTCTAGTATTGGTCTCAAGGTTGCGTGACTGTGCGTGTCTCCACAAATGCTTTGAGAGGATGAAGAACCAAGCAGGAGCTCTTGGATCCATCAGTAGGCTAGAAATGTTGTACTTGGATGCTGAGGACAGGGCAGCATCTCTGCCTTTGGAAGACACTCTACCATTATCCTGAGAATTGAAACAGGATGATAAAAAAAGGTAGAAATGTGGTGTATTTTGTTAAAATGAGCCCTGACTTTTGAAGCGAGTCCTAAAATGCTAGAAGTACTGTTGAAATGTTTGAAAGCTTTAAGTTTCAAAAATCTTTCTCCACATTTCCCTTTGAAAAAGAGAACTGATTAGTCAAAGTGAGTGAAGTGCAGTCTGAAATAATGTCTGGTTACATGATGTAACTGTATCTCATACAACCCTATATAATCCACTGAGAAACTGTGGGGGTTTTGTTTAGTAATCTTGAGCAGTAAGCAAGCTGTCTAAAAAGCCTGTGCTAGTATTTTTCATGTTACCAACACTTCTTCTGAACCAAGCCTAAAAGATGTGTCTTTGATATAAAGATTAGCATATACCCAGTAAACATGAGATCAATAGAAAGCATCCATCACCTTACAGCAAAGGACGCTTTGTTTCACTTTAAATGTGCTCTGTTACAGCAAGTTTGTCTTTCTCAGAATAGCTAAGAATTTACTATAGAAACAGTACAAGAGCATCCTGCCCTGAAACAAATGGAAGCTTTTCCCGTACATAAATTAAAAAGAGATTAATGCTGCCTGCACTTGACCTTTCAATTGCTCAGACATTAGATTTCCCTAGCAAGTATATCTAGAGTGAACATAAAACAATTTTTGTTTTTTCTCCCGTGGAATTTTCTATGCTATGGCATACTGGTAAGAAGACAAACAATCTTCATGGGGTCTTTTTAAAAGCATGATCTTCCGGCAAATATGTCTTGTCCTCAGGACTGACATTTCCCTATAGTCTTGTTCAGTTTTGTTGTCTCAGGCCGGAAAAAAGCATGTTTAAAAAGATATGTCTTTTAGTTACTGTTAGGGGAACCACATCATACAAATATCTGACAATAAATATCAGTAACACAATTTATCTTTTTAAAAAAAAAAAAAAAATGACTGCAGAAACTATGTTAATATTCCTGAACAATTTTTTTTTTATTTTTTTTTTTTTTTTTTTACCGTTTTTGTCTGACATCCCTATGGAGAGAAAGCAGCAGAGCCCAAGGTCTGAAATCAAGCTTTTTTACCTGTGGACCATAGAGCACGTTTATCCTCAGTGCAAACTTGTCAGCATTGCTGGGTCCAAAATTTTATAGCTAACAGCTGTAACACCATAAAACATTAAAACTCTTTCATATGATCCCTGTATTGATCATCTTCTGGAAATCTGTGAGACCACAAAACCTTGTTAATTTAGAAAGGATACTGCTTTGATTTGGTGAAGGAAAATGTTATTGTTAGAACAGCGTAAATTTTGGTCGATGAATTATGAACTCAAAGGAAAAATTAAAAATCTTTTGTGCTACGTCTGTCTTGTAGTAGACTGTGTTTCTCTTCCATGTTGGATAGAGTGTTTCTCTTCAATGTTTGTTACACCACTTAAGAAACAGTTTGCTTTTTCTCTGGTGGCATTGTGTAAGATTTTGTCACAACGTTTTGTCACAACTGTTCAAAGTTGTAAGAGAAAACAGTTGTAGTCTCTTATTTAAAAGAATGCACTAAAATACTTAGTTAAAACTTTAGAAATTTTAATTGAAAACTAACTATTTATTGTTGGGCAATGTGGCTACAACTAATAATTTTATTTTAAAGGAAAAAGGAATCTCATTTTTGACTCTCAAGTTCATTTTTATGTGCATTCTAAGTCAAATTTCAAGAACCAGCACTACAGAAAGAGAACAACAAATACTATATGTGAGAATATTTGTAGAAAATGACTTGGTTAATTCTTTCTTCAAGTCTTACTGTCAGAAATGTTCCCATCATCTTACTGTATGAGTGTCTAAACAATAATGTATGACTTATCAGGCGAATCAGAATTAAGCAATACAGCATAAAGTGGTACTTGTAATAAAGTGATTGTGCTGCCTCTTTAGGAAAAAAACAAAACAAAACAAAACAAAACAAAACAAGAAAAACAACCCACATTTCTCTGTGAAGTGAAGGAGGACAGACAATAACAGAGTAGTTATGATAGTGGATCTTAACATGGTAAGGACAGATCTGACCCTTGCCTCATGCAAGCTTGCAGGAGGCAGCGTAAATGTTATACAAATAGAAAACAAATCTGAATGCCTCCTCTGTATTTTCCATTGCAAATCATTTTCTGAACTCTACATAAAATTGTTTGTTAAATTAAGGGGAAAAAAAAAAAAATTGAGCTTAGCATTTGGTAGTCTGAATTCCTCAATTGCTCACTCTAGCCCTAAGACACAATGATTTCCAGGGGACTGCTCAAATCTTTGACGACAAAGTGCTCAAAGTGCTCAAAGTGCTACAGTTCTCTTCAAGTAGTTCCTGAATACGAAAAAACAATTTAACAGGAGTAATTGGTATTTATTTTTCCCCTATGCATTTTTTGAGAGCCATATCTTACACGTAGTTGGTACCATATTTTCTAAAAGTCATGTTTTTCCTGTGAACATGAGAGGATTTTCCCAATATTTATATATTTTGCAATCAAATTCTTTAGGCAAAGTCATTAACTGCCCAGTTGATATCAAAAATCATCAACTTATTCACCTTTTGTGCATCTCTGAGAATTTTGATTGCTTAGAAGACCATCTCTTTCCCCCAGGAATACAGTGCCCTTTGTTTCCTGACAACTGGCTATCACACAGTTTGTACAGTCAAGTAATCCTAAAAATATTTTGATGATGAAGGAGGAGAAGGGCAACTAAAATGCTCCTTGCTTTTCGCACAGAGAGGCTGTGTTTGGAACAGTGACATAATCCTTAGGACAAATATGGCTTTCATTGTGCCACCCCACCTCCCCATTGCCTGAAGTAATGTAAATATTTGCTTCAGTCCATGAAGCTACCCAAAGTCATTGCTGGGTCACTTTCTTTCTGGTATTCAACATGTTGATATCAGTGCAGAGATTCCCAAAATGAGTCATAGTGCTGTATGGGAAGCTACCAACTTATTTTAAACTTCACATAGAACGAACTGCTTCTTCAGAACACCGTCATCAGGAAAGGCAGAGTTGAGAAAGGCCTTTAGATAATAATTATTTTTTTTTTTTTTAATTAACATAAGCCTTTCAGTCTTATCATTCCACTTGTCATAATGTAGCTTAAATTACTCTGGCAACTGAAGAAAGCTGAAAGGTGAGTTTCAGGTTGTCACAGGAAAACTGTGATTTATTGATGACCCTTTACGCGGAAGCATAAGTAAAAAAGAAAGATACCACCAAAAATGTTATGAAAATACTATCATGATACTTTTTGCTCTGAAATGAATTCAAATGAAATGAATTCAAATGAAGGGCAATATACTTACTTTTTTTTTTTTTTTTTTTTTTTTTTTTTTTTTTTTTTTTTTTTTTGAGCTAGAGAGAGAACCGAAGCCCTCCAGGCAGTGTATTTTCTTGGTGAACTGGAACACACAGATGAGGGAGTGAGTGAATATGGAGAGAATAATTGGAGTGAACACAGTAGGCCACTGATCCTAGTAAAGTATGCACTAGCAAAGGTCCTGGAAGCCAATTAAAATCTGAGTGGATTTCCAGAGGTGAACCTTAGAAAGGACAGGGAATTTGATACAGTATTTGTGGACATTCCCTTCTGAGTAAAGGTTTTGGTGGCTGTGGGTTTTGGGTTGTGGGTTGGGTGGTTTTTGGTTCTTTTGTTGTGGGGTTTTTTGTTGTTTTTTTTCCCTTACTGAATGATAAGGTAAAAACCTTACGTTCCTACCAATCTATGGTTTAGGAAATCAAATGCCTTCCCTTTTTCTGTCTGTATTTTCAAGTGCTTGGCTATCAGAGCCAATAAGGCATTGACTGAATAATGCTAATCTGTAATATCATATCTGGAGTTGGATTTTCTGTTAAAATGCTGACATGTCCATACCTTTAACTAAGCATATATGAAACAATTTAGTATATATTTGAATTTCCTCAGAAGAAAATCAACTTGAAGCAGATTAACTGAGGAAGTCATTCTTGTTCCAAGGTTTCCTTACATTTCTGCACAATTTGAATTCTTTGATTTTTGTAGCTCTCTTTTCCAAAATGTAATAAATCTATAATACAAGAAATCATGGAGCTTTTTTCCCCTTGCTTGACTTGTCATTTGGGCCAACAAAATTCTACCAAGACTATTAAGCTCTTGTTATTTCATAAAGATGTAAGAATAATTTAGGAAGAGAAATTTACTGTGTTTTTTCTCAAGGAGTTCAAAAATTGCATAGGTCTTACAAGGCAGCACCCATGTCCTTACATCCTTTACCATGGCAATTAGGTCAATAGAAAGTCCAAGTTTAGTCTACTCCACATTTCTAAGTGGATGTTAATCTTGATATTATGACAGGAATGTTTAAAGCCTGAACTGCCAGTTTTGCCATGTCATCAGGCTGATGAATCATTGACAATGTAAACATGATATATTGCCATGGTTTAAGACTAAGTGGCGTATGATCTAGCCTGGGAAACGCTTTCAGTGAGGCATCCTAGGAATGGCTGGTTTGTGCTACCAATCCCTACTTGATTCTTATGCTTTTATACAGATGAATATTAATCAGATAGGACCTGGGGTGGTATCTGGAATGTACAGTACACAGAAAACTGTATCATTACAGTCTGTCATGAACAATGTGCAATTCATTCAATTTATTAACGCTCTGTTTCCCCTTCAGGCAAATCATTTCACCAGTGTGTGATAATAAAGGGCTTCAGTCAGACGCTTTTGACAAACTTGACATGTTATTGGACGGAAGCCATGTTCTCAGATATAAACTCATGGCTTTCTTTGCTGGGTTTTCTCACAAATGGGCCTGGAAAAGGAAAACACGTTTCCCTCGGTGCTAGATTATTTGATGCAAACTTCAGAGGCCGTTGGCATGCGTATGATGTTGAAGGGAACTGTCTAGTGAGGAAGATTAGGAGTTGGAGAGAGAGGGGAAAAGGATTATAACACAGCCAATGACAAAAGATGCTGGTGCTGTGTGGGTTACAGACAGTGGCTGAGAACCAAGACCACAACGCAGGATCAGTCATGAAAGACAGGAACCAGCAAAAGAATTGCATCTCATTTGTCCAGTCTCCTTTCCACTGTTGCAGATCTCATGGTTATGTACACATAAGGCAATCACAAGCCATCATTCCTTTTCACTGGCTGTTTCCACACATATAGGGGATAATTTTATGAACCCCTTAAAATGTTGCAGCTTGCTTGCCTTTTCTACCTCTTGTCCCAAACCACTTTCTTTTCACCTTGGGGAGAGTCTGGAAGAAACCCTAACCTGTGCCTTTAACACTCAGAGAAGGAATCCTGGTAAAGAGAGAACTGACCACTACTCAACACACCTTCCCTTCTCAGAACAGCACTGCAGGCTCTGCCAGCTGCTGTTAATCAGTACATTAAACAAAGCTTTATTAGCCAAAAAGTAGTGGTGAGGGGACAAAATGTATAGCTTTGGTAATTCCTTAATTCAGCGACAGTCCATATTCTGTTTATGTTTCTGCAGCTTGTATAGAAAATAGGGCTTTATTGTGACAAAACATCACAATAGCAGGTAAGAAAGAAGGCTTTGCCATGAATAAATTAAAAAAAAAAAAAAAAGAGAGAGAGAAGAATAATCTGTGGTTTTGATATGGAGCAATAAAGTACAAAGGTTTGTCACTTCTTCCTGATACCGAGGAAAGTTCAAAGTATGGTTTGGAATAAAGCCCAGAGTACCTGAAGTCACACAACTTTATCAAGGATTAACTTTTCCTATTGACAAAATACTCTTCTCTGCTGTAGGTATTTCATCTTCTAACATGGTGTATGACTTTCATCTTCTAAGGGAAAAAAAGTGATGTACTGTAAAAATCTTCATGTTTTCTAAGATTTTACCCTTTATGTGTAGATTTTTTTTTTTTTTTTTTTTTTTTTCAGATGAACAAGTCATAGTCATTCATTTCCTCATTTTGGAAATTAGGCAGGTTTTTGTTCTGTGTACAGGCTCATTGTCCATTTGGTGTTTAAAATTATTTTAAATTAATGACTCATCTGTTTTTTTGGAGCATCTTGTTTTCGTAAAGCTAAAGCATGGACATTAGTTTCTCTCTTTTGTTGCTCTGATTGAAGTTAAATAGGAATAGTAGTACCATCTTCCCTTTCAGCTTCAATTTCTCTTCAGCTGAGAATGCTGATCATTGACAGAGATAGGGAACTTCCTTCCAAACTGCTGGAATAATTCTTTAGGGATATTTTGGTCTTTTTGAGAAACAAGCAACATGAATAACACTTTGCAAATCTTGCAAATCAATCAGCACTTGTTCTTCAATTTCATTTTAGAAGTACTTCCCAGGAGGAGGATTTGCTACAGTAATAAGCTCACTCAGTAAGATTCAAATATGAGAAAATCAAGTTCAGAAAAAAATTGGCTCTCGTGACACACAAGGCAAAGTGGAAAGGGGTTACTCTATGCCCCAGTATAATCTTCTTAAAGAACAAGGCGAAGAAATATTTTATCTGTTTTGCCTACTTGCCCCTAGCTATGCTGGCAGTTCAATGGGGTGGAGAAACATACCTTTTCATGGGAAAGCTCTGACAGACTTCCCAAACAAACATTATAAAGCTGATTCATAGCCAGTCTCTGGCAAACCAGTTTCCTACTACCGTTCTGCAAGTGTAGGCGTCCATTTCAGAAAGATACTTAAGTATGTGGTTAACTTCAAGTAAGTGAGTAATCTCGTTGACTTCAATGGGACTATTCATGTCCTCAAATGCCTGGCTGAATCAGGAACTAAATCTTCCTGGTTATCCTTTCAGGCTGCACAGAGCTGACTCTGTGCAGACACTGAGTCTTTCCAAATGAAACTTTGCCAAACGGTCTTCACTTGGTATCCACAGTTCATTGTTCTCACTGCCTCTGAAATGCCTCTGTAATCATCGCATTACTGGAAGGTAGTTCAACTTTCAGTTGTTTACTTCTTCATCTTTGCAGAGATCATCATGTAGCAATATTCTCTGACAACACTGTCATTGAAATTGTGACCATACCAGGGTTCAGTCAAAAAGTAGGGGGTTTATTAGTCAGGGTATGAGTTAGTTTTCTTTTTTTAAGAGCCAGTACTTGTTTTAAGGGGTGTCATAATCTAGGCCAACCCTTCAGTCAGTCTTTCTTAAAAAATGGAAAATATGCATCAGGCCAGGAGTAGGGGAAAATGCTAATCATTCAGCCATAGCTAAATAGGTACTGCTTTATGTCATGGCACCTGCTTAAGATGTTTAAAATTTCTAATTTCTTTGTAAGCTTGCCAGATACCTTCAAATTAGTCCATGAAAAAATGAACTATCAATGGCTTTCTTTTTCTCTTTTTTGAAGGATAAGGGAAACTGTTTCATCATACTGAGTAAAGACTGCACTTCTTAGTTCTTTCACTAAAGAGCAGTCCCTGCGCATTGCTAGTATGTACTCCTGTGAATTGTGTGCTAACATACTGTAGGGTTGTGCCTGAAGACATTACATGTATTCTTAAAATCCAGAAAAGTGAGAAAAAGAGAAGGAAGGATAAACACGTATCTGTATGGGCACTGTTTCTTGGTCCCTATTATATTTTTGTTGAGATTTTCATTCCATGAATTGTCAACTGGTAGTGACTTAGGTCCTCCTGTAGACAAAGGTGAGGGTTTTTTTCGGGTTTTCTCTTTTTTTTTTTTGTTTTTTTTTAATAATGTTTCTTTTACTGCTGGAGTTCCATTGTTGTCTGTCTGCACAAAACAAACAACAAAAGCCTCTTCACTTTTTTTTTGTCTCCTAAGGAGCCATAGGAGAAAGACTTAAAGCGTCTATGAAGTCGTGAGCCATCAGAGACAAAGGGAGAGAAATGAAGCAGAAGGTATCCTAGTTAGGTATATACAAGAGAAGCAGTATCACTGTGGAGGACTGTGTGTGTCTTGTGATCAAGAAATTCAGACATGTTATTGCACTTTTCATACAGCGTCTCTGGAGCTGGGTATGGATTAACAAAAAGAGATCCCTTTTTTCTCTTAAAATGAGAAAAAGTCAAATGTGTCCTAACAATCTTTATGCCTTCTCACAGACCCCATAAGCAGAAAATAGGTAGACTTGGTACTTCTAGGGATGAGAAAGCAGAAATGTACAGAAGTAGCTGGCATTTAAAAGGAAAGTATGAGAATAAGGTCTTAGCGTGAACTACATCCTTCAAAAATGCTTGAGGACTAATCCTCTTTCTGACAACAGCTACATGCTTGCTTGGATTTATTTATCCAAATAGTCTCAGGGACTCGGACAGAATGACTTGTGTGTGACAGTAAACAGCACACAGTATACCAAAGCTTAGTCCCACACAGTGTGACCGCTGTGATTTATTGTTTTCTATCTATTATGCTATATTCTCCTCTCAGGTGTGTGTTGTGACCTCTAAAAACCATAGACCTGATAGGGGAAATGAAACCTTAATCAGAGAGCATAAGCACCTAGTTACTGTAAATCCAGAAAGTGCTGGTAGACTTGGAGCTGCCGGTCTTCTTACAAAAGAGAAAGGAGACCAAAACCCTCATTTTACAGATCAAAGCCATTCCTATTATGCATTAGTTGTTTTATTTTAAATAGAAAACTATCTTGCAAGGAAAGTTCCAGTTATTTAATCCTCATTTCTTTCTTATAATTCCCACTTTAATTAAAAAGGTGATTCATGCTTACCAGGACCTGCACCTATTTTGTTTTCCATGGAAAAGCAAGATTGTTTAGGGAATGTTTGTTTGATTCACTGTGAAGCTCAAGGACATTCAGACAAATGATCGGCTGGATCACATTTAATGTATTATACCAAATACAATGCAAGAACTAAGAAAACTTTATAATAGGCTGTGGAATTAAATAAGTATTGACCAGTGCAGAAGGAATCAATGGCTGTTGAAAAAAGAATGATTACAGTAGATTGCATCCTCAGAGTATAAGCATATAGGCACATGCAAGTATTCGAGCTTTTGAAGCATTGCTAGGCTCTGGAACCCAGCAACAGAAATAAAAAAAACCTTGGAATTATTATCTGATCTGCTTGTTGCTTTCACTGAAAGGGAGAAGCTGTACAGGGACAGTTATTCTTGTCAAAATATGATAATATTTTTGTGGCAAAAAATACGTGTGGCATAATTTTTTCCAAAATTGCCTAAATGTTTACAAGGGCCTGATCTAGTCTGACACGAACGGGAATGTCTGTAATCGCATTAGGACAAAAACATCAATTTATACTCACTTCACTCTGAAAAGCTATGTAGTAAAATGGCTCCAGGGGATTCCATGCTGATTACACAGGAAAGGCTTCCAGATCATTGTGGAAGAACACAGAAATATTTTGGGCTGGCATTTCACAGAAGCGTAGGACTAAATCATAAACAGTATCAACGTAGATAAGCAAAACACAATTTGCTTGGCCAAAAAAGTGAAAACAGAGCTATCATACCCTCTTCTCAAAAAATCTGGCGTAGCAGTGTCCTTGACATTTTTGTACTGCTTTTTGGAAATATTTGTATGTGTGAGATTCACATTTATGTTTTCCCTACAGGAAGTATGTAGCCTGGCGCTTTCAAAAGAGTATGCAGCGACAGTCAATTATTTTTCAATGTGAATCTCTTATATGGTTGATTGACTTCGTCTGTCAAAAGAAATATGTTAATATTGATATTCTTTACAATATTATGAGATACAGTTGAACTACTTTTATTAAATCAAGTGAGAGTTTACCTTTGACTTGAATGAGTTGCCCTAAAATACAGCTTAAAATTGTATTGTCTAAACCTCAGCAAATAAATCCACATTTAGGAATGCAAGGAAGTGGTCCAGCTTCCCAAAGCACTGAGCAGCAATGTGAAACTACATGGTCATCACAGTTACACTTTTTACTTAGCAGAAAGTGTTGCCATCATCATAGAAGAAAGGCACTAACATCTTAAATTCCATGTGTCTGGAAAGGTGCAGCAAGTGCACAAATGAGGTGCACGGACTGAAGTTCTTGAATTCTATAAAGCAGGCCAAAATGACTGTTCATTCCAGTTAGCTTGAAGATTTTGGCTCAGTTGTGTTCATTAGGAGTCCTACCAGTATGACGCTGGCTACTTATTTAACCCTGGCTAGTTGCATGACTCAACCTCAGATTGAAGATCTCTCCATTAAGAAAGATTAATTTTACCAGCCTTAAGTCCCCAGTGGTGAAGCTGAGTTCAGAATGCCCATTAACTTCATATTAATCAATTAACCATACACGTGACTGAATAGCTTCATTAATGATTTAACACCATCAAATTCAAAATTGACTTGGACTTTATGAGCATCACTTAAACTGTGGATATGACTCGGATAAATAGATCTGCACAGGAAATATTTACAGCCTAAATGAGTTCTATGGTAGAGATCTATTTTTGTTTCCTGATTTGTTTTATAGTGGTCTTTGCTGAGAAATGCCAACTTTGCCACATTAAAACTATTTATACATCCAGCCCTAATTCAGTAAATGGCTTAGGTTGAACTAAAAGAATAATCGTTTTGGAGATCTCAAGAAAGTTCATTTTGACTTTTTGTGAACATACCCTTTCAAATTTCCAAGCCAGCCTTAGAAAGGGGATCAAAACCTCATCTTCTGAATGAATAAGAAGGAAGTTCTTCCAACAAACTTTTTCTTCTTGAAGTCCATTACTCAGCCTACCATTCCAATGTGAAAATCCTGATTCAGATCCATTTTACCCCTGATTTAAATTCCTTTGCCTCTAGATACTTCCTGATGAGTGACATGATGTATAGGTTAAACCAGTCCCATGGGAACTGACACATCTGAGTTTCAGTCCCGCTGTTAGTACACATATGTGTGTACAAAATGGAACCACATCGTCAGGAAAAACTGAAGGACTCACACAGAATATCTCCTCACCTTCTTCTAAGGGGACTCTTCTGTGAAACAGCTAATCTTTGTCCTAATGTCTTCTCTAAACCAAGCTGAAAAGGAAGTAAAATTAAAACAATATTTCAAGATGGATAAAATGTTTAATTTGTAATTTCACCTTTTTTTTTTTTTTTTTTTTTTTTTTTTTTTTTTTTTTTTTTCAGTTTGACCTCTATGCTAACACACACATTTTTGAGCGGGATTTGAAGTCATATGAAAGAGGTCATCTGGAAGACAACACAGAAGGCTTTTCCAAGGATATGGACATTATGAAAGCAGATGTAGGGCCAGATCTTCTATGCATCCTATTTAACTTCTTCCTTGATGATAACAGTCCTGAAGTGTTTGAAGAGTGTAATCGTATCCACTCCTAGTAACGATTTAGCCAAACCAAGGTATTTGTTTCATTTGGGCTTTCTGCATAAATTAATCCCTACAACCACATGTTTATTTCTGTTGCTTTCTCTGAACTCCCTCCAGCTTGCTGATTTTTTTTTTGGCACAGAAGTGCTTCTTACCATAAGCAGTATCTATGGTGTGGTCCCCTTTATACTACACAGACTGGAGCTATCTTCTCCTTAGTCCACAGTATTGTGCCTCTACATGTACAGCCTAAATTTACACTGATATTTTTTGTTGCTGTGTTCCTTTGCAAGCTCCCTTTTAATTTTCTGTACGGTGTCACCCTGAGGGATTTTGGCTGAATCCCTCTGCTGCTAAATATCTGTGTTTCAGGTTATTTTCCCCCTAGATGCAATAGCGTGCATATTTTCCAGATTGGACTTCATTTTCTTATTTCCTGCCCAAGTTTCTAACCTTTCTGATTTCTCTTCTGGCTTTAGCATTCTTCTTTTACCACACCAAGCCTTATAATATGTAAATCTCATTTACATTCCTTTCTCATTGTTTTTACTTCATCCATGAGCAAGTTAAAGGAGAAAAAAATTGAAGTGGATCTCTTTTGGGTCCACCACACTCTCTCTGTTACTGACAATCTTGCCACTTAAAGCGTTATTTTTGTATTATTTTTTTTACTATAATCCCTAGCAAAGTCTGAGTATATGCTATCAGATATCTTTTTCTTGCCCAACTTCTTTCCTGTGGTAGCTGGTAAAAAGAGAAATTGGTAGAATGACTTTGGAACTTAGAGGCATAACTGTGTCAACGTGCTCTACCTTGATAATTTATATGTAGATATTATTTTTGCATATGAGAACCACAGAACTTCAAATTTAATTAACTTGTCATTATTACTGTCCTAATGCAAATACAAGACTCGGGCACAAAAGACTGAAGCTATGAATAACAGGAAATCTAGGTTTGCCATGCTTGGACCCTAATCACTACATCATATTAATGAACTGGGAGTCCTTGTCCTAAGTAAATCTTATAGAAATTTAAATCATTGGAATTAATGGATAATATGATTTCATTAAAACAAATAACAAAACAGATGAAAAATGTCCTGGAAAATGCAAGAATGAAGAAGCTTCAATTTCTATTATAGAGAATTGCTCCCAATGAGAATTTTTCATATGTAGAAAGAACAGTAATGTTACAAAAAGTTTAATTTGCCCATAGGAACATTAATTCCAAGGCTTGCTTCAAAGTATTTACTCTGTAATCACCGTGTTGTTGAAAAAGGAGACTGGAGCAATGCAAAATCACCACTCTCTGAGCTATTCTGAGCAAGCATCAAAAGGATTTTAATAACAGTACTTGCAAAGACTTTGTAGATGAATAATAACTGTGGAAAGACTTGTTATTTCTTAAGGGATGAGAGATGGTTGATACAGCTTTCCTTGGAATGTGGGAAGGTTTCAGTTTTATTAAGTACAAGTCTGGATTTCACTTTCTTGTTAATGGAGGACCACAGATGAGATGGGTGTCTATGGTCTGAAAAGGAAATGATATTTTATTTGACACTATTACAAATAGGATGGAGAAATGTGCCCCCAAATGTCTTAGAGGCTTACTTGATCAGCAAAGAACATACCGAATGTGCTTCATCAGGAAATAAAAAGAAAGGGTGATGCTTTAAAGTTCATCTTTTGAAGTGTAGAATTATTGGATACAGGGGTTTTGGTTTTTGTGTTTTGTTTTGGTTTTGTTTTTAAGGGAGGGGAAAAAAAAGATAAAGCCTTGGAAACTTTAAGCGGTACCTCTAAAAACTGTACTTCTGAAACCTTTCCTTAAATGCTACCATGGAATTTGACCCAAGGTGCCATGGATACTGCCCAAAACCTATAACACATCAAAAAGATTTCAGGAATGTGAAAACTTCTTTCTTTGAAAGATATTACTCATAGGCAGTCACATTTTAGTATATTATTCCATACACACTACACACATATATTGTTGAAAGTATTCCACACCTTCATGTTTAGTGGAAAAGTCTGAGTTCTCCCTTATGGGGCAGAAAATTGCTGTATATTATTTTATCCTATCATCTTACATGTTCTCTTTTTTCAAGAGGTGCTTTAGGAATTCCATTCCCAAGACAATCTGGAAGCAGAGTTTTTAAAAAGCTATCAATACTACAAAACCTTATGGAGACACAGAAACTTCACAAGAGGTCTCTGGCATCTTGTCCAGTTCCTTTGCAGGACCCCAGTGGTTTGGGCTGCAACTGTGGCACATATCTGGGAGCGAGGTGACTTTGTATTCTACTACAGGAAGCAGATAAATGAAGCCCTGTTGTTTGCTCAGCAAGAATTCACAGAACCAAAACATTTCAGTTTCAAGACATGAGTGTTTTCCTACAGAACTTTTAAAGAGAAAATGTTTCACCAGAGCTAATAATAGATAACATTAAAATATACTTCGGTGCATTTGATTCTAAAATGAGGTAGAGTAGGGGAACTTGAATCACCATACAGAAATCAAACATCATACAGAAAAATCTAAAGGGAGGTAGACATTTGTTCAGGAATTCTGCAGTGAAAGATTCCTACCTATTCTTCTCTAAATCAGAGTTACATCATTCAAAGTGACTTTACTGAGTTCTTCACTGTTCTTGAGAAATGGCATGCTGTACTGCACGCCATAGACTTTAGAGGGTTTAATGTAGAATCTAATCTCAATGATTCTTTTGTCAAAATGTGTTAGATGCTTTTTCAAATATCCCAGAGCAATGGTCTGTTTCCCAAGGAATTAAATCTGATTAATTTACAGTCCTGCTGGTAGCTTCTAAAAGAAGGTCCTGAAGTTTGTGTAACCATCTCTGCCCTTAACTTTTTTTCAGATCTTGGATAAGTAGTTCCATCTCCAGAGCTTCAGCATGGTGATCCATGTGTAAGAGATCTATAAAGCACCATAAGGTAAAAGTCAAAATGCACTTTTTGTTCTATTTCTATGCAGATTTCCTCATTGCTTTGTCTCTTCTTGGCCTCAAAAAAACACGCTGCACTTGTTTCAGCATTGTTCTAGGTGTGCAACGAGGCACTGCCTCTTGGAGGATGCAATATAGCAGTGCATTTAAGGAGAGGCTTTTGTACGATAGGCAGAGGGAGGAAGCTCTTACTCAGTCCCATACAGCAACACAGAGCAAGCACAACCACTGTCACAACCCCCCCATTGCCACCCATGTGGCAAGATTGGGTTTGTTTTGTTCTGCTTTCATTTTCAAAGGAAAGGGAAGCACAAACTTTTTTCCATGGTGTTTCAACTACGATAGTGCAGTGTGTAAAATCTCAGGCCCAGTGGTTTGTGCTTTCAACTCCTGTGCTTCTCTTAGCACACAGAGAGAGAAGAAGTTTGGGGGAACAAGTGCACCAGGCATGTTTACTGACATGCAGTGTTTTGTTTTTCCCGGTTGTTTCAATAACAATGTGAGGCCTGGTTGGACAGTTTTCATTTCCACCTTACAGGAGCGACCCCTATGTATCCAGTAAAGCTCTGACACGAACACTAACACATCTCCCTTTCTATGGCTCACGTGAGTCTGGAGTTGCATAAATATTTATAGACTGCTTGAAAGGAAAGTGCTACTGAGTGACACTGTGATCCTTTATAGACTGAGGACCATTTTTTTAATACTTAAAACAGTGCTGCAGAGTAGGATGGTATCTTCACTGTACAGGGAGTCAGACCAAGAACATTTTTGTCTCAGTTCACGCATTCTGATTTTAAAAACATACCATATAGTCAGTATAGCCTCTATTGAATGGACAAACTCAGCTGAAAAGATAAATGGGAAATTTTCATTTTTGCTTTCTTAAAAGCTCCACCTTTTTAAAAAAAGGTGTCCTTTGATTTAGAAAGAAACTTGAGAAACACGTCTCAAATACGGTCTGAGAGCAGAGCAGTCAGAGAATATTAGGAGGAGAAAAATGCTCTTACCCTTTATAGCATCAGTGAAGCTATTAATGTGTCTGACAGACATATTTAAAAGTAATATATAAAATTGGAAAAGGTCTACTGAGATGGTCTGAAGTCTGAATAATGGACTATATAGGGTAAGATTTAAGACCTTTCTACCATGTAAGATTTAAGGTATTAATCCATCAAATAATCCAAGAGGAGGTTAGCCCATCACTTGATCTCATTTTCGAAGTATCTACATAGAAGAGATTTATGGATTTTAGCAGAAAAAAAAAGCATAAAGAGATCAAGAGAAGGAAGCTGGTGGAGGTGAATGCAAACTAAAAATAAAGCGCTGTATTAACAGTGGAGTGGTTTCTGTGCTACCTGAAACTATTAAATCAATACAAGCTGTCTTTTCAAAAGATACACTATAATTCAAAGAGAAGTAATGGTTTTAGTGCAAAACGACCAGTGTTATTCAGTGTTGTGCAGTTGCTCAGAACTTAATGTCTCCTATGTGGACTGGGAAAGTTTCAGATTGTTCTTCAGAGCTCAGCCTGTTCACTACCTGTGGCTGAGATTTCTTTACTTTTGGTGTGACACATTTCAGGAAATCGAATGTCACAGGCCAGAAGTCCTACACATTTTTGCCATGCACGGTGCTGTTTGTGCTGTCTACAAGCTAAAACCTGACATATGACATAGACACTGGGCACTTTGCTTATTGCATGTTACCTAGTAGGCGTACTCTAATTTTAGAAGAGAAGACTGGTCAAGCAATATGAAATTATTATGGGCTTTGCTCTCTTGAACTCGAGAAAACCTTAAGAATTAGTTCTCAAGTCATTCAATCTTGTATTCCCCAAAGCAGAGATAATGGAGGTGAAATTGTGGAAAAACTGCTCTGAACTTTGAAAAACATGATTTATGTAGTAGGAGTAGCTTTGTATCCCAGGGTTTGTGTCCTTCACAAACTGCTATTCATTTCCCCAGCAATACATAGCTTCTTGTTATGTCTTAACCTTTTGAACAGCCTTAGGCTCCTGAGTAGTTTCCAGGAGGATTTGTTATCACTCCTTCCTTCACAATTAGGACAATTCTGATGTTAAAAACCCTTCCATTGTTGTTACAAGAATAACTCCTGTATCACCTGTTAGAGATCTTCTGTTTATCAGTAGAGAGCCTAGAGATCATAAAGTATATGTCTCAAGTGTTGGGAAGACTAAGATGCTATTTTGTAATAGCTTTCTTCAGCTTCTGCTGTCATGGAAGTTTTGTACAAATACAGATCACTTAGAGAAGTAATCTTGATAAATCAATTTTACATAGATTTTTGTTTGTTTGTTTCTGTTTCCAGATGGTCTTTCTAAATTACTCAATTGAAAGAGAAATAAGAATGTTCTGAAAAACAATATTCCATATGAAAAAAAATCATTATATCTCTTCCTTTATCTAAAAGTTTGTGTTCCTAATGTTTTTTTATATGTTTATATTGCAAGATTTACTCTTTGTAACAGTTTTCACTAAAAGACAGTAAAATGTTCCAAACAAGTAAGAGTTACTGAATTGCTGTAAAAATGTGTTGGGTATAAGTCCATAGATAATTTTAATTATGTGGTGGACAGTGAATGAATGAATAACATATATAGTGAATGAATGAATAACACATATAGTGAATGAATACTGTATTTCTATTTGACTGTGGCTTCAGATGTGCTTGGTGTTGGCTTAGTATTCCAAATTGGTAATAAGAACATTAAAAAATAATAAACTAGAATACTTAGTTCCCTATTCATTTTTTCCTTATTACTGAATGCTTGCTTGTAAATTGCTTTGATATGTGTAATTGAAGGCACAATTATTCAAGTCAGTAGACCAGATCCTTACCTACAAACAAGAACATAGACAAAGAAAGGACTGTCAGATAACAGTGGTCTCATAAGGCTGCTGTCACAGCCGTTTATCAAGGAGAATAAGAAAGACCTTTCCTTCAATTAATAATTATCAAAAGTTGGTATCCTAGTGGCTGGTGAAGGAGCTAAATACATCAGGTGCGTTGCATTCCAGGTTTCCAGCCAGAGGTTTTCCAATCTTATGAAAGTCATGATTGTAAGCAAGGTTACTTTAGATTGGGGAGGGGACATAAAGGTACTTAATGCAGTTCTGCTCCTTGTTTCAAGGTTTATCTTTTCTGTCTCTTTCTCTTAGTTAGTTTGATGTCACATTTCCTTTGTCTTTGTCTCCATTAGAAAAAAAAAAAAAAAAAAGGTCTTATGCAGAGCAAGATGATAAACAATATAAAAATAATTCTTCATTTTAGCAGCTCCTTTGGCTTCCATATTGACAAATGTTTCTGTTTCCTGCCAACGCATTGGGAAGTAACAACAAAAATTTTGCTGCCAATTTTTTCTAAGTTCAATCAACATACTTAGGATCACATAAAGAATTAGTTTTAGAGGACATTTTATGGAAACCATTCGTCTTAACTCAGTGGAGAATCAAAAGTTATTTACTGATATAACAGGAGCAAGGGCAACTCCATTTCTTGTACCATTTATCAGTTATCTGCCTACAATGTTTTCTTCAACAACAGCTTTAGAAGAGAAGACAGGACGCAGCCATACTCTCATAAACGGTTTCTTCCGTGATCTGCGTTCTACCGGCAGCAACAGGTATAGTTTTTAGATGATCTTTACAAATTTGCATGGTCATTTCATTTTATGCTAGCACAACACTAAGAACAAAGCCTCAGCTTAATAAATGATCCTGTTCTTATATAATAGTACGAAATTAGGTCTTTCTTCCCTTCCTTTTCACACTGAAATGATTTGTGCGTGTTAACTCTGTCACCATCAGAATCCCTGGAGAGCAAAGTGCTGTAGACTTCTAGATGAGGTCAACATTACACTCATGTCTGTGGTCCGGCTTACCTTATGTTTCTCATGGCACACATCTAGGTGACATGAGGATTTTAAAATCGACCACAAATTGAGATTATGCTACATATCTTATCCTTCCCCATCCCAAAACTGGAAAAAAAGAAAGATGACCCTGAAAGTATCCTGAATGCTGTGCACTTTGTAATAAAGACAGAGTCGCCAACAAGAATAATTTTAGAAGACAAGCTCTTCATTTCCTGAGGAAGTAGAAGCCTTCTCTGATGGAATTTAAATAAAACTATAAAGAGACTTGTCCCGAATCTTTCTGAGAAACGGTATTTGGGTTTGTCACAATGTACACACTGGCCTGAATGTTACAACCTCCATTCCCAAATTCTTCCACTTAACTTCAGTTAAAGACTGGCTAGCCACTTGTAAACAGGACAGGGCTATTAAAATATTGTGATAGTCATATAATACAGTCATATAAATCTTAGCTTTTGGTACAGGATTGGGTATATCAAAATATATAATGAATGGTATCTAACCTTATTAGTTGCTCCTTGTTCAGCTTCTTTTCTTGCACCCTATTGTTCCATCGTCCTTACCGTATTTGTGAGTCACTAAGGCTTTTTAACGTAGACAGCATTACACTGTGAATTAGCATAACTCTGGTTAAAAGGACTGCTGTTGATCCATGTCAGTCAGATGACATCTAAACAGATGTAGGTAGTGAAAGCAATTTAGACTCGATAGATATTTTGCCTGACATTTTTTTTTTGTTTGTTTTTATCTGCAAGAAACACACCAAATCTGAAATCATAATTATTTAAAAATTCATTAAACGTACCACCAGAATGGTCACTGTGTGTTTACCTGCCTCAATGCAAGCTACCTGTAGTTTACAGCCCCCTGAAAAAATAATCAGACTGTTTATACCCCGAGGAAGAATGTTTAGGAATGTTTAATGGAGAGAATGCCAAAGATAGAATGTGCTGCTGAGTGTGCTTCCCTCCTTTCCTCTTTCTTCCTTCTCCCTCGACTGCCTCCCACCCCGCCTCACTCTCCTGTATTGCTTTGCTGTGGCTATTTAAGTCAAGACAAGAGAAAAACTGCAGATCTGCATGCTTCGAGGTTACTTTATTACAGGTTGAAACAAAATCTTGGATGCCCACCTGTGTGTTAATCCTCACTTCCGAAACTCACGTGTGATAACCTGAAGAGCCCGGATTTGTTCTGCATGATTATCTGCCAGTAACTATTTTATCTCTTCTGGTTTATATATCTGTTTATGTCTATAATTCTCAAGGATTAGCCTAAGCCTAGGGTAGCAAGGACTTTTAATTAAAAATAGATTGAGTAGACCAATGAACTGTAACACAAAATCCTTGTGAAGTGAGTGATACTGAACCTGAATAATGTTGTTTCCTGTGCAACTTTTAAACAGGAATGGGTTTGCTTTTATCACTGATTTTTGGTTTTAGAGCACATGGAATATATCTTTATTATACTTTACATTTTATAATTCATTCCTAATACTCAGAATGTTTTGATCATACTCTGAAAGGCTGAATATTTGAAACCCCATATGTCACCTATCTGTCATCTGTAAAACTGTGTTTATTTGTCCAATGCTGTGAAATGGCAAATAAAGTATAGGTTCCTAATGCTGCACAAGGATAGGTCTATTGTATAACCATAGCAACTGAAGTGTAATGTATTGCTACTTATAGAAAGAATTTTACAATGTTAGAAATTCCAGTGATGCTAGATCCTTGAGTCAAAATCTTGAAATACAAAAAAAAATTACAAGACTAAAAAGATTCTCTAGGTGATAACAACAGCCACAGGTCTCTTCTGCTTCCTACACATATCTGTATGCATCACATTTCATAAGACAATCATGTAATAACATGATGAAAGACTTTAAAAGTAAGTAAGTTATTCAGCCATCTCAAGGAAAGATAGGGTTGTTTTCTTGTTCACCAAGTTTTTATATAACCTTCTTTCTTATCAGTTTCTGCTATCTGCAGTTTCTTAATCATGAGTCCTGGGTCACCAGACTCAGAAATCAAGTGAATCAATGGTAGTGTGAAGATGTGGCCTCACAATTCTCCTCTATAGAATGAATATGAATACCTTGATCTGTGTTTTAGCAGGGCATCTGATTCAAGTGGTCTGTCTTTAAAAAAGAAATCACAGACCACATTTCAGCTGTGATAAAAAAACATTGCTGGGCTCTTTTTTTCATGCAAAAGGTGTCTGTTTTCTTTTTGTAGCTGAACATGTTCTGTGACTTCAGACTTGGAAGCAGCAAGTTGTATTCCTATCTCATTTTCACTTTCGTAACCAGTGAACTTTGGTGTTTGTCAAACATCGCTTCCATTTTTTAATCCATCTAAAAAGGGTAACTAGTATGCACGAGGATGATTTTGCTGCTTTTCAAAATGAGAGTCTCTGCCTTTTGCAAGGCAGACCCTGTTACCAGCTAGCTGCATATTCTCCAGAACGTCAAGTAGTGTAAATTACTGCAGCTCTGAGGTAGCAGAACTTGGTACAGCATTTTCCAGCTTTTCTCTCATCTGGACAGTTCTAGTGATTGGTGAGAATTGGAGTAAGTAAATTTTTGAAATGGCTGACCAACAGCATACTCGTTTAAAAGCATGGCACACCTTGAACTTGCTTGTAACTTAGCTCTCACCCGTTGGTTTAGATATTACAAAATTTACTCAGATGAACTACAGGTGGGAATGAAGAATGTAATCGTGATTCTGAAAGTAATGTCTAGGAGGAGAGCTAGAAGAAAACACACTGGCCAAAGCAACAGAAAATTGATGACTGCACTAACTACTCATGCTATAAAGCACTAGGTGTGTTTCAGACACAGTTTTACTGCTTTCTAGTCCTGCCAAGAATCATTACCTTATATGCATACTGTGTTTTGTCTCCTTTAATAAATACAATACTTGTTGAATGCAAGCAACCCTTTATATGTAAATTCCAGCAAAATATCTAGCTTTAAAATCCTCCAGAATTCCATTTGTTGCCTCAGTAACTTGTGAACTTCCAGGTGGCTTTTGCAGTTGCCACTGCTAATGTCCCATATCAGCCCACCCGGGAAGCCTCTAGACAAGAATAACTGATATATTCCCTTCAGAATCAAGTATATAATCAGGAAAAAAATAGTATAAACTCCTATGAAAACAGTTATTTCTTTCAGAACTCATTATTGTACATATAGAGGATAAGTCTATACATAAAAATGACAAGGTTTTAGTTTCCATATTATGATTCAAACTGAGTCTTTAAACTTCTGATTTTTTTTAGTTTTGGTACTAATGTTTTTCAGTCTTTTCTGTTTCTCTGGTTTTCTTCAGGTTTGGCCACGTTGATTTCAAAAGCCAGTGGCAAAGATTATGGGATTCTTATAGTTGTAGGCTCTCTTAGAAGATACTGGTGTCATTGCACAGGGAATCCAGGTGGATTACTGCTGATAGATTAGTTCATTGACACATGGCTGGTACATTTAATAATATGAAAGAAAGGAAGCTCATTTTTAGACAGGTAAACTTATTTCCACATTTAAAATGGATATAGGTATTTGAAGATTCCTACAGGCACCCAGTCAGAGTTTGAGAAGCATCTTGGTATGCATTTCTACGAGATTTCAGTGAAATTAAGGACCACATTAAGATCAAGTTAATCTTGAACCCCTTCATGAAGCTAGGCTGCACACTTTAAAAAGTGGCACTATCCACTTTGATACATCTTTGAGTATTCAAGAGCCTGGTAGGCGTGGTCTTTAATTACTGAGTAATAATTGAAGGGAAAAAATAAAGCACTCAAAGTTTCCTTTCATTTTGAAACTACTTTTAAATTTATGCATGAAAAAGCTACTGCCTAAGTAGCTTCCCTTTGCTACTTGCCCATGAAGCCCATCTGCCCACCACTGCACCACGAAGTGTTCTGAAAATGATGACTTTAAGGAGCTCTCACATGCACCTTTTTCAAATTTACTTCTCTTTTGCTCCCTTGTCAGTAGCCCCGCAGCCACACACCGTTCCACAAAACATGTGGTGATGCAAATGATATTCAAAAGGACTGAGCAAGTGTTAGGAAGGTAAACCTTCACCAGAGGTCTCTTTAAGGACCCCTCCAGAACACTGCAGTGTTTAGCTGTTTGGAGGTGCAGCAGCCTCGTGGCTTGACAGTGTAACAGGAGAAAAAACTTGAGTCATTAGGATAAATGTGTTGTTTCTCTTTTCATACTCTGACTTCGGATACGTAACACTCACGGTTCACTGCAGGAAACGGTAAGTCTGAAAAGCACACAGCCTCGGTGCTCTTTCCGTTGAATCACATGGACTGAAAGTCCTCTCTATATAAACACTGAAATACCAGAAATGCCACTGCTGAAGAAGCTTATCCATCATGAGTTTTACAGTGTCTGTCTGACTGGTTTGTCAAAGAGATTTGCAGATAGAAGGAAAACAGAACCATTTTGATGCCAGGTTTCTCAAAACAGCAGTCAAAGCTGTAGGGATGTATGTGAAATAAATCAGACCATGAAACGTTCCTAACTTTTCCCTTTTCACTTTTTCCCCTTTTCTTTTCCAGGTCTTTGGCACATCTGTGTCTCCTGAGCAGATTAAATTTCAGATTCCTCAGTTTACATGAGAGGAAAATCTGTAATTTTCCACGTAGAAAGAGGTTTTTGCAGCCTGCAAATGATGTGTATGTGACATAGTTGGTTTCTCCATCACCGTGACTTTGAAAGAAGCCTGAATTTTATGAGTATTTTTTATAATGTAACAAGTGCCAGAGGTCTTCAGTTTCCCTAATTATTGAAAATCTGGAACAGAGAGGAAAACTTTCAAGATAACTCAGAAACTAGTCTAAATCTGTGAAGGGAGTATCTCCAGTGCCTGAGAAAGGGGAAAGCATTAGGAGGAAATAAAGGAGTAAGCTAAGGAAACTTTCATTTTTGTCACTCAAGACTGTCTGTCTAAAAAAATTAGCTAAGTCTGTGGTTGCACACAGCGGGGTATTTTGTTATTGCACTGAGCTGAAACCAGAGCTGAAAGAGTTGTCGGCAGCTCATGAAACAATGAAATACCCTTTGATTTAAGAAACAAAGAAGAAGGAGCTGAAATGCCATGGCTTTAGGGAGCTGATAAGTGACCATGATGTTGTGGGAAAGTGTAGGATGGTTTATTCAGACTTGGAGAGCATGAAGCGGGAGAGGCACTAGCAACATAGTTGGGCAGCTGCCATGGAGGTCCTGGCTCTCTGTGTCGCAGCAAAGGGCACAATAATCATGCTTTTCTGCCTGACAGCTGGTGAGTGAAAGACTTTAGGGTGAACTCAGGTGAAGATGTGTGGGAAGCGTCTAATCCTCTAATAAATATATTGAGTAAGTCACATGCATTGTGACCTCATACTTTGTACAGCAGTTTGAAAATACAGCCTTCTTATGTGATTCTTTCTAATTTCCACAAGTAATATCCATTAATAAACACTCTTTCATTAATATTCACACGCATAAATGTTTTCTCTAACTTTTCCTATGTACTTGTCTGTTCTGGGCTTAAGGAATGCAAACACCATTACGTGAACTTTTAATTATTGTATTTAAAATTATAGCTACATATATAGTTCATCTGCACAGCATTCACTGTTCAGTCGCATAAAACTAATCACCAAGGTCAGGATAAAAGTGACTTAAAAGGAATAAAAAGGATGATGTGCCTGAGTCTTTTTTCCACTTTGGGGTGATTAGAATATTCAACTGTCACAGCTGGAAAACTAAAGGCAAAAGGCAAAGTTTTACATCTGTTATGAAAGAACTTTTCTTCTAACATTCTTAAAAAGAAATTAAAAAAAAAAAAAAAAAAAAAAAAGTGGGGCATTCGTTGAAAGTAGCAGAACCAGAATCTAGGACGCAGCAATTACTGTGCTGAAAGAGCACTGATGTGGATGAAATGCTTTGTCTCCGTCCGAGTCAATAGTGAAGGACAAACATAGAAACAAATGTCTGGGTAGAGGCAAGTCTAAATAAGCCCTAAAGTTTCTCTGCAATAAACATCTTTGAAGAAATCTTGATTCTTTGTTCGCAAAACCAATTAATTTTAATGCTGCTGAACACAGATGTTTCTCACCATTTTACATTATGCATTCCTCTTGTAGAAAGAGACATTACTGTTGGTTAAAGGCTGTAGATCCTCGTGAACCAGAGAGATTGCTGTGATTTAAAAAAAAAATAAATTCTGTGAAGAATTTTTCATTCATATCTGGAGTATTTTCTCATCCACAGAACCACCAAGTCCAAGCACACTTACTAATATAACACTCTAGACTGTCTTGGCCTAACACAAGTACCTTTAGCACTAAAAAAATATCAGTCTTAATACACAATCCTGTTAAGATACCTCTGATTTTATTGTTAAGAATGAACGTAGAGATTATGACGTAGAGATATTTGCACGATAGGTACACGCTAAAACCACCACCTACGAAGTCAGGAACCACCCAGTTAGCAAATGATAATAGATACTGGTTTATTGTATTTATTTTGGGTTGCAACAAGCCATTGTATTCAATTCCTTCAACTGCACTGATGTCTGCACATACTCACAAAAACTTTTTTGAAGAGTAACCTAAACTTGTGACTACTTATTCTTTTTTTACGAAATAATTTAGAGCTTTATTTGTCAGCAAGCTCATCACAGATGAGCTCCTCTTAACATTTTGCCTCATTACAGTTTTCCGTGACAATGAGTCTACAAACACTGATGGCCTCCTACAATATAGTTGACCTTTTATGTGTTCTGTATTTTGACTGTTGACGCTTTCCAGGTAAGCGTGCATCGCTGAAGCTATAAAGAGAGCAGAATGAATGTGCAGCAGAGCAAACAGCTAAGTGGAATATATGATCAAAACAAGAGGTGTTCTTTGAAGGTATCTAACGCAACTACTGTGAGGGCACCCGAATTGGACTGGCTTAATATTTTGCTTCAGTTTCATAAATGGGGCAGCTGAAATTATGCTGTTCATGCCCATGCACCACACAGATTGAAGACAAACTTATGCCAACACACTGTGAAGATTTCAGAACTGTTTTATTACACAGCCATCCTTCTAAACAGCAAATTGCAGTAGTGTAGGGGAGCCTTTCAGCCCGACAGAATGCATTCCTTTTATCCTCAGAGATTTTCTTCTTTAGTAGATGACTACACCATATTGCACAAAGCCAGCATACTTTACTGCCGTGCAGCTGTGAAGTGCCTGCAGTTTTCCTCAGCTGGCCACAGTCCCCAAGGTATCTACATGACACTGGGGAAAATGGCAGGCAGTATCAGATCTGTGAAAAATATTTGTTCTGTGGAAAGAAACTTCAGTAACTTTTGAGAGCTAGACATTGCCTTATTGACTTGCTCACAAGCTGCTGATACATAAATCATTTTAGTTCTTGGCACACTGGAAAGATCATAACAAGGTAAGATCAATCTGTCCTTGGTATTTGTGGATAGGTGTCCCATATTTGGTGTTAGGAGAGGGAGGAGGAGGATCCGATGGGGCTGAAAACATTCAGACTTTTGGACAACTACCAGTCCCTTTAAAACTATGATGAAAGATGAAGATAGCTGGGAATCTTGGTGGACGTATTTGCTACGTGAGCACCAGATGTTTTATATTATAATTAGAAGAGATTTAGGGCTTTAAGTGGACTTCAATAATTGCTTTTACTAACTTTTTATACTGATATTTACAGCTGTCATTATTAGACCTACTAAAGTTTAATTTTTCCCAGGGAATCTATTAAAAGTGGTTTTGTTTTGCTTTCTCAGTCATTTACATTTGACAAATATGGCTAATGAAATAATCTTCCTTTCTTATTGCGGAAATAGGTTTTTTGTGATCAGATATTCATCAGAATCACCAGTTTCATTTTTTCTGTTGGTTTTTACCAATACCTTGACTTAAATGAAAAATGTTTTTAATTACATTTTTGAAGTTCTACTATGACCTTAAAAATATTTCTGACATCCAAGAAGAAAAAAAAAAGTATTCAAATACATGAAAGCTAGGAAAATCATATTACTGTCAACATGAGGGCATTTTATTTTCAAAAATAAAAAAAAATACATTTCTAATACCATTTCTTATGACCATCAAATTGAAACAAGCCAGAAAGAGTTTGAATCTGGCTATATTCTTATTTAAACACCTTTACTCTTTGGGTAACACACATGTAACCTTATATTTTCTCTCTTCCTAAATGCAAAGGCATGGAAGACCTAGACAAGTGTCTGTTATAGAGTCCCAGACAGTTAGAATGAAGACATATCTTTAAATTCTGCCCATATTAACATCATTACCATTTAATCTTACTTTTTCTTTTTTTTTTTTTTCTGGATTATATATGAAAGGCTGATGTATTTCCTAGTAAGACTGCAGAAATTAACGCTGCAAATTAAATGAGTTTTTCTTCTGGCCACACAAATGCAAGGTCACAACTATTGTGATTTTGAGATACACTTTTTTTCTGTTTTCAGTTTATCACTGTCATATACACTTATACAGAACCAGAGCACAGCATTAACAGGATGTATGTAAAGTTATCATTGATCGCTATCATTTACAGCCGAACACAAGCAGACTATAAGGGAAGAGTATTAAAGTTATGTAAAGTGCAATTTGGTCAGAGAACATCTCCTGAATAAAGTGAGTTTTTATGTAGTTTTGGGGCAGAAAATACTATAAATTAAAATCTTTTGTCCCTTCCTTCAAACTCTAACTCATAACTGCAGGGAATGTAAATGTCTCTAAGGACCCAATTTTGCCAGGAAGATGTGCAGAGGAAGGAGCAAAGGCTCCACAGGGGAGTGGCAGGAGGAAGGTTTTCTACTAAGCTGGGGATTTTGATCTGTAACTACTTTTATGTTCTTTTTATTCTTCACCTTAGTATGATACATATAAAGAAACCTGTCCACCTTTGCTTTCAAATAAGTTTTGCCAGTGTTTATCTTCACTCTGTTGTGATTCAGTGTGCTAGCATCTCTTTGACAATGAAGCATCTGGAACCAAAATTAACACTGCTGTTCATTGAGATATTTATGACTGCATTTAACTGCATAATAGCAATGCTTACCATGTTAGAGAAAGAGTAAAAACACACATCATAGATTGGTTCAGGTTGGAAGGGACCTTAAAGATTATCTAGTTCCAACCCACCTGCCATGGGCAGGGACACCTCCCATGAGACCAGGTTGCTCAAAGCCCCATCCAGCCTGGCCTTGAACACTCCCAGGGAAGGGGCATCCACAACCTCCCTGGACAACCTGTTTCAGTGTCTCACCACCCTCACAGTAAAGAATTTCTTCCTAATATCTAATCTAAATCTCCCCTCTTTCAGTTTAAAACCATTACCCCTCATCCTGTCATTACACTCCCTGATCAAGAGTCCCTCCCTGTCCTTCCTGTAGGCCCCCTTCAGGTACTGGAAGGCCGCTATAAGGTCTCCCCGGAACCTTCTCTTCTCCAGGCTGAACAACCCCAACTCTCTCAGCCTGTCCTCATAGCAGAGGTGCTCCAGCCCTCTGATCATCTTCGTGGCCCTTCTCTGGACACATTCCAGCAGGTCCATGTCCTTCTTGTGCTGTGGACTCCTGAGCTACAAGCAGTACTCCAGGTGGGGTCTCACCAGAGCAGAGTAGAGGGGGAGAATCACCTCCTTCGACCAGCTGGCCACACTTCTTCTGATGCAGCCCAGGATACGATTGGCTTTCTGGGCTGCAAGTGCGCACTGACGGCTCATGTTGAGCCTCTCATCCACCAGTATCTTCAAGTTCTTTTCTTCAGGGCTACTCTCAATCCATTCTCCACTCAACCTGTATTTGTGCCTGGTATTGCCACAACCCAGGTGCAGGACCTTGCACTTGGCCTTGTTGAACTTGATGAGGTTTACATGGGCCCACCTCTCCAGCCTGTCAAGGTCCCTCTGGATGGCATCCCTTCCCTCCAGTGTGTTGACCACACCACACAGCTTGGTGTCATCGGCAAACTTGCTGAGGGTGCACTCAATGCCACTGTCCATGTCACTGACAAAGATGTTAAATTGCACCAGTCCCAGTGCTAACCCTTGAGGAATCCATTCCTTTGATTTAATCTGCTTCAGAAATGAGTTACACAGGTGTATGCTAGTTATATTTGTTTGCTAGGTATAGTAAGAAAATGTAGTGGATGTCTACATTGCACTGCAGTTTTGCAGTTTTACCATTTAACCCTTTATGCAGAATTCTGGTTTTAAGATCCTCAGAGTAATGGATGCTATCTGGCTTACAGTTTCACGTTAGGTGCTAAATTATGCAACTTTTGCAGAAGTTCATATAGAAGTAAGAGTTCTGTACATGCAGAACAGTTATTCTATTCTTCATGTTTCTGTATTTCTGTCTTCTGCAGTGTTATTTATGCTGGAACTCTTGGCAATAGTGACACAACCTTGCTTTCTGGTTTGGCCTCATTTATATAGATTTCAGTTTGGTGAAATAGAAGAGCTAATGTTAGCATTTATCAGTGTTTTTCAGCTGTCTTGGAGGTCTATTTATTAGATCTCTTCTAAGCAAAGTGGAAAGTTTGTGCATGATCAATAAACATTTAAGCAATGGTAGTTTATATTCTTTTCTCTTTTTTTTCCCCCAACAGTTCATTTAACATCTGAAGGTGATCTGTTGTGGAATATCCTGATTAATAGTATCTCTGTTCCTTTGAAAATATGGAGCTCAACATAGAATGAACTGCTTAGAAAAAGAAGATAATGAGCTACATCTTCCCTCAGAGTTGATTTTATTTGGAGCAGCCACGTTCCTCTTTGCTTTTTTCTTAAAGGGCATTATAGATAGATGGACAGACAGGCATACATACAGGCAGATAAACAGATAGGTAGGTGTGCATAATATATTACATATTCATTATAAACTTATAGTGGGACTATATCCGCATGTCCTCTTACCTCTCGGCCGCCCACTACATTCCTCAGGAAGGCTGGCAGTCAGGAACAGTATGGAGGTGAAGACTTAGGCTAAATTTCCTCCAAAACCAGTGCTAGAAGAAGTTTAAAGGGATTAAACACAGAAACTGATGCTGTCAATTTGTTAAAGGTTTGAATTATTGATTCAGTTAAAAATTGAACTCTGACCCTCAGAGCAAATAGGTGTCTTTCAAAGTATCTTTTCAGTGGTTCATGGTTTGGTGGCCCACATCCCTAGGCGTGAACACTTGTATTTTCCATTACATTCCTTTTGTTCTTCCTTCCACTTAACTTATCTCTGTGGCTTTCAACATTACTGCTGAAGTGGCAGCTGATAGCCAAATTAATTTGCTCATGGAAGTGCAGGAAGACTTTGTTTACTCTCTTCATGCTCACCCAGAAGCCTAACTTGGTTTCAATTCAGCGTAGGTCACGGTTTCTGATCAGACTAGGAGATGGGACACCTTAGGGTGACGTCATTTAACCTTCAGTCCTTTTCTTGTTACCCTCATGGTAAGCTGCCATAAATATGACCAAGGACAAATATTTCCTAAATGGGTCCCCCCTGAATTATTCACTCTTTCTAGATATGATTAGCAAGTTGTTGAAAGTAATGATTATTAAAGTGCTTTCCTTTCCATTCCAGCTGAATTTGTTCTGTCCACAAGACATAATCTGTGCTGTTCTCCACCTGCTGTTTGATACATAGTACTTTGTAAGCCACCTTTATAGGAAAATGGTCCCATAATCATGCAGTATGCCAGCACAGATCCGCAGTGATTCTTTACTAAAGAGTTAAGGCATTTCAGTTTAAGCCTTTTATATATGAAACCTTGAAGATCATTTGTGGAACCATTTCAAATAGCATTTGGCCAGACATTTAAAAATTTCATGTTAATTTGTGATGTTACAACAATCTTATAGTTAAAGAAACCAGGTTTAAATGTGAACGGAAGACTGCTTAACATGTCATTTGAATACTGTTAAGAGTAAAAAATTTGCAAATGTAAATAAGGAAATGTTACAAATTTGGCAGGAGGGAGAGGTTGGCTATGTGATCTAGCAGTTTACCTGGATCTGTGATAACTGTAGTCAGTGTTTTGATAACATTGTTTAGCATAGACTGAAGTCCTACGTTTAGATGGCTCACCAAAAAAGACATGTCTTTTGCTCCCTCTTTAGCGTACTTGCTGATTTTCTCAGCTCTGAAAGAAATAACTACACTTTGACCATGTTTTATGTTTCCAACCCTGGAGTTAAGAAGACTGAATTATACTATCTGTGGCCGACTTTTCCTAGCGCCAGTGTCCTACAGTGCAATGAAATCAGATTTCCTTAGTTGAGCAGGGTATATATAATACGTCAATATCTTCTGTTTTCAAAGGAATCTATATGTTTAGTTCATCAATATGTTTCTAAAGAGTCTCATTGACTCTACTAAGAAGTTCTTTATTTGCTTGGAAATGTATTGTCTCCAGAGTGGTGTAAGGAGCAAGTTCATTTGACGTCCCTTTCCTTTTTTGTACTATGCATGTACTGCACACACTGCAAAATACTTACACGATTGTCTTCATTTTTATATATGTTTCAATACATGATACATATTGAGTTAAAGCTGTGAGAAACCCTAATTCATATTTCAACCTGAACACATGCCATTACCTACTTTCTCTTGCGCCTCTCACTGCTATGTTGGAAGGGTCTTTTTGCACAAACAAGCCCATCAGTTTTTCTAGCTAAATCATGAAATGTATAAGGCGGAACAGAGCAACACGCTAAATCTTTCTGATGAAATTCTGCTGGGAACTGTGCTGTTCAGTGTGGGAACTCCTATAGTAACTTTAACAGCTATCATCAGCCTTGCTGTGGTAGAGTAGTAATTGCTGTCAGTTGCATGGGTATACCCCTGAGACATTGTCTCTTGGACATATCCTCAAACTCACTAGGAAATTTGTGCTTAATTGCTTCTCTGGGAGTTTCTTGTAGCTCACAAAGTACAAGCAAGTAACTCTCTAACTAGTTTTCCTTTTAAGTAGGTCTCTCTGATAGTTACAGCCCTCTACCTAGCTAGTGGCAAGTGTTGATATTTTTTGATGACAAAATTCATTAAGACTGGCCTGTGAAAGTAGACAGCCCTGCTGTCCTGTAAGTTTGACTTACAGCTCTTTACAGTGTGGGAACAGCCGTCAGCCCTCTGCAGAGGGGACATCTGCTATGAAAATCTTTTCAGCACAATCCCTCCTAGCATGACTGACACCGCATCTGTGCCTGCAAGCAAGCGCTGCAGCCGCAGAGACACCTCTTGATGCTGTCCAGTTAAGGCTGACCTTTCTGAGCAAGTCAAAGGCTGAATGATGTCAACAGTTGTAAACGTAACAAGAGTCAGATGGCCTTCGCAAAGAACAAAACGCGGGGTCAAACAGATTCCCTGAAGTCAACACTACAATCTGCCTTCTTCCTTTATGAACAAAAATGTTTCTTCCAGCAGCAATAAAAAGAAGCTCTTGAACTCTGTATCAGCCAGTGAAGGCCACAGTCACTAGGTGGTTTATGACAAGCAGTCCCAACTAAGACACAATGACTGTCCAAAATTATCTCGCCATTTCTTTAACTCCGTGCTTACCTAGCAGAATGAATAAAGAAGAAGTTTTCCTTCGGATACCCACAATGAGCTCATTTATTACTGAAAATTACTGAATCTGAATATCTACAGTGACACAAACCCCTGTGTTGACTCAAAGACCAGGACCTGCATCCATAGCACCAAATCCTATTTTTATTTAAGTTAAACTGGCAAGAGATAAGGTCTCAGAATCATGTAGGATGCTTATCAAACATTTTGGACTGTTAAAAACAGTTTTCTGTCAAATTACGGCAAATAGTTTGTTTTTCACAAAGGTGAATGCAGGCTGCAGGTTGAGCTATGGTACTTTCACTGATGTCACTCTCTCCTCCAGATTCAGTTTGTACTTAACAGCAAAGATAAATGAAGGAGCAGGCGCTGAGGTATTCAGGGAGGATGCCAGCTGTTTTCTGTTTTAGCACTTACTTTTTACTGCCCAGTCTGTCTTTTGTCTGCATTAATACCAAATTGTTTTCCCCTTAGCTTAGCCCTGGCTATATGGCTACATAACCATATGTTAATATAGGGCTTAAGTGCACTAATAATTTACAACTCCTACTCCAGGGGTTAGTACTGAGTTCTCCTCAGTGGCATCACAATTACCTGTGGCGCAGTTTTATAGGGACTGAACATGAGCAGGTTGGATTTCTTAGACCCAACACTTTGCACTAGGGGTGGAGTTGATCTCACCCAACTTCAGCTGTGTAAAAGGAAGTTAACTACTTGGGTAGATTCCCAAGTAGTTGGGTAGATTCCCAACTACCCAAGATTGGGTAGTTTAGTCATTGGCAAACATCACATTCAGGATACTAGTCATCCCAGCCTGAGATAAGTCAGTCACAGGAAGTGTTAATCTTGGTGATTATCTCCAAACAACAAGATCTCAAGGTCTGGTATCACTGGGAGTATCTTGCCATCTTGGAAATGTTTCAGAGCAGCAACAAACACAGATCTAAAGTGCCTTTGCAGATCAGCTTTGAGACATAGGTCTCAATATACAGAAGCTGTGCTCCATCAGAAGGTCTGTGTCTGACAGTTTCTCCTCCTGATGCACCTATCCTTAAAGTAACCTGTGGTAGCTTAAGTAACATTCAACTTCCAGTTTTTCAACAGTCAAAAACACCTAGATAGAGGGGCTGAAAATGTTTTCTTCTGAACTTTGGATGAGTGTGAAATAAGTTTTGCCCAGTTATGACCTCATTACCATAACAAAAGTGACTGTTTGGTGTCAAGAAACAAAATAAAGTGGCAAAGATCCAGTGAAAGGCAAAGATGCAACATACTATTCCCAACATAAGGCAGAACAGCTCCAGTCGATTTATAAAATTGTATTTACAGGCAGAGAAAAGACTGAGTGGGAGATACTCTTTTTCTGTCAGTATGTAGAAGAGCTGTGTTAACATAAAAATATAAATACTTTCAGCATGATGCACTGATTTTTTTTAAATTATTCCATTTTTATAAGATTTTGTTTAAAAAGACTAGTGACAACTGCCAGCTAAAACATTTTTAGATCAGCAAACATATTTTCCAGAAAATTAAAAGGAAAACATAAATAAATATCCTGAGGGTATTTCAGCTGCAGACAAGGAAAACATGTCAACAATTAAAATCTTACTTACGGACTTTGGAACACAAGAAGCAAAGCAAGAAAAAGAAATTCTGCTAGTCACAATATATGCAGAGAGGAGGCCTTTGGTTGACTCAGTAGGATGAACAATGGTTTGTTTGCCTGGGTTTATGCTCTCAAAATGTTGACTATGGACCTATGTCCTTTCAGCTAAACTTCACTGCCAAAACTCCCTGTGTTCTCGAAAGGTTCAGTATTTTAAGTCAATGTCTTCTAACACCAAAACACACGAAGAAGCCTTAATGAAAAAAACCTAGGAGAACAGTTACTCATAGATCAAGACGTGAATATGTTAGTTTACACACAAGTGTTTGAGAAATGGTATTTGAATTTACTAAATGTCATAAGTATCTTTTCATGGCTGCCTTAAAAAGGCATACACTAGAAATATTGGAAAGCCATAATCATGGTGGAAGACATGATGCTGGTGTCTTCAGATAAATTTTCTTGAGCACTGAAATGACTGGCCAACAGCATCAGCCTTGAACGCACAACAAAAATGCTACCGGTATTAGGGCACCACACATCAGTTTTTCCCAATATTTTGATTTATTTAGGAACACATACTTATAGTAAGCTGCTTCTTGGTATTTACTGTTGAGCTCATTTGCCATTGTAACTGCTTTAGAAGACAAATGCTGACTATGAGATCAGCAGACAGGAGGTCACTGGCTCTTCCAAGAACTCTTGTAACATAAATGACCCTCTTAGCTGACTTTTCCCTTGATACAGAGAGCTAATGTAGTATAGACCAAGTTACTGGAAAAGAAAACCCATAGTATATACCACAAGCCAACTGTAACAACCATCATTTGAGATAAAAATGAATTTTCTGATAATCAGCCCACTTTATTATCTTACTGGAATGTCCCCTCTTCTGTCCTACCAACTCAGTTGTAAACAATGTCACTCATATGCATTTTCTTTAGATTTTACCAAGATTTACTTCAAAAGGTAAACCTGCGTAATGGGGTTGGGGAGGAATATAAAATTATATCTAAGAAGTATTCCCTCCCATTAACCACTTTCCCACAATGAATATTGTCTCATTTATTGATGTGTGGAATAATTTCAATGACTCATTAATTGTTATCTAGAATACTATCTCAGTAATTCGAATTATCTTTCTAGACAACCTGATGATGTTCCTTTCATCTTCGTGTATTTTGTGCTTAGAATAAGTATGAAGATACCAAATTGGCCAGGTGCACTGGGGAGGTATTAAGATCCCTCCCAACACTCCTGTCAGACAGACAGACATTCCAGTAACTTCTTAATCTCCACTGCTGTAACCCAGAAAACATTTTTAGGAATCACGGCCTGACACTTCCTAATATGTAACTTTTCAAAGGTTGTGAGAAATTAATTGATGGGCTTCTTCATCAGCTGTCTTCCTCATAACTCTTAATAACTCATTGACGGAGACGGAAGACAAGTTGTGGCAACAGAATTACCAAAACCCACAGAAGTGTTGGTCAAGCTCTGTTTGATTTTCTTCCCTGTAGTTTATTGAGGTATGTCACTTGGCATTTTGTCATTTTGTCAAAAGAGTTCACCCATAGTGTCTAGTTTGAGATCTGTCTTTTTATTTTTGTTTTTGGCCTTAAAAATAAAACTGCCCTGTGACATTCTTTGGAGCTACAGCAAACTCTAGGTTGATGAAGTGGGAGAGTTGCTCTGCCAGATTAAGAGATATTCAGCTTACTTTATCAGTGGGTGAGGAAGTCATGAAATATAAGCTTTGCTTGAGGGTTTCCCCCACATACTTTCTCAGCATCAGCCCTCAGGTTCTCATTACTTCAGACCTCTGAATCATTTGTGTCATTATCAGGGTGTAATCAATCTTTTCCCTCCAGAACCGCCTGCTGACTGTCTTCTCTTCCTTCAGAAGCTTAATGTGCCAGCACTGTATTACCAAGAATGGAGACATGCACCAAAGAGGAGCTATCACACAGAAAGATTCACAAGAACAAACAGAGAATAAGACACTTCATTTTGTTTCTCAGTTTGCACTGTATAAAAGATATAAAAGTCACTGGAGAATGGTTCTTGATAGTTCTCCCGACCTTCAAAATGTAAAGCCTTTTTTTTAAGCCTTCAAAGTGACTGAATGCCTCTGCAGTAAAATTTATACTAAATCTTAATTACAACTCTCCTTTTCTTTCAGGGATGTGTGTCAGAAGACCTTGAAAGCCAGCAAGGTGCATCTGCATAGCTCAAAAAAGGTCAGCTTTCTAGAAGATGGGAGGCTTTGCGGTGTTTATTGATGCTCTGATCTGAAAGTAAATAAAGCACTTCTTCGTTGTAGAGCACACAATTTTCATTCAACATAAAATGAGTCATTGTCCACATTTGTCAGGCCATATGGCTACACTCTTGGCTAATTGTCTCACTGTAAGTCTGATCTGTGGCAAGGCTGCTAACATTAATGGTACCCGATTCTCAGGATATAACTTGTGAGTTGGTAGAGCAACCTAGGGGCAAAGAGTATGCTGGACTTCCAAGGTAGCATCATCCTTGCAATCACAGGCTCATTTTGGCAAATGGAAATGTTAAAACTTTGCATGCTTCTTTGACAGTTTGCATGAATGTATGAAAATATACATTAGTGAAACCGTTTCTTCTACCTCTGAGAATTTGTGAGGATAAATGCGCTAGCTGACCTGATTTATGATTTGGCCCTATACATTTATGTCGTTATCTATCTATCTATCTGTCTGTCTATTTCTTTATCTGTGCCTGTATCTCTAGATATCTAAAAACAGATAAACAGATAGATACATACCTACATATCTACAGACACGTATATTTATGTATATATGGCACCTGTGGCATCAGACAGATGCCATACCTCAGTCTGTCTGTCTATCTAACTGCTGTTTATCTATCAACATAGAATACATTTACTTAAAACACTTATTTAGGGTCTTGGTTTTGAAACATAGATGTGTTCTCTGAACATCTTCCTCAGCAGTTTTAATGAACCTGAGTCATTCACTCTCTAATAATTACACTAGATACCTCTTAAAATAATAGAGCAGTAAATGACAGAGGAAATATCTCCCCCTCCCCCCCTTCAAATTTTGATGATGTGGTAGGGAGGAGAGAGTGCTAATCTGTGGAAAGCTAAACATATGCCTTCCAAAGGCTATGTATAGACTGAAGATATGTATGTTCAGTCCTGCACAAAAGGGTTATGATGCTATTCTACTTCCATTATTTTAGTAATAACTAACTATTAACCAGTACTAATTTTACTTCTTGAAGACATAGTATGGCAAGGAGGGGAGGATTGCTGCAGAGGGCAGGGAGAAGAGGAATTCATGTTTTTCTAGGGAGAAACTGCTTGGTCACATAATTTTTACTCAAGTTCATTGTGACTATAGAAAAGAAAGCTTATTCCAAAAGACGACTCTGAAAGACACATATGAAATAAACTGCTGGTCCAAAGTAAGTAAAACTCATACTTTTCTTTTTGGATCTAGTATAACCAGGTACTGACTGCATTAGCATGAATTCCTTTGTTTAGTGCTGCTTAAGCGGAAGACAATCCTTTCCTTACCACCCCCTTAAAACATCTGAAGGTGGGCCAGAGAAGAGTGAGAGAAAATGGACTTCAAATATCAAACACACAGTAGTTTCTAGGGAGAAACATAAGAAAGCATTAAACATTACAAATCATTTTTCATTTTTTAAATTTAGCCCTCTGATTTTTTCCTAGAATCCAAAAGTCCACTGTTCACACATTAATGCAAGCAGTCAGATTGAAAGACTCCAAATGCACTTTCCCTGGTGCACAGTGTATATGGAAGATAGATCTTCACTATGTGCATCATAGCACGGTCTCTCATCCGGTAAAAGCAGAGCCCAGCCTGTTGGTTTTGGTACCGCACAAGGCACTAACATACTGGTGACGGCAGGTAAAGACTCCCACACTCAGGAATATAAGCACCTAGCTATCAAACTTTCCAGCATAAAGAATGAGTCTAAAGCTGATTTTGTGTAAGATGACTTAGAAAGCAGACTCAGAATGTCCAAGGATAAATGTAGGAAGACAACTGTATTTTCCCCTGTTGCAAATATCAGAAACTGTCATAGCAACTTTTTTCAGACAGATTTTTTTCTTTTTCTGCGTTTATAGTACCTTCAAAAACTGTTCACTAACAGCTACTGTGGTCTGTTTTCAAAAGAATAATCCTGAGCCTTTCTTGGCCTTATATATGGATAGTTTGCTATCACTTTGTTTTCCTGAGAACTGCATTTTTCATATCTGAATTTGGGTAACAACTGGGAGTTGGACAAGCATGGCTTAGGCTGGTGGGCCTCAGTGAGGGAAAGGATAAATGTAATTTATAATTTGTAAAGCTAATTATTAATTGAATGTAGTGTAAGACACAGACAAGACCAGAGTAAAAAAATGGAACAAATTTATTCATATGTAGAATTCAACATACCATCTAAAGACAGAAGAATTCTGGGCTTTCAGTTGTCTAAAAAGAAGGAAGAAAAGTCCTCATCTGTGCCCAATGGAAGATTAAGTCTGAAACAGCCAGAGCTCAGTTAAGCCTACTCAAAATAAGAGAAGGATCACACAGTCATAATGAGTTGAGGATTGCAGCCTAAGTAGCCAATATCTATCAGCAAGGCCACTAACAAGAAATGGATTTCAGCCTTTCAGATTTTGCACACATTTTGCGTTTCCTTGTAAGAAATACGTACCATGCTTGTTTTATAGAGAAGTAAACCACAGTGAGATACCTGCTCGCGAATCTAAAGGCCAGTAGCGTGCAAAGTGCTGAACCTCTGGTTCTGCCTATGTCCCCACAGGTATAAACGGGACTGACCTACACTATTACAGATTCATTACTGATGTCATCATGATATAAATTAAGCGTCTAGAGTGGAATGGAATTAGAACTCTCAGTTTTTTCTTGTTCTAGGTCTCAGATATGTCCCATGAAAATTCAGAACATTCTCAAACTTTAAGATTTTCTTTGTCCTCATAACCAGCAACAGATTTCAAATTCCCCTCTGCAAGAGGATGTACAGTCACTGGAATTTTCATGGAAGTTGAAGGTATTTAATAATTGTAGTAATTCCTACAATGACAAAAAGCACCCAAAAAAGCAACTGATGTAAGGCAATATAATATTCACTGATTGCTCATGGTAAACATTGGACAAAGCCTTCTCCATTAAAATGCAATGACTTTGTTTATTCACATCGGGCATTTGGACCCAAGTTCTGCTATGGGTTATAATAAAATCCCATATGAGTGTAGTTAACACAAATTCACACAAATGTGTGAATTTCCCTTGGCCAAACAGATTTGTTTGGCCTCTGAACTGACTCTCTCCCCAGATCTTTCACTAGGTGTGATCTGACTGGCAAAATCCATGTAAAAGCTGTCAAGAATATAAATGTGGAAGAGATGACTTCTTAAATGGTTATACCTGCCAATACCTTGGGTTAGTATCCAATTTGAAGGAATGCCTAACATCTTGAAGTTTGGCTTCCAGTGGCAAAATGTATTCCTCCCCAAATATATCAATTCATCATAGTGACTTCCTTGTAAAAGCATGTATTATACTTTTTCTGTGCTATTATAAGATCAACTCAACTCCAG
Source organism: Fratercula arctica (assembly GCA_947846985.1). Taxonomy (NCBI): domain Eukaryota; kingdom Metazoa; phylum Chordata; class Aves; order Charadriiformes; family Alcidae; genus Fratercula; species Fratercula arctica. The sequence continues at coordinate 34,230,448 of CANTUZ010000026.1, forward strand.
AAGTGGTAACCTTTTTAACCTAGAAATTTGATTTCAGCTCAGAAAAAAAAAAGACTAGGGAAAGCAGTTCATCTGCTTTGAGAATATTTCAAGAAAAAACTGTAAGTTCAGGGCTTACTGTACCTTCTGCTCTCCCCCTACCCATCCAAGAAGGGAACATGTAAGGGATTTATGTGTAAAATATGAGTTTATTATTTCCTCAGCAATAACCGCAGCTAAGGCTACTGGCCTTAGCTGCAACTAGGTCTCTTGGAAAAGAGCTTAAGGCAGTTCTGTCTCTGTTTTAGGGTTTTAAAGTAAGATTTTTCTCCACTGTATAACTAAATCCATCAATCCATATCCCCAAATACCATTAATGACATTAATAGGTATAAGTACATTGAAGAAAGAATGCATCCGTAAAAGCTGCCAATCTGCTTCAGGGTTGTTCCATCTTCCCTTGCACCAGTCCTTCTCCACCCAGAAAATATATCACCATACTGTGCTGGACCTTCCTTTAGTCTCCTGCTGCCAATCCTGCCAGAAGACAATAAGCCTAGTGCTGAAATATCTTAAAAATCACTTCTGACTTTCTGTTTTCTTCCATTTCATTTTTACCTTAGGGTAGTGTCCGTGAGCAGCAAGATACTTTCCTAAGAAGGGATGTCTTCATTTCAACATAAGAAATACCAAACTATTGAGTATGTGGTAGGAATGTTATTGGTATATTGAGGTAAAAAAATACTAAAGTTTTTGAAGTAATTTTGTAAAAGCTGATGAGTATTTAAATATCAATTACTATGTAACCACCTGAAGTACCTTGGATAATTTAAAGGCTTACCAGGGTTCCCAGCCTTCAGGGTGTTTTTTCTCAGTACAGTTTGCTGTAGGGTGACTGGTGTTCAGCTGTTTTCCTATAGGAACCAGGAATTAAAATTAAAGAATGTTCTGGCTAGTTCGGAAAACAGAAGTGCAGTTCTTCCTTGTATAACTCTCTTTACTGGAGATAGATTGTGAACTTAATTTACTGACTCTCCTACAGATGGTTCTTTAACCCACTTTCCACAATTAACTTGCAGAATCCAAAAACAGGTGTTAGCTTTTAAATTTAGTGTTTCACTCTTAAACACACAAAGAAGAAAAGAAACTCATTTTAAGTAGGGCCTAGTTATTATGTCTCAGTGACAGAACTAAATCTATTTCACAGTTTTCACAACTGAGAACTTCCGTCTTTCATAGATAAAAAAAAGCCTCTAGTTCCTTTCATTCATCCTCTTGTGATTTTCTCAGCAACATTTGCTGTAAAAACTCACTTAAAACTCACTTTCTAATAACTGTAGAAGAAAAGTAAGATGAAATAAGATTCTGACTCCTGTTTAAGCGACCATTTGATTTAGGGCAGAAGGTTTCCAATATCAGAACACTGTCAGGATAATGTTGCATGGGACCTTTGTGGCAGAAGTCTAAATTCGACATTAGTCTGGTTGTTATTACATTACAGGAATCCTTAAGTAACAGAGCAGAAAAATTTGGAATGCAAAAATATTCCTTCCCCTGTTTTCCCCATTTTATTCCTTACGCTGGAGTGGTCCACAAAATATTCCTTTATGATCCCTTTTCCCAATGATTAGATGTATGAAGTAAAAAATCTTGAAAAATACTGCTTTCTTCCTTGACCCGTATGCTGACTAATACAATTTCATTTATCTCCTGTGTTTAAGGAGAGGAAGAATTAGAACCTCTGTTCCATAAATTAGGATGATGAATGGATTTGGAAGAAATCTGAACAAACCACACACTTTCAATTTGTTGCATTAGTCATTGTTTGTAGTTCAGTGCAAGATTTTTCAATCTCATCAGAGCAAGTGAACCATAAGATGTTCGCACCGGGGAATGAACAGAAAAAAATGGAGATACAAAAGAACAAATATGAATCTCTGCCAGACTTAGCTCTCTTTTTGCTCATATGGTTTATCCTATCCCGGTCATATTAAAAATGCTCCACTTCATCGTAAATGCTGGAAAATTAAAATTGTCAACCTGAAAATACACATTCTGCATTTCCTGCAGTCTCAGGTGTGTAATAACAGTAACCCGAGGCCAGTAATATATTCACATCAGCTTCTCTTTATAGGCATGTAACTAACCCCAGTGAAACAAGTAGAACTACTTGCATATTTAATGCCTTGTTGGATTAACTCCAGTATATGGTAGTCATATTTCATCATATGCTAGCTAACGGAATTTGCATACCACCTTAACTCTACCTAAATTATAATGTTAGCTTGATTACCCTAAAAGAAAAATAATTAATTCTACTGTGTGCAGAAAGGAAAAGACAGAGGACTATTAGTGGAGACACCCATTGATACAAGGTAATATATGAAAAGTTCACATTTAAATATCTGTCTCTTTGTTTGATCTCCTAGTCTAATTATCCCACCCACCACAAACCCAGAAGAAACATCTGTCTTTGTAGTTTAATAAGTCTCCTGACATCTTAGCATTCTAGACATGGAAAACGTGCATTAAAAACATGTACAAGTTATTTCAAGTCAGTTCAAGCTAAATATTAGTGTCCCAATGAGTTGTATTTGTTTCAGTTTTGATATACATAGGTATTCAAATTAAATAGCTCCAGGGTACATTCACAGCACTTCCCTTAACTCAAAGTCACTGAGCTTCCAAAGTGGGTTCTTTAGAGCAAAACTCTCATACATCTGCCCTTTGGTATTTTGTTGTGGACTCTCTGGGGGTTATCTCAGCTGTGCCCTGTCTTAGAAGCATGCCTAGCATTTCTTCTCTCCTAGAGGAAATGGAGAACATCTCACATTCTTTTAATGGGCAACATAAGATCGTTTCATGATTGTCTGGGTCAATTGGCAAAGAGATTCTGCACAAACCTGTGGAAGTCCACGCATGCACAGATAACCTGGAACTGTTTTGGTTGTCCATGATTGCTCTATGAGTTGATCTTCATCACTAGTGCTGTTCAACCTTCCAGAAGCTACTGCTTCGATGAACTGAGACACAGTCATGAGCAAATTGCAATGTGTTTTGAGTAAAGCTGTACCAATTTGTTCAGAGACTGTAGGAGAACAAATTTTCAGGATTCAGACATCTACTGAACCCGTTTAAGCATGAATCCTTGGTGTGTTTTTACAATGTAATTTACATACCTTAGCATTCTACAATGCTCTTACAAAATGTATCAGAAACAAGTTTTGTCAATGAGTTTTGCCTTGCTTAGCCCCCCCAAAACATGTTATCTAAAAAGATAAAACAAAAAATCACTATTTAGAAATGAAATCTCTGAAACACAGGTTTAGTTTATAATTGTAACAGTAACCTATAAGAGTAATTCTGAAGACAGTGAGTGCTTTTACAGCATTTTTTTAGTATGATTTTGGAAATGAAATAGAAACCAGCAATATGCAAGGAGTTTATTGGAGTCCATCAGCCTGAATTAAGACACCAGAGAATGTAGACCTCTGACAGCCCCTGGAGCAGGACATCCCAAAAGCTAACCAGCTTGCCACCTGTATACTGCATTCTGAGCTCTTGTATCCCTGATTGCCTAACTGTATGCCATATTTAGACTATATACTAAAGAAAAATGACAGTATATTAATCATAGCCTACGAACACCCTCATAGAAATATGGTGCTCTGTAGGGGAAAGGAACTGTCCTCATCGTCTGCATTAAAAAGACACGATGGGAAGCAAGTTCTGAACCACAACCTGCTATTTAGAAACTGTTATGTATAGAAACCACTAGTGCTGTTCTTTTGTAACTCTGGTTTTGGGTAGGAAAATAAGTTACTCAACTTTTACTTTACCAGTACAGGGTAATGTTGTAGGTCTTTTCCTTACTCCTTGTCTAGAGGTAAGTCTAATCACTAAACAATCACCAATAACTAGGACTGGTAACAGCATGCTCTTTCTTTGGAGCAGTAAGCCACAAAGCAGAGCCACACAGAAAAATCTTTGCCCCTGCCACTTATCTATGAAAAATTTAAGTCTATAATTTTATTGTGAGTTCACCCTGATCAATGCCAAGCACACACACACCAGCTCATAGAAAGAAGGCAAGACTCGAGAATCAAGATAGAGGCAGTTAAATAGATGAAGAAAAATCTATGCATGCAAGCAAAGCACAATAAGGAATCAATTCATTACTTCCCAGTGGCAGGCAGATGTTTAGCCACTTCCTGGAAAGCAGGGCTTCATCATGTGTAATGGTGACTTGGGAAAACAAATGCTATAACCATGAATGTCCCCCACTTCCTCCCATTTTCACCAGCTTTTGTCGCTGTGCACGATGTCATATGCTATGGGATATCCCTTTGGTCAATTTCGGTCAGCTATTCCAGCTGTGCCCTCTCCCAATATCTTGCGCACCCCCAGCCTACTCACTAATGTGGCAGAGTGGGAGAAAAAGAAAGCCTCAGTGTTGTGCATGCACTGGTCAGCTACAGCCAACACCGGTGTGTTGTCAACATTGTTTTAGTCACAGATCAAAAACATAGCACCATACATATGGTCTGCTATGAAGAAGGTTAACGCCATGCCAGACTGACCCTGTACAGATTTCAGCTGCCCTGTAGCAATCCGGACAAAGAAAGGCAGTACTGGCTTCAGCGTAAGCAGAACAAAAAACCTCACACACCTCATTTAAACATGAGATGAGAGATGATGGCGGTTGGTGAGCTGAAAAAACTAATAATTAAACAGACCACTAATCAACTGTCTCTGAGAACATCAAAACAAACTTTTTCACAGAGGTTAAGTTTGGGAACTATCGGGTGTCCAAGGCATTACGAAATAGTAGCAAGGCATGCTATCGAAGCCTCCAAACCCCAGATACCAGCTGTTTTGGAGAATGCTTTTATTGGTGTTCCACACAGCAGTTCTCCTCCTGGGACACCATCATGGTACCATCCCTGGACATGAGCACCAAGCTCAAAGGACTTGCTCCTCTGTGGTTCCTTAAATACAGGCAGAGAGAACTGTATCCAAATTGAATACCCAAAAATTAATGTATAAAGTGTGTTCACATAAACTCACATGATCCTGTTCTTCATACTGCAAGTTCCTGTCTCCCATCACTGAGAGATGCTTGAGTCTATCATGTACTTATGGAGTGAAATAACTGCTCCCTCATGCCAGTGTACATAAATTGGAGGATCCTGCAATAATCTGTTTCTTAATTGTTCAAAAAATACAAAACACTACCCTTAGATTTAACAAATTACAGGCATTATACATGCCACTGAAAAAAAGCACCTCCATATTGAAAAATGAAGAGCAAATAGGTGCTTTAACTGTGAGAAATTACTAATTCATCATTTATATGGCAGATGACATTATTGTAATTTGGTGTTTGGGGGAAAAAAAATTCTTGAGGTTTTTTTTTTTTTTAATTCTTCAAGTAACATTAGCGGGATATTCTGGAAAAAATATTTTAAAGCTTTAGAGTTCCTCATTTTTCTAGGTGAGATTTGCAGTCCAACTGTAAGGAGAAATTGACACCAATTTTCCATGACTAAGGCATGAAAGGGAGTTTTACTTATAGTAGTCCTGTAATATAAACTTTATTCTCTTGAATGATTAGGCTTTAGTTACTGTAGCTTTGGTCCTATTCAATTCTGTTGAATACAGACATAAAACCAGTATTTCCAAGTTTTAAATTGTAAGAGTACTGTCCTGAATAACAGGTACTCAAACAATAAATTGAAGGCTATGAAAATGAAAAGTGTAAGACAGGCTTTTCAACAAGAAGGTAAAAAAGCATGAACATTAGAAAGAACTTTTAATTTTAGGTCTGAATCATTTACCAGCATATTTCTAGATTGAACTTTAGGTCCACATTTAAAATTGTATGGTACCCACATTTTCACCTTGTTCTAGCTGCTTTCTTTGCTAGTGAAAGACTGACTATTTGTGCAAAATAAAATCAAACTACTGTTTGGCAGTGGCACAATGAGAAGTTTCTGAAGCATGTTTGGTTGGGACAATGCCACCAAGACCACTGGGAAGGAAAAGTTTGCAGAAGGTTTTGCAGAAAACAAGTACAGCTTGAAACAGCATGTATCAACGCCACGGGGTATCCTTTCATGCTCCCAGGGGCAGCTACCTGCTGTCTCCTCCTTTCCTTCCCTCCCTGCTTCTGCAGACAATGGGATTGTCCATGGCTGAATAGACACCCAGCAGGAGGCTCTGGAGGACCCACAGAGGGGAAACGGACACCGTGTGCTCCTCAGGCAGCCGGCCAAAGTTCAAGGTTACTTGGGAAGGGGCAGTCAGAGAGGCAGAATTTGTTGGAAATGGGTCATCTTGGGTCAGTTAAAGTTTTAGCCTGGTTTTGAACTGAAGCTCCCTGGGGAGCTGAGAAGCAGAGCTGTGAGCCAAGCCTTAATTCACTGTGCGGAAAAGCAAACAGAGAACTAGTCATAATTAGATAATGGGAACTCCTTTTAATGACCTGTCCATATGTTGCTGCATAGATAATCTATTATTAAATAAATATGCTCTCTGGGATTTGAGCTCAAAAACAACACCAGGTAGCTATTTACTAGTGGAGACCATACAGTCAAAATTTTCAGAAGTCAGGTCATATAAGGTAACTTGCTGTTAGGTAGTAGCAGAGAGAAACTGTGTTATTTTTCCTACACTCGGAAGGAACATGCTCAAAGCTCAGAGGATTTATTTAGAGTCACGAACAGATGGACATAGTTGTTACAAGGTAAAAGTAGTGGGGAAAAAAAACACCAACCACTTCTGAAAAGCATGTTATAGTTCTTTCATTCTTCACCAGCATTGTAGGGGTTTTATCTGAGTGCTAACACTGTTCCAGCTTTGCTATCCAAGGATCTATGGCATCATACACAGGCACGGTTTACTGCACAGAATTTCAAAGTCATAAATCCTTGCAAAAGGATCATCTGCAAAACAAAGTCCTAGGTCCCAACTCAGGGCCACTTCAGGACAACTGCAGATTCATTCGTGTGCTCAGGGGTAATCTGAAGGTAATCACTTGAAGGCAACTCGGGGTTTTAAACTGCATGTCTGATATCATGAGTTAAACCTAAGTTACTACCAGATGATGCAAGAGTGAGCTGAGGTCAAACACAAGCCTTCATTTTCATCAGAATTTTTATGAAGTCAACAGCACTGTTCTTTCAGTGAGGCTCTACTAAGTGAACCGGAATTAGAAACTGCCAAAGACATGTGAGCAGCGTGTTGTGGTTGTGGTTGGATTTGAATTCAGACACCCTGAAGACTATGGTGAGGCAGGTTGTTCGCCTACAGCCCATGGAGGTAAATGACAGAGCAGATATCCACCTGCAGCCCGTGGAGGAGCAGGTGGATTCCTGAAGGATGCTGTGACTACATGGGAAGCCTGTGCAGGCTCCTGGCAGGACCTGTGATCTGTGGAGAGAAGAGACTGTGCTGGAGCAGTCTGTTCCTGTAGAACTGCACCCCATGGAAGGGACACACGCTGGAGCAGTTTGTGAAGAACTACAGCCTGTGGGAAGGATTCATATTAGAGCAGTTTATGGAGGACTGTCTCCCATGGAAGGCACTCCATGTTGGAGCATGAGAAGGAAGGAGCAGCAGATGCGATGTGTGATGAACTGACCACAACCCCCATTCCCCATCCCCTGCACTGCTCAGGGGGAGGAGGAAGAGAACTCAGGAACAAAGCTGAGCCCAGGAAGAAGGGAAGGGTGGGTGGAAGGTGTTTTAAGATTTAGTTTTTATTTCTACTCTGATTTTTGATTGGTAATAAATTAAACTAATTTTCCCAAGTCAAGTCTGTTTTGTCGATAATGGTAATTGGTGAGTGATCTCTCCCTGTCCTTATCTCGACCCACAAGCCTTTCATTATCTTTTCTCTCCCCTGACCAGCTTAGGAGCATCTTTGCTGATAGACCTCTGATGATCTCTGCTGATAGAGCAGCTTTGGTGGGCATCTGGCATCCAGCCAGGGTCATCCCACCACACATCCTTCTTCCTGTTCCAAGAGACCTCCTAAACCCTTCCCACCCCAGAACTCACAAAATTTTCACTGACCCGTACCAATCCTCACCAGCTTGTGAAGTGGCCACGTGCCCCCATGTCCCTCTTTTTTCCCCCCAGCCTTTCTCCCTCCTTCTCCAGGAACACACTGACTTTGAAGAATATCTACTGATGTGTTATTGACAAGACCAAAATTGACATTTTGATGAAAATTCCTGTGTGATTTAGAACTAAACAAACCAGCTTTAAATGGAGTTTAAAGTAGTAATTTTTGTTTTGTTTTGTGACTACTGACAAGGTAAAGCTCTTCTTGGGTAAACCTAGTTCTGCTCTGCAGGTCTATACTGCAGCCAAAGAATAACTTCTGTGCAATTTCTGAGCCAGCAGTTGTAACTTTCCTTTCCCTTTTGTAGTAGTTCTGACGGCTAGTCAGTTCCTACCCCGAAGGAAAATATCCCTCCAAAAACAATGATGTAGTAACACAATGCTGATGACAGAGCAAGAAATATCCCTATTGCTAACAAAACACCTTCTTTACTCAAGTCAGCCATGTTCTTATATCTGGAGGAACTGAAAATGAAAAATCCTCACACACGATGGATGCTTTCTCATTTGTTAGCAAAATATGAGTGTCTGTGTCTGGTAATGCTTAGAATGTGAGGAACATCACTATTTTCTAGGAGAGAGGACAGAGTGCTTGAAACTTCAGTAAATACTTAGGCCAGCTTTGACAGATGAAAGTGGAGCCTCTAATCAGCTCTTCTGCATTAAATCAGTATTTGAAATTATCTGTGTTGTTGCTGTGATCCCCATTAACACACAAGGATCAAAGAGGAAGAAACAGCAGCTTTGACAAAGTTCAGAGGAGTAAGAGAGCCAGGTGAGGGCAAGCATCTGAACAAATTGCTCTCTGTAGAAAGCATTAGCAGCCCAAGAGGGTGAGGACAAGCAGAAAATGCTGGTGGCAGAAGCATCTCAGATGAGAACCCACATTTTGCATCCTGGGCTGAACTCAGGATTCTTCAGTCCTCCTCAACCCCCTGCTGCTGCCACCAGTAGTGAGTGCTGTCACCTGCAGGTCCACTGATGACACAGGTGTTTAGTAATGTCACAGCATAGTCTATAGCTTAAAAGAATTTTCCCATCTTTACTGAAAACTTTCTTCATCTGATGGGTTCCCACACCATCAGTAGGGTGACAGCTACCATTAAAAATCTCTGCAGCATCCTGGCAGGTCAAGCAGATGGCCTAGACACCGTCAGGAAAATAAGATTACTTTTCTAATAGCAACTGATACAAAGAAGATCCTTTGTTTGCTGTCTTCTGTCACGACTTAGATGTAGAAGGATGGCTGGGAAGGGAAAAGATTGTCGCAATATATTTCACCACAGTCCAATCCTGCTGTCCTCCTGGTAACAGTCCTGCTCAAGTCACAGAAGAAAGGAGTTTTCTATCAAGCTCATTTGGGTATGTGTGATGTACAAGTGTTTATCTTACCTTTTTCTCAGTGGGAAATGAATTATTCACTTTGTCTCAATGTTTTTTAGTCATTCAAGATGTGCTGTGTATCTCTCTTCTTTGCCAAGGACCAATGTTTAAGAGATGTTATGGAACAGTTTGTGCCTTGCTCAGAGATTATGAGATATTAAAAAAGGAGAGGGAGGATGCAATTTAGTACTTCACAGAACAAGCCACACAATGTATAAATGTTCTCACTATATTGGCTGTCAGCCCAAAGAAATAAGATGGAAATTTGAAACACTAAGAATGAGGTCTTTAAGTTCCTATTTCATTATGCCAAAAAGCTGAGTGTACTTCATAAGCCCCAATTCTGTAGTTCATCATACAGAAAACAAGACACAGAAAGTCCGCTCACAGCTGTAACAGGATGATCCATCCATTCATCCGGAGTCTAGCTCCTGAGTCCAACTGACAGTGGCAAAAAATAGATATAATTTTGCACTACATTATGTTTTTACTATTCAGGGTGGCTTTAAACCATGCCTTTGGGCCTGTTGAAATTTCCTACTCCTTCTGCAGCCTGTACTGAATATCAGCCCCAACTCTTCTCAAACGTCCCTTCATTCAAAGGTTAAGCCACATGGATGTGAAGGATCACTATTTTCTAACTTTACTTCTATTATTTTTTAAAAGAGGTCCCCAGTGCCCCCACAAAGGGAGATAAAGGTTAGAGAGAAATAACATTTGAAAAAATTGAAAAGCTCTTACTTCACCGCACAGTCTAATCAGCCTGGAAAATACATTGCACAGTTATTAAATAGCAGGTTTCACTCAGGGGAAATCTACGGGAAAAACAAGGGAAAAGATGCTCTTCTGCCACTCTGCTTCTCCCAGTAAATCAACATTAGCATTTATAAAAAGAGAAGAGCTATTAACCACATGCTAATAGTTCTGCCTTTATTTGGCATGGAAATTAGTCTCATGCATAGGAAGATTTTCATCCCTTTTCATACAGATTGCCCGTATTCACCAGTGGGAACTAAACCCTAGCAAACTTTCCCTGGAGAAAGGCAGCAGCCACTGCGGGTTCAGTCTGTTTCACTACAGCATTTCTACGTTGTCCCCTTGCAGAGCACCCGACTACTTCGCGTGTATGGCATTAACCCGCTCCAAACTGTGGAGCTGCTTTTTGCGCTCTGTTCCTCTGCAGGCTGGGAGGATGTTCCCACAGGGATGTAATGGCATGGTGTTTATAGCGTGTCAATGTTCTGAACCCAAAGATAAGCTCAGCGCAGGTTGTGCTGCTCTTCTACCTGTGTCAGGAGGTTTGTCAGAAAAGGTCAGCTGCACTCTACAGCCCAATCAGGAGACCTGTTGTTAATTTCATCAGAACCCTAGCTTTGTTTTTTAAGTACTTCATGAAGCCAAAATGACCATGAACGGACTGTGCATAGCAGTTTCACAAGAACATGTAAAAAATTGCCATAAAGTCACAAGATTGAACACAATGTTCAGTCCTACCCTAGTTATCTATTATTTGTGGAATAGCTGCTACAATGAAGTGTGGAATGCAGAGCTAACAATAGCTCCAGATTTAGCCATAACACATTGGCAATAACACTGTAGTAAGCCTGTTAACAAAACTTGAATTACACATGTATTAACTCAAAATACTGAGATCGGGTCTTCCCACAGCAGCACTGCGTCATCAGTACATACTGGTCACTTGAATTGCTTCTTTTTAATTTCCAAGGACAGCAGTATGTTTTTAATGGCTTGGCTCGGTTACAGGAATTAAATAAGAGTCAACTAGCTAATGTGTAGCATGCACTCTACGTTGAACAGCAGTGAAATTGCATCCAATACACAGGCCAAACCTTCCACAGCCAGAGGCTACTGACTATGGTTTCCTTATTTGTATGTTTTTCATATGAAATTACTGATATGTTTCAATGCTGTTGTGCTGATACATTAAAACCCAACGTTAAATATCCTCGCTATATCATCTCCATCACCCTATGATTTGCATCATATACAAGGGAAGAAAATAAGGGGTTACTGTTGTCTATCACAGAAATCAGCGTGTGCATATTAGAAGAGAACCTTATGCGGTGGTAATTTCTGAGCTTGTCACCACGTCTCCCAGTGCAAAGCAGCATTGTACTTCATACAATAATGCATCTGAAATACCAGGAGTAAAACAGCCTTGGTCTTTGTGCAGCCCCCTCACTTCCAGCTGGAGCACATGCTCTTTTCTCTAGTAGCTCTTCACCCACAAAGCAGAGCATTGTCCGGGAAGGCAAGAAGAAATGAGATGCCCCCATGGAGCTTTCATCCTTGCAGAATGAAATTTGTATTGATGTTAAGTGTTTATTTCGCATACAAAGTTTTTAACTGCATCCTGCAGAAAGCTTTGAAGTTGTTAATTTAGTCTAGTTTGTCTACCCAATTTTCCTTGTGCTTTGATTCTGCGGCCTACAGCCTAGCACTTAAATACCCATTCTTCTTTCAATGCATTTTGGTAGTTTGCATTTTTACGTGTAAACAAATGTGTTTGATACAGTAGCTGGAGGCTGGGTTTTTTCTCTATCATCCAGGCTTTCATACAGGGCAGGGCCTCTAGCATAACAGGGTTCTTCTTTTCCATAGATCTGCAGTAATAGAGATTTTATAAATTAGCAAGGATAATACCACTACAACTCCCCCACCTGGCACACAGGACACTGGCTAGTGAATAACTTCTGAACTTGTTAACGGTAAAATATCATTTCTGCAAATTCAATTTGCTAGCTGACATTTCAGAAAAGGGATAATTTGAAGACTCGCTATTTGCTCTGCTTGAAAATGTTTTAAAACATGATCATTTTGTAAATCCTGGCAAGAGATGTCCCTAAGAATGTTGTGCCTGAGATAAAGAGGGCAGACCTGAGATGCAAATCCAAGCACATTTCTCAGTTCTTTTTTTCTCTCCCTTACAGAGCTTCCTGTCTCTTTTTTTTGAAGCCCAATAAAATTATTTTTTTTTTAATGTCAGGAAAATATTCAATTTTCAATGAAACAGGTCACTGTGCTCCATTATGCCTGTCTGCGACCAAAAATTTACTAACTCAAGGTCATCAGCAGGACACAAGATCATCAGCGGGAAAAAGACATGATGCATAATAGAACCATAAAAATACAATTCCCTGTTGCTGTAGTGACAAGACAAACAGAAACGAGGCACTGAGAAACACATTCAGACCGAGATTTCTGTCCAAAGTACACAGGAGGTTATTTGGCAGCTGTCTTATCATTGGGGCGCTCTGAGTGCGACGGGAGCCTGAGCAGCCACTGCTCTCCGTGGCCGCACAACAAACAAATTCCTGCAGCCAGCAGCCTCAGTGCCTCACTGCCACAATCAACTGCTGCAGGTAGCCAGGGCAATGAAATCTGTGCGCAGGCAAGAATTAGTTTGGATTTTGGCATGCAATTGCAAGGCAAAGGAAGCTGAGATGGAGTCCTGCAGTAGCTTGCCTTGCAGTCAAAACGGTTCACCTGGTGTAAATATCTCTGGGAAATCAAATTGTCCTGATTTTCTCCCCCCCCCACGCCCCCCTTTTTTTTTAACAATTTAATCATCAGTGATCTGATTTTGCCTAGTTAGAAAAAAATCCACCTTATGGTGAAGACAGTGTTTAAGCCAAATTTTCCTTTTATGCCTTGCAAACTGACTGATCACCAGTGAGTACCTGACATGGATGGTGGGTTCTTTTTTTTTAAACTAGTCCTGTGATCTGTTATCATTTTGTCTGGTAAAGTCACACTGAAATTAAATGTTGTGATTTTACTGCAAGCAAGCTACTTCCATTTTAGTTTATTTCTGCACTTTTAGAAGATTTGTCCTGGCATGCCTGGCTTGCTTTGACACAGGTGTCATTATAAAACTATTAAGAATAACTAGGTTTCAGTTACACCTAATATTAATTTACAGAAAAATTCATTTTAACAGAAAAAGTTATGTAAATCAACCTGGCTCAAAAAAAAAAAAAACAAAAAAAAACCCAAAAAAAACCCCACCAAACCAAAAACTAGAGGAAGCTAGAAAGCTTATGATAGTGAGAATATGCTGGACAAGAAGGTTTTGCTTGTTAAACCTTTGTCTCTGACTTAGTGAACATAAAAAGTTCTGGACTCATGCTAACAAGTTTCTCCCATCCAGCAAAAAAAAGACCCTAATTAAGAGATTTGAGGCTTTCACAGATCTTCATATTCCCACATGTGCTATTTGAGTTTTCAAGAGTGTGAGAAGCTACTTCTATTATCAGTGTTTGAGAAGAAAAATGCACACAACCGTATATTCTGTGCAATTAATAAGCAAAAAATGTACATAAAATACAATGGTATTGAGGTAGTAGGTATATGTGAACTCTTCTGAAATTACAAAATAAAAACCTGAAAGTTGCTCATTCTTCTTTTCTCTCATCTCTGTAATATTGCTGTTCTAACATTTCATTTAAAAAAAGTGAGCCAACAGATCTTCCTGCTATTGCAGTCGTTGAACTGTCTATTTCGAAGCAGTAATACAGAAAAGCACTAGCAAAAAAAAATAATAATAAAAAAAAATTTAAAACCTCATAAATTTCAAGCCAATCTTTAGCATGTTCTAAGTAATGGAGACTGTTTAGTGCCTTGTAATCTTTTCCAAGTATTTTTAAAATTCAGGCCACGAAACTTTAAAGGCATACTTTATCTATCAGTCGTCTTAAAAAAATTAGAGTGCTAGAAAGGATCTATAAAAACAAATGGGAAAAAATCTAGCATTCTGGCCTCTCAGTTCAGAGAAGGTGATGGTGTGAAACAGACCCATCAAAATGAGTGGGGTCAGTGGCATTCACACCAGATTCAGAGAAAAAGAAAAAAGCCCAACAGCTCAGGGGGGGCATGTCATCAGTTTGGTGGCAGAACAAGCAGCATGGAGAAGAAACGTCCTCCCCCATCCTGTTGTTGAGCGCAGCTGGTCAGGGGCTAACTGAATGCATGACAGTAGTTTCTCTGCTTGCCATTTCGTGGGGCCCTTGCCCCACCTAGTTGCCTTCCCGTTCTTTCACTTGTGGGCAGATGTGGTGCATTCCAACCACTTCACCCATTTGCATCCTCACTTGACCCATGCATGTGTCTTCCCCAGAGCATCACTTGCCACACTCCGTGGTCAAAAGACAATCAAGAGCTTTTGTCCCTTGGAGCCCCAAGCGTGCTCATTGTATTTGTGATGGAAACAAACTATCCCAAGTATCCACAACACTGATCTAATTACAAGACAGTTCTGTTCAGCAGAGACTTAAAAGTAGCCGTCCTAAAGTCCTATAAATTCAACAGACCGTTGTTGTTGTAAAGTATTTGTTTCAGTGGTCAGCTGAAGAGGAAAGTCAGAGCTGGAGCTCTAAACAGTTTCAAAACTAAGAAACCCATTTATTCTAAGTTTTAAGTAAGAGTATGCAAATGCCCAAAAGTCAAAATACACATTTCCTTTATATATCAGATGCACTGTAATTTTTCTTTGTATGAGAGAAAAGGAAATAGAGTTGATTAAATTGCTGCCAGTCCCTAGCCTGAACAATTGTGTTGCATTTCTTTCGTAGGCAATGACAGAGATTAAATGGATTCTATCAGCAAACTGATTAGGGCCTGATAGGATTCCCCTTAAGTAGCAAATCTGGTTTTAATGGAGTAACTCTAACTTCACTGAAAGAAATTCTTAAAAATTACCTGGATTTCTTTTCATTCATATTGCTTAAACATCCCCACCCATGTTTTGCTCTCCATTGTTCATTTTGGTTCTCCTCCCTTGAAACTTTGGTTCCAGTGACAAATCACCTGATGCACAATTAGCACAGCCTGCCATAGAAGCACAGTATTAAGCACTGTATTTCCCACAGAAGTATTTTTTGTGAATGTTTACAAGCAAAGTTTTCAGTTGGGGTAACATCAGATTATTTTGTGGAATATATGTCAGTTTTCTGTAGTAAATCTGAAAAAAGTCTAAAGTGGACTTCAAACACAAAGATGAAATTAAAAGAAAAACAAAACAAACATGAGAAATTCAAACCAAATATTTACCTTGATCCCATTTATTCACCAAGCCCCTGTACCACTGTTCTTAAGTTACTATTATTTTTCAGTCCCATCCATATATCCTCTTTTCCATATCTCAACAGTCTTTTTTCCTGAGCACAATCTGTTCTCAAAAATGCTTCCTTTCTTCAGCAAGCTGTAGTTATGCTAATGAGAGCTGGTAAATCTTCCTGCAGTACCTATTGCCAACCTTCACTGTTTTTTTTTAAGGTTTGGTATAAAATTATCAAGCCGGAATTAATCAAAAGAAAGTTCATTAAGATCAAACAAATTTACAAGCAACTGCTGTTGCAATACAATCTGCAGGAAAATCTCTTGCATTTAAGTAATCCCAGCAAAAATCCAGATTTTCTGCATTCATTTCCATGGAATTACTTTTGGATCTACCCCTGACTCACAAGCATTTTAAGTTATATTTAAATGACCAACCAGACTGAATTGTCTGATGCACATGATCTGTCTGTCTATCTAACTACACATATATAGAGATAGATATGTATGTATATCACCTCAAGAATATTGTCGGATGAGTAACCAATATATTTTTTTAACCTATTTAATTTACTGTCATGAACTCATATGCCATGTGAGTAAGAAAGGCAGGAGGGAAACATACAGTGGAGTGAAATAACTCAGAGCAGTAAAAGGTCAGTCCACTCTCATTTTTAAACATTGTTAAGCTATTGTGACCATTTTCAGAAATAGCTGAATTGAAAATTTAATGAGTTTTCCACTCAAAACTTGCATCTGCTCTAACATGCAGGCAGCCTTGCAGGTCCCATGTGTATATTTCACACATAAACATGCCCCATCACCACACACTAAATTAAGAAGATGACACAAACACTCAGAGTCCTTCGTTGTCCTTACTTGGTCTGTATAGTCTAAAGGAATAAAAAAATTTCCTTTGCCAAAGTTGTGTGAACTTATCACAGACAACGCTGCCTGACAATGAATTATTTTCTGCTTGAGAAAAATTGTCCCTTTTGATTTGCAGAGTCTTCCCAACATCTGCTTTTAGTGCAAAAATCTGTGAGCTGATTTGCCCCTTTCTTTCCTCACATTAAAATCTTTGATTTTTTTCATGTTTATGCTAACAGATGTTGAATCAAGAGGGTCTGGTAAGTTGTGTTGCAGATATATTGTGTACATCTTCCAGTGCATTTTTGCACTGAAGTCACTTGCTGGTACTAGCATCTCCTGGCAAACACCAAAAAGCCAATAGGTGCTCCTTTTCTGTATTCTGTGCAGAACACCGGGAGTGGGAAACTCCGTACTGCTGCACTCCACGTGGATATGAACTCCCCTTTACAGTGTTTACCATTAGTGACATCCTGTATTCCTGAAAGCAAGAACGAAAATGACAGATTTCCCCACATACAATAGACTCAATGAGTTTTTGAAAGCTGTATACATGAATCATACAGAGAGGAGATGAAACTACTCATGTGGAGCCCTTTTCCAACTAACAAGGACATACCGAGTTGCACCTTGACAACTGAAGGTCTTAGGAGACATACTGATTTAGGAAAGCGCAGCATTACAGTCTCTTGAACCCATTTTGGAAGAAGACTGAGACAGACCATGGCTATGCCCACTTCCACGATGACAAGCCACTTACAGGAATATTTCAGAGAATCTCTGAGGTCACAGTATCTGATCCACAGAGGCTTTTTGCAAGGCTGTTCTCAATATTCTCAGTGATTTGATAGGCCTTACTGTAACAAGGCCATCATGTCATGCAAAGTAGAACTCACGAGCAGAGGAAAACAGGAGGTACCAAGATGAACACATATGCTTAGTACCCATAATTATTGCTAGCACTCTCTTCACAGAGCTAAAGCGTAGAAGTAGACCTCATCTTTCAATTTAACAGGAAAACTCAAGGTGTTATGAAATTCAACAGCTGTGTATCCAACTGTACACAGGAAGTCTAAGGGCATAAGGAACTCAGATCAGCTGTTTCTGAGTGTTGGCCCAATATCTTGAGAATAAGTCCATTATCTGTTCAATACATCCATTTGATTACAAGTAGTAAGAAACAGATGTTTTTATTCCTTACAGAAAAGTTCCTATACCAACAAACAATCTTTTTGCCTATTGATGTCCCTTTCTCAGCAAGAACTTCTGAAAGAGAAAAGAAAGAAAAAAAAAAATCTTATTAACTTGGAAATATGTTTTCTTATTTCATTTGCACATTGGAAGGAGATTATCCTGTGCATAATGGGAACCAGTATGATCACTTCAACTGAAGAAAAGTGTAGTTGCTTCTTTACCAACTGCCTTTTTTTGCCTTATATATTGACTGTGGTACTTCATGTCATGACTTTTGTTTTTTCCAAGTATTCTTATGCACCTGTGCACCAAAGGTTTCTATCATTCTCCCAAAGAAGTCCCCAGAAATGCCAATGGTAGTTTAAATTAAAGAAAGGAAAACAAAGAAGTGTTAGTACATATAAGCAGGGACTAACCAAATGAAACAGGTTGTTTCATAAAATTCCAGGAACAGAAGGGGTTAACACATTTTGTTTCACTGACAATCAAGTCTAGAGCACAGTAAAATTTCTGGCAGGTACTCTCTCAAAATGAGGTGGCCTTTTGCAGTCTGACTGCTTTGTTCCTGTGTGTGTTGCCAATTAGTAGCTGCCTAAAATCAGTATTAATAGAATACTGCCCAAGCATTAAGATGTTTAGAGACTGTTGTACATTTGCAGCCAAAAGCTGATTCCAGCTGATTTCCACACTACAGCATTCAAGAGTATTTTTAAGTCACCATTGCCCCTAGAGATGGCCATTTTCTGTTGTTATTTTGAATACACATGGTGATCTCAGCTCTTGGCTCAAAGATTGCTGCATTCTTTTGTAAGCTCCTACACAAAGGCCTTTGTGCTTGAAAACAGATGCCCAAGGGACTGTGTCATTGCCTCAAGAGGCTGGCCTAGAGAAATCCAGACGCCTGCAGAGACTGAAGTCCTGGTGATACATGTGGAAGCTGTGTCCCTGCTCTTCTGGAACTGTTCAAGGCCAGGCTGGATGGGGTTCTGAGAAACCTGGTCTAATGGGAGATGTCCCTGCCCATGGCAGGGGAGTTGGAACTAGGTGATCTTTAAGGTCCCCTCCAACCTAAACCATTCTATGATTCTCGCAGATTCTGGGTAGTGTCTCCCTGTGAGCCACTGGCTGGGTGGTGAGTTCACACACAGGGTGTCTCCACCGCCAAAAACAAGTCAAGCAGGTTTCTCATCAAGGACTGCTTTCATGCATGCCCTTTGCCAGCCAGTTATCCCACGTACTAGCAAAGAGAGCAAATCTTCTGAAGAGTTGTAGTGATCTGGACAAACTGTGACTCCAATCCTGTCTATTTTAGAAAATCTAAAAAATTTTGACTGTTCCTCTGCTTCATATAAACATATCACATCTTGACCGGGCAGATGGATTTTGGCTGGGCAGAGGAAAAGAAGGTCAAATACCACCAGGACTAGAAAATGTTTTGGTACAGCCAAAAGGGAGAGCTCCTCTGGAGATGATTTAGTATCAATTACTGCTTTTATCACAGAATTATCACTTGCATCTAGTGAAATTACTGAGCTCCTCCCAGTAAAATGGTCTTAGGCAGAAGAATATTTACCTCCAGGATGGCAGAGGAGAGTTTTGAGAACTCTCAAACAGTGAAAGGGCACTCAAACCATTTCTCCCTCCTCCCACCACCACATAGTTTATATTAGCTGGCAAATCTGGTCTCCCAGTGAGTTTTACCTACATGTCCAGTTTTACCAGAATAAGGCTGGATCTGCCCTTTCAAGATTTGTTCACATGAGTAATATTGTTGTCAGCAGGACCATTAATAGAGATGAGCATTAGTCACACACACAAGATGTACTGGATTAGATCCTTACATGACAATACCATGGAAACTCCAGTCTAGATTTGCCCAGATAAACACACTAAGGAAGAAATAGCTAGCAGGAAAATAAGAAACAAAACAGAAAAAAAAAAAAAAAAAAAAACAACAACAAAAACCAACCAAACGAAACCACTCTGTATTAGGCAGTGCTGGCAGGATACACCTGTTATTTCATAACCCACCTTCGCCACCTCATAAATATTTGGTACCCTTCTCAAACTAAATACACAGCGAATCCATACTGAACAGTTAGGGCACAAAAGCCAGTCGTTGCTGGGCAACTGTGCCCATGTGTAGGTACAGCTTTTATAAGTCCTACTAAAAAGCAAGCACTGTGGTCACCACTGGTTAGCTTTATGCAACAGCTCAGCACTCCCCTCACATGGAAGAAAGTCTCATTTTATACTCCATTTGTGGCAACAGTGAGAACCCAGAACTGCTTTTTCCCACAGAATGAAGTTGTTTAATATTCTTTTCTTTCTACTTTTAAATGCACTTTACCCCAACCTAAGTTATTAAGCATGAACGTATAATATGAACCCAGGTAAGTAGCGCACTGTCAGAAATTTTCAAAGTTTTGGAGGGTAACATCATCTGATATAGGCCAAACACAAGGTACCTGTTATTTTTTACCTTATTCCTTTTGTTTCTTATAAAAAGTCAGCATCTGCCAACATCTCCTAAACCCTGGAGATGCTTGCAGGGGTTCTCCAGCCAGCAGCCATTCACTGTCACCAGAGGCTAGTGACAAATCACGGAGCATCATCACTGATAACAACGTCATCTCATCCCTACTTCCAGTACTGGAGAAGAATATTTGTTTGGACTACCGCGTGAAATGACCAGCCATACCAGAATTTGTAGCATGGTGCAGTCTGGTAATTCTTAGGCAATTTTATTCAGTAATCATTAATTGGGTCATGACTTAGAAGCTGAGGAGAAAAATACTTTTGGTTAAATACAATTCCAGTTCCAAGCAGGAAGGTTCAAGTTCTTCCCAGTTTCCATAGGAATGGTCCTCACAGTAGGAAAAGCAAACTTGTAGCTTGCCAGAATTAGCATCACCTGGTTGTCATCAATAAAATTCAAAGATAAGCACATGCACTGTTGTCTGCTACCTGTTTTTCAGGCCAGCTGCAGGATCAGGAAGACAACACTGCAGTGTGTCATATTTGGACATCTTCCCAAGGAACAAGGACGGCCAGAAAAGACACCTCTCGGGCCATGCCTAGTGAGGGGAATTTAAAAGCATCCTTCAACCACAAGATTAGCAGCAAGCCAAACAGCAGGGAAGGGCAAAGAAGCAGGATGTTCTGCATCAGCATTGGGAAGAAATTGAACTCGCTCTTTTTCCTGAGATCTCTTCTCATCTGACTCCTGCATTCTGGTATCACGTTTATTCAAATCCTCTGTGTGAAAGAGGAAGAAGGATGACAAATAAGCTCTCATCATCTGGGTTTCAAATCACCCAATGGCCGCGCATTAATAACAAGCATCAAGCGGGTGCAGCTAAGGCCAGCAGAGAAAGGAGGCTGAACTAAATTCCTCTTGTGCCTTGAGCTTTGAGTCTGGCTCCCAAATGCTGGGGTGAAACACAGAGACCCAAAACTGTGCTGCAAAATGCAGTGTGTTAAGAGACATTCCAAGAACCTGTAGCATATTTTTCTGCCATGGTGCAAAGTTTCACAGAAACACCGCATATTCTGGACTGAGTCACTGCTGTATTTGACCTAATAAGGAGAAGCACCACCCTGAATCCAGAATCTTGACTGACATTTTCTCAACAGCACAGCCCAGAACACAGATAAGGTAATGTGCTAAATCACAAACTCCAGACTTTGTCCACGCAAATATTTTCATTGCAGTATCTTTTTGTTTCGTGGGGTGGGGTGGACAGGATGTGGGGGGACATGGGGGCAGGAGAGAAGGTTTACTTCAATATGCAGGTATCTTACTGCACCTGCGAAGCAATAGAGAGTATAAAAGAAAAGTCCAGCAAATAGAAAGGGTGAAAGAGGCACAGCTCAAATGCGTCCTGGCTGCAATCTGCAGTGACAGCTTTCTATATGGACTTACAATAAATCATTGTTGTTTCTAATTTACTAGTATATTTACAATTCCAGATTTTTAACATTCCTTGTAGGAATGCAGATACATTTAAAAAAAAAAAAAAAAAAAGTTTTCCTGGGACATGCTGTGGCAGATTGTCTGGTCAATACAGCTACAGTAATTTATATTAAGGAAGATTTATTTCTTCGTGCCTATGCTATAATATACTCTACCAGCTTTTTTTTATCACAGTATTGTATTTCAATTCAAATTTGGTCACCGCCATTTTTATGTTTTAGCAAATTTCTAAAAATCTGACAGTTCAACACATAGGATTCAGCTGAAAATATTCTGAACACATTAAAAAATCAGTGCACAGGAATGCATTGTGCATTGCACTTCATTTTAAATAAACAAATCAATGGTGTTCTGTCTGTAACCTCAGCATGAAAGGTAATTCATGGAGAATAATAAACCAATGTCCCCTGAATTTTCTGAAGGTTTAACTGATGCTCTCAAGGGGGATCATTGGCTTTGTTTTAATGGGAGGGATAACATAACATAATGTTTGCCGCAATTAGTTGCAAACTAAGATAATGGAGCAATATTAGTATGCTTAGACACAAGACTCTAAAACAACTTTGAGCAGGGAATAATATGTTCAGTTAAACAGAAGCTACATTGAAATGAATATTTCATAGCCCTGATACAAATAGGTGTGCATATCCTTCCATAACTAATTTGTCAAATATAATTTATGTGGTGGCCTTAAGCTAAAGTACAACAGCCACCAGTAACGTGCTTAATTCTTTAAAAAGTCCTTGTTTCGTGTGATAGATGACTTTTCTTCTTTGTTGGCTTTGGCACTTACTTCACAAATCTTACTTTCAAAATCCATCAAGTGCAGTACCAGCAGGAACTAGATTCAGTCCCTAGAAGAAAACAGTATTGTCCTTGTACTGCATGTGCACGTTCACATGCAGGTATCACCATGCTACACGGGTGATCAAATCGTTTGACAGTTAAGCCCGGAAAAAGATCCCCAAAATAACTTTGTTGGCCCAATTCACTAGAGGAAGAGGAAAACCTTTTATTGCTCTGGCTGATAAGATGTGACTGAGCCAAAGAAGGAAGATGCAATTTCTTAATAGATACAAGTTACCAGAAAATTTAAAGGCAAATGAAAACTCTTTTTTTCCCCAAAACAAAGGAAAAAGATCTATATCATGTCTCTCAGATGTCATTTGTTTCTTTAAGAATGAAACACAATCTGAATAATTAATTCAGAGAGAGGCAAATACATATGTGTATATAGACATATGTAGATATTTGTATATGTTTATGCACATGAAACAGGCATAAATCAACATTTTATGTGCTTTTCATTACTCAAAAACATCTGGTGCAGCTGAGCTGCAGTTTGACATTGAATTGAAGGTTGGGGAGAATTTACAATTGATTCTACAAATGATCCGTGTTGCTGACAGGAAAGGAAAAAGTGAATTCATGTAATAGAATTTTGATAGAGACTATGTAGAGAGATGAATAATACAAATACAAAAGGCAAACCACGTTGATTGTTTGTATACAGCCTACACTAAAATGAACAATCACCACAGCAATTAACCTACCACAATAGTATGAACAAACATTGCATAACGCACGCTGCATAACAATGCCACAAGTTTTGAAGACAAGCACTGTCATTGAAATGCTTACCTAATAGAAATCACTTTTGAGAATTTCAGCAGTGCTTTAATGCTAAATACCTCCCTGTTCCCTTGGAAAGAAAAACTATGTATATGCAAGGGCCTGGGGGGGAAATTTTCTGAGTACTCCCATCTGTCACCTATTAGTTACAGAGGTCGTGTTTGGAGAGTGTGACCACGCCACTGATAGCAATACGATCTGAGTCACCGACGCCACTGGAACTGCGTTTAGCGATATACCATGCGTATGGACATTTTGTTTTCACACAGCAGTGGGAAACAGCTCCTCAGAATGTCCAGGCCGTTCAAGTTAGACTGAAACATCTGGAGCTGAACATTTACACGAACAGACTATGGGTCCAAATTAACAGCTATCTCACCGAGCTGCTCTTTAACTTCCAGAATCTGAACCCAAGACCAACAGCTCTTGTTTTGTTCTTCCTCGGCCTGTAAGAACAAAAGAGAAAAGGTTAGGCATACAGTGTTATGAATAGGTCATGCTGAATTCTGAGAAGTGCCATACCAGAATTAATCTATGACTTCCTACCTATAAAATCCGAGCACGAAACCTTCCTTGGTGCAACAGTCTGAACTTCTGAGTCTGTATGAATGTAATATGTTTACAGGTAACATAATGCATCATTAGACAACTGTTACAAATTAACTGATGGGAAAAAATCAAGCAAAAAGGAAAAGAAAATAAAAGTTATTTATAGCTGTAAATCACCAGGTTTCAAAAATATCATGAGGGCCTGGTGAAGTCATACCAGCTGTTTTAAATACATGAAGCTGGGGAAAGCTTGGTTAATAATTGATAAAGTAATAACAAGAAGGAGAGAAGGAGAGAATTCTGAAGAATTAAAGAACTGAAAGAGAGGGGGGAAAAAAAAGAGGGGGACGACTATTTCCATAGAGAAATTTTTAAGTTACAATGGCAGTTATTGCCATTTGACTCATTACAGAAGTTTGCCTATTAGCATAGCCAGAGATAACAACGCCAAAGATATTTTTGCTGACGATGTGTTCTCTGTCATTTCCACCCTGGAGCCATGTATTACCAACTTGCTTCAGGCAATGTGTTTTCAGCAGCCACTCAATTCAGGCATCCAGTGCATTCAAGTCCAGAAAAATTTTGCAAATAAGTAAGGATTCCTTAAAAAAAGTTAAAATCTTTATTCACTTTGATATTTACCTTTTAAACAACCTTCTTCTGATGAGGCCAGTTGGGCCGCCTTAGCCATATGAAAAGACCCTGCACGCAAGACAAACACAACTAAAAAATATGAAGCAGCTATTTCTCAATTGACGCACAAGAGAGGTAGGATTCAGATCTTCTTGCAACCCTGATAAGGCACTCAAACATCCTTTGCTGATGAGGCAAGCATCAGTGAACTGGGAGAGAAGAGCCAGCGCCTGGAGGTCCCCAGGCCAGATCCTCAGTGCTACTGAGCTGCCCTCTGCCACCAGCTCCATCCACATGTCTCACACTGGTGACTTGGTGACACCAGGCAGTCCTTAGATTAACGTCTCTGCTTTCTTTCTTTAGACTTTACGGTTCTCATGTAGGTGTTTTCCCTCTTGGATCCTCGCACACCTGATTATCCTGCTCCAACCACCCTCCCTCTGTCTGTAAATCTTATCATCCCTAACTCTCTGCAGACATTCTTTCTAGTTGTCCTCACATCTTCTTAGTGCTCTCACTTCTCTGAGGCAGGGTTGTGCAGCTGAGTTGGATCAGAGCTGGATCTTCACCTACTAACAATCCCATGTCAACAGCAAGGGTTACCGTGTGCCAGGGCTCCTCATCTGGAGCAGGCACATATCCCCACAACACAGCGCACTTCCCTTATGAATGTCAGTGGACATATATCTAGATGTCTGCCGCCAGGAATCCTACCCGCAATTTTCTTCACTATCTCAGGGGAAGTGAAAGACTTGGGAGCAACAGGAGAATCCATTGGTAAGAGAATATGAAGTGACAGAAACCAGGCTGGACTGCACAATGTTCTTACTGAGACAGAAGGTTGGTGCCAGTGCTTGAATTCGGGTTTTAAGAACTGCAAAAGGAATGTCCCAGAAAAAGGGCAGACATTTTTTGCATAACACAATGTTATTATTTACTTTACCTGGCAACCAAGACTGTATTAAAAATTCAAATGATCTGTCTGTTTTAGAGAGTTCAATACACAGTCAAAATGACTAGAGGTAGGAGTGTCTGTAGTTTCTTTCTACTGACTCATTTAACCCTCGCCACTTCCTTATTCTCAATTTTCTTTTTTTTTTTTTTTTTTTTTTTTTTTAGTGTCTACACTGTGCCTAGACCTAGACTCACAAGAAACTTAAATAAGCCAAAAGGAAAGCAGAAAATCAATCACCTGTCAAAGTTAAGATTTAAGAGCAATGAACTCAACAAGGCATACTGGTGCAAACCTAAATGTGTGAAGAGAGCTCAGCAAAGCTAAAGTGCTTCCATGAATTAGAGACAAATTTCCAGAAACCTCAGGACTTTATTTAGGCATCTTATTACCCTTGAAATTAATGGAAAATCAGATCCTAAAAATTTCTTCATTTCCTTTATCTGCCAGCACTGCTGCTCTGAAATGTAGTTAGAAGCAGAAGGATGCATTCACAAGGCAATATTCAGGATGATTTGGTCCCTGAGGAAATGAGTAGGAAGCATCAATAGTTCCCTTTTCACAGTGCTTCCAGATTCTTAAGTGGAAGACACTTCTTCTTGTCCACTTCTTCGACAAAACAAACACAGAAAACGAATTTTTCTTGGGCTGAATGGTCTCTTCCACCCCAGTGAAGGTGTCTGAGATAAAGCACCTTAAATGACACTGAACAGTTGTGCTCAAGCAGCTCAGTTCCACCTGTACCTTTTTATTACTGATTTTCTGCCGGCAAGTATATTTTTCCATGACTCAGAGGAAGGCAGCTTCTTTAGTTTGGGCTCAAGCTAGAAATTTCCAAAGCACTAAGACTTTCACTTGAGAAAAGAACAGACTCAGGACAAAAAGTTGTACTCAATTTTATGAGAGTGAGAGAGAGACAGAGAAAATACTTTTATGACCTCTTTTTCAAAAACACAGTGCAGTAGCTAAGCATTAAATAACAGCTCAATAGGTTTTCACCAATGCAGCAAAATAATTATCTGGGAAAAGTTATATAACCTCCAACAAACAAGGTCAGAGATCAAGATATTTTTATACATAGTTTGTAAGATTCCGTCCTGTACGAAATAACTTCTTGGATAGAAAAAACACATCATCTTTACAGTGCTAGACACAAATGACCTATTCTTTTAGCACCAATTAAGATTCCTTCATGCAGAGATTAATAGAGAAATTCATTATACAATCCTGTTGTTTATTCTACTTCTCTGCAACAGGTATATCCATAATTCCATCATGAACAACCAAACTGCATCTTTCTTTATTTAAGAGGAGCAAATTTAAGAGAGTTACTTTTTGTTCTTTAGTGGAAGCAAAATACCAACAATCTATTCCACTGGTTTGTCCTTTCTCTTTTTCCTGGAATGTGTAATTACTGCCCACTTAACAGAAGAGATAGCAGCACTCAGTTAATCAAACCCATTGCTTAAGACCGATTTAGCAGCCAAAGATCTGGATATGAACGAAGGGCTGAGCACCACGTCCTTGCAACAGGGGCGGTCAGTTTCAATTATTAACCCATCACAGATACGGCATTAAATAGATTGTTACTGTTCTCAGCACCCATAACCACGTCACCATCACATGACAGTTGTAAATGCACCTTATCTGAGGACTGCTGCTTGCCTGGCTCCACATCTTCAGGGTGGGTACGGGAACAATTCTGGCACAATTTTCTACTTCTTTGGAGTGTTTCAGCTGAAGAGGTTTTATTTTCCTCTCATTGAGATATGCAGTTTCTGACCCTAAGCAATAGACTTCCCAGGTGAAATACTGCCTCTATTAAAACCAGACGGACTGCTGCAATCAGGTTCAGCGTGGTCAGAATTTATTCGTCTGAGCTTGGGACTGCCCATTTGTGCCGAGCAACAGGTGCTGTTGCATATCCCAGAGCTGAAGGACCTAGAACAAGGGGCTTTTTTCAGTCTTTCAGAAGGCCTTTGCCAGGTTTGGGGCGTCTCTGCAGGCTGCACGGATAATCCCAGTTTAAGCCTAGGGCTGTGAGACGGCAGAAAGAATTGTTCAGCTGACGCGTTTCGGATGCTGTCCTGACAGTCATTTCCCACCACCTCCCCTCCCTCACAGCCCTCAGGTCCTGACAAACAGCAGCTGCCCCTTGGGCTGGCAGTTTGGCCATGCTGGTAATAAAGGGTAACATGAAAAAATCCCAAATAAATAGAAAGATTAGAGCTCCCACCAATACTGAAATTTGTGTGTTTACTTGAAGCATAAGGCCACAGGATTCAAGCTCAAGAACAGCTACAATGGAATTTTTAGCCTGTATCTATGAGCCATTTTCTATGCCAGCCACATCAAAACCAAATCCCATCTCAGTTTCTTAGCAGCTGTCCCAAAGTCTATGAGGACCCCAGATATGACCATCAATTTTTAAATTGTGCTTCAAGTTTCCGTGAATATTTTAACATTTGTCTTGTGATAATATTTTCAAGACGAAATACAACTTCCCTGGTCAACTCTGGATCAGATCCAGTATATTGTTACAAACTTCAATACTCTCCCACTTGAACCCTTTTATTGAATTACGTTGGCTCTGTTATTACAGATTTTCCAGTCCTATTTACTGTTAATAGGGGAGAACTGCATCCCCTTCCTCCACTGAACATCTTACGATAGCTTATATAGTTCAGGTCTGCTAAACAACTTACACAGCTTCCCTCTTTTACGTTAAGTGAGTAACACAAGCAGTCTCACACTCTACAAGCTGGTGGCCCAAAGAAAGTTTCAATACTTCGCATAGGGCAGGACATCATATTCTTAAGGCAGATGTGAGCTGGTACCTCCCCCGGTAAGTGCTCCCGCGGTGCTTATGGTAAAACAGCTCAGGGGCAGCCCTTTTCCTCACTGTGCTGGGAAGTAACATGTTCCTGAATGAAAAGTATTATGTGCCTACCCTGAGGAAAACATTAAAGATTTTAGACCCTGGAAGGAGTGAAGTTCATAGTCTAGATGGGGTGAAGGGTGAGGTGGTGGGTAAGATCTAAGAAAGCAGCTCGGTTAACTAGTGTAGGTGGGCACTATGTCCGAGAACTGTTTGTAAGCAGTCTGCTTGTGTGTGTTTGATTTTTGTACAGAGACATTTGGTAGTCTCAGTGGATGCACAGATAAAAAAGTATTTAGAATCCTGAGAGCGAGAGCTCTTCTAAGTTAAGAAAGTGCCATTTTGAATAAAATCCCTCCTTTAAAACATTCTAAATATATATATATGTATCTCCAAGAAATCTCTCAGGCAAACACTATACTGTCATACTTTCTGCAGCTAAAATAGTTTTGGAGCATCTTTGGTCACTTTGTCTGAACCAATTTTGTCTGTATTCTTTAGTGGTCACTGCCATGTGGAAAGGATCTGCTTCTGTTGGCATCTTCCTGCACATCAAGCATGACAAATGGTAATTTCTCACTTGTCCGTGGTAACTGTTGTCCACGATAACAGTTGTCCATGATCAACTTTTGTTGAAGTTGATGTTTTTAAAGGGGCAAGGGGACTGGGGCCTGGGGGCCAATATAGTCTGTAACCAAGTTTAGATTTCTTTTTATCTCTACTGACAGGTCACTGGCCATTTCCAGAATGCCAGCAGCCACTGCATGGTGCTCTTCCAAGTCTGATGATGCCTCTGCTCTCAACTCCTCTCTGAACGAGCTGTCCCACAAGGTGGCAACCCCATGACACATTGCGTGCTGCTTCTCATGTGTCCTGGTGCACCTGATCCAGCCTTGCCAGCAGCAGACCACTGGCGTTTGACCTGCCTTTCCTCTGCTGCGTCGTGCCACGCGGAGTGCCAGAGGATGGGAACTCTGCTGACACCGGGAAAACAATGCTGCTGATGGCAAACACGCACCAGTTTATGGGCTAAACCAACTTCTGCAATTCAAGCTGCAATGCCTTTTGAACACAAGTAAGGGGCCTGTGCATCTTACCCGGCAAGCAGAGGCTATTATCTGGTCCTTTTCATTCCCCTAAAGCAAAAAGTATATATAATATAGATTACAGGTTTAAAATTATCATTGTAATTTTCGAGTTGTCACAGTTTGTTAAAATGCGACACTTGTATGCAGTAGAGTAAATAATGGCTATGTAATAAGATAAGATGGAGAACAGCTTTAATAACCTGCAAATATGTACCCATGGCATTGAAAAGGAAACTATTAAGATAGCTCTTGAAAGCAAACACTTGAAAGGTACTTGGGAGAAATTATTTGGAGGTTTGTAACAACAAAGTGTGTGAGGATCATTTGACTTTAAAGCATTGTGATAACTAACTAACCCATTTAGTGCTAAAGAGACTTTATAATGAGACATTGCAATCTGCTTTATATGGGTCCATGTTTCTAAATATTGCATTGAATAGCACGCAGACGAGGGTAAATACAATTAAAACAGTATGTGTGTGTACATATATATACACACACTTATAGAAAATAATATATATTATATATGCTTTTATATAGAGAGATAATGTATAGATATACTATTATATATGACACATATTCTATATGTACACTATAGTACAGTATATAGTATACTATAGTGTACATATAGTAAATATGTATACTACATGTACACTAAATATACTCTATATACTGTATACTCTATAGGTATACCATACGTACACTAAATATGTACACTATATATAGTGTATATTTATACTATGCATATTTAAATACCATTATACTATGCACATTTAAATATCTCTCACACCTCTGATTCAAACACCTAATTCAGGATTCATGTATTACTACGTTAGAAATATTGAAGCGAAAACACAAAGAGTAACCTGTGGTTTTGTGACCACTCACAGAGAAACAGCAGAGAGAAGAAAGAAAATCTATCCTCTTCCTACAACGTCTCTGTTAAATAAATGAAGCATAAGATGCAACATCAGAAGCTACTAATTACAAAAGCAGCAATCTAGTCGAGGCCGTTCCACTTCACTAGATCTTCCCTAAACCGCTCCGGCAGTGTCTCAGTAATATCTTCACGGCCAACCAGGGCAAAGTGACACAAAGAGATAACAACCCTTGAAAAACTAACGCTGTCCTGTGCAGCAGCTGCTAAAAAGCCCAGAAAAGAAGTGTAAGAAAGCCAAAATTTTCACTAGCCTAGCAGAGCCAACTGGCCCTTGTCCCGCGTATCTGCAGTTTTGATCTGCGAAATGCGGCCCCACGTCAGCGTGCAAAGCCCATTGTCTGAGCAGGACACGACACCCGGTGCGTGGCGGGGCCAAGCGGGAGCGCAGGGCTTGGAAAGTCCTCTCCCCCCGAGAGCGGCACAGCACCATTCCCTCCCGGAGAAACACACCGAGTTTCAGACTTCGTCAGCATTGACATCTGCACTACGCAACACTGCTGCCCACTTCATCTGCCTGAACCCTCTTGGCCATTCCTCCCCCGTCGCTGACTTTCTGGCTAGAGCAGACGGTGTTGATTTCAAGCCACAAAGCTCTAAATGAAATTTGTGGCTTTGCTGATTTTCCAGTTGTTCCTCCCTTTAGCACTGCAGCTTTCCTGGATACAGAAGACAGACGAGTGCACCTTCTCAGAAGTTCTACGTTGCAGTCTTGTATGTGAACCTCATTCCCTGTCTATTCCTTAAATAAGCTAGAATTGTTGATGGACTCAGTGTAACTGGTACTAAGTATAGGTCCTAGGTCCAATTCAAAAAGAAGGCGATTAATTTTTGGCAAAGAGACAAGAACACCACTTCCAGATGCTGTTTATGATTTGGCATAGTGGCTTAATACATTAAGCTGAGGACTGGTTTGTGAAACCGCAGTGGCTGAGTAGTAACTTGGAGAGACAGACTCTACATGTTGCAGAGATGTACATTTCAATGGCATTTCCTGACCACCATCTAACATTTCCTTCCTAAAACATGTGTGCAGAAAAAGGATTCATTTTTTTATGGCCACAAAACATAGAAGTACCTATGTTGAGGACAGGACTAATGCACATATTTAAATCACATCACTCAAACGCTGTTCTGTGTAAGAACACACAAGCTTTAACCAAACCATAGCCCAGTTCCTTCCTATTTGCATGCAACTTCTTACATGCAAACACATTCATTATGTCCTTCGTTTGGAACAGGTTAGACTTGGACCTGAAGTGAATGCTACCTCTCTTTATCAAGGCATAGACACCACAATAACAAATCTGTTGGTTAAAACAGTTTCTAAAAATTATATATATATATAAAAAAATGATTGCTAACAACAATTACCTTGCGTTGTCAAAGCTTTATTGAAAGTATATGTATTTTTGTCTGTGTTTCCCTGCATTAGCACTTGAGTCTGGATCAGGAGTTTAATCCTAAAGTATGGTTTCGACCATACCAATTCACCTCATATAGTGGTTCACCCAAACTGAACACCTTTTGGAGGAGACTAAAGGTGATGCTGTACCACAAGAGCAGTCAGTTGAAGGGTCCACACGAGAATTAGTCGAGAATAACTACACTGAAAAATAAGTAAGATGGATATCTTCAGAAACAACAGTTCCACCCTACAAATCCAGTTCTTTGAAACATGTACCTTGTAAATGCAGTCTGCAGTTTGCCTGTGTCTCTAGTTGGAGTGCCTCTCCAAGTCTCCTGGAATAATATAGTCATAACTGAACACCATTGTGGCAGATAGATCTCAGCAAAGTCAAGCCATTGGAATAAACTGAACTGGTACCTGTACCTGTACCTGTATTTAACTGTATGACTTCATAGAATCAGACATTTTTACCTGACTTCCTCTTTGTTGGGATGCATTGCTCCTGAGCTTGGAGGAGGTGACCCCTGAATGTTAACCAGCTTTCTTGGTCCCGTCTTCCCTCCAGGGCTTTATCCCACGGTACTCTACCAAGCAGATCCCTGAAGAGGCCACAGTCTGCTCTCCTGAAGTTCAGGGTAGTAAGCTTGCTGTGTGCCCTCCTTGCCACTCTAAGGATCTTGAACTCTGCCCTTTCATGGTCACTGCAGCCAAGGCTGCCCTTGAGCTTCACATTCCCCACCAGCCCCTCCTTGTTGGCGAGAACAAGGTCCAGCATAGCATCTCCCCTTGTTCGCTCCTCTACCACTTGGAGAAGGAAGTTATCATTAATGCTTTCCAGGAACCTCCTGGATTCCTTATGCCCTTCTGTGTTGTCCCTCCAACAGATACTTGGGTGGTGGAATTCCCCCATGAGGACCAGGGCTTGTGAACGTGAGGCTACTCCTATCTGTATATAGAGGGCCTCCTACACTTGGTCTTCCTGGTCAGGTCTGTAGCAGACCCCCAGTGTAATGTCACCTGTCCCTGCCCTCCCTTTGATTCTCACCCATAAGCTCTCAGATGGCTCCTCATCCATCCCCAGGTGGAGCTCATGCACTCCAGCTGGTCATTGACACAGCGGGCAACATCCCCTCCTTGTCTCCCCTGCCTGTCCTTCCTAAAGAACCTGTATCCTTCTATTTCAATACTCCAGTCACAGGAGCCATCCCACCATGTCTCCATGATGCCAATAAGATCATAGCCCTGGAGGTGTATGCGTGTCTCTAACTCCTCTTATTTATTCCCCATGCTACATGCATTTGCATAAAGGCATTTAAGTTGGGCTTCAGGTATCATCCTTCTTGAGGATGATACCTGAAACGTCTATGAAAACTGAAATAAACTCCCGACTTCCATCACACTGTCTGGAACAGCAGACAGTCCTTAATATATGGCAAGACTTTTCTGGCAATTTACGTCCTATTTGTCCCAGATAAATAAAAGTATTTAGTAAGGATTTTCTTTATGTTCTGTTGGGGTATTTGAACAAGTTTCTTCATAAAGTTCATAAATTTATACCTTTAATGGGTGGAACCCGTGTAGCTGGATTCACATCACAACTACACTTTGGCTTAAAAATATACATTTGGATGAAAAATGGGCACTTGCTCTGGCTCCTTGAAGGCCGAGGAGCCCTGATGCCACCCACTGGACTGATCATGCCTTAAAGCATTTTGACCGCTTGTCAGTTATTTTTCCATAACAGTAGTTCCAGGAGATGTTTGCAGCACGACTGCTGGAAACTTTCATTGAGCAGATGGTAAGGGTTGTGTTAGTTTTAGTTGGTTTGGCTACAAGGTAAATTTATGCTTTACAAATCTGATTCAGATCTGCCCTGCTTGATTTAATCACTAATGCAAAGACAGCTGCTTACTATAGTTCCCTTAACTCCAGTTACAGATTTTATCTGCTAAAGTAGTAATTATAGGTCTTTGGAAAAAGCAAGGAGGGAAACAATAATTATACAGATGGAGAGGGAAGACTTTCCAGCTGAAATTCAGATTTATTTTCCCACCTTGCTTAGGAGCCTATCAATAAAGCATACAACACATATACTACTTCTCTCTGGAATTGAGCTTGGCTTTAAACTTTAGCCGTCTTTCAGACTGCCTGCTGCTTGCTTTCAGCTCGCCTCATCTCTCACTTGAATGCCACAGCCTAACCTGGAGACAGTTCCTTGGGGTAACTGCACCTTGCAAAAGACATCCCCATTTGGTTTTACTTTGGTGGTGTCCCTGCTTAATCTTCACTGGGCTTTAGGGATCAAAATGCACAAACCTGAATCTCTGCTGTGTCTGTGAGATGTGTGGGAGACAAGTGAAAACAGAAAGGAGTTTGCTTAGCAGATCTCCCCACTGATTCTTAGGTGATACAGCACAATTTTCCCCGACTACCTGTTGTCAGCAGAAATACCTAGGCAGGAAATTTCTCGACCTCTCTGAGCCATGCCTTACTCAGATGCGCCGTAAGCACTAGAGGAGTGATTATAGAGACCCAGAAAGGCAATGCCAAGCCGTCCTGCACCTCTCCTGAGAGAGGATGGCACAGTGTGCGGTTCCTGAAGTTTCCAGTCAGATACCTTTGCTCATCCTCACTTTCTGGGTTGTCAGCAACCACACATACCACCACTTACGCAGTGTCTTACCATCTGCCTTTCACACGCTTTCACCCTGCTTTTTCGGAAACCACATGGGTTGTTGACAAGGATTCTGTCTTTTCCAGCTTCCATCTCCCTCCTGCCAAGCACATTTTCCTAATTAAGCAATGCTGGGCAGTGTACACAAGCAAACAATCACCCACACAATTTTGGTGCAAGCAAGTTTAAGACCACATGCACAGTGGCGAGGAAGTCGGGTTTAATCACCATTACTAAAATGTGTGAAGTGTGGGTTCACCAATTGGCTTTGGTCAACAAACCAAACAATTTTATTGTGTAGCTGGCTTTCCTGGGCCAGGGCTTGAGCCTACTTCAAGCTTTAATGAAAGGCACAGCTTTTGTGACCAAATGGAGGGCCATCTCCCTATTTCTGACCATTCTTCCGTGCTCTGACCCTTCTTACATGCTCTGACCCTTCCTCACAGATGAAGACAGCATTATCCATCACTTCGAGATTTCACTGCATCGAAGACACAGCCTCCAAGACAGCCTTACCTGCCTTTGAGAACTGAACAAAATGAACAAGGAGGACGTGTTGACTTCCCAAAGACTCAGCAGCAAATGGGTTATGGAAAATAAGTTTGGCCCTCTAGGTCTTGAGGCCGTTCTGCATTCTGTTGCTTCTGATGCTTCTGCGTGTATCTTTCTCACCTGGCCTTACCACTTCACCCAGCAGCTGGCCATTGCAATTCTCTTGACTACACTTTTAGCTACAGCAGCGTTCCTGGGATTTTGAGTAATAGTTAATTCCCGTGGCAAAAGGTGAAACAAGGAAAGATTTCCCCATGGCAATTTAAGAAGCAGTCCTGCATGTAAGGGAAGTTAAATCCAATGCTAATGGAACAGCATTTAAAACCAAAGGGGGAACCAAATGCCTCAGGCCATTTTATCGTCTGAGGTACACAGGTGTAAATATGAAAGGTCTCTGATGTAGATTA
Organism: Fratercula arctica; assembly: GCA_947846985.1. NCBI lineage: Eukaryota > Metazoa > Chordata > Aves > Charadriiformes > Alcidae > Fratercula > Fratercula arctica. The sequence continues at coordinate 34,265,765 of CANTUZ010000026.1, forward strand.
ATAGGTATCACAGGTATGTAGATGATCTCTGAGTTTGGCACATTATAGAGCTTACTTGTTCTTAGATCTTAAAATATCCTAAAGTGTGACTTTACAACACAGGAAAAACTGTTCTTAATTCCCTACAAAAACTCCATGTCCTTTTAAAATAGAGTTAATCAGAAGAGAAACCTTATATATACGTTAAAATGAGTATTAAAGATACTAATTTCCAAGGAAGTATTAAAGTTACTTACCTGGAAAAATTCTTGCTTCGAGTTTCACTACAGATAAAGAAACATTATCAGGCATAAAAAGAAAAAAAAAAAAAAGAAAAAAGAAACAAAAAAGAAATAAAGCATCACACTGAATTCTCATTCTTCCTAGGACGCACTGGTGCAATCCTACAGCTCTGAGGAGTGACAGTAGTTCAGTTTATCTAGGCACGTGTCTTTACTTGCTTCTCCTCTTGCAGTAACTGCAGTTGCTTCACAAAAAATAGCATCCAACAGCACATACTTTTAAACAACTGTCTAGAATTGTACACGGGCAACTCAACTAAATGATACCACCTGTAAAAAGCTAAATGTGTGCTGCCCTTTGCCTGAGTGTATGTGTTGTATCCCTTTGCCTTTACTCAGGAATCTTCCCAGCTCAGGCCATACGTGGGCTTCTGGGCACAACCTCACTACTTCCCCAAAACTTGCACGAAAAAGATCCTCAGTGCATTGACAGCACTGCATGCGTGCACTGACAGTGCATTGGCAGTCCCCAAAACGAGGACTCTTCCCCCAAAAGAGCTATTGAGTTACGTAACTCTCAGTCTGCAAGGCACCATCCCCCCACCCCACGGGGAAAAAGCAAACCACTGCAACATCCAAGATGCTGCAGGAAGGTTTCTGTGATTCTACCATAACCTGCCTAGAAGTTGTTTATATACGTATGCACAGACACACACACACAGAGGTTTTACGTGTCTCTTGGCCTTTTCACTTTCCAGCCGCAAGTTAATGGGTGTGAGAACAATGTCAATATGTGCCACTTTAAGAACAATCTTTTATGTAACCCAGATTAAAATTTAACTGGCCTGTTTCACTATTCAGTGTGTGCAGCCTTTTCAGCGGGATCTGATAAAGATCAGTTCTGCTGGAACTTGTTTTCAAAGCACTTACAAGAACAGCTTCCCTGCCACCGGCACTTGGAGCAAAACACATCACAGAACGAACTCTGTAAAGCCTTCTGCATTCGACAATGAAGTATCGTAGCAGTCTGGGCGTCCTTAGTATAGTTTTATACGTGCAACAAATAAATAAGGCCAAAAAGGGGCTGGAAGGATTTGTGACACAATGTCAGTCGCTAATCTTGCTTTAGCTGCACTATAAGGCCAGTTCACCTTCCAGTCGTGTAGGTAACGGCTTCGCCGGCCTGCCAACTGCAAATAGCTGTCGGCTGGTAAACGGTGCCTGAAGCAGGCTGGAAGTGTGACTGACAAACCTTACTCTGTTCTATGTTCGTATAATTGACTCTTATGACCGAGAAAGCTCAGCCCTCCGAGCTGCAGTTGAGGGACCGGCGTGGGAGGGAAGAGGAGGGCTGCAAAATCTTCATTTAAATTGTGGAGAAACAGACGACCAGCCTTCAGTGCTGTTAAAGTGCTTATCTTGTTTAAACATACGCCTCTCACATAGTGACAGGAAAAGGTGAATTTCTGTAGAAAGCTGGTAGGTAATGATATTCTGGATGTACTGTTAAGTGTAGGCAAGCCTCAGAGGTAGCCCATGCAGCTCCTGATAACCGGCTGTCGCTGCTGCAAGGAACAGCTTACTGGGTGAAAGAGTTCGCACATGCATCGGCCCAGTCCGCTGGGAGTTCCTGCGAGCTTCTATCAACGACAGCCAAGACTGCGGTCCCTGAAGTCCCTGTACCTAAGATGAAGCAAGTAAGCCACAGTACGGTTGCTTGTTTTGGTTATCAGTCTGCCTAATGTCCCTTAGAAGCAAGCCACAAGAGCCAGATGCCCTGAGCTGATTATGAATCTGTGCTGCAAGACAAGCATTTTAGGAGAACTCTAGGAGTTCAAGACCTTCAAACTTCAAATTTTAGATCCTTGCCAAAAACTCTTGAGACATTATCAAAGTAGGATGTGGCATTTGGGCATACAAACCCTGTTAATAAACAATAGAAGAATCTGTGATCACCTACGCAGTATTTTGAAACCGAAGTCGGGAATGCAGTTTTCAGAGAAGATTACCAAGTTTCCTACCTCGCACGGCACCATGCATACCTGCATGTATTCCTCAGGACTGACAGAAAAACTGTTTATGGATCTGCAGATCAAAAGCACGTATGTGCATAAAGCATACGGTTTCCAACAGGAGTGCAAAGTCTATGAAAAGGCACAGCACAAGCAAGCAGAAACCCATGCCTTTCTCCTAAAACCGTTTCACACTTCCTAATCCCTTAGAGAAAACTTCATGCAGGGCTTCTTGAAAAGCTATCAGTAAGTAATTAAAAGTTGTATCCTTACTGCTTCTCATAGCAGAGATTAAAAACATCAGTTCTTGGCTTCTCACAGAGATGGCCAATACCGATTTCTTCATTACCTTAAACTCTTCTTGGAAAACTAAAAATGCCAAATAATTTTGCAAGGGACAGAGTACACTTCCAGAAAGTGACAGGCAGAGACAAGTTTTTACCCTCTCTGCAAATGAGTTCTGTTGAGGATATGTTTTTGGAGGCAGAATTTTGGAAAGCATATAACCCTATGGATATTTTTAGAGGCGTATTTTTACTTCAATTTTAAAGCATTCGTTTTGTGATGGCCAGTATGAAACATTTTTGATTTAATGTACATTTTGTTGAAGCTTGTGGCCTTCAATAAAGATCAAAAGTAATAAAAAGAGGGCTGGAGTAGGGTAACTGTTCGTGCTACTTCTATGGGTTATTTTGCTTGGGAATTCATCAGTGTAGACATTTTAAATACACCAGAAGTTGAACTAACTTCCTCCTGATTGAACGATTTCCATTAGGCTGCCGATCAGAGCTGAACACCAACCAGAGACTCCAGTGGCTGTTCGTTTTGGAGTGCTCAGGTTCGTTTAAGTCTTTGCAACCCGCGCTGTTTGAGATTTACCTTGATTCTCTAGTGCTATCTAGTGGCTAGCACTGAAAATGATTAATGCGTAGAAATGCAGCTACACAAACGCAGCTACACAAAAAGCACCTATGGACAAATCTAGGTCCCCTTTCATGGCTAGTCTGACTTCAAGGTGTGTGTGTGTAGGGGGCTGGGTACTACCAACTGCCTCTCCCACAAAGCTTCAGCACCCTCAAGGCCCCATGCTAAGTGTCCAAGCTGAAAACAGCAACTGAATGCATAAACACATTTTTTTTGGTCTTGAAATACCAAAGAAACGCTCATGCAGGCAGCGTTACCTTGATTGCTGGTGGCCACCTCCAGGCCTATTTGTGCCTAAATGGGTAAGCACTTCCCCTCTCCTGTTCTCACTCTTGCGCTGTAAATTCAGACTAGGGCAGTTCCAGCCACCTTTCACTACAGAGAAAAGCAAACAGGCTGCCAGGTGCCAGCAAATACTTTGTCTCCTTGCTGCTTGTTGCCCCGAGATTTTTTCTTTGTTCATCTTCTCCTTGACATTGAGAAGGAAACCAATCTAATTCAGGGTTGATGCTTTCAGGCTTGGTCAAAGAGGTTTGCTAGCTTGGCCAACAGATTTAAAGTTTAAGCTGAAGTCTGACTGTCAATAACACAGGTATACGAGTTCAAACCATCAACTCCGTAAAATTGAGTGCAGTTCCGATATATAAAAGGAAGAGTCCTATGAATGTGAGATCTTTGACTAAAGGGCCCAAATAAAAAGGTTTTAGCAGTGAGGAAGCCTGGAGTGTGTTTGTGCTTCATGAAGTGCCCTTAGCCCCACAACCACTGCATCAGTACCCCAGACCCAAACATTTCTCAACTTCAAACAGGATTTCATTGCCCTGAAAGCACAAACTGTAGTCCATTCTAAAGAATACCAAGCTAATAGAAAGTATGTACACTCACATTAGAAAAATGCTCATCGGGAATCATGATAATCACAATCTAATGGAGAAGAAACAGATAATCCCTCTGCTGCAGTTTTTCCTGACATTAAAATACATCAAATATTTAATCCCTTTTTACAAATCCTCTGAGACCTAAGGATAAAAAAAGGTTGGAGTGCCTATTTTAATTTCTTCCATGAAAACGAAAAATCATGCCCGGAAGGAAATATCTGCAGGCTAATAATTAGCACTTACACAGTACTATCCCCCAAACTACAGATATATATGCATATATATATATACACACGTGTGTGTGCACACACAAAGCCTTTGACATCCTCCCCTCACACACAACACCTTCTCCCAACACACACACAAATCAAAAGAAATGGGAGCAGGGGAAGTGCAGACAGGAATGATTTGGCTGCTGGCAAAATAAATAGCTTTGAAGACTCTCTGACTTAGGGTGGAAAGAGGCGGATGCCGTATGACAGCCGATAGTAAACTGTTAATGAGTTATTTCTACTAAATGCTAATATTCCAGAAATCTGCACTTAAAGAAAAAGGTCCAGTTACATTTTTTTCTTCCATCTCTAGCGACTACAATGGAAAAAGTAATGGTGTTTTTCCAGAGGGAAAGGGACTATATACACAGAATTCTGATGGTCAGCTGCCACTTGACATGAAAAAAAGCCAAGCTGCGCCTGGGGAGGTAAGGCACAGATTGAAAAGACAGTGTGCTTAGTCATAATAGGAAATCAAGCTCAGCTCAGGAGGTTCCCACCTTGTCTTGAGCAATTCACTTTCCTGGCCAGGACAGATTTATACTTTGTGCAAAGGCTTTGTTAGACACAAAATTTAACACAAAGGCAATCATGGCTGTTGTTCAGTGTTATGAAAGGGGCTTAAAAGCTTCAGCGTGAGACTGTGACCACAGACATTTTTGCAAAGTAATTAACACACATATTTGGTTAGAACAACCTGATTCTGCATTAACAATACATCTTAGTGGATTACTTCTCCTTATGTATATGCTTAGAAAGGGAAGTATATGATAGAATTGAAGATAAAGGTAGCACAAATGCAGGTTCTCTGCATAATCTTTAATTAAAGCCAAGACATTCAAGGCTAGATCTTAAAAAAAAACACCCCACAATCAAGCAACCAACCAACAACCCCCTGACTTCTAGGCCTGCAAGTTTGTCAGATTTGTGGTACACACCTGCACGCCCACCGAGGAGAGCTGGGCACACATCAATCCCATCAGGGAGTAACCCTGGAGCCTGCTATGCCGACGGCCGGGTTTCTGACCACCACATCTGTCAAATAGCAAGTCCGTAAGGAACAGCATCAGAGTTTTTGTCCGCCTGGGACCTAAAACTTAGAACTTCTCATACAAACAGAAACCTAGTTATTCTTCTAAAACGCTGCTGGACCTTATTTTCCACTAAAACGTGACTTGCAAGGGAAATGGTGGAGCCTAAGCCTTCACTTTACAGGGACTTTTCCAGGACATGGAAATTCAAGCAGTGAACCATCTAGGTGTACGCAAAAAGAAGAATCTGCAGATGCAGCTGGTATTATCCAGCATTTAAGATCACCATGAAACAAAACTAATTTACTACATTAAATATGTCACTTGTCCTATTTAAATCCCCAACTACCAAAAAATGAAGTCTCCAGCCCAGACACTAGTTTTGGAGTTGCCTGGATTCCCCAAGAGAATTGTAACATTAAGAGTGACATTTTCCTTCTCTACCTGTATTTATATATATTCATTAAAACCAAGAAAAATTACATATCTGAAACAATGACCAAGTAATTTTTTTCATGCCAAGAATATCAGAAGAATACACCTTACCAGCTCTTTGCAGGAACTTTACACTTGTAAAAAAGTATAAAATCTGGGAAAAAAAGTTGGTGTGGACTTAGTAAAAAGGCATGACACAAATATGAACACTATCACTTCTAACCATCTTCTGGTCTTGGGGACAGGAACAAAGGTTAATGCTTTCTCCATATGACAGTCTTTATTATCATCTGTCCTCAGTGGTTCCTGTTACAAACAGGAATTCCAGTGAACATATGCTGCTTTAAACATTAGGATCATATTGATATTACTTGTAAGTCATCTGCAACACTGACCTTTCTACTCCCATCAGACATATTCCCATTTAACACTGAGTAATGAATAAATTTTTTCAAGCCAAAACAGAATGTGTATGTCTGACAGTTTCAGACACAGACTCTCCCAAAAAGAGAATACCTAATTTCCTATTAAGTATCCAAGATGCTGCTCGCAATGCTTTTTGTAAAATCCCCAACAATGTGAAACTTTGAAGTCTTGGACACAGTGGCTATGGCATCCCTGTAATGAGAAGGTACTTGAAAGTTACAGCCTGCAAAGACCTTTAATGTGCCTCAGCCTACCTGCACGTGTGAGGTGCTCAACAAGAAACTCAGACTCCCTTATCTCCATCTGGTGCGCAGTAGTGGAAACCTGATAAAGCATCCTGAAAACATACCCTGTAGTCTCAGTCCTCCCAGTCCTGGTATCGTGCACTCTTGATGGAGTATCTATGAACAGTGAGGAGCAAAAAAAAAACCCACTATGGAAACACACCAGACTGTGACACACTGTTGGTGACCAATCCTGAGAGTCTCAAACAGGTATCCCACATTCCATAGAAATACGCACAAAGAACATTCACTCCCTTTTAGTTATAATGCCTACCTTGCTCAGTCAAAGTGTACTCTTAACCAAACTGAGCTACAGTTAACAAAGTGTAATGTTAATTAATAAACTGCCAAAGGCTGAAATATCAGAAAACAGTAACAAATGCTGAGAAATTCAAAGCTTCCCATCTTCGACAAAAACCTTTCACTTGTCTACCTTCAGGTAAACCAGACATCTTAAGCAGCTAAAATACCCAATGTAGCACTCTCAGCTAAGAACACAGACAAGATTTACTGTCCGTGATTCAAATATCCCCTTTATGTAATAATAAATTTAAAAAGTTATATGTTTAAAAAAACTATCTGAATATGAAAAAAATGGACCGACCAAAAAGTAGCTTGATGAGAAAAACTAAGTGGAAGCCTACTTAGTTCACTTTCTAAAAACAATTTGCTGCTGCAACTTAACAAACAATCTTGAGTTAGAAATTAATAATCAAGTTTGGATAATTCTGCTATCTTCAACTGAGATGTACATAGCTTTCAGGATTAGTAGTTTACCAGAAATTATTCTCCTCTTCTTTCTGCTGAAATAAGAGGAGTAACACCTATCTTTTTCTGTCCATTTCATGTGACCATTTTCACTGTGAGTAGAAAGTTCAGTAATATCGTGGAAGACTTCACCACAGGAGAATGAAAACATATGGCAAAAAGTTTGGAACGTGCGTCTACTTAGGTATCATCTTCCATTTGTAGCTATACTGTTCTCAAGTGTTTGAAATGGATCTGTCTAATTTGACACTGTTACCATTTTCCCAAGTATCAGTGGCACAACTTCACAAGCTAACACATAACCCTGCAATAGTGGCTATGAAATAAAATGCATTAAAACCAAGACATACACAGCTCTTGAGGAAGATGCATGAACTCCAATTCAGAAAGAAATAAAAACAGCTTGTATATACACTGCAGGTGCTGAATACGCTAATGACAATAGTGTTCACAGTTTTAATTGCATTTGTAAAGGAAGTGAAAATTTTCATCTATTCTTAGTAGTTTCAAGTGGTGCCTAAGACAGAATTTCTCCCTGCACATGAATATTTTAGATGCTTCAAAGCATTTACTTTTAAAAAGCAAGAAAAAAGTGTGTGCGGAAAACCACTACCAGCCTCTTCCCAATGTCACTCTCACTTCGAGATGAGGCATTCTCTGCAAGACACTATTAAAAGTACTAAGTTCCTCCACATTACTTGCAAGTCTCTGTCAATAAAACAAAACACCTTTTTGCCACTTCAGAACACAGATGATTTTTTTTTTCTTCTTTTACGTTTGTTTTTTTCTTTAGGCACGCCCATGTCTATGTCTACAGAACATAGAGCTTCTTTTTTCAATTTTAAAAAGAGGCTGGACAGGTTGAAGGGAAGGGGATTCTCAATGGCTACTAAATTCTGCCCACTCTCCCAACTGAGAATTACCAATACCATTGCTTCCATAAAGCTAACCCAGAAATAAAATCCTGCAGAAGAACTAAAAGGAAAGCAGCCATGCCAATGAAACCGGCTCACTGCTAAGAAATGAAATACGTGCATTCCCAGGAGCCAGCTGTCCTTTGTTCAGACCCATGCTTACAAAAAGTGACAATCGCTTTCATTAATGCCACTCCAAGATTACTAGCATTGAATAGGTGAGAAGTAAGCAGAGTCAGAAGAAAGGACTGGGTATCTGAACAGACAATGGCCTGGAGTCTTTAAGATGTCAAGCCCTTCAACTCCAACCCTGTCAAGTCCCATAGTTAACACAGTCACGTGGAAAAAATATTTTTGGTTAAAAAACGGAGGACTTGGTACGGCAGCCCCTAAAGTGGTCATACAACAGCTTTCCCGGTGTGGGCCTCCCAGCAGATCCTGTGTTCTGAAGCAGCAGCGTGAGCCACAGCTAAACACAAAGTCACAGGCTCCATGGATCACTGTTTTGATCCCTCATGGCAAGTCCCATGCCTGAAGGAATGCTTTTTTAACAGACTGAACAACGATTAATGCCATCTGTTTCAAAAAGCAAGGCAGCTTCATATTAATTCCTACACAGAATCATTTAGGCTGGAAAGGACCTTTAAGATCATCAAGTCCAACCATTAACCTAACACTGCCAAGCCCACCATTAAACCATGTCCCTGCACACCATGGAGAAAGTCATGACAGAGTGCTGTGCTGCCATTTTTTGGGGCGTTGAAATAAATTCTTCTTGTTCTGCTTTAGAAATAGTTTTCCCATTCACAAACATTCAAAAATTATAGTGCCTACAAAAAATAAAAATACAGAAATATAAAACCACATATAGAAATAAAAAAACATATATAACTTCTCTGGGAGGAAAAAAAATAACAAAAAAAAACCAACCCAAAAGACAGTATAGTGATATTAACATTTAATTAAACAAGCAAAATCCATGAATTCCACATGAGGAATATAACCAACTGAACAGTAGGTTACCAGTCATCTGCCCTGTGGGGTCAAGCATACTTGCATAGAAACACCCACTTAGGTAAAAGTTTGTTCATAGGTGAAACAGACACCAAGAATAACTTTTTGCAGAATCCTGCTGTGATGCAGAAGTGATCCATCCCATCTATGACATCATTACTGCTATTCCTAATATAATTTCTTCTTCCTTAGAAATGGGATTTGCATTGCCATGCCTTTTGAAGTCTACAAAACCCTTTTTTTTCCCTCTCCCTGTCATAGTTTTGGCATCTGGTCTCATGGATTTGCTAAGAGTTTGCAAGCAAACACAAAATCTTAAAATCCAAATAAAGCAATTTTTAGCAGATGCTTTAAGGTTCATATAAAGCACAATGCCTTTTTCTTTTTTAAATTAACTTAAATTGCTTTGAATTAATCTTTCACAACAGAACAAGCATGACATTGTAAAGGAATCAGCAACACACCTGCAACTTCATTTCTTCGTCATGACAGTTTGGAATTTATTCACTTAAATCCTCCATTTAGACACAACAGCAGTAACAAAATATCTGTACACTACTTCTGTTACAAATATAGATACTATTTAAAGTGACTTTACATACTCTAATGTAGGCATTTCTCACTCTAACCAAGGCATAAGTACAGAAGAGCAATTCAATAACAACAGCATCCAGTAACGGTACCATCTGTTTTCTCTCATCTTAGCATATCACAGTGTAAGTTCTACAACAGTTAAAGAGACAGAGGGTAGCTTTTTTTTCAGTTAATTCACTTAGACATAGCTATCAATTTGTTAATACTATTTCACAGTCATTCCTAATACTGTTTTTGTGTCCCACTAAAAGAAATGCTAGTCTTTTGTATCTTCCCCTAATAATGGCCTTACCATTGCCTGTATTTTCAGTTCAGATTCCTCTTAAATGAAAACTGACAGGGTGGCCTTTTGCTACAATTGTTTTTGCTAATTAACACAAAGGGTCTTGCTGATAATTAGCATGCTCATTAGCTAGGTATCTTTCTCCCTCAAAAGACTTGGTAAAATTTTTCTGCAGAAAGGTACACCATTGTCAAAGTGTGCTTTATCTGCCAGATTCCTAAGAGACAGTTTGAAGGAGCAGACGCAAAGGCAGGGTACAATCCCCTAAGGGTTTCAGTGAGTCCAGTTTTTGGATAAAGTTTTAGTGAGGATCCCACTTAGGAAAATGAGAATGTTGATAAATTTATTGACCACACTCCTACCCAAAGAACAGCTCCATGGCTGCACTGTACTTACTAGACACTGTCTTCTATTTCTGCCTCTAAAATTAATCATCCCCAAACCATATTTGCAGCCCTCAAGTCTCCTCTTCTGCTTAATGCTGATGCAGAAAGACCTGCACTGCTGTCTTTTATTACTCATCTCCACTGGGAGGGATTTTCAGCCCTTCACTCCTGGTTTTAGGCCTCCTTAGTCCAAGGAGGACTCTACCTTTGCTGCTACCGATAATGGCAGCAACACCGTAACATCAACTTCTTCCACCTTGGCTTAACCAATATCCATAAGTCTCTGTCTGCAGGAAAGTAAACCTGCCCTGAGTGGTTTGTTCATGGCTCTGTTTCAAGTGTCTCACAGAAATGTCTGCACTGAGCCTGAAGTTAATCTTGCATGTTGGAAGAGGACAACCTTCACTTACATACATTTCGTATTGGGAAGGTTGCTTTCACACTCATAAATGTTAGAAAACACTGCTATTATAATAGAAAAGTATAGTTGTTCTTACACTGCAGTTGCTGGGTGCTTTCATTCACCAGGAGTAGTTTCCACTAGCAAATGGATTTTTCAGCCCTGAGCACAAGTCCTCTCCTTTAAAAACAAACACATACGTACCCCTGCCTCAAAAAAAAACCCCAAACCTAAGCCAAACTAAAACACAGAATTCTTTTCTTTTTTTTTTTTTTTTTTTTATATACCATGACTTAGGAAATTTAAACACACAGACAAGAAAAAAATCCACCCAAGTCACCTACCCTGCTCCTTCTACTTGGGAATGGTGTAGAAGGAGCAGGGTAGGTGACCTGGGTGGATTTTTTAGAAATAACCATCTGAGTCCACTAATCATCTGCCTCCAAATTACATACTTTTCCCCAAATTCCATGTTTTGTTAATACTTACTTTCTTCAATAATCTTATTTCTCTTTTCTGACTACTGCCCATGCCACCCCTTGTTGACTTGGTGACTTCATCATTTTTCCAACACATTTCAAATATCCAAAGCATCTTAGCAAAACATTCCAGTTTTGTTGTGTGGTTATTAATGCAAACATTCCTTTTTTTTTTTTTCTTTCAGTGGCATAGGAGCATTTATTATAATACTAATATGAAAAATATCCCCATGTTTCCATAGTTGACATAACACCATCCCAGTGGTTTGACAGTAAGAGAAATACTTCTATTGTATACAAAAATATGGTTAAATGTTATTTTTCTTCAGTGTTGTAACACAGCCCTGTGAAGCTGGAAGAGCAAAAAGGCTATATAAACATTTCCATTCTCTTTGCTATGCGGAATGTAAATAATATAGTTTTACTGACCCTACCCCTTTGGGCAGACAGTTCATGACAAAACAGTCAAAGTGACTGTTCCTTTTGTCCTTTTCAGAATAGCAACCGCTTCCTCATGGGTCACCCCTTCTAAACTCTGCCCATTCACAGCAATGATTTGATCCCCCCTCTTCAGGCGTCCATCTTCTGCTGCTGCACCCTGAAACGATACAACATGTAACTGCAGACTCATGCATTTCTTTTTCTCCCTGCCACACTGTCCTTATGGTCTGAGTAAGATGGATTCAGTGCACAAAAACCCCTTAAAACTTTTTTGATTTTCAATGATTCAAACACAGTCAATTTTAGTACAGCCTGCTAGTACTGCAGTATGCCCTGCCTTGTCTTGAGTTTCACAACATCCAGAAATCAGATCTACAGGAATTTTATATTTCCTTAACCTTGTTCGTCCAACTACGATAACATTTAAACTCTGCTATCATAGAAGTAAAATTTTCAAGACCTGAGAATGTTTTCAGCAGCTGGTATAAGAAAATCAGTAATCAATATCCAGCTCTGTACTCTGATTTACCATAAAAGTTTGGGATTCTTAATTGCAGTTTTCTCTGACTCAGGGCTATTTCCTAGGATGGTCCAAACTATCAAATCCAGGTCAGTACCTGAACTTCTCCAAAGGTCCAGACTGAGTTCAATTATTTTATCTTGGTCTACCTTTCAGACTCCCAGTCAAAATAAGTAAAACAGTCCCTTCTATTAACTGAAGAAAACATACTCTAAACATAAGGCAAGGGGACTGTTTTTCTAAGTATGGGCACAATTTCAGTTTTGAGATCTGAGGAAGGCTCTGCCATATGCAGAATCACATGCATTTGGAAAGTCTGAATCTTCCTCAGACTACAGCCTTCAAATGCTGTGAGCACATTCTGACTAGCACTTGCGCTAAGGAAGAAAAGCTGTGAGAAACCGCAACAATCCTTTGGCTTCAAACTCAGGCCATTATTTAAGATAGCAGCCACTGTAAACTAACTAATAAATGGATTGACCAAACAAATTTACACTTACCTTCGCAAACACTGTCTTCACATAAATGGGTAAGTCACCGTGGGGACTGCCATAACCACCCACAATACTAAAGCCTAGGCCATCTGGTCCCCTATCCAGAGTAATGGTTTTGTACTGAGGAGGTCTAAGAAAAAGAAAGAGAGTATTGAGATGTCGTCTGAACTTATGATTTAACATGCAGAATATTCAACAAAAAACATTTTTCCTTTCAAGCTAAGCAATACATTTCCCTTTCCACTAAAACTACAAATGCTTTTATTATAATGAACTGGCTATTTTATTTCATGTAAAACATTGTAACTGTCTAATGCGCTCCCTGTTACTTAAAAGTAGCTATTCCAAACACCTCTTCCACACAGCTCAGGGCATAGTTACATCAGCAATGATCCATTAACAGTGCTTACTAAGTGATGTGGAGATGGAACACCAGTACCTCCAATTTCCACAACGCATAAACATTTACTTTAAAAATCTTGTAGCCCATTCCAACTCCTAAAAAATGTCTAAAATTAGTCCCAGTCATTGACGTTGCAAGGTTTAATTACATATCGCCTCCTCTAATATATGATTGTGCTAGACTATTTATACGGACCATACAGGAACACTTCCCCAAACATACTTTGACTATAAGAAATTCTGAAGTTCTGTCTTTCGAAGTAGATCTACGTGGCTAAAGAATCTGCATTCTCTCTTTCCCTGTTCCTAGAAGAAAAATGCCTCGGGTTTATGACACAATTTGAGGCAAAACTTGTTCACATAGCTGTACCCTACAGTATACCAGAAGCAGTACACCTTGTATACCAGAACAGTTCAATGCTCCTGATAGCCCCAAGCTAGAAAGCACAACATGGAAATGCAGGTACCACTGTGGAAAGGGCCTTGCTATTTAAGTCTGAGAAAAAGTATTTTGTGTATATCAATTAATTCTAGCTACCAAGGCTCAGTGAAACAAAGGAGGCTGTATTTACAGAGAAGAAATCAAATCACATCATAACTCTACAGAGGGACAAAGCAAAGCAGCACAGCTAATCACATAATGAAAAATGCAGAAGAAGACCTACAGCCTAAAAGTCCCATGTATACCAGATGTGGTATACCCACGTATATCATGATTAAGCCAAACAATCGATCCATTACTTGCTAGAATTTGTATGTTTTTTGGGTTGAGTTCCACCTAAAATAACAGGCTACAGAGGTTGTATGTTCTATAGTCACTGACCCTAAATCATCCTGAAAAATGCTGGTTGAAGTTAGTCCCGCAAATGAAAGACTGGACGTAGGTGGATCCTGCTGCTGACCGGTTACGACACTCACTTCTCCTCCAGCTACAACCTAGGAACACAGTTTGTAAACCAGTAAAATGAGAATGCTGACACTAAAATAATTCATTGTAGCAGCTGGCAAAATATTATTCAGAAAATATTCCAAATGTCACTGAAGATTTTTTACCTGCAACTCAATAGTGCCTGAAGCATTTTTTAAGAGACTAACAGCTTGGGAGTGAGTCATGCCCTCAGTAGATGTTCCACAGATGCTAACAATCCTGTCCCCAACCTGCAGAAAAAAGTGTAGAAAATCTAACTAACAATAAATGAAGTTACATAGTTTCATTTCTCACTTTCTTTCAACAATTACAGATCTGTGTATTTGCATTTAGACAGATTTTATCAGTGACAGGACAGGAAGAAAGAAATTAGCAACCGTCCATGGTACATCTTCTCTCTAAGGGAAATCATCTTTGAACTACATAATGACCCAATACAAAAGTAGGAAATCCAACATCACAATCAGCAAATTATACTGGTTTAGTGTATTCAGTGTAAAAAAGTAATGATGCTTTACTGAACTGATCCTAATACTCTAGGAATATACAGCACATAAAAAAAGAGATGCATTTTGCACACCACCTGAAGACAGACAGACTGAAGTAGTAAATTATCATCAGAGATTATATGTTTGAATTCATCCTGAAATAGCACCGTCCATTTTCCAAGGACCATGAGTCAAATTCAGCCACCTCTGGTACAGACTGGATACAGTATGCATGCGAGTGCTGTATCAGATAAGACCTCTCGCTTTAACTAGAACCTAAAAAGTACTATTTCTATCCTAAGGCAGATAAGAACAGAAAACATGAGAGAGAAACCAGACTGGACACCTACAGTTGCAGGAATGACCACCATGCTCATTAGTGGAGCTTATTTACAGAATCCATCATGCTGAACCACTCTCTCTACTTTTAATTTTCACAAGCTGACTACCTCTATAATCCAAGAGAACTTCCATCCCAAAGTTAGTATCTTTCAGCAATTACCTTTTATCATGCTACCAATCTGAGTTACTGTTTCATCAATCCAAACAGCAAAAATTCTTCTCACAGCCAGAAGCACTTATGATGTATCATTAAACTGCTGATTTATTGCCTGCCTAGAATAATTACTGTGCATTACTCATGCAATCTTTACAACTTTCTTAACAATCAACTTACTCTGAGTTTCTGAGTCTGAGCTGCAACTCCATTCGGATGCATCATGGCAATAAATATAGGAACATCTCCAAGAGGACTTCCTACACCTCCAGCAATGCTCACTCCTAGTGAATCTGCGGGGCCCTGTTATTGTCATGAAAAAATATTAGATTTTTCTGGAAAGAAAAATACATGCAGAGAACTGTAGGCTTATCTCAAAGAATTACTAAAGCCCCTATCTCAGGAAAATCACAACTCCTATGTCTCAAAACATTTTTTAAGCTAATACACTTTGCATCATTTAGAGAAAGCACAGAGAGCAACAATATATGTTTCTTCCTATCAGGGGTAGGTGACAGTTTGCTTAGTTGTATGCTTTATCTTAACCAAACAAAATACATAGAGAATTCGGCATCAGACCCTTAATGTCAGCATAGAAAGTCTGGGAAAGGAAAACTGGACAGATGGGATTGCTTGTCCTTAATATTGTCTGTATCAATCTCCTATTATGAACCTCCCGAAGACTAGAATTAATCTTTATGCTCCCCCTAGTGTCCTATTGTTGAAGAACAAAACTAGCTGTTCACTACCATACAACAACCTACTACCTAACTGTGAAAACTGCTATTATAAACTGGTATTTGCAGATTCTACTGTAAAAAAAGAATGGCTCAATACAATCCATGTAATCAAGTGAACTAGATGCCTGGCAAAGTCAAATGAGTATAAGTATTTTGGACAATCAGAAGCAGTCTGAGACTCGGATCTCATGCTCCTGTAAGTAAGAAGTCAACTGAATTTCACAGTTGAAAACCTCGCAGCTGTCATGTAAGAGTCTACCCATTAAAAATATGTGTGGAGAAAAATATGAAATACCAAACAATGGGCTTGCACCTTTGGTGCAGTTCCCCTGACTTCAATAAGTAGAGTCTGGTTTTAACTCAGTTTAGTAACAGTAAAACTAAGTCCCATTATCTCTTACTAATCCTTCTTCCTTTTGCTTTCAAAACAGGTCACAAAATGTAATAGCACAAATCACACTGATTTTACATAAAAATACAGGCAGTAGAGATCATACAGGCTTTACCTGAAAAAACAGGCAAATTAATTAGCTATTGCCACAGCAATTTCTCTCTCAAAATGATTAGCAGGGTCAGACTTCTTCCTCTCCATAAACGCACCTATTGACAACATCTACAAAACCTGTTCCTTATATATATCACTTCATGCTGTAACTCACCTTCTTTATTTCAACTGTTCTTAGTCCCTGTATTTCAGAAGTTGCTGTCAAATGAAGGTTAAAAAAGGAAAGTTAAACTAGGATTTTTAGGAAACTTTTCCATTAAAGTTCTCCAAACCACTATGATGATTCTAACTTTCTGCTGGTTTATTATAGACATACACTTTAAATAGATTTTCAAAGTGGCTGTCACTAAATTAATATGATTTAAGTACTTCTAGAATGGGTGAAAAAGTTATTCATTGTCTCCATTTAAATAACTTTTGGAATAAGGCTGCTAAGCATGGTCAAATGGAATAGAAAAAAAACCCTATTATTTGCAAGCAATACTTTGGTCAGAAGTAACTTTGTTCTACATTTGAGCACGAGACAGCTGTTCCACATCTATTCTAATTTAACTATAGAGTATCTGGATTTCTATGAATAGACAGCTTGACTGAAGACGTATTTAGATTAAATACAAAATTATGGCTCAACTCAGATTCTAAACTGCTGGTATAATAAGCTGCTAGCTTCTTTTATAAAAAGCTATTCAAAGATATATATCACGTACTGTACAATAACCACCCCTGCAGCATTTTAATGACTAAGGAATCACTTTCAGACCTACAGTACATAATGACAGCATTTTAGAGAAAATGAAAGATCTTAGCTACAAGTTCACATGTATAGAATACTGACAGCACCAAAGAAACCTTACCAGTATTCTTCTTTAGACCACTTTCAAAGACCTCAGGAGCACTGGACCCAGAAACCGGGACACTGAATGATGACAGACTGCCACTTCCTTCACTGACCTAAATACAGTGTTAGACTGGGATGAGAGATCAGCTTCAGACACCCAGCTGACAAAAGTAAGACTGTAACCTACTGTATTCAGTGGATTTTGATGTATTTTACTTTTTCTGTGCCCAGTTAAAGCTGACACAGTGAAACTCCACGTATTTCTTGGTCACTCTAGAGGGCTCCTTGTTTGAAAAGTTATAGATTAACAGAGGCTGCATGCCTACCACCCCATGCAATGCTTTTAAGCTCTGCTTCTGAGGGCCAGACTGCGCCCTTTTATTTGCACCTTCTATCAATTCATAGAGATGTTCTGGTGTAAAAATTGGCCATGATTATCAAGGTAGGAACAGAATACAAAAGACAGATCTTTATACATCCTCGTGTATACATTCATATTCACCCACTGCATCAGCTAAAACAAAGATTAGGCTCTCCACTCAGCTTCACCTGCACAACTTCCAGAAATATTTTCACTATACCTGCAGAGCAATATAAAGGAACAACATGGTTTCTAGAGAGACTAGTTTGATGACTGTTACAGACTCTTCAAAAACATTGTGAGTTTCTTCTTACTTAACAACTTAGGTTAAGACCACCCAGAGCCTGCATGTGTTCATCTTGTTTGGCATTACCCGTTTTGAAGAGAGCCTAACATTTCAGTCATACCCAGTTTTAACCTAATCACTTCACACTGTTTAATTAGGATTTTTCTTAAAACTATTTATCTGCAGTACTTGATGATCTGCATACTCAGTTTATAACCAGAGAAAGTTCAGAGGTAACTTGTAAGCTCTCAGAGATGTAGCTCCTACTGGAGAGAATCACAATATGAGCTGCTACCACATGAAGGATGCATTCCTGAATACAAACTGATGTGAGTTTGTAACACTCTACCATTAGACCAACAATAAAATAAACTTGAGAGAAGCCTGATGGAAAGGGTGCAGGTTTCCTGCTTCTGATGACCAAGATTATGGTAAGAATACACAAGGAGTGCAGAAATTCACTAAGTTTACTGAAACAATACTGCATTCCATGCCAAGCACTCCTAAAGTAACAAAGAGGTTTAAAGTCCACTCCAACCTCTTCTGGTATCAATGAGAATCCAAGCACTCTCTGCTTCCCAGGCTGAAGCCATGAAAAAAAGACTCGGCAACACAGCAAAGCTATTTCTGGAATACATTTTTGGCTCCATCATGTTTTTAACAGGTACAATATGCTAAACTGAACATATAAAACAGTTACTGAAAAGCTGTAAAGTACATAGAAACTACTTTTCTTCATCCTGGATCAGGTATGTGGAAAATCATTGTCATTCATTTAACCATTTAACCAAATACTTAACCATTATTTCTTCCAAACTAGGCAGTTTTACAGTTACACACCTGGCTGCTCTGGGATGTTCTCCTCTCGGAGTGGAACGGACCAGCTTTTATTCTTCCGACCTCTAGTCTTACTGTACCTAATGAACACTAAAGAACCAGTCACTTATAACACATCTCTTCTGTTTACAACATTGAAGCCTATGACAATATTTAAGATGGTCAAAGAAGAAAAAAACGTGGACAGAGGGGAAAAGAACGGGCTAGCAACCCTGCAATGAGCATCAAGCAGACAGAGCTCACGGAAGGATCAGAGCCACACAAACTAAGTACACCATGATACTGAGCAGAGTACTTTTTGGATTAACCAGTACTAAAATACAGATATGAAAACTGCATAGGAAGACTAATCCTGTCACCTTTCACTTAACAGGGAGTAGTTTTGGCTTCTCAATTGTAATGTCAACATATATTTTCAAATGACATTTTTCCAGGAGCAGTGAAATTGACAATTTTCACAATAAACACTAAAAATAGTATAACACCTAAAAGTATTAATTGTTATTTCTGTTGATATGACTGAGAACATGTTATTTAAGCTGGTTGTTAGTCATATCTCTCCGGCTCTTGAAATTATCTGTTACTCTGGATCTATAACTAAAGAAATTTGGGCAGGAGGTTTTCCAAACATCTGTCTGTAGTTTAAGTGATGTTTCTGCATCTGACTCTCCACAGGAAGCTGGGTGATACGGACTGTTTGCATATTGGAAAATCCTTTCACTACTCTTTAAGCTTTTAATCATACTGTTCTATACATGAAATATCCATTAAATCCAAGTCTCAGAAGAAAATTCACCCTGCAATCAAATATTTAGAAACCAAGACACTAGCCTGATTTTGGAAACATACAGGTAAGTTATTATCACAAACAAGATTTAGAAAACTGGACTTCTGAAACACTACAAGTAGTGTCAAAAGAGAACCACCTATCTGCAATGTATTCAAATATAGAAATTTCAAGGTTTTGTTGCTTCTTTGCTTTTCCTTCTTTCTACCACTGGGAAGTTGTTAGTATGAGCTTCTGCATCCAAATAACTTAATATTACATAGGTTTGCCTTTATTTATCATGCTTTAGCTGTATTACCCTAAGAGAGGTTCATGTATTTGTCAGAAAATTCACAGTAAGAAATAGACCAATATATCAAAACCAACAACAGGACATATCCATTCAAACAAGGTTTCCATACCTCATATCCTGTTGCTATTCGCCCAGGGATGACACGAGAAGAGATTTATTAATAAATTGCCTTTTTTTTTTAAAAAATAATGTTGACTTCTCTATGTCCTGGGAAAGACTTGATCAAAGCTTGAGCAAACCCATTCTTTCCTGCTTGTATGAATTGACTCATATTAAATCACATGGACAACTCTTGTCCAAAATGGAAAATTGAGGAAGTAACCTATGTACCTAAAATTACCACAACCTCACATAAAATGCAAACCCACAAATGAGCTTTAAAAATTATAATGTGTGAAAGTGGGAGGTAATACTTTCCAAATGAACGTGTGAATAATCAATTCACATTTAGTTCTATTACAGCTTTCTCTCTCTTCGCATTTGATAAATCCGTAAGTCAAATGAGGCAAAAAAATAACCACCTCTTCATATGTTTTAGGGATACTTACAAAGAAACACTGCAAGAACAGGTGGAATTCTCAGACTGACGACACGTTCTAGTGGTCTCATGCTATTTATAATATATTGGGATTTTCCAAAGATTATAAATAATTTTCTAGCAAAATACACTTCAGGCACTTCAAGAAAATTCGCTCCTAGATCTTACTCTCATGAACAAAAACAGAACTGATACCTGAACTAAAAATGGTGACTGCCTACATGTGAGTGATTGTGCTTTACTCCACTTATACTGCCTGAACAAAACAAAGTTGTTAACAATAATATATTTGAGGTATTTTAAAAGCCTCATTTCTGAGGGCTAGGACAACTAATTGCAAGTACTGCTGAGTGGTATAAAGTATTTAAAACATGAATATACAAATGATAAATGGGAAACAATCTTCAATTAGATACTCCAAAATGCTTGTGAAAATGAAAGAAACTCTCCACATAAAATGGCATTTTAATATGGAAGAACTGTAAAAGTACAGCATATGAAGAAGAAATGCACTGTCCTTAGATAAAGTACGAGGTAATAATGGAAAAGTACTATTACCCCAAAAGAGTACATTAATGAGTTCACTGTCAGAACACAGATGCCAGTTCTGGCATTCTCATTTACAGGCATGTGCTGGTAATACTGAAAAAGTGCTCCTACTTCCTCTTTCTAACCTTCCCCTCACCGCTCCCCCCCCCCCAAAAAAAAAAAAACAAACCAAAACACAACTCGAGGAAATGTTCAAGAACTGGAAAAATATACCTTTGAATGTGAGTGCAAATAAGCATGATTGTGTGTCTAGGTGTCCAAGCATCAGCTATAAGTAGTGGTTGTTAATTTTTTTCCAGTGGAAGGGTTTTCCATTGGAAAATGCTGACTCGATAGAATCCTTACCATGCAGCAGGAATGTCTCAAAACCTTGGATGGAAAACAGACAAGCTGGCTGACCAGCTGGACTTCCTGCCAGACCACAGGAAATATTGTATATCTGACTTCATTCTGATTTGAAAACAAGGGAGGACATCAGAAACACAAAATATATTGAGAACAGAAATTCTGGTTCCAAGAGCTGCAGATAGGAGTCTACTTCAATTATCTCTGTGAGAAAGCAATTTTTTATACTAGATGCCTCAGTAATTGGAAAATGCATTATAGTATTTAATGTAGGTAAGCTGACACTAAAAACACACAGAAAAGAAAAAAAAACCATGAACATTATCAATTATGAAAGTAATCACTTTTTGGCACAACTACTCTGATGAATCCTCCATCACTTAAAGCCAGTTTTGAGTACCTGTCTAAAAATGTAAGATAGCTATCCAGTTATCAGTTTGTTGGAGAAAATACAGTGTTAAGTTTTAGGTTGTTCTAGCTAATGGCCTTCTATTGCCCTATAAATATATGGAACTCTGCATGACCACTACTCCCATTTTCATTAGGCAAAGTGTCCAAATCTGAATGCTCTAGACTTCAGGAAGCTTAAATTTGGATCCACAATTCATTCTCACTAACATCTCAATAACAGTCTGAACTCAGTCTGAATAAAACTAAAGCTTTCAAAAAGTCTGGATCACAATTCTTCACTTTTATCCACCTTCTCTTTTCCCAATACCTTTAGCAAAGCTGCAACAGCCTCCTGGTTAGCATTTCGAACGTCTTCTCCATTCACTGTCAGTATCTGGTCTCCTTGCATCAATCTCCCATCTGTATCTGCTATTCCTCCTTTCACGATGTCTGACACAAACACCCCCGTATCATTTCTGCAAATACACACATGGATTTTGCATTACAGTACTGTTTAAGGGCCATTTTTATGGCTTGCTTTGCGAACACAATAAATATTGTCTCATTTTTTTCTTGAGTAACGTTGGGATAGGTCCTCTAGGAATGGCCAATTAGATTAGGCACAAAAATGACATGTACGGCCTTCAAGCCCACAGGATCTGAGCACCAGACCCCAACAGAAACTGCCAAGCAAGTTGCAGCCATTGACTCTCCAGGTACATTCATACCTTTTCCCAACAATACTCAGCCCAAGGCCTTTGCCAGGCTTCTTTTGGAGTTCTATACTGAGTACATCATACATGTCTTCCTCCTTGTACTGGGCTTCATCTCTGTACACAGTTAGACGAACTTTTTGGGGAGTCTGTCGGAGGACATTTATCGCTTCATCATGTGTGGCATTCCTGAGGTCAATTCCGTTCACCTGCAATGAAAGCACAGAATGATAAAATATGCAGGACTTTCCATCAGACAAATAGAAGATGCCTAGCTAGCAAATGACAATAAAAATGACCAAAAAAACCACCACACCTCCAATATCTGGTCACCAGCCCACAGTCTCCCATCTTTAGATGCTGCTCCTTCTTCATATACTTCATGGATAATGATTGCTCCCTGCAGAGAAATAAAACAAAAATAAACTGCATATTGAAACAATATGCCCCTACTTTGAACCAAGAGCAAGAGAAAATTCCTACTATAATTCGCCAGTGATAAACAAAAGTCAGATATATGAATAAATTACCACAATATTTAAGAAGTTCATTTATACTTTCAATTCTAAAAGTACCTTTTTCCTTTCTTTTTTCCTTTTTTTTTTTTCCTAAACTGGTATCTTTGGTATCTTTCTATAAATGCTACAGAAACAAGTGAAGAAAAAAATATCTCTTCTATCAGACATTATAATTTCACTTGACAGACATATTTTTCCAACCAACCAGCAAAGTGTCTGCTCCTCCAACAATGCTCAGACCAAGACCAGTCCGCCCTTTGGAGATATCAATCGTTGTTTCACATCCAGGAATGATGGGACAAGTAGCTGGGTCAGAGGCTAATGTGGCTGGGGTTGAAGATCTGCTTGTGTCTAAAACAACAATTTAACATCCTGGTTACAGTAAGAGGGCTCAGTATTAGAAAAGTGACTTTAAAACAGCATTTTGAGATTCCATTGACAGCTCTACAGCAACAGCTGAACAGCTGACCTACATAGAATGATGCTGCCAATTCTCCCTTCCCCTCAGACAAGTACTATCCTGTAGTTTTAATTGCAGTTATCCTGTTTCCATACCATCAAATACCTTGGATGACAGTCTAGATAGCCGAAGAAGCTATTGTACACAACAGATTGTACTTAGGATAGAATTTAATTTAAACAGCTATACCAGCAACTATGCAATGTAGATCAGAGACAAATGAAGTACATAGTACGTATTATATACATGGATTCAAGGATGTCATCCCTGCCTTTTTGCAAAGGGTCAAGTCAAGATCCACCTAACTACCTACTCCATCTCAGACTCAGATCTGTACCATAAAAAAGAACGTTAACTATGAACAAAATGCAGTGGTATTTCACAAGTCCAGCAGTTAATGCTCAAGTCAAGGGTTTTACACACATCGTTATACTTACTGGCCCTCAAAAAGAACTTTTTACACCAGTCCAACTTTTAACTGGACACTGACATAGCTTTTCGAAGCGGTAAGTTTTGTGGTGTAAACATCTATTCTCATAGTACAAATATATATGGTGTCCTTCCATAGCACTTTATTTGTAAATTCAGTATCTTTGGTATGTCACAAATGGATCTTTGCTGCAGTATTTTAGTCAGTTCTACATGCTTCACAGAAAAAAAATGCTAAAAATACTAGGAGGGGATATTGTGTAGCAACTAATGGAAAGAATCAGCAATCAAAACATCTGGGATGTTCTGATCACCTCTATCACTGATGTTCTTTAATATCAGTGCTTTACAGAAAAAACAAAATGACATTTTTTCCAAACGGTAAAAGCAGGCATCAAAATCTTTTTGAGGCACTTTAGAAGAGCACTGTCCTGTCTGCTCCTCCCCGTAGATGCGACCCCCTTATGCTCTTCCGTTTCTGACCCTCCAATTTGGTACATAATAAGGTTAGCTGACCTTGGGTGTTATAGCAATAAGCATGAACAGGAGCCTCTCTGCATACCATCCCTTAGTATTAAGTATAAACATCAAACTTTATCTGCTAGAAGCAGACACTCTGAAATATATGCCATTAATTTCAGAAAGCGCAGTTAGATAGAAGAGACTTAACTGAAAAGTAAAATTACTGCAAAGGAAATTGGTTCTGTTTTACCTCAAACCAGGACAGAAGGAGTGTCAAGGCTTAAGTATAATTCTGTACAGAAGGCATAAAATGTACATGAAATACATGAACTAAAGAACTTGAAGGGAGTCTTTGTATGCAAGGTTGACCTCATCTAGTTAGCTGCATCAGTATTGGGCGAAAACTGGCCTACACAGCACTGCTGGGAACACCAAAGTTGGGTAGAGATGTAGTAGAAATCAAACCAATACAGAAAATGTAGTTAGGGATGGGCTGCTTATCAGCAAGGAGTCTGTGCAGAGAAAACAAGGTGCAGCGGCAGCAAACAGGTGGTCTTGGTAAAAGAAAGTGGTGGAATAAATTATAAAATCAGGTGGAGAACCAAGAGGAGGGAGACCTTCCAATGGTTTGGTTGTGGGTGCCTGTAAATGGTAGTGAAGCTAAGCTGCAATCACAAATCCCCAGAATGCTGGCAGGAGCACCGCTGAAATCTCCTCAGGTCTTTATCCCTAAGACTTGCTGTGGCAGGGTGGAGATGGAAGGGATAGACTTGGACAAAGCAATAGATTTTACCCTAAAACTAAATGCAGAGGGAGGACAATAGAATTATTACCTAGTAGCTCTCCTGTGTGTTTGTTAAGATTTCTTTACAGTAATATACTATAGTATATAGTATATACTATATAATTCCGTATCAATACTAGTACTAGCAATAAGCAATAGAAACGTGACTCAGTAATACTTGCAGTGATGTTACATGATGTTACATATAAATTGTGACGTGCACATTACTCAATTAAGTTATTAGCTTCTTAGTAGTGTGTTGCCAAACCAATAACCATCACCAATCAGTTACACCTCAACTCTCCACTCTAAAGTGGGAGAGTCAAACATGGCTAGTCATAAATGGCAAGACAGTCTCAACCATTCCCCTGTTCCAGGAAAGACAACATGACTTTTCTCCCTCATTTATGCCTCCCACTCAGTTCTAGAAAACCACGACAGAGGCACCTGCTGCACAGTCTTTGGGAGGGAGGAGGAAATCCCTCCATCCGCCCGCTTCTACAACAGGCCAGTGGGAAGGCAAGAGGTAGGTCTTTGGTATGGAATCTCACTGCTTTATTTAGATGGATCTGTAATCCAAAACTACTAGAAAATGCAACTCAGAAGACAGCTAAGTGCATACAAAAAGAGAAAACTTGTTTACAAGCTCGGTCTTCATTTTTATGTCACAACCCCAGTGAAGACAGACACACAAGGACAACCTTACTTTTGATTGCTTCTGGTTCTGGTGAGCTGGAAGAGGGGACGGTTGCTGGCGGCTGTACATTCCTCCTCTCTGCTGGGGCAGTGCTGGAAGGGACGGGTGGTGCAGTCAGGCTGTCTGTCTCTGCTGAGTTGATTGTAAGCCTCACCATAGTTTTGGATGTCTTCAGGAGACTAATAAACTAAATGATAAAGAGAAAAGCTGGTGAAGTGTGTAATTGGACTGTTCAGTTGTAAAACAAAAATAAAGCCGAAGAACTCTTCTGCAGACTGGAGCTACTAGTCACAATCCTGCAGGTTTTCTTGGTAATGAACAAAGACAAATATTGATATGTTTTATAAGAAACAGCAATAGAGTTAACTGTGGTCTAGTCCTGGCTGATGTTAATCAAGTAGCTTCCATGAAACTCTGCCAAACCGTACCTGATGAGAATGTGGGAGTGTTTTGATGGCTTCTCTGGACAAAATACTATGTTTATAGCAATTATTAGAAAAATCAGAAAACTAGTATTGTCTTTTAATGCTTGGGTGGAGCCCAATTCTGATCTCACAGAAGTCAATGACAAAACATCTCCTGATTTAAATAAATGTGCTACTGCCATCCTAGCTCCTTAATCAGATGCACAGCTGGAAGGAAAATCTGAAAATATTATCTGAACGATGGGAGGGAGAGGACACTAGTGTGTAATGCAAAATCTAGTTTAAAGGGATACTGAAAAACCTTCAAAATTAATTTGCCACCTCACAGAAAAGACACCAAATCCTCCTGAGACTTTACATCTCAGTAGAATAAGAAGTATTTTCAGAAATTACTTAATCTCTGTCTCTTCTTCCAATGCATACCTACTTCCCTGCAGACAACTTCACTATCTCTTACTCATTTACTGCTTCAGAGATAGCAGTACTTCAGAGTAAGATGGATGCTCTCCTAATTGCCCTTTAACAAACAGAAAGTAATCTTCTCATGCCTAAAGAATCACTTTTCTTGGTAGCAAGACAGGTGTTAGAAAAAAGCCCTCCTTGATTCATTACAGAAGCAGAATTGAGTCTGCAGAGCTAGAAGTTAGGAATAAATCTTGTTATTTAGGAATGGAGATAGTTTTCTCCAAAGGGCTGAAATACCAGGCTTGGAATATAATGAGGCCATTATTACAGACACTCCCCATGTATCAGCTCAGTTCACAACCTCATTTACCACTGATGCAACTCACCCATGTAAACTTAAACATATTAATTTTATTGGTTCTAATACTTTTAAAGTGGAGTAGCTATGAAGAGTCATTATTGAGAAATAGTTCATGGCTTTTATCCCACAACTAAGTACCTCTCAGTCATCAGATCTGAACCACAGGGGGGAAAAAATAATCACATTTGGAGCACAGAGAGAGATGATTCATTAGTAGTGCGTTAATGTAAAATAGCAGCTGAGTTTTAAATTCAGGATTTAGCTTATTCTGCATTAGTTTCCTTATCCAAACAATGCCTGCAGATCTGTGGTTCTTCAGACAGCTTTGAAAATGCAGTCACAAGTATGGTCCTGAAAACCTCACTGGTTTGTTTAAGACACAATCACCTCCTACATTAAGTGGTGTGATTTCTGCAACATTCCTGACACTTCAGAAGCACCTTTTCTACTGGATATCCCACAACAATTTCATCATCCACTGCCAGGATCTGATCTCCAACTTTGATTCGTCCATCCTGGAAACAACACAGAATAAAAATAAGAGCTCTGGTTGTTCATTTTTCATTTTTCATTCCCTATTCGGATTTTAAATTTCTCACACCTTTGCTGCGGCACCATGATCTGTTAAGCTTTTAATAACTACTCCATTAACTGTGTCTTCTTCACTAATGGCAATTCCAAAGCCTCCTTGATCCTGGGCAAACAGAGAAATGCAAATACTTAGGTACTGTGTTTATCAAAATGTTAGAATACATTCACTAAAGACTAGCAAAGCCTGCTAGAACGAAAGTTTGGGTTTTCAAAATGTGTCAATGTTTTTAATTTATCTATTTCTGAAATAGTTGTTGCCAACCTACAGACAGTATACTGGCTATCAGGATAAATCTGAAGTACTTCTGAATTCAAATCCACTCCTTTGAAACTTCCAAGGTCAACTGGGATTCAGTTGGTAAATTCATAAATAAGAGTAAGAAACACAAAATGTTTGGAAACAACTAACCGAGGTAAATAAAACTTCATGATATAGCTTAAATTCATTATTTGAAACCACAGAAAAAACACACGCAGGAGGGGAAAATACAGAAAATGGAAAAATGTATGCTCTTCCCATAAAATTAATAAATGTTTGTGGTAGAGTGAAATTTCCTACTGCTTTCACCTCGAATTAAATCATCCGGATACCATAACCTGTAAGATATTCTCTTGGTTAATAAGGGGAGGTGAGATGCCTTCCAAGGAGAAAACTTAGAAACAGTTCGCAAGTCTCTATCCTTATTGTGCACTGAATGCAATCGGCTGCTCCATGTCAACAAGCAGAAGCAGCAATTTTTCCACCCTCATTTGGCAGCTTCAAAGTTACAGAACATCTGGCCATTTTCTCCCAGCTGCACAATTTCCACTGAATATGTATGTTGTTCGGGGGATTTGGCACTGATAACCTGCTGTTTCATTTACTCTGAACAACTAAGGCAATGATTTTACCTAAGGCACCACCAGCAGCTGGTTACCAAAAGTTCTGCAAATAGGACAAGAGGTCACTTCTTTCAGAGACACAGGTAAATTTATGTGAAGTTAAAGAGACTCATGAGGTTGCCAAAGGCAGTCATTACGTCAGGAAAACTCTGGGGTCCACTCACAAATAGGAAGAGAAGACCTCTAGAAATCTCTATCCTGACTTACAGTAAGAGGTAGTTAGTTTGCCGTAAGAGGGACTCCATTACAAAAATGCAAGCTAGCAAATACAAATATGGCTCGTGTAAATTTAATTTTCAGCACATACCTTAGGGAGTTCCACATACTGAATGTTTTTACATGAACTGAAGTCAGAACAAGCACTGGAGTTTGCAGCACTGATATCAATCTAATAGAAAATGAAAACATAACCGTGAGCAACTATATTCAACACTTTGTGTCAAAATAATGTGGTGCACAAACATTTAAAGTGGGTATGATAATTTTCTGGATTCCTTTAACTGCTATAACCTATTCACAAGAATGTTAGATTTACTTCATTGTTTAGATGAACATAAAATAAACCAGAATTCAGCACAGATGTATTAAGTTTAGCAGCTTTACTAACATCTCATTTTTTTTTCCCTTGGATAACTTTTTCTTTTGTAGTAGTTGCTATGCAGGGAGGGCACCCATCTATCCAGAACAATGTTAGTACCTCAGTCAAATGAGAAAAACAAAAAAATTACTTTACCTCTTGATGCTGAAGTGTCCCTGAAGTACAATGTGAACCCTCTACTGACTTTGCAGGGCAAACAGCCATCTGATTTACTGCATCTTTACTTCTACAATAGATTCAGTTAAAGAACATAGTAATCATGTAGTAATACAGCACCATATTTCTTAGAACAAGTTTAAATCTAATGCTTTCTTTTACTTTATTTTTGGCACTCACAATGCAAATATCAAAACAGAAAACTCAAGACGTATTTAACAACTACTAAGAACTGAGTTCAAAAGCACATCTACCTTACCAAAATTAAAACAGAAACACTCTGCAAAACTTGAGCATATTAAAAATAAACCTTTTTAAAGAAACCTGTAACCGGAACTTACCTGATAAAGATTATTTTTACTTTAGATGGTGCGCATTTGATTATTGAGGAAGCATTCTGATGAGTCCTTCCATAGAGTATTTGCCCATTTATCTATATAAAGGAAGGTCGCAATTAGTTCTCAAAATATTTTAATTCCTTTATACTTAAACTAATTTTTAAGTCTTAAAAAAATCCATTATCCCACCTCACTGGCTAAAACAGTAATTGTATTAAAATAAAAGAGTATGTTGTGTCCTGCTTTTATTCCCTTCTTCCAGTAAAAAATTCCTTATAGTTTGATTTCAGACTAACACTGTCACAGTGCTAAAAATGTCATTCTCCGAGTTATACTGCATTGACTTGGCACATCATCTATTTCCACTTGCCATTGATCACCTCATGACTGATGTGGTGATAAAGCAGGGCCATGGGAAATTCTAACCATAACAAGTAAATGAATTGCTTATATCCATCCACGAGATTGCTATTATTTATCGAACCTTAGCTCTGAGCCAGACACTTTATACACAGGAGTGTGAACACTGGCACATTTACAATCTGAAGATTTGACCGGACAATCATTGTGCTCATTTGGCAGAGTAAACTCACTGAACCCCCTTGAAGTTCCTATGATTCAGATATGATGGAGGTATCAGTGTGAACGTGCAGAATAGATTTGGTCACATTTTATTAATTGCATTTGTTCTTGGAAATGAAAATCTACAGTGCAGAAGTTCATGCTAAGAAAGGGGAAATGACCAGAAAACACAAATGGAAAACAATACAACTCACACAGAGGTAGTACCAATATAAACGGAGAAGCTAAGCAGAGACGCAGCAACAGCGAGCAGAGGATGCAAAACACAGAAATGAGGGTTCAGCATAACATCAACCCCTCAGCTCCCACGCAGGCGGAGTGTCCACCAGGCATGGCCACAAGCATACTGAGCCCTATCGTTTACACTGGAGGTGACAATCCAGATGCAGCACTGCTTCCAGTGTTTGCCATCGGCTTGTGAAAAAACACAGTCAGGTGTATCAGCTGGAGACGGGACATGGCCCACCACAGCTGATGGACAGCTACTTGGGAATGTAAGGAGCAAGCTCAGATGTCTCCTCTCAGAAGAGGTGAGACAATCTCTTAGCATCGGTTTGCAGGTTTACAGCGTGCACAGTAAGCAAGAAACCACATGAGAGCAGACTCAGACAGATGCGTTGCAATGTGTTCTGAGGATACTCAGCATCTGCAACATCAAGGTTTTAAAAACAGACGTTCTACCTGATTCAAGAAAACAGTCTAGCAGGTAACAATGGACTCTGCAACTAACAGGTCCCCCACGAGAGCAGGTCTACATGCCACAAATCCCTTAGTTTCTCTCCTAGTTTGCAACTGCCAACCTACATTGTTTACTCTCTCAGCGTCTCCCTCAAGCTTTGTTCCATCTCACCACTCCTTCCCTGTACCATCTACCCAGTGCATCCTCAAACACCTCCACATACAGTTTTGAAGTTACACAAAGCATCTCTGCTATCAGAAAGAATAAGAAAAGTTATAGCACAGAATACATCTGCAAGTATCATCAACTGAACTGTGGTAATAGAAAAATATATCTTATGCTTATATACATATTGGGAATGTTAGCTGCACATTCAGTGGTTGGGTCCCTCCACCAAAACCACTACCAAACTGCCCGAATGTGTCACGAGATAAAAGTCCGTAATACAGATGGATCTGTTTCTGTTTCCCCCATTTAATTTCCATTTTATATGTTACACAACATAAAAATATTCTGATATTATCACACTTCCAGTAGACAGAGAAGCAATTAGAAAGTCTGGAGCACTCCACAGATGGATGGTCTAAAGGACTTCAATATTTTCTATGGTCTGCAATGTCCTTCCATATGTCTTCATAACCCAGAAACTCCTGTCATCCCCCATTTTTATCCATTTTTAATACACACACCTTTACTTGGTACTATTATAACCAGGAAAAAAAATCCCAGCTATTTGGCATACACCAGAAATAAAATCTGGTAATATAGTGATGTCAACTTGGATAACTTGGGCATTTCAAAATCTACTGAAGAACATCTATATTGCAGCGAGAATCTAATATTTTAGTGCATTTTGAGTCAGTATGTTTAGGTTTCAGTATAAATTGCAAAAACTCACCTCCAGTAACTCATCTGCAATCTGTAACCTGCCATCTTTGCCAGCTGCTCCATTTGGATCAATTCCCACTACAAAGACACTCATTCTGGTTCGGTCTTTGTTACCAGCAAGACTAAGTCCCAGACCCGTCCTTCCTTTTTCCAGCTCAATCATGTGTAGCTCTCCCGGTAGATTTCCATAGCGCTGCATGATATTCTCTAAATGTAAAATTTTGGGCAGCAGAGGATGGATTTACGTTAGAAAGTTTTACAAGTCACCTAGACAGTCAAGATCAGTGTCCAGTGGGCAGTATCTGACAGAAGAATCCCAAACTGGATGAGAAAATTTTAAGTGTATATCACACTTTCTTTTAAGCTAAGCCTCAGGTGATTTATAACAGTATTTCCAGTTCCTTGTTTTCCTTCTAACTTCAGAAAACATTAAAACTTCTCTTAAAAAGTAAGAGACTTTTCACACATAAAAGCATTTATCTTCCCTCTGGTAACATCTTCAGGTAACAGAAGCTATCACAGCAATCAGTGTCATCGGTTACCTAGAGTACACTGAAAGTCTTCAAGTAGTCCTACATGTGAAACAGTGAATTTGGACCACAGAGGAAAAGAGAGATGAAGAAGAACAAATTAGTTTTATATTTCACCATGTGGATCTGACCAAGCACAACTGAAAGCTGGCAGCCAACACTTAACACTCAAACCACTAAGCAGCACATGAGGATGAAGTAGTTCGAATTGGACCCCCCGTATTTTCTGCTACAGTGCTATTTCAACACTGAGTATTTCAAACATTATCACAAAGAATAAACTTACTCCAGCTATAACCGAACTCATCCTCCTTCTCCACATCCTCTGGGACTCTGCTAGAAGATGACTGTGCAACTTCACAGCCCATTCCTGAAAATGCTGAAGGAGGGGGCAGAGGCAAGGTACAAAGCGAAGTCTTTTCTGGCTCTAAATCAGACTGACCAAATGCCTGTGAAGAATAAGAAAAATACAGTGGCTAAGCAGACACAGAGTCTCTGTAGGAAAATTAGTACACAAAAATGTCAAATGGCAATGACTACGGCTTTGAAGTTTAAATACCAAGCAGATGGAATTCTAAATTAATAACACGACACAGAAAGGCTGCAAGAGATCCAAGATAGAGACAAACACCAGGCAAGGTAAAAGATAACATCACTCCAAAATGTATTCGGAAGCAAACAAAACTCACAATAAAAGCCCAATTCAGTAAAGTTTTATGTGCCACTTCACATTTCAGAAAAAGTCTCTTACAAAGATTGAAGTGATTTTTTTTTTTTTTTTTAATGCCATATTCATAGAAGACTTCTACTTCGTTTTATTTTTAAAAGCTATGACATATAATTTCTTCCTATCATATGCTTTGGGCACCAAATAGGAGGAAAGGACAAGGAAACAAAGAACTTCGTGCTTTCAAAAATGCCTCCAGAAAAAAGAAAATAAGTGGCATATTAACTGAAAGGACAATTTAAAAACAAAATGAAACCGACGATAAGTGAAGAAATCCACAGTAACTGGACTTTTTCAGTCTTATTTACTGGTTCCCTACAAGCTGCACAAGGGAGATATAGGAGGATACAGATTAAATCACAAAGGAGAAAAATACTTTTGGTCTTTATGTATGTGGTCTACTCATATTCACAAAAAGTTAAAAGCATAAACACACGACTGCTGCAATATAATGGTTAAATACCCAAATCCACAACATGGCAAGCCTCCATTCGAGTCAGTTTCCCTGAGGAATATGGACTCTGATCAGGGATTTGGCTAAGTGTTTGTAATGTATATCATTTTTGATTGCTCAGAGCAAACACACAGGCAAGAAACTTATGTCTGAATATCATCATTCTGAAGCTTATGCATGCCCAATAGACTTTGATACTTGGCAGATCAGCTGCTGATGTAAAAACCTAAAAAATTAGATGAAAACCAAGTATTTTTCCAATATTAGTATTTTCAGGTGTCATCCTAGCTTCAGAGCCCTGTTCTCATAATTTCAGCTTTCATTACCTTCATTAGCAAAAGTTTGAACGTGATAACTCAGATGGTGTTTCTGGGTGCCAAAAACACTTGAAACATTTCTTCATCAGAGGTAACAGTGAAATGAGTAACAACATACATCTTGGAAGACTTTAATGCACTTTAAATTGAAGGTGTTGAAAAAACTAGAAAGTTACCAATTTAGTCATGCCAGGATTTTAAGGAAGGTCCCATCTCTCAGGGAAAATGAGTTTCCTTCATTCTCTCTATACTCCAAAGATTTAAAGAAAATGCAAATGCCCTATTTCAGTTTCTTTATTCTGCTTCTGCTTGAAAAAAGACCTTCCTTTCGTTCAGGAACTTGTTCTAGGAGCTTAACTAAGAAGTCATTAAATGTTAGAAGTGTGGGAAGTTTTAATACGGCACCCAAGCCAACCATTTTTATAACAAACATATAATTGCTATATAATTTTTTGTATCATTATATTGGTCACATTGATCTGTGCTTCAAATCTAAGACAGTGCCATCCTGCTCAGATGATATCTTGCACACTAAACTTTATGTAGGAATTATTTATAGTTTATGCAAATTGTACTCTAAAACATGTTAATAGTTACAGGGCAGACATAAACTTCAACTGACACAGCAAAATTCTAGCAAAGACATCATTACCCATCAGAATGAGAGTAGGGTGGAAACACTACTTAATAACTTCCAAAGTGATTTTTCATAATCAAAAATTCATGTATCCACCATGGAGAAAATTTGGTGACAGACCTCTACCTCAAGAAGGGGTGAAGGGAAGAGTAGTTCTAAAAACACTAATCTTTCAGAGTGCTTCCTAGAGTTTTAACTAGAAAGCTACACAACATACTGAAAAAATGAGGAAATACAGTGTGAAGCAGACCAGATCACCAGACCTTACAGTAGTCTCTGTGTTTTAAAAACAAAATGAACATATCACTTCAGTGGTACTCTCCGTAAGTGACAGTGTCCAAGAACTTTGCAAAATTAAAGAAAACGTGACCAAAAAAAAATAAGAACAAAAAATTGCTGTCGAGGACCTCTGGAAGAGCTATAAAGTGTGGATGTATGGCTACATCCTGAGAGATTAGTACTTACAAACTGCAGCCACAATAATTTGGTTGACAAAAAAATGCTTCTTTCTGTACTTCTGTGCACGCATACATAAAATTGAATTTGTCTGATGTTTAAGGAAACGATGAAACAAAAGTAAAAGCAAGGTCCCTTTTCAGGAAGGGTAACAAGGGTGTTACAACGCCATTTGGGCAGAGGGGACCGCATCCTGCCTCCAGAACTCAGCCTGCCATGTATGCACCGCCAGCAGTAGAAGCTGTCCCCCTCAGTTTACACACACATAAGACTTTTGCTCCCTGAATCGGGCCACACACAAAAAACCTAAAATGCTTTAACTCATGAAATACTTTCAGTGTGCCACAACACAGTATTTCATTTAAAATGCAAAGCATCAGACAGTGCATGAACCCATTTGGCTACCAGGGTCACTCCAATCACAGCCAAGCAAATATAAAAAATGGCAGCAAGTTTGGAGCAGTATCACTTTCAACACAGGAGGCACACGTGGAGGAAGAAGCAGTACTACTCCGGAAGGTATTACAGGCCATGTACAAACGTACAGCACACACATGGTAGGACCCACTCACTGGAATCAAGACAAACCTTGAATGGTGTGGGAGCAAAAGGGTTAGTTGGGGAACAACGGAAGATAACCCTAATTGGATTCGATACCTCCTACAGTAACAGAAAACAGCAATCCACATGTTACAGCACCTTTGGCAATACACAGCATTATTAATGAATAACTCATTTTCAATTACGAATTCATTTTACTAACTGCAGCAACTTTATTAACTCCATCTATAAAGGGACAAAAATATTTAAGGGGTTATTAAGGACCCTGATTCAGCAAAGTTTCTTGCTGTACATGAACCTTAGCTCAGCAGAAGCGACAGAGATGACAAAAGGCCATTCTTACCTCAATGCTAAAAAAGCAATTATGCAGAAACTGCAAAAACGTTAAGTTTTCCCTAAAACTATGTGCATTTTTTTTCAGAACTACTTTTGAAAATATAGAAAATACAAGCCATTGTTTATGTTACACTTCTACTCCCTTTCCTCAGAAACAAACACAGATTTCAAAAGCATGCATACAATTACACACCACATATCACATCATAAATGTTTGTTGTACATTCAATAATTTGACAACGTGGGAAAAAAGACAAAGGGCACAATCACTCCCAAGATGTATAACCAGCTAGAAACGATTTTATTAAATCATAAATGCATGCATCTAAGAACTAAGCCTTTATTTATTGTTGTGTTAGAAGTTAACCCTGTTCCCAATCTGAGTAACATGCAGTAAGCGCTAACCACAAAAAAAAAAGAATCTAACTTTTTTCATATATCCAAAGATGTCAGCATTCTGTTTATTGTGCATTAAAAGAATTTTCATGAAGCAGAGGGAAAATACTTTCAGCATCATAAAATGAAAGCTGCTAACATGGGTTTTTTTCATGCAAAAAGAAAAAAGAGATATCAAAGGTGGAAAGTCCTTACCACATAAAAAGAAAATGAAGTGCATAGCAGCAAAACACCTCATACTGATGAGAGAGTTACACTCAGGTTGGTATTTTAACATATACCACAGGGACTGATTTTGTAATTGAGAACCTACTCCTCTGGTAGCTCTGATTAGATTAGATTTAGTGGTTACAATTAATGGAGCTGGCATTTTCTAACTTCTTCAAAACTATTCTACGTGCGTGCGTGTCTGTGTCTTTTTACTTCACCACACAGAATTTCCACTCTCATCAGCACAATATTTTACCCAACTTTTTATAAAAGAATTTAAATGAAGAGAGACACTAATGGCAAAGAAGCACACATATAACATTTGGTGAGTCAAAAGCAGACAGTGTGTCATCATCCAACCTTGTTAGTGTTGAACTGAGAGGAATCAGCAAAGGGGTTAGTGCTGCTGAAGACAGCTGGCCTACAGAAAAGACTGTTCTGCGAGAAAGGCAGGGAAGGGTTCTAAAAGGAAAACATAATAGAAACTAAGCAAAATCATTTTTAAATTAACCCTCTGTGACTCATGAAACAAAATTACTTATTAGCAGCCTGTGCTAATCAAACAAGGTCCACTTCCTGCACTTTGCTACAGACATGTGAAGGTAAGCAAAAGTGTATTTGCCCTGTGTTTGTATCAGCTATGTTTAGCAGAGCGTAGAGGAAAAGCACCAATCCTCATAGCTGTTCTAGCCCACAAAGTGCATAAAAGTGCAGAATTCAGCAGTGTGAACAATATAAAATTTACTTGCTGTGATATTTGTACAATTTTATTCAAGGATCTCAGCATATGGATACTCTTACATATTAGTTATAAAATTGTGGATTTCTGGATTAGGATAAACACAATTCTTTGTAATAATGTAATAGTGTTAGTTTTATTTTGAAAACCACAGATTAATTCTCATAATTTGATTTACCTCTTGTGGTAACACACTCACTGCATTCGCAAAAGAGAAGGTTTAGTAACATTAGGCATCTCTAAGCAGAATTCATATCTAAGAATAAATTTTACAGATCGCTTTGTATGTGTGTGCATACATTATAATTTTCTGAATTTATAGTTTAATGAAACTAAATTCTCTGTTCTCCTCCTTAAACAATACAAGGTACTTCCTTATTATTATTCAACACAAAAAGAGTATCCATACTTAGACAAAATTAAAGGATGTATTTTGATCATTTATATTCCTTATGCAGTTTTTGTACTGTAATCTATTTTGAGATCAGAACCTTTTTAATAAAGAGGGAACAGCTCTGATTTTGCATAGTATGTTGGAAATACCGTTCAATATATAGAAAAATAATTTCTGCACTAGGTGCATCCATCTGGCAATTGCCTAAATGTCTTAGAGCTGTAAGTTTAACAGTGCCGGAAAATAAGCAGCATAGTAAGTGGAAAGGAATGTGAAAAGCTCACAGCATCAACTGATACATTTATATCACGGTAATTTAATAGAGATATCTGTTGCTGTTTAAAATTTTCTTAAAGCCTTTTTGGTTTTTTAAATGCTTCTGAAAATAAAAAATGCATCCCTAAACATTTATTTTCAAATATTCTTTTGCAAAACAAAAGTGAAGTAATTTGGTAAGACAACATATGTCTTGGTTCTACAGTATCTTCAGCAATGAGAAAGTAGTGCTGTGCATGAACGAGGTTTCTTCGCTGGTGAGTCACTGAAAGTCAACAGGCAGTTTCCCTACAGTACAACAAGATCCTCTGTTTACACATGCGATTCACATTTGATTTTGTCTTTTACAAAGAAAAGTTTGGGAAAAGTAATTTACCAGTGTAATGATCCTATTACACTTTAACCATTACATTTGTCGTCAGCATAAAATTTTAAATTGTATCTTGATGAAATTTTAAGCAACTAAAATATTAAACACAAACATTTTGCATAGAAACAGTGAAATCCTAGTAAAAGAGAAAACAAAAGATCAGCCACAATAATTCAAAATCTTGCCTTTTGTATTTTAGGCACAGCACCCAAAATACTAATGCTAGCTCAAATTCTAATTCATACAACAGCATTGTATTAATACGGACTGACTACCATGATAAAATATGGAGCATTTGAGCTTAAACAGTTAGGTTTAGCATGCACAGTCTAGGACAAGAAAAGCAAGTGTTAAAATAAAGGGTATTTTTCCTTTTACTGCTGTTTTTTTTTTTTTTCCAAAACAAATTCTGAAATAACAGCATTTATTTTACCTTCTTTTTTTATTTTTTCAACTAACTTGTGGTCAGCATTTGCTAAGGTATCTTGTGGTCCAGGATGCTAAGGTATCAGAAGCTAGCTATCATTTCTTTTAGCACAATGCTTTAGCCCTACAAATTATCTGGGATGATAACCATGGTGATAGACTAATTCTTAGTCAGAATACCCAAAGCAATAGTAGTATGAAACATGGATCGGATGGGTAACTGCTTGCTAGCAAAATTATCAACTGCCTTTTCACAGCATATTTGCATTATTTGAGTTATTCTGGAGTACACTTAGGCTCTCTTTAACTACTAGAACAGCCTGAATGAAAAAAACAAAGGGGAAGAAACCTACTCATTAGTAACATGTCACTTGAAACTGACTGGCTTGCTAAATACACAGCAGTACCATATTAAATATAGCTACTGTGTGCAGGCAGAGCTAGCTATCTGGGTGACTGCACATGAATGAAGGCAGGAAATTCCCTTATAAGATCTTATTATAAAGTACAGATGCAAGTTTCAAAAGATGAAAACAACGAATATAATGCCATTTACAAAGATCACAACACGTGTACAGTAAGAGCATTTGCAATGTTTCTGCTTACAGAGAAACAAGGGTTTGTTAATAAACAGTCAAGAAATAACCAAAAAGCTTAATAAATGGAAAATAAAAAGAACAAAGAACTACAATTAAAAATAGCAAAGGAGCATTCTCTAAAGAAAATTAAATTGTGATAAAGTAATGGCATTCCCATCCCAAACTGTCCTAAACATTCAGCAGTGGCAATTTTGTTCACATCACAGCAAATGCAAAAGCCTTACTTTAGTAGCTTGAGCATCAATAACCAACATTCAATAGAGCTTTTTCATGCAACTTTACCTTAGATGACTGACGATAAAATGGGTTAGTAGTTTTCTGCCCACAGGGAGCAGAAGCTGAAGAAGGGTTATAAAGAGACTCTGGCTGGGGAACAAGAGTTATGAGACAACTAGTAAATAAATGTGCAGCTTACACAGACTCTACAATGAGGAAGTTTAGTTTCTAGTGATGCAAGCAACTTATATTAAAGCTCAGTAGCTTTTGTCTGCAATGTCCATGCAGCTTAGTGACGGAAAACTTCCGTGTACTTCTAGGTCCTTTCATTAATGTCCAAAGAATTTTTAACAGATGCTGTATTTCTGCATGCGCTCCTCAGACATGCTGTCAATCTCTAAGAGCTGGTTTTAGTTAGACTCCTACTCTGCCCCCCAACAAATTATCTTTCTTGAGGCTTTTCAAAATAGTTTGAGGACGGCGTGCTGGAGGGTAATTCCAAATCCAAATCGATTTCATTCTAAATGGAAATAATACTTAAATCAAATCTTTGTTCCTAAAATAGCTGAGATGGAATTTTCAGGATTAAATATCCCATTCCCAAACACCACCACCTTGAATATTTGTTTCATCTATTACTATGCATTACATCTCTTTTCATATTCTTTATGCTTACCTTTGGTCTGCTTATAATGCTCTGTACCATAAAGACTACAGGATTGCCTGCCTTCCGTATTGCTTCCACAGCTTGTTCATGGCTGGCATCTCTGAGGTCAATTCCATCCACCTGTAATTGGAAGACCTCATCTTAACGTTGCAAGAAGCTACAAGAACCAGGAGTCAGCTTTGGGTTCTGGTTAGGGAACTTTGACTAAAACCTAAGTCCAAACCTCCATTACTGGTGGAAAGATTTCTACTGACTTGGCTTGAGGTCCCTCACACACAGGTTTGAGATTTCCAAGAGCACTGAAAGGACATCAAATAAACATTCTCCATGGTTTTAAAAACAGGTTTTTGAACATTCTTGGTTCAGGCTCCATTCGTTTTTCCAAAGGCAACGTAATAGAAGACGTATGATAATAAGAAGAGATAAGGTAATCTGAAGAGTGGTAGCGTTTGCCAAATACCACTTCCTGTAAATCCTATCTTGGAATAACCTACCTCTGAGGACTTTAACAGATTTAAAAACTGAAACTTGTTAGGTGCTGGAAGGTCTTGCATTATGGGGTATTATATCAGCACATTTTTTCCCTTTCAATTCTTTTTTTGTTTTGTTTTGTTTTTTTTTTAAAGCAAGATAAGACCAATTCTAGCTACTAGTCAGAGCTGAAAAGCTTTCTCTCTTCTAGAAGAAAGCATTTACAAAGGATGGCTAAGGACAAATTTTTGCCTGGTTGCTTTTTTTCATGCCTTCATATGCATTGGTGTGTAAAACAGTTTGTCTTGCGATCCAGGTAAGAACCATGTTATGGTGATGTTAGCATCAGTAAAGCATTCTCACAATGACCATAATAAAAGCTAGAAGCTAACACAGAAAAGTTATTTGTTAGTGGCAATTCTTGCACGCAAAGTTATATAATGAGGATTACCCCTACCTTCGTAATTATCTAACTCTACCTTACACTTAATCATCCAATGTAAATAAAAAGAGAAAATAAACAATCTGAGAGAAAATTCTAAACCTATGCGGAACTGGACAATAACACCAAGGGTCTACAACCCTCCATGCCTGAAATACTTTCTGCACTAATGGAGAGAAAAGCATAGATATGCCACAACTTGAGAAACTGAAATAATACATTCAGAACAGTCACATTTACACAACACTCGTTACTTAATTTCACTCACCTACTCCAACTTCTGCAGGCATCATTGTCAGAGACAATCACTGCATTCATAAAAATCCAGGTATTCAGATATAATCAATGTTTTTTAACTTTGTGGCCATCAGGCAAAATTCTACCTCCCAACTTGTTATTCACTGGAAACTCTTCCATCCTGTTTTAGAAACTGCTACCTATATTAAGGTATTACTTCAAGATCCTTTATATGAATCTTGAAGCAGACAGTAAACTGCAGTTTGAGTACCACCACGTAAAGCAAGCCCAGTCTGATCCAGGGGAAGAATCACCATCTTTATTACTGTGCTTGTTATACTCTTACTGATGGACAGTCAGCAAAGGACATCCAGCAGGGTTAAGAGGAGTGAGGTTCCTAATGGCCCGACACCAGAGACAGGGTAATGAATGACTTACAGTCATCACAGGAAAGACACATTCCTTTCAGTACGCTCATTCTTCTTTAAGCGAGAAAGCAGAAGTGGCTGCATGAGCACAAAAGAGAAATCTAGACAAATTCCTCCCTGCAACACCATTGGCTACCCTATCCTCAGGCATGAGCATAATGCTCAACTTTCTTTATATCAAATCCAGCCTTCTTCATGTCAGCAGGAAGAAAAAGTCTCCCTTAATTCCTGCACAAGAATAACGTGATCTGATTATGATTTAAGAGGGAAATAAGCTTGACGTTTATTTGCACGATTTCCTATTCAGTGCCCATTTCTGTTGCCCTCCAATACGCAAAGGTAAAACCTTTTAGCTTCACCAAGCAAGCTTTTTCCTACACATGCTGACTTTAAAACAAGCAGGTAGAACTGCCGGCTTTATAGACCGATGCTCACACAGTCAGTCATCTATGCTTTAAGTTGTACACTCAACTTAAAGCTGTCTACACACAAACATTAGCGGATGGTACTACACTCTATGGCTCAAGTGGTGCCAGCTGGAGCGATTAAACAGCTGCTGGCTCAGGACCACACATCCATCTCAGAGGCTCACAAGATACTGGGGCTATGCAAGCAAATGCACTCGGCTGGTACCTCCACGATCCGATCTCCAGTTTTCAGCGTTCCATTTTTGCCAGCTGGGCTGTCTTCCAGGATGTGCTTGATAAAGATCCCTCTCATCACTTCTCCATTACTCAGGCGGCTCCCCATCCCTCGTCCTCCAACAATGCTGATTCCCAGTGACTTGCTAGGCTCTCTCCAGAGTTCAACCCTGTTGTGCCAAAACAAGGACCAAAATAAATGAAAATCTGTTGTGATTATGCACACTGAAGACACCTAGATTTGCACAATGGTTTAAAAACATTCAGAAGTAACTCCACCTTGGGAAGTTTTGCTTTTCAGTGGGAGTTATCTCCTGAATTGCTCAGAAAGTCTGTAATTCTGTCTACTGTTATTCTCTTTATTTTGGATTCTAATCAAAACTTTAAATCCTTCTCTTCATCTCTTCTTACTGGCTCCCAGAGAGTCAGCCTATAAAGACAAATTACTAAAGCAATCAAGATACTGCTAGATTGCATGGATTTAGCCCAATGACATAAAAATCAACAGCAAATTACTCCTGCAATGCACAATATATGTAAGTGCAGCAATTCTGTTGTTTTCTTACTCCTCTTAAAATATATTACAGGTTTCAAAATTTTTCCATTTCAAATGAGATTTTATACTGTGCAACTAGATCTGCACTTACTTTCTGGGCTGGTTCCAGTTACTAAAAGCTGCATTTTGAAGTTCACTTTCTTCTCCCTCCCCTTCTTCACGTTCTGGAAGCTCCGGGAGTTCCCTGCTGATGAACAGGAACATGCAATTAATTTTTAAAGAACCCACATAATCACTAGATTTCACTGCAAAATTTCATGTATTGGATCACCCTGCCAGCATTAGAATTTGTACACAGGATTTGTGAAAGGGACTTCTTTTTCAGATGTCTGCTAGAACACATATTGTGTTTGGAGATTCCCTGTCCACTTGTCTCGGCAATTAAGTTGCTACTAGTTGACAACCACAGAATAAAAGACTCTGTATTTTGAAACTAGAACCAAATCAAAGCTGAAGGTAATTACCTGCTGTTTCCAAAATGAAAGAACAGCAGCATTCAAAAACAGTTACTGCTTTTGGAGACTAATTTCAAGAAAACAGAAATTATTAGTCACTTTGAGTATTTTGGCCTGTAACTGTAATGAGTACTTGAAACTCAAGGAAAAGGACAGCATAATTCATTCTTTCCAGTATACGTTCTGGAAAGATCATCAATGCCAAATTCTTGTGCTGGAGGCAGTGAGTATTTGCAGTGATATCTAAATCAAATAGCATGGTATTAAGAGAAGTTTAGGAAGAGGCAGCACTCAATCTCCTTTTTGGTACATCCAATAACTATAAAGCAGCCTTTAAAATGTCAGAAAAATTTGCTAGCCAAAGCAAAAACTGTATTCTGAACAGCTTTCTATTGTAATGGCTGCTGGTCTGAAGAAAATCATCCACCTTTCAGGTCTTCTAAAATAAAACCTATCTTTCTGAACTGTGCAAAGTGTATGGAAAGAGTTACCTCTAAGAGCCCTATGGGAGAAAACAGTAGGTCTTTCGACTCACCTGACAGTATGTGAAGCAAAAAGTTCAAGTGGCACAGCTCCCTCTGCCTGTTGTCCCAAACTGGCCCTGTACTCGTCTAAATTTTCTGCTGGCACATACGTAATACTGCAATAAAACGGGATACAATTAAAGTAACATGAGGACCACTGGTCCTACCTTTGGTGGGTGTGAGGAATGGGTATGAGGAAGCCACTCAAGACC
This sequence comes from Fratercula arctica, assembly GCA_947846985.1. NCBI lineage: Eukaryota > Metazoa > Chordata > Aves > Charadriiformes > Alcidae > Fratercula > Fratercula arctica. The sequence continues at coordinate 34,309,568 of CANTUZ010000026.1, forward strand.
AATTCATATAGTTATTGACTTCAAAGCCACAATGCTGGTACATTGAGAATAAGGAGTTATATGAATCCTTTGTGACTTTACAACAAACATGCATTTATGGCCAAATGAGGTAGCTGACCAGCACATAATTTTCTGAGGGCTGGTCACTCCATTTGAAGTAAATGGTGCTTGAACAACGACAAGAGTGTAATAGAGTGAATCCAGCTTCAGTTAAAACAGAGATTCCTCGTGCAAAGACAAACACTGAAGGATCTATGACATGTGAAGCACCACTACCATCCTAAATACTGTCTGAAAATGCTTCTGTAAGCTGGTTTGCAGGAAGTTTTGTGTTTTCCTGGGCGGTTTTGTATCTATTTTAGGTTTCTATGCTTTTGGTGAAAAATACTGCACAGGTTTCAACACACAAATGTGTTACAGTTACAGCACACCACCTATGCTGCAGGGAGCAACCCCCTGCTCAGCTCCCTCCTCCACCCCTTCGTGCACTTCCAGCCAGCTTGGGACAGTCAGACTGCCATGTCAAATGTCATGCAGACTCCTGAAGCCCTAGTACAACCCAATCATGTTTGAATGCCAGAAGAAGAAATGGTCTAACAGACTGGGGAGGAGGAAACAAAGAGAAGGAAAAAAGATTAAGGCATGACAAATATTTCTTAAAAAAATTCCCTCTAAAGGTAAAAGGACACCATTGCTAAACAGAGCTAATTAGACAGTCCTCTTTTAATGATGCTTTGTCTTCTTAAAAACCTTTAGTTGTTCAATAAGCAGCTTGGCTATCAGATCCAGGACTGACAAGAAGTAAGGCAGATGGAAAAAGAACACACAATAAAGGGCTGTCCTCCCATTCATCTCATGGTTAAAAGAAATATGAATGTATTTCCCCACAAAACAAACGGGGGCAGGGGGGGAATCTTGACCACTTCACATGAACGTATAACCTGCCGAGGAGAGACTCCTTCAGCCCTGAGTCTCCCTCTCACTTGGAGCCCTCTCCTGTCCATCACTCGCTCCTTGGAATCCTCTTCTGTCACTCCCTGACTGCCATTGGTTCCCCCTCTTATTGGTTTTCTGATGCATACAGCAACCAGCAGAAGACAGAGCAAACAAACTTTTACATGACTAATGCTGTCTGTCTAAAACACTCTACCAAAATTGTTGGTATGTGAACCATCACAGGAGCCTGACACCTACAAATCAATGGGCCTAATGCTATCCACCTGAGAGTGTAAAGAGACCTGGCTGACGTCATTGTCAGGCTGCTCTCCATAATCTTTAAGAAGTCGTGGAGATCGGGGGATGTTCCAGAAGATTAGAAGGCTAATGTCACCCCCATCTACAAGAAGGGCTTAAAGGAGGATCCAGGAAATTATAGGCTCATCAGTTCTTAAGAAAGTTATGGAACAAATCCTCCTGGGGGCTATCACAAGTGAAATGAAACACGTAATTGGGAAAAAGACAGCATGGATTCACCAAGGGCAAATCGTGCTTGACAAACCTACGACAAAGTAACCTGATGGGTTGATGTGGGGTGAGCGGTGGATGTTGTCTTCCTGGATTTCTCCAAGGCTTTTGACATGGTTCCCCACAGCCTCCTCCTAGAGAAACCGATGTGTTACGGTCTAGACAAGTGGTCTGTGCAAGGGTAAGGAACTGGCTACTGAGGGTGGTGGTAAATAGCTCCTTTTCAAACTGGCAATCTGTCACAAGTGGGGTCCCCCAGGGATTGATACTGGGCCCAACGCTGTTTAGTATCTTCCTAAGTGATCTGGATGATGGGATCAAGTGTACCCTGAATGAAGTTTGCCGATAGCACCAAACTGAGTGGGGAAGCAGACACTTGGGAAGGGAGAGACGCCCTGCAGGGAGACCTGGATAGGCTGCAAGACTGGGCTAACAAGAACCTTGTGAAGTTCAGCAAAGACAAATATAAGGTCTTGCAGCTGGGAAAATGAAATCCAGGAGTACTACAAAGACTGGGATCTACCCCGCTGGGGAGCAGCTCTGTGGAAAGGGACCTGGGGATCCTGGTGGAGAACCAGCTCAACAGAAGTGACCAGCATGCTCCAGCAGCAAAGAAAGCCAACAGGATGCTGAGCTGCGTCAACAAAAACATCACCAGCAGAGATAAAGAAGTCATTATCCCACTCTGCTCAAGGACTTCTCAGGCCACACTTGGATCCTGTGTTCAGTTTTGGGCCCCATTATACAAAAAAGATGTGGACAGGCTGGAAAGGGTCCAGAGAAGGTCCAGAAAGGGAAGCCTTCCATGTGAGGAAAGGCTGAGAGAATTGTGTTTGTTCAGCCTTGAGAAAAGAAGGCTTAGGGGAGACCTTATCACCATGTTCCAGTATTTAAAGGGTGGCATCAAAGAAGATGGAGACTCCATTTTTACAAGGAGTCACATGGAAAAGACAAGGAGTAATGGGTACAAGTTACTCCTGAGATGATTCCGATTGGACACAAGAGGAAAATTTATCACAATGACACCAATCAGCCATTGGAATAATCTCCCCAGGGAAGTGATGGATTCCCCAACATTGGACACTTTTAAGATTCAGCTGGACAGGTTGCTGGGCCACCTTGTCCAGACTGTGCTTTTGCCAATAAAGATTGGACCAGGTGATCCTTGAGGATCATCTTCCAACCTGGTAGTCTATGAAAATCACCATAAGCACCATCTTTATTTGTTTTCTTCATCTGTGCTCAACCGTGTTCCCTACCTCCTCTCACATCTACCACGTCTAGAGAAGTGCAGAAGATGGTCATTAAGGAGGTGCCTAGGGTGCTGAACGGGAGGAACTCTCCAGTTCTTTTAGTGGAAATTTCTACATCATACATACTATCACCAGCTTTTCCCTTGCCTTAAATCTCCTCCCTCTTCTAACTTGGCATTTTTTCAAACACCTAAGTGTCATGTGCTTGACACAACGTGTTTTCATTTTGAAGTGCTGGGGAGTTAACATACACTAGGGAACACTCAGAAGGTCACTGACTCTTATGTGGCATTCCTGAGGGCATTCCAGCACTGGGAAACATGCAAGAGACACAGCAGTTATTCTGCGAAGGCCTAGCAGTGGAAGGGAGAGAAGCAAGAGGGAAAAGAGTTTTTGAAAATAATCACTACTACATCTCAGCCACCTCCAACTCCAAATGCACTGAACTATAGCGAAGTGCTAGTATTATGGTCACAAATCTGACAGGGCAAATGCTGCTGCAGAAGCACCACCCAGTAAGCCCATAAGAATACCTTGCCTCTGCAAAAGCTACAAGATGTGCAAGCTGCATTTCAATGAAAGAAAATGTATCATTTATCCAGTTACATACATCTGTTTCATCCCAATCAAATTCATCAATTTTCACCTTATAAAAATAAGTAGGAAATAACGTATTTTCCCTTGAAAGACAGCTGCAGTAAAGAAACCAGAATTGCAAGCAAGCCTTCTGCTGGCTAGAAGGCTTGGACAATCTCCTGTATGCTAAACTGCAGCTGGAAGCTATTGTTCAAAGTATGGAAAGGAGAACGGCAGGCTCCTAAAAAGGAAACAGATATGCCCAGATTCAGCCTGGATGAAGACTGGTAGTAGTAGTCTTTACCTCATACTTCTGTGCAACATCAGCATTAGAGATCAGCTAAGCGGGAGGCAAACCATACGCACTCCAACTTCTTGGATATCCTGTTGTTTTTCATTATATGAATGAATAACCGACATTGTGCTGGGACATTCAAAAGGTATGGCCCAACGGATGCTCTCAAACAGCCTTATATGCTACTTACAAACATGTCCCAAAAGCTTTCTTAGGTAGGTAAGCTTCCCTTTCTGAAAATAAAAGAGGTTCACTCCCTCATTTTGAAATATGCATCTAAAATTGAACAGCTGAATCACCTAATTTATTTCCACAGATGGAGTCAAATTTAGATAGCATCACTGGGAGCTGGTACATTTTACTCTTTGGAAAATGACATTATTTCTATTCTAGTGCTTAACTACAGTTCTAATTGCCTAATTTTAAGTACTTAAAGGAATGTTCAGTGTGTTTTTAACTGTTCATTCTTATCTGCAACTAAACTTCAATAACGCTTCAGTTACTTCATAAATATAACACTTACTAAACAAGAACACTTACTTGCATTTTGCAAAAAAATAGCATAGAAAAGAAAACTAAACTGTATGGATCAAATGCATGAAAAGGTATGTTCTGTGTAGGAGTTCAGCTTTGTTTCTTGTTCATGATTTCCAAAGTTCAGTTAACTGCAAAGGGTTCCCTAGCTGCTCTTATTAGCTAAGCTGTGTTACTGATGTGACTGTCCTCCTCCCCTCTCTCCTTCGCACGTTGTTATTGAAATGAAAAGTTATACAAAAAAACTAGCTCTGCTGAAAATTAGTTTTAGGAAACATGTATACCAGAAAGCCATCTTTGCTAAGTGGTTGTCTGTCCTTCTCCTGCCTTCTGTGACACACAGAAAGGTCAGATTGTACTAAAGGCCTTGGATTTATATCTGCCAAGAATTTTTTCCTTATTTAGTACTTCATGGGCAGACACCCCACAGTTATCAAATCCACCACTTGCTGGATCACTACTGTAGCTCACTTGTTGGAGGTCACAGTGAGGGCTGAAGATATCTAACATCATCCTGAACAGCTCAGCGTGTGACTGGCCCAGAACAAGAAGGGTATTGAACTCGCCTGGTCAACTCTGTTGACCTTTTGCTGTAAAGTGGAAATAAAAGTCCACCCAGGCACCTGAATGGTTCATCTGCAACAGGGACTGATAATTGCCTTAATATGGTCATAGGGAAGACAGTAAGAGAAACAAGTGCCAGGAAATAGGGATTAAGACACAGAAAACAGGAAACGAGTAAATGACTGCTCTACCATTGTGTTGTAATTCTTATCCGCAAGAGAAGTTAAAGTTCAACAGTTTCAAGGGAAAGTATATACAGGGTTTAATCGTTTCCTTTCTTTCATAGCTGTACAGCTTGAAGGAGAAAGTGTTATGGTTTCCTTTCTTGAGAGCTACAACCACCCTCCTTCCCCCAGAGATACGCACTAGTAATGAAAGCAGTGACAATGGAAACACCAAAGGGTGTACGTATGAAAATATCTTGTAAACACAACACCGCATGCAGTACAGAACATTTATCACATGCTTGACTGAACAGCCACATAAAACCTTGAAACACCAACAAACCAAATAACAAAGTATGGAAAATGTTCAGGACAAATTACTGTCATTGACATTTAAGGTGTAACTTGAACCTTTTTATACATGAAGGAAGTAAAACGTAAGTGCCACAGAAAATATGACACTGAGATTAATCCAGATATCAGTACATCGTACTCATGCCAATTCTAGCTGTGAACCCTGTACACACACACACACGCATACGTATGTGCTCTGAGCACGTCTGTGGTGGCTGTCACAGATGAAATTTAAAAATATTAGCAATAATTTTTTAGAACACAGGTGTTTTCATTCCAGTCTGAGGAAGTATGCTCCAATCTTCAAGTTTAAAGCCATATATATGTACACACACATACACGTATATGTACACACACAGTCATACCTTTTTTAAAATTAGATACATATACACATCCACACGTGCAGCCACATGTGCATGGACACACACACACCCAAAGAGTATGTACCTATATCTGGATATATCCCTGACATTACTATGGATGTCATAAAGGCATGGAATGATTTTACAGACAAGTCGCAACACAGAGTCATAATGAGTTTCTGAATTGCCAATACTCACACATAACAGAGGGCCTGATCATCAGCAGGTGCTGGAGAAGATCTAGAATGTGAAGCATACGATGCAGCATCTTTTTACAATGATGTTAACAAATGTCAATGTCTCATGCTGAATGCGAGAGGCATACTTATGTAGTTAAAAGTGTGAGCTTTTTCATTTTCCTCTTTCTCTATTTTCTTTTTTTTTTCCCCCTTCCACCTCCACCTCATCTACGCCTCCCCCAGAAAGCACCTGCTCTTTATTATTGTCTACAGCAGTGATTATTAACAAGCATGGAAAATGGAACTGCAATCTATCTTTTATTTCTTGATCAGTAATTCATCCCCACACTTTAGGCAGGTGAATTCTGATTCAGCTCTGTAATTATCTGACAGATGTTACAAGCAGCTGCTGCTGAGCACAAAACCCTGGCTATTATTACAGAAATATAAGAGCTCCTGGCAAGGTGGAGTGAGAAGTGAAACAGAATGCATTCTGGTAAGGCCACACATCTGGTTTTCCCACACACAAAGGAGAAAAAAATTAAATACTTAAGTCTGAAACTCAGATTGCTGGTTCTTCAACTATTCAAAATCAAATTTCCTTTAATAAAATAAAACAAAACCTTTATGTGGCAAGTACAAACAGCTTTATGTTTTCTCAGCAAATCATGTTTGCCACTGAAATACAGCTTCGAAATTAAATACTTCTGCCTAACCACTTTTGGGGGGCACCCTGCTACTCAAAAAAAAAACCTCAGTCTAAAAGTTCAGGTGCCAACTTTACAGCCCTGTATGGATAAAAAGAAATGATATCAAGATGGCCACACCTGACTGCTTGTGCACCCTTGTTTCCTGAGGACTACACCAAAGAGATTCAACTTGCTTATTTGAAATGCTGGCCCTTAAATCACAAATCCTGCATGGTGGTGCACCACATTAGACCTGAAATGACATCTATACAGCTGTGTATCCCTCTCAGCAACAGGAAAAGCTATCATGAAATAATGTTCCATATCTCCACATTTCTGATTTGGGACATTACCCACATGTTTGTATTGTATGATAGTATTTTTCTGGTATCCTGCACTGCTCCTGGAAGTACAAATTAACAGAAAAGTTTAATTATGCTGAATAATTTTGTATCAAAACTACACAGGCCCAAAAATATTGTCCTTATTCTTGCAAGACTTCTTTAGAAGCTACCAAAAGATTTGATCTCAAGTTCTTTGAAGTGCAGACGCCAGATTCACTTTAAGCCCTTATCATGGGAATGCACCAAAGAACATAAATAGAAAATGAAAGACAAAAATCTAAAGTAAGAATATGAATAGCAACTGCCCCTTTTCTGTGAGATCTTTCAGAAAGGGGATGCACTTTTCTCTAGAAAATCTGAATTGTCTAAGACAAGATTTTGGTATTTCCAATGCATCTGTAGAAGACTAAGACTACAAAACAAAACTTTTAGTCACATAGTGTAAAATGCAGCAGCTACAAAAGGATAAGCACAAATAACGAACACGTCTGTGTTTGATCATGTAACTATGGCACTAATAAAGACTCCTCACAAAACAATGGTGCTGTAGCATTTGTGTATCTAAGCAGACGTACACACACATGCATGCACACATACTAACTGATTTCAGTCATGGCAGTGGGAATTATAATACAGTTTGAAAGCCTACTATAATAATCAATGTCACATTTTATCAATGCTGACTTGCTCATATTTATGACAGCATTGACAATAATGCAATTCATTATATGAGCATATCCCACTATTTAAACAAGTTTGCATTAAATCATAATCCTAAATGCATGACACCTATGGAGCGTACAATGAAACCTACCACCCACCGTGAAGATACTTTGCCTACCTGTTCCCAAAATGCCAGGTCTCTTCAAGGCTAGAATACTTCTGGGGAAGAACAGAATGCCCTGCAGTCCATTTTGAACTGGCAGAAACCACAGTTACCTGCAACTGCACTGGGACTGAAATGATCCCTCTCAAGGCCAGCAGCCTCTTAAATAAGTAGAGGCTTCTATTACCAACAGCTCCATTAATCACATTTGCAGATCTGACCCAATCCATGTTACCATGGGTTTGAGAAAAAAAGCTACTAGATTTTTGGCGCTGTAAACCCAGCATTGGTGTGTCTAAAGCTGTCCACAAGCTTAGGAACAACTTCATTTCTAGATGGTGCATGTGGGCAAAGTTAACTCCACAACCACAACAGTTATACAGAATTGTACTTTAAGGGAAAGTTAAAATTTGTAAATTGAGTGACCTTGAGAAGAACAAAATTTCTCATCAAGCACATGGATTTTTCAAAACTTGTATTAATTACTGCAAATTTAAAGTCTTACTGCCAAGAGCAGATATTCATGCACCAGAGCAACAGCTCCTTCATATGGACTAATAAAAAATTGGAAGTGACTTCACCAGACTGTTTCTGCTGTTTGTCACAGAGGTACTGAAAATGTTTTAAGTAGTACTTTTCTGCATTAACATCATGTGTCATACTTTCTGTCCGGCAGTCAAAACCAAAATCTATTACAAAGATCCCCATCAAATGAAATCACTTGTGCAACGGCCAGGACCCTCCACCTTTGAGGAACACAAACACCTTGAGGAAATCCTTACTTTCTTTACTCTGACTAATCCCATTCCTTCAATAAAACCAGGGCAGTAACGATGATGATTACTAATGACAGTAATAACTTTTCCAAGAACATCCAAAGCCTCTCACACAAGTGATTTTATTTCAAACACATGAAGCTGTAATCTGAAGGTGAATTATCCCTCTGAAGCTGCAACTTAAAAGGTAAACTCATGTTGTAAAAACAAACAAAATTTTCATTTAGATTACTTGCATAAATAACCAAATTTTGATTATTCGCATCTTCCTACTACAATACATCATCTAGCTTTACCTACTTTATATCTGGTCCAATGAGTGAATGCCTCCTCAGCATAGCCCGGGCTTGTGCATTGGTTAAGTTAGTGGTTGACTCTTCATTAATGGACAGGATGCAGTCCCCCACACCAATCCGTCCATCACGACTTATTGAACCTCCATGAATGACGCTGCGGACTATCATTCCTGAGCCATCTTTATTGGAACTTACCGTCATCCCTATAGTGAAAAACACATAAAACAGTTAATAACATCTTTGAGCCCCAGCTCTGAGTGCCAAGAAAAAGAAATGTAACCTGGAGCAGAGAAGGTAAAAGCCAGCCAGCCGACCTGCCAATGTCAGCAAGCCTACAAACATTGCTCTTATGCTCCCTTGCATTTCCTTCTTTCCAACAGGAGATAGCAATTACAAATCACAATCACAGTATCTTACTTTACCTTGTGTCATTTCACATATCAGGCTCAATGTGAAAAAAACTAAGTTGAAAATTTGAGCAGAAAATATACAAAAAAGGTAATGAAATTGCTTCTAAAACAGCCAAATTTACCACTGTTCTGGATGGTTCACTGACTTTACACACCACATTTCAGTTTAGTTTATGATGGTTCTCTTTGGAACGGAGCTGAAATGATTAAACAGTTAATTAGGTGCATAGAGACAATACAACCACACCCTTATTTTCAACAGAAAGCCTGAATTAGATTTCATTGACATAGTAGCTGCCCTCCTGCTCTCCTAGGTGGGCCATTACTTAGGCCCAGAAGAGCATCCTGACTTGTGTGAGAGACCACACGCTACTGATGGATACACTCCACTACCTGAGTTACACCACCTGCTGTGTCACAGTAGGACACTACTTCTCAATACACACCGTTTAACTCCGCTTTCTTTTCACTAATGGGAAATCACACAGAGATGCTCTTTCACCTCCTCCCCCATGGGGAGCCCACAGGGACTTAATTGTAGTGCTGGGCTTCACGTGTCTTTGTGACTGTTCTTACATGCATGAGTTGTCACTGTTATTTTCAGGGTAGTTGGTGCTCATGAAATCAACCCTGCTCACAGTTCCAGGAAAAACCATTCTTCATTAAGGCAATGGAAAGGGCCTGAAGTAAAGTTAGCTGGAGGGCCAACACCCTGGAATTCCACCCAGTGGACTTCCAGTATCTTAATACTGCCAAAATCTTTTTATTCTTTTTTTGTTTTGCAACATGGAACACAACATGGAAGCTTTGCTTTACTAAAAAGATGAAGCCACTGGAGTAAGAGCGCCCTAGAGTGTAATTGGAGGAGGTGGCAGTGACTACCACACTGTGTGTTCTCCTGTTTTTTCATGTAAACCTCAGGCTAGCAAGCACATCAGGGAGCGCAGTTGTATGTCTGCAAGCGCTTACTCTATTGTCCAGACTGCCAGTGGAAGGAAGTCGATAGCTACCCAAAGCAAAACCATCAAGGATACTGACTATGAAAAAAATCTAACCATTTATATAGAAACATGGCTACAGAAGACAGAGACTGAACAATTTTTTCAGTGACCCTAAACCTTGGGAGACAGACGGACTGAACAGAGTTTAGAAGCCATAATTATACATATACATACATAGATATATATATATAATCCCAAGCTACCCAGACTCAGCCAGCCATACAAACATACGCCTATATATCTGTCTCAGAGAAAAAAATAAAATACTGTAAACATTTAAAGAACAACACTAATCTGAATATTCATTTGTGCTTTTTAAGGCTCCTTCCAGAAAATAAAAAATTCTTAATAGTGTTAGCTCCTCACACCCATTTGTAGTTGAGATCAACATAGCTGTCCTAGTATGAGAAGGTGGACCTACTAGCAAGGAATAGTCCAATAAGCTTCTTAGACACAGGTACGCATGTACCTCTCTACTTTGATATGCAGAATTCAAAGCTTATCTTTTGGAAAAACTGCAAAACCCATCTTTATGATGGCACTTTATATTAAACAGGTGAAAGAATATGATGTTACCATTGACTGGAGATCTATATTTATGATTTGACAAGTAACGATGTCGGCTGTGGTCAGGCATAATTTAAACATGGGAGTATCAGACTTGTGATAGAGACACACAATGTCAGTGATTTATTGCCTTGCTATTAGAAAAAGTAGAGGTAAACTGCCTGTCCCCTAGCCCTCAGATTAGTAATGTTACAATGTTGATCACATCACAGATGGCATTTACAGACGCCGTCCTGGAGTGGATGCCCCAGCATTTACACTTATATACTCCTTCCAACAACCATCTCTTGACAGATGTGCTCACACTGGTTACTCAGTCAGATCTGAATGTAAACACAACTCAGCAACATAATGGTCTCCACCAGAATACAGGCAGCATGCACAGAAAAGCAAACTGCCAAGGAAACAGCTGAAATGTGGTTTGAAATTCTGAACCTAACTTTGCTCCTTGGTTAAGCCAGCAACAAACAACAGTACTACTGAGGCTAGTGTAAAAGCACTTTAGAAAAACATCACTCCTGGTTTCTATGCTGACACCCTCATTACAAGAGATCTGAAAGGCTGATGTCACACTTTGGACAGCTACAGTTTCCGGTTAAAAATGCAAATTCCTCTGTCGAGTTGCCAAATGTATCACATAGGACAATGGCATTTCAGCTCTTCTTGCATGTGGGTGCTTTTACCTTTTAAAAATCACAATCAAAAGGTTAGAACTCCAGCTGCGGCTGGGTTTGAAGAGCTGTTGCAAGCTATGGGTGACACCACTTAAAAAAAGATGTGCCAGTTCTCAACTGAAGTAACTGATGCAGCTGCAGCTTTCAAGAACATTCACAGCTCTTGATTTAGCTCCTTTTGTAAAAATGAAAGTTAAAAGCAGTGCAGCCATGTGTGTAAATTGGTCACTGTGCACAGGCAGCTTCGCAGGCCAGAGCACACACAGACTAGAAGAAAAAGACTACAGTCAAAAGCCAGGAGAAAGCCTTATTCACATTCATACTATGCATACATGAGAGGCCAGTCTTACTTTTCACGCACGTAATGTTTGCCAATGTGTACCCTGCCCCAAATTTGTATTTTTATGCTGTGTTACACATGACATGAAATTTGCTTTGCACATTCACTGCACTTAAAATACTCATAGACATACTGAAAAACACTGCTCCATTGAGCTAAGAGGTTATTGCAAACAAAACTTTAACAAAATCCAAATGCCTGGAACTGCACTGTGACCTGCACTTTATACAGCCCGGCAATAAGGCCAGTAAAGGCAGTAGTTACACAAGCACCTCATACCAATGAAAGTCAAAACTTACACCCACATCTACAGCTTTACGTTCTGGAGATCACTTCCTGATCCAGTATTGTGTCTGGCTGTATCACAAAGGAGAACGTGATATGGGCAGACAGAGCATCCAGACATAGAGGGCTGTTTATTCCAGGCAGAAGTGCCCACTGAATTACAGCATCACAGCACCTCACCCGCCTCTGCACAGCAAGGGAGTCCTGAGTGGTGGCTGTTTATCAACAAGGGGCGCATGGGCTGCTTTCACAGTGCTTTCTGTGGACAACCCATCTTAAAGCATTTGCGGAGTCAACACAAACAGCCAGCACCCACACGAACTCCTGCCCTACCAACCTCAGAGAGTCTTGAAGGACGTGAAGCTGGGAGAAATGGCAACAGGAGCCTAAACCAAAGCAAATGAAAACACACTGGCCACGTACAGGAGCACCACTGCCTCACACTGCCCACGTACGGGAGCACCACTGCCTCCCACAACAAAGTCTCCCTCATGCTGGCTCTGGGAACTGGCTGGGAAGGATGATAACCCCATGCTACCCCTCACACTGCCCAGGCCTGCACCAGATACCAGGAGAGGGCAACAAAAAACGTGCCTCTGGTCAGTATGCTCAGGAAGTTGCAGATTGCAGACACTTAGAACTCTGAAATTCTCTGCAAAATGATACTATCATTGAGCTAAAAATACTACCTAATAAAGTTATCAATGATCTGATTTTCAGAAATACTGAGGTACTTAAGATACAAGTACAAATATGTAGCAAGGAAGTGAACAGCTTGTTTAGACCCTTTTGACCATCCTCAGAAAGCAAGATCACTTTGTGTTTACATACATTTAAAAGTCCAGTTTGCAGCTCTTTGACAGAAGTGTTCTTCTACTGCATTCCATGGCTATATCTCGTTTTTCCACTACATCATATAAATGGATAGACATTAAAAAACAGTGTATTAGAATGGTTCTGTTAACACTTAGGAAAGACTAAACTCCTTTATGGGGAAAAAAAAAATTCTCAGTGAGACTGGTCACTTTACTGTTGTGTTCACGGGGATAGCAAATGACATAATAACCAAACAGGGCAAGAGCAGCAAAGAATGAATATCCTGTTATGCCTTCCCCACTGAAAGGGAAATGTTTTGTCTTTACTAATAAAACAGGAAACATAAGTGAAAAACAGAAAGCCATGATCCTGACCAGGTTACAGAAAATATTAGCTACCTTACCTAGACTTGAATTGCCTTTTGCAATAGTGATAGTCTTCTCATATATGTTTTTGACCAAATTTGGGGTTGTGGAACTTCCCTCCAAAGATACTGGGCATCTCTTTTCCATTAAAAGCACGTGACCCTAACACAAAGGAAAATAGCATCAGTTCAGAATACAGAGACAAAAAAAGCTAAGTGCATAATTAATACAGATTCCTTATACAGATATTCGAAAAGTTGGTCCACTAAAGATCAAACCGATGTACATGAAGTTTCTCTTTTCATTCAGGTAATAAAACAAATCTACCACAAAATACATGCTTTTAATTTAGGGACACTCTTAAAATTAGTGGGGTGAATTCAAGGGCTCTCAGACTCATTCACCACAGGTATCTGACAATATGCCAGTGCTAAAGTAACAAATCTTTAAGAAATTACAGTTCTTTTAAGAATTTCTGAATAAATCACTGCATGGAAGGAAAAAAAACACATGTAACAGTAACTGCCATGTAACAGAATGTTATGTTTGCACATTGTGACATCACAGGCCAATTTGTGAGCTGGACTGCGCAGGTTTGCGTGAACACCAGGATGCAGGACCTTCACACGACTGCCCCTCAGCTTCCTAGGCCTGGTTTCCAGCCGTTCATCTCCTCCTTGCACCCATGCCTCTGTGGAGGTTAACAGGGGATAAGAAAAGCCCCCTGGCCTATCCAACTGTGGTCCATTGTGGTCCAGCAGTATATACTGCTGTGAGGCATGAGCAGAATTTTATATACCCGTGTATCACCAGACACTGGGAGATGACTATCTCTATGCCACAAATTATCTCGTGTTTTGGATAGGTCCATATCCATAACTTTTGATGTGAGCTACCACATATGGTGGTCATTTATAATAACACCACCATACATGGCTGTTGGCCAGCATCAATTTCTGTGGGAGATTCTAGGTGTAATATGGCCTTTCTGTACGTTTTTGCTAATTATTATTTAAAAAAAAATAAAAAATCTTTACATTTCTCGTGGGATCAAGCTGCACTGTAGTAGCAAGGTTTGTAGTTAGTGCTATTTCTGCTGTTGTCTGAGATTCAGTCCATGATGTTGTGTTTTCACTTTTATTTTGGTTGATATCCGAAACATCCAGAGGCAGAAGATCCTTTTTAGTAAAACCAGTTGCAGTTTCAAGGCTGTTGTCCACTATGGACTCCTGCTCTCCCGCTCTCTGATTCAGATCCATGTTGTACAGATTCTTGTCAGATACACAGAAATCAGCTGCAGCATTTGAATGTTCCTCTCCAACAGGCTGTTAAACACAGGAGACAATGAACAATCAACATTCTTCTACAGTATAAATAAAAAGTGCATTTCATGCTAAAATCTTAAACGGAAACTAATGTCACAGAATTTAAACATATTTGTTTTAACATATGTGTCTTCAGTAGATTCCAACAGGTATTTTACTACAAAATGTACTTGATTCCTCAGACAATTTCTTCTGTTCTAAAATACCATAAGTCAATGAAAATAAGTTACTGCTGAAGGCCAAATTCTAATTTCGTACTCATCAATAACTCTCCACTAACTTCAGCAAAGTAACGTCCACTCACACATTCTCAAACTAGATGTAACTCCAGCAAGTTATTAAAATTAAAGCATCCAATTGTCTTTCTCAGGTAGAAGAACTTTGCAAGATCAAGGTCTTTACTTTCAAAACACGTAGCAAGCAAAGAGCAATTTCAAGCAGCTCAGACAGTAAGCATGCAATTTAATTATCCATTTAACTTGAGCAGAAACATATTTAGATATCCCTTCCACACAACGAAGGAAAAGTAAAATCTTGGTCAAATCTCAGCAAAAAATGAACATGGAGGTTTTGAAGTATGACAACAATGAAATACAATGATGTAGTTACAGAAACTTAGCAGTTAGTATTTATTGCAAGTGTATCGATATGGCTGCAGTACGAGGATTAAGTTCTCTACACAAAATTTCTTTTGACTTTCAAGATTCCAAGGTCCTGCATTTCCAAATTTTTAAGGGATTCCAATAATCACAACCTTCGGGGAAAAAAAAAAAATCTTCAAATATTCTCTAGCTGAGCTTACAAAATGAGTAATTTTAAAAACATGTAGGCCATTAGATACAAGAAAGATATATGATGGACTTAGAGGCTCTGTATCAGTATTAAGGATTATTCTCTGAAATGTAGTAAATGCAGCCACAAGAAGGTCTACCTCTGTATGTCGTAATTGTTATCCACTGGTCCTATAAATTTTTCTATTCCTTTTCCAAAAAACGGGGTAAAACATGTTTCCTGTGATTTTGGGATATTTTGTATGAAGGGCCTTAGAATTAGGTTTTTTTCATCTTTCATGAAGTGCATACGTGCTTGCTCTGTCCCCAGACAATCATCAAAAAAGGTTCACCTGTAATAAGTGGTTTAAGTAGCATCTGAGAAGATAATTCAGCAAAGCCTAAATACAACTAATCTGCATGATGTAATCAATGAAATAATTTCCTACCTTTTGGAGAACAGAACATTAGGACTATAATCTACCTAAATTATTTCATAAGGTTTCAAAGACAGCTGGGACATCTACTTTTAAGTCTGTTTAGTATTCATTTCCAAATCAGTGAAAACCAGACCCAGATCATGCTCAACATGTGTTCCATATGCCATATCTACATAGTAGAGTTACAGCATATGCCCATTTTTATTTTTGTTTCACTTAAAGACAATGATGTAATTTTTGAATACAAACATAATTTCAGGAATTTGCAGCTACAGCAACATGTGGTCTCATTAAAGCAGTTGCATTACTTTAAGTATTATTTTTTTCATCAACTATTTTAAAAGTGACACTAAAGACATTCAGAACCCCTCAACTTCCCTGCCATCAGATAGTTGAAATAGCTCTGCATTCCTAATAGCATCAAATAGCATGTTTTTCATTTTTATTGCATTTCACTTGCTTCAGAAGTCTTCTTACATGAACAGATTTTCTCGCTATGTTTACTTCGTGAAGTCACTCATAATTGCAGAGTATAAAATGTTACTTGACGAGAACTTAATACTCACTTCATACTGGTGCAGAGAGACGAATACTGAAGAGTCAGGATCATAACCTTTAAAAAACCATGTAAACTGAAGCCGTCTTTAAGTCAATGCTGAAAATAACTTAAGACTTTCTACAGCCTTAACGTGATATACAATGTAAATCCAGCCTCTATCTCATAAAATGCTTCTCAGCATGCCAAATGCATAATCCATTTATGTAACAATTACAGGGTGAAACAATGCAATCTGTCCCACTGGCACAGCAGATACATGCTCTTTTGTGGATTAGGAGAAACCATTAGAAGATGAATTTAGCTTTCCAACCAGTGCCTCGTAAGGGCTGAACGTATTCTAGAAGGGATAAAGGGAGTTACTAGAGCTCAGGTGTGGAGGAAAAAGCAGCAGCTATTCTATTCAAGACCACAGACCGCAAACCTGGAGAAATCCCTACAATGTTGCTTTCAACGATGACTGCTAGGAGAAATTATTTGGAAGACTCTGGACTGGCAAAATAAAACTACAGATTGCCAAGAAAAAAAGAGCATGAAAACTCACGGAGAGAAACAAAACAACAGCTCTGATAAAAACAATCAAGTCATTACGGGTACGTGACCAGCAAGAAAAAAAAGATACTGATCTTCGTAATACTCTTAAAGAATTTATCTTCATTTATTGACTTTAAATAGAAATTATTAGCAATTAGAGGTTTGATACATACCGACTTAATTATAGTATCATTGTGAACATTTCATTCAAGAACACAGTAAATGAGTTAGCAAACATACTAAATATGAAGCATAAAAGCAAAGCTTAGGATGAAAACTTACTCTTGCTTTTCCTACCTAAAATATTGTAAAATAATGCACTTATTTTGTGTTACCGCTCTTTTCTGTGCTCTGAAGTAACAGCAACTAAGTTTTTGTAGCTGACTACTCACCACAGCTTTAACACTACAAACCTCTCACCATACTTTATCTGGCTATACAAAACAGAAATCCAAGCTTTCAACCTTCTAGCTGTCTCTCTCTTCAATACACACATCTGAAAGACACCAGCGCTAGCCTAAACAAAACTGCACTTTAATCTGGTAACAAATAGTGCAGTTTGAACCAGGATGAGATAAAACATTTATATCTAATAATACAGCCTTTCAAACTCATAATCAAAGTTTATCATCAATAAAATCATCCTCCGTTTTACCTTGGGAGTTGACAATGGAAGAGAGAAGCTGAAGTTCAGCTCACCGCTACTGGTACTGCCATGCAGAGCTATCATTGAAGCCTGGAAGACGTCACCCTCTAGAGAATACTGCGATTCAAAGGTGGACTCATCCGCTAGATCTGCCTCGCTGGAGTCCACCTAACAACAAAAGCAATTCAATCAGCCAGGCTATCTGTTACCTTCACACCACATAAGCCCCGAACACATGCACCTCAGCTGGTACATTCTGACTGACGCTTTTTTTTTCCCCCTCCAGGTTTTACATTGAAGTTACATTTGCACAGCACAGGAGGAAAAATTTCTGCTTCAATTACAATTCATGTTACTACATCTTAAGCGGCTGCAAAGACCGTCTGAATTGAAGTGAGAGCCTCAACTGGAATGAGTTGCAGGGCTGAGGCAGGCTCATGCCTGTTAACAGAAGTACAAGGTGTCAGAATTCTGCTGTTCTCTGGCGCCAATATTTTGATTTCTTTAAGGCTTTTTTTTATTTTTAATTTTCTTTTACAAGAATTAGCACTGAAAAAATAATGAGCTTCCCTTAGTGCCACCTGTCAGGCATGTTCCCTCCACCCAACTTCATAGGTTCGGTTGATTTCAAAAGGGTATGAAAAATAATCTTCCGGAAACTGCATTGCCTTTCAATACATTTATAAGAAAAAATTATTACATGATCTTTTATGATTTCCAAAATATTTTACATTTGAAAACAAAATTAATACGGACAATTCTCCTGTCTTACGGGAGAAATAGAATTCTAAAAAGAGTTCCAGACATGGACTTGGACAGTATTTTTTGCCTTTTTTTTTTTTTCTTACAGGAGAGACCATTTTTTTTCAAGACTCATATACTTTCAAATACTAGAAAAAAAATTAAGTCCTAAAACACTTACTTTATGGTGCTACACATACTACACTTTGATTATAATTTCATTTTCCCTGGCATAGCTCAAGAAAGCAGTGTATGCTAATAAAAACGATCAGTGAGTTAACAGCCATGTCCATACCATAAACTTGTATGAAGCAGCCAAGTGCACCTATCTGCAGACACGGGACCTAACTGTTGTTTTTCAGCATCTGCGGTTAGTAATACTATAAATTCATTATGCTGTACTCACAACAGCAACAATTTGCCATGATTCAACGTATTGGTTCCTTTTTGGGGTATGTACGATCCATTTTTTTATTTTCCCAACCCTAAAGACTTAACAGCTAATTCAAACTGCTGCTGTGGTGTTAACTTACTCTCAGACCATCTTCTCGAAAATGCAGACTAGTGTTACCGAAGCTATGGCCTATAAAAAGGCATTGTGAAAAATGGGGACAGACCTGTAGAATCTGAGAGTAGATTTATCGATGAAAAACAGTATCTCACGAGTCGACTCTGCAAACGCATCTTCAACTGGGTGACTGCACATTCAATTTTGTACTTTGCACATTTAATTAGTTAGTTGTCAGAGTGACAATTTAACCATATTATGATCTGCCATACATTTTCATTTTTCTTTCACAATGTTAATTGTTTTATATGAATCACAGATAGAAGACAAATTTTTAAATACTTAAGTTTTAATCTTATCTTTTCAACACATCTTTAATTAAAGGATATTTACCACACATAACCTGGCTTCTTCTCAATTAATATAATAAGGCAAATACTATTATCTAACTGCTGTACCAAGGTAATAAACTGCAGAAGAAAAACGAGGCATTCTTGTTTAAAAGCAAGTTATTAAAAACAGCCTGTCATTTCCAAACGTGAAAAAAATAGCAAACATACTGGAATCAGTAATTCAGAGATTTTTGCCTTGGAAGGATCTATTTCAGGTTCTTCTTTGGTTTTTTTTGTTTTTTGGTTTTTTTTCTAATGAATTAAGTTCTGGTGTTTAGTAGAAACTGCTTTCCTACTCATGTCCCCAGAAGATAAGGGCCAAACAATTTCAATACCAGTCCCAGATCAGTACAAATAACCATGAGACACACTCAAGATGTGTTTATATTCTGGTTTTTGGGGTTTTTTTTGTAGAGTCCTATTTCCTTTGTCTTTTTTATCTGAGTTCTTATTGGTAACTTTGAGGCTATTTAAGGCACTGAATGCTCAGGTAAGCCACCTTGTTTGTACAAGTGAACACCTTTTGACTTTGCAAATCTCATAATCACTGATGCTGAAGTCTAAAGAATAGTATCAGGAGGAAGTGTTGGCAGCTTTTGAAGACAGACAGCATTCCTTGTGAGGTTGGCTTACATGCAAAAAGAAAGTTTCGAGATGGAGAAGTAATGTAGTATGGTATACAGGCGAAGAGATTTATTTACAAAATAAGCACATGAACATTTTTCTACACAAGGTGAGACTTTTGAAGGGATATTCAGTGCATGCAAGAAGAGGGTAGCCAGGTACTTTTGAAAATTTCAGCAAAATAATTCCTTTTTTTCCCAGCAACTAAATATCGTAGGTCAGATTCACAGCTCATGCAAACAGCCAAAATCTCCATATGCCAGTTTCAACCATGTGGAGATACATCCCAACTACAGTGGACAAGTAATGTGGTGATAGTAAACACTAAAAAATAAGTATGAACAGTGACAAAGCAACCCCTTTCATTACAAAATGCAAAGACTTATGAAATCTTTGGTAAGTTGGGCCACTAACCAGAGCCAGCTCAGCATGGAAGAGGGCTGCATCAGCTGGCCCCTCCTCCTCAAGTGACTGGGCAGTGTAGAAAAAGCAATCTTCCTTAGCAGAGCCATAGCCCTCCTCTGGTGAAAGCTGCAGAAAGAACGAAGCTCTGAGTTGGATGAGTGGCCAGGACACAGGGCGTGCAGAGTGCATTATGTGTGGAGGTTTAAAGAGGCAAATGAATTCCAAATGCAGGAAAGAGTTCATTTCAATCACAGTCACAGTGCTGGGCAGGTAAGAGACAATTATTTTTTTTCAAATTTACCTGAATTGATTCAGCTTCACATCTCATTTTACATCCCCAAGTAATGAAAAAGGCCTATCCAGATATACCACAGAGCCCACAGCTTAGTCCAAACTCATTTCAATTTCTGCTCTTATTAAATATGTACTAAAACTGCCAACAGAGCAGCCACCAGGGAAAGAGCCAAACAGCACAGGCCTTTACGAACTTGCTAGCTGCAGAGTAATCTTGTTAGCAGACAGGAAGACTGCATCCACTGTATATGTTTTGAGATTGTATTTGCTGGGTGGAACAGTCTCAAGAGGACAAAACACGATTCTGACTATAAACCAGTGTCTTCTTCCAATATAATTTGATGCTAGGTGCATTCGTCCACTACTGCAAAGAAGCCAGTGATTATTCACAATGTTTAATTAATTGTCAAGTATAATATGTGCAATATTAAAGTGCAAATGCTGTATGTTTACAAACTGCTGGGAACAGAAACAAAACCCCCACGCATTTTCTCTTTTGGAATGACATCTTCTTAAGTATGAAAATGTTAATTTGCAATACATTTTAGTATGTAACGCAGAGCTTCCACTACAAAAAGCAAATTTAACAAAGAAAGTTAAAAACATACCCTCTTACTATGAAAAACAAAGTTTCTAGTAACTTAAACATCAGCCATTCCCTTCCACCCTCTCCACAAACATCTACTAAGAAGGAAAATTTGATATCTGCATTCACAAAGATTACAAGATTATTATTTAATGGAAAGAAAAATGAACCCCAAAGACTGCACTTGGACTTACAAATATAGTGAAAGGTATCTTCTTTGTATGTAAGAACTGATGACATTCTACTAATTTGAATTTAATGCACCAGGGACACTAGTCCACTAGCATCCTTACCGATACACTATTTCCGTTACCCTAGGTCTCTTTCAACCTCATTCTTCCAATTGTTACAGACTACTTTCTAAAATCAAGCCTGAAATATTTATGGCTATATTAAAATAACCAAGTTGAGGTGTATGAACTGAAGACTACTCACCATTGCTTAAATGTAAAGTGTGCAGTCTAAATACAAAGACTGCATATGTGCTATACCTTGTAAAGGCAAATTCCAGGCAAACCACATAAAATTGACTTTATGTCACTGTTTCACAGATTCAGAGAATCTTGTGAAGCGTACAAAATTATGCCTGGCAATTTGCAGCCCTGAAATACTGCTGATTGCAAGATGCTTCACTGTTTTCTCAGCTGCAAGACAGGCGTGTTAGGTCCCGCAATCACTACACCAGTCATACACTACACAAGCCACTCCTATGTGCAAGGAGATAGAGGAATCTGTTAAAGACAGTTTCTGGATGTTTTGAGCCACCCAGCTGTACCCCAAAACACAGAAAGTGTACGCAGAAGTTAGGATCACCATGTACCAGCTTAAATTACATGAAAAGTACCCATGGAATTCCCAAATCCTTACAGGCAGTGGTTTGGCAACTCCTATTTTAACTATTCCTGTTGGGGCTCCTTTCAGTGCTTGTACCGCTTCCTCCAGGCTGCCATTTTCCAAGTTGATATCATTGACAAACATAAGCCGATCTCCAGGAAGAAGTCTGCCATCTTGCTCAGCCACACCACCAGGAACTAATGAGCGAATCACAATTACAGTGTTTGCTGGATCAACAGGATCCTAATTAAACAAAAGGAAGAAAAAAATTAATTTTAATTACTCTTACATGTCTTGAGAGGCTAATTTTTATGCATAAGCTTTTAATAACAACCCAACAAAGCTGAGTTATTAAAAAAGCTGGAGCTCTGCTCCACATGAACCCTCAGCAGGAACACACTCTCCTGTGCATACTGCCCATGTGTTTAGACTTCCACCTACTTTTAATTTGCAAATGTGAAAATTATTACTCCTTTCTAGATGATGTCCCATCATATACCTCCAGCATAAAATACTGCTAAATTGCAGAGTGCTGTTCATACCATAATGAGTAATTACACACCAGAAATTCAAACACTTCCTGCTACAATGACAGCGTTGCAGACTTCATCCTCCCTTACACTCAATGGTCTGGGAATACAGCTGGGCAATGCAGACTGGGGCAAAGTTAACACACACACTCTGGTGGAACAAAGGGCCTATTTTCAACAACTCTCTTATACTTCGTGGCACCAGATCTTGTTCATCTGAGAAAGCACTTTTTAAGAGGCAAGTCCTTGTGCATGCCTAATTAAACACTTTATGGGAGACAGGAACATACCAATACAGCACTCCAGTCAACAAGACAAAACAAAGTGGTGTTTGCTTTTAAAAACTAAAACTGCTTTGAAGTCCCATCCTCCAATGCACTGATTTTCATAAAAACACTAACATCAAATACTAATAACAGGAACATAAGATACTGTTATAACAGTTACCACAGATGCACACATTTGCATGATTCTTATAGAATTATATTCACGAGGAATATCATTACGTGTTACTACTTCTAACACACAGCAATTCACTTGAGTGCATGCACAGAAGAAAAGGAGAAATGTAACAACGTATTAGCTTTACTGATAGCAAAAGGAAGAGAGAAGCAATTGTATACAAACTGGCATGCAACTGCTACATCTGAAAGGATGCACACCATCAAGGCAGCACCCAAAACCACAGGAAATGGAGACTGCTGAAAGCCAGTGTGAGAGAGAAGTGTTGAGGGAGGGATGGAAGGAGTCCAAGAAGACCTTTTACACTTCACAGTAGCTAATGTGGTAAGAAGAATGCCATGGAGCAATAAAACACTTCACATGTGGAAATATGACTAGCATTGCTGGAGATAGTGCTTAAGCCTGAACACTGATGTCTTCCTCATTGTTTTAACAAGTATTTACACTGTCACTTTAGATGACACTGCATGACACATTTTTTCAAAAAAATCACCTCTCCAGTGTATGTGACAGCCTTCCCTGGGGTAAGAAATTATGTAGACTTTCCTAGAGGCCTGTCATTGTATAAAACAGGTGGAATATATTAGTCTGAACATAATTTTCCTTAACTTTATGCACTGTTTATTGAAAATTAATTGAAAATTGAATGGAAACAGCAAAATACAAAGATAAACCTCACTGTAAACTTATTGTTCACAGTCTTAGATGAAAGCAGAAACTTCAGTGACGAACTGAAATGTTTTAACCACATGTCAAAGGAGAAACATAGGACAAATCACAAATATTATAACATCAAAAAAAAGGTTAGTTTCAGAAAGCAGACTAGAACTGTAGGATTATAATCAAAATCACATTTGAAAAAATATATTATAAAATTCAAGGTACTTCCCACAATCCTTCAGTATCACCATCCATAAATAAAATTCAGTAACTAACCACACAGGCAACCACCATTTGTGTCAACACTTCAGAAGAGGCTGAAGCAAATATATGCTTTACTTTGTGCTGACACGGACTCCAAGTACTGAGGCTCAGCTATGGCGCCTCACTGCAGAGAATCATGAGTAACACACTGAAGATAATCACTGTTTCATAGAACAGATACTTGATTATGCCTTTATCCCTCAGATTATTAAACTACACTGCTCTTCGCCTTTATCAGCATGCAAACACAAAATACTACTGAGGCATAGATTAATTCTAAGCAGTGTCTTGTGGGCGTAATTACCACCTGGAAGTGACCTCCAGATGCAAATACATATACTCTTCAGAGACAAGATCCAGCAGAGACCTGGGAGGAGACCAGGTCCTGCAGCAGCATCAAACAGCTGGTCAAAAGCCTACGCTGACCACAGGGAGAAATTACTTGAAGTCAGATTAAAAATTATCCACTGTGACACTGGGAACAGGAGAAACATTTCGTCTGGGATCCTGACCAGGAGACAGGCACTGACCTGTTCATCAGGACACACCAAGAATCACAGCTTGAGATACCCAGGAATTTTGAAGTCAAACAGAAAATGAATAGGGGCATTTCGGCATGTCCTGAACAGACAGCAGCTAAGCAAGGGATTTCAGAACTGCAGTTCTGGATTTTAGTAAATCCTTCTCTAAGCACCTAAGTCCTTTATTGGATCTTGCCTTAAGCACCTCAATACAGGAGCAAAATACATGGCTAAATGCCTGAATATTCTGACTACATCATTCATTTGCCCTGGGGCACTACAAAATGAACTTTCTGAAGACCCTAATGTTACAGATTATCTGTTTTTCTGGATGAGTATTGCTGTTATCATTGGAACCTGTAGTCTTAATACAGCAAGAGGAGTAACCAATATAGTTAGTGGGATGCCTACCAGCAGTAATATCCATTTAGCTTTACTGTATTCCTTGGTTTCCATTAACATATACCCTTAAAACATGCATTCACATCACATTGTGAGATCCAAACACCACAAAATATTTTGTCCTCTATTCAAAGAAAGGAGTAGAGAAATTACCTGGTAGTCCAATATGCTAAATCCAAGTCCCATACTCCCTTTCTCCAGCTCAATGTGCTGTACTTCAGTTTCCCACATCGCCAAAGACGAGCTTTGCGCCTCTTCCATACTCTGACCCTCGTCAGCTATTTCCAAAGCTGCTCCCTCTGTGTCTGAGGAGCCAATGAATCCAAGTTCTATTCGAGCCTGAGAAAAAAATGTTCACCATTAAAAGGTAAATGTGAATCTGCAGAGACAAAACTCTTTTCATGAAAAACAAGATAAAAAATAAGCAATGTGTCTCTAACCACAGAGAAAGTGCAAGAACTCAGCAAAATTAACAAACAAGTCCGATAAATCTAGCACAGAATTCACATATCCTTGTAACAAAATAGCTATGCTGCAAGTATACGAAAGTACTCATTGGAAAAAGTAGTTACAAAATGGAATTTCTGTCAAAATAAAAACTTCAGAAAACTTCATTAGTACACACATTCAAATATACAGGAAATATCTGTTATTAAATGGTATGTCTAAAAATATGCTTTGATCTAAACATAGCAACACTGACAGGAGTCAGAACATTTGAAAATGGAAAACACACACACATACATACACACGCATATATGCCCTTCACTTCCCTTGGTTTCATAGAATAGTTTAGCAACTATAGGCTGAATTTCGTGCCTTGCCCAGAACTCAGAATTAACTGTGTCTCTTTACATACAAATGCTACTGCTCTGTATGCTACACTGCAGGCCATTCCTACATGTTTAGTACATCACGCTGCCCAGAGCTTTGCAGGTACGAGTGACAGAAGTGTGTCTGCCAGTGAATGCACACACAGTTCTGCACAGCACAAACCCAGAATGCAAAGTTCAAAACCAGATTAAATATATTGATTCTAAAGAACACACAGTTCAGTTTGCCATACCCCACCTGCAGCACAGAAGTTAAGTACTTGGTTAGACAGCTCTCTATCCCAGAATATTTCTGCCCATGACCTACCAGGACTGACTTCTTCCAGTGGCCTAAAGTACAGTTGATGAACATAATCTGCCTTTTTCTATTTATGTGGTTCCAAGTCCTAAAACATTAAAATGCATTTCTAATCTTATACCAGAACTTTATACGTTTTTTCTCAAGGAAACAGTAATTCTCAGTGATTTTTTTGAAGACAAAATACCTTTTCTGTGAGCTGAACCTCAGATAGACTTAGACTCTCCAGCACTTCCGGGTGAGCGATGGGGGGAGCTACCGGACGACAGCACACCATTGTCACCTTAATAGGCAGTTCTTTCAAGATATTAACCACATCCTTGTGATTTTCTCCAAGCAGAGAGATCTCATTCACCTCAATAAATAAAGAATACACACTGTTCAGAAGTACACACAGTATTTAGAATTACAGTGAACAAAAATGGGTTTAAAAAAAACCCTACAATTCACTAATCACCTCATTTTAAAAAAAAAAAACAAAACACACAAAAACCCCCACCCTAATGGACACTGTCAACCCTTAATTTCTACTCAGTTTGGTGCTCAGAATCAGCACCAAGGTAAGTTTCCGACTGAATGGACAGTCTCATAAATTGCATGACACCACACTACAAACACCACATACTCTGTCACTTCATGTTTCTTGCATTCATGTGAACCAAATTCACATTTTAATTCTAAGAAAATGATTTAGAAAAGTAATCAGGTGTTTAGTCCCTTCACTGTGTAAGGGTATCCTTATTAAATCTAAGTGCTTTTGCTAGGTATTCTTTTTTGGTGACCTTGAACTCTATCTGAAATTCAGTTACCAGCCGAAAAATGCACGTAGGCACATGCATTCGCATAAATATGCGTTAAGTACATATGAAGTGACTGCTCAAGCACTTCTGGTTACAGCTCGTATGCAGTCAGATATGCTACGTTCCTGAAGTCAAACCCTGTGAGAAGCTAGTCAATGCTCAAAAATCTTACTGAATGCAGACTAGGATAAAGTTGTATTTTTTTCTTACTTCCAGCAGTTCATCTCCACTGAACAGCTTCCCACTTCGTCCAACCGGCCCCTCTGGTAAGATAGATCTGATGAAATGATGTCCCACTGTAGCTTCAAGGCTTATCCCTAGTCCACTGCTTTCGGTAAATTTGTTAACTACAGCCACCTAAAATAAGATTAAGAAATGTTTACTTTTGACGTATTTATAGCCATACCTGTTACTTCCGTTTCAATTTACATACAGGGAGGTGAATATTCCAGAAGTGAGAAACCAGAAATATTGCCATGTGTAATGGGGACAGTCAGGTAAAAACTGAAACTTTGATCACATACCACTTCAACGTAAACAAGTGGGACCTGTATATGACAACAATATATCTACGTACCTCTGCAGAGACTACACGTGTGGCATGTAATTTTGAAATAAAGTCCTAAACTCAGATACTGCTTTTCAACTGTATCTACAGTAAATGTCCTATGCATTATTTAGATCATTACTTCAAACAACTCATTCAGTATGCAGAATGAATAGGTCGTTTCAAGCACTAGCTTCAAATTCTGGCTGATGAAGGGAGCTTTGAAGTTCACCTTAAATATTATTTTTTCTCTA
The DNA here is from genome assembly GCA_947846985.1 of Fratercula arctica. Taxonomy (NCBI): domain Eukaryota; kingdom Metazoa; phylum Chordata; class Aves; order Charadriiformes; family Alcidae; genus Fratercula; species Fratercula arctica. Next base: position 34,336,928 of record CANTUZ010000026.1, read on the forward strand.
ATACACATTTATCCTCTTGAAGGTATGAAATATGCAAAACAATACTCATAGGCACAGTAACCTAAGAAGCTTGTGATTATTTTGCTAAAATAAATACAGAAAAATACATATCTATATTAAAAATTTATAAAGAAAAATCATTTCAACAGATCAAGGAGCATATGTATGATTTTTATATATAAAGGAAGAAATACAATACAAACTTATTTTCATCTGTATGGCAGCAACATAATAGGTGGACATTTAATAATAGTCATCAAATTTTACCTACCACTATTTCATAATTCGAGCCCATAATCCTCTGCCACTTTGCCTTCGTAGCTGCTTCTTCTGTAGTAGTCAGCTGGAAATCTAAAAGTTATGTCTGAGATTACTGTGACAAAAACTAAAACATCCTGTCTTTTCCTGTAACTGATAAAGTATATGGACCATGCAAGACTACACAATCATTTCCATGGTGCCAGAACTCTCCCAAATATGATTTAAAACTTACAAGTTTTGCCTCACTAAGCTCTAGTTTATGAGAGGAAAAACTTCTAAAACAGTATTAGATCCAACCCTCGCAAAACTAACTGTGTATTTTGAAAGACATGAAGTTCAGTTTGGTGTGCACAGATGAGAAGAAAGGACACTTACTTAAACTCGCCTCAGCATCGGGTGAATTTAATGCAACTTTACAAGATAATGGGCACAAAGCCAATGAAAAAGTTACACACGTGCCCTGGGCATTTGTTAAACCAGGATGTATGTGGGCTGATCAGATTGATTCAGGAGGATGGCTGAAATACTTACGTATGTGATACTGCATACTGATCCTTTTGGACAGACTCTGCATTTTATAGGAAGTGTCCAAGGAAAGTTTTCAAACAAAATCTGGAGATTTTGTACTTTCAAAACTATGAGCACAACTGTAAAAGATTTTTTTGAAACTGTAGGCCCTAGAGGGCAGTGAGAGAATGCAAGTCCTACCTTTTGTTGTTGTTAGGTTCACATACATGCACACATACAATGAGAAATAATTCTAATAGCTAAAGAGCAGCAATAAAATTGGAAGAGAAAGAGGGGAGAAAAACAATGATGCTGCGAAAAATACAATGACAGGCTAGGCAACAAACTGCACCAAGTTTTAACTGGATTGGAAGTTTATCTGCAGGCTGAAAAACAGAGAAATACTTTCCTCCTGCTTATTTTCCCCTCATTCACACTGTTCAGATTATAGGGCAGGAAACAATAAAAATCAGTATTTAGATACAACAGCCAGCAAACACAGCAGATTTAACAGGACCCTACGTATTCAAAGTCCATGGACTGTGCTGTGACTACAAGCACAGCAAGAAAGTATCAAAATAAACTCTTCAGATATGAATGCTCACCCCAAAGACTAGAATTATCTTAATTACAAAATTAAGTCCCCAATTCCCACTGACTTTTAGTAAGAATGTAAAGTGACTAACAGCCTCAGGCAGCATTTTACATCTAGTCATTGCTCAGAAACATTACTAAAAATAAAGCCAGGTAAGGTATTGTGTGGCATTCAAATATGACAATATTTTCCCCAAAGCAGAGACCCTGCAGTATCTGAAGGAAAGGTATTAAAAATAAATTCTTCAACTATCCAGGATAATGGAAAGCATGAGTTATGAAAAGTTACATATTACAGAACTCATATGGGTGATTTTTTTCAGTTCCCCTCTAGTTCTGGGAGCAGGAAAGTGTTAGAAAACACATCAAGTGCTGCCTCAACCTGGAAAACATATCACATAGGACTTCTGAAATGCAGCACAGTGCTTTAACAGATCAAGAGGGAAAGGAAAATACCCATTAGATAATAAGAATTTCCACAAAGAGTACGGGAAAAGTCAGAGTGTATCAGTGCAGCAGAACTGAACGGATTTCAAACATTATCAGAGAACACCGATTGAAATGAACGCAAGCACAGAAATTAATGAAAAGGAAGTTTGTCAGAAGAGGCGGAAGTCCTGGAACTGCCACTGGGCAGCTGCAGGCAGTTGGGAAGATAAGGCGTGTTGGGGAATGAGGAGGGAAAATGTTTAATACACAACTAGACTAAAAAGAACAGAAATACAAAAGTAGACTAAAAAGAACAGAAATACAAAAGTAGACTAAAAAGAGGGCTAAGCATGTAGCAAAAGCAGACTGCTTCATGTGACATCTTTGACATATAATACACTCAAGCACTCAAGAGTACATGCTTACGTGCATGATTACTTTCACTTTCTAGCTGTACCTCAGCTACACAGCACACAGGAAAGGGAAAGACACACAAAACACCTGATCTTTGCGTAAGCACACCCAAGTGCATTTTCACAGAGTAAAATATTAAATGTTGAGAACCTGTTTCCTGTTGTTTTATGTCCTCTCCAATATTTACCACACTGGCACTGCATGGCAGTGATGGAGATCCGTGTTCTGTTTCACTGTTATCTGGAAAAAGAAGAAGACGCCTTTTCAGCTATTTTATGTGTTGTAATATTCATCAAGCTCACAGGCATGCCTCAGAGCACCGACTCTCTCTTCCACTGGGCTTCAGAAGATCCATATTTGGCAAACGGAATCTGGCATGAGAAGTCCAGAATAAATGCCGTATTTTAAAGATATTTTGTCTTCTATTAATGCTTTGCCTTCTCCAACAAATTTTTCAATGAAACAAGAAAAAAAAAGCACAACTATCAGTAGCTGCATCTCTATGACTGAAAGAAAGTTTAGTGGAAAACATACAACATTTTTTATGACTCTTGTATTACTTGGGTTTTTTCTGCTTTTTTTTAAATTCCTCTTCTTTTCTTTGTGCAATTCAGGAACCTGACACTGAAAAGGAAAATGCTACAGACTTGCATACCTAACAGACTTTTCACTTGTAGAAAGCCTATCCTACCACAGAGTTCTGTTAGGTATGTTGCTGGCTGTCAGCTGTACCTTCAACACCTCTAAACTGGAGAAACAGCACTTTCTAAGCATTACCTCTGTAATTTTTGCGAAAGGTGGGAATGAGAGGATGCCATACAGATAACATACTACTGGGTCTTTCAAAATCTTGTGCTAGGTAGGGATTATGCCTCAGTCCATGAGGCAACATGAGATACTTCTGCTGACATCAACCTATAACACAACCAGCTGAAAAAATCTGTTTGTGCACGCATCCTCTGGGCAGATATTCTTTTCAAACACACCAACTTTCAAGATTTGGCACATATACTTCAAGATGTACACAGTGTAAGATTAAGCTTCCACTAATCTCAACTCATCAGCAGCAAAATTAATATTGTTTTGAACTTTGAACTTTGCTTCTGAACTTTGTACATGTATATAGTTAATGCCGTGTCAGATTAGTAACCTCTAGATATAGGTCACTCCTCTCATACCTTTAGCTTGTGACACTGACATGCAAGAGTGGAAGCAACTAAGACTTGCTTTTGCTCATTGTGGAGGGTATCTCTTTGCTTGCTCTTGAATGCAGCCCTCACTGTTGAGCACGAATAAAACATTCACTGCCTTCTTACCATCTGAAGATTTGCAGGATCAAAGTCTTAAGCAAGAAGTGCAATGCAGTACAGAGCTTTAAACGCTCACTTTGAAAATGGAGCAAATAATACCACTGTGTCTAAAAGATTAACCAAACCATAGTAAACCAAATTCTCCCCTCATGTACAACAGCTCTGCTATCAGTAATACCTACCCAGAATAAATCCGGCACATTTTATTTTCAGTTTGCATTTGAGAAGAAAAATGTTTCAAGCCAACTTTAAAGCAAAGCCAGTTTTAATTACCTTTGGCTGTGCTACTATCCATTGTTTGGAACAGTAAGTCCTTTTCAACAGCAGCACTGAAGTCCTCCTGGGGCTGAATATGATTTTCCTGCTTAAGCCCTCTTCTGATCAAAGTGAGCCGAACCGTTTGTCCTGTGTGCCGCAAAACATCAACTGCTTGCTGGTTAGTAAAACCCTGAAGATTTGTTCCATCCACCTGCAAGATTAAGCAGCTTTTCAGCCCACAAGACACCACCCAGGAAAAAAAACCAAACACGTCTAGGGCAAAATAATACGGTGAGCTCTCAGCATCTGTTAGCCAGAGCACAAAGCAAGCAGAGGGACAAAGAACAAAAACCTGTATGACTTAATGACATTGGATACACTAAGCCCTTTCACTGGAGTACCCCACAGCTAGGTAACAACCTACCACAGCAAAGTGGGGAGAAGTGTGTTGAGTGCCCACCACAGTGAGTCCAGACAGATCTGCTCTGCAAGATGGGAGAGGACAAAGTACGTGCTGCACAGGGTATGTTGTGCAGCCTCGCTGCTCGACTGCTTCAGCCACCCCCGCCACCGAGGATAAAATACTGAGTGAATAAACCAACACAGCCATGGCTGGGACAGATGGGAAGGGGAGGGTGAGGAGAGACACATCCGTCCACTGCAGTAGGAAGAACTACAGAGAGCAGCCATTCTGAGGCCAAGCAACCTCAGACACAGTGAAGTCTACTATAGAACACCATGAAGTCCAGTTTCCCTACCAAACACTGTCCCAGCCAGGCAGATGTTATCTCTGGTCCATCATTTCAACATTTTAAAGAACAAGATTTTGGTCTCTTCTATTTGAAGCTACCCCATTATCTCATTAACTCAGGGGTTTTTTTTCTGAAACTCAGGACTTTGGCATTTCTCAATTTCATCCCATTATCCCTAGTATACACCACTTTTTATTCTCCTTTTTCCTGCGAACTCTATCTTACCTATCTCTATCTCACCCCTCAGTGCCTTTAATTTCTGAAATATTTCTAACAATAACATATCCCTTGACTCCTGTAGTTGTTTCACTCTATCTATACAACACACATATTCCATTATTTTACTTCCTCCTGCATGAAGAATGACTCCCCCTGGATACTTAATCATTTTGTTGCCCTTCTCTGAACTTCTTCAAACTCTCTTGCTCTTCTAAATATAAAGCAATTAAAAATGAGCTGGGGTTATTCAATTTTTCCTCCACACTTAAGCAAACCACATTTTAAAAATGTTTATTATTCTTTTGTCTGAGGTCACTCAAAACTTTTTCCTCTTCTGCATCTGTAGTAGAAGAAGAAATCAAACTTTGCACTAATCAATTTTAGCCATTTGTACTCAGCATTTAAATCACTATAAAAAAACCATATATACTTCCAGATACAAGCATGCAGGCATATTTGCACTTGGAGACCATAACTTGTTCTTAGTGCTGCCTTCCCACAAATGCAAGGACAGATCTATGACAGCCAAAAAAATGTGGTTCCTGCATTCATGACCTGATTTTCACCACACAACTAACATTCTATGCATGAAAGTATTTTCTTGTTTCTCTGAGCATCTAAAACTTTAATGATATACTTTTAAAAATAATTTTGAAAACAGCTGCTTAACTTGAATCAAACTTTCAAATTTTGCCTTTTCTAAGCAGTCTCAAAGCTCCTACTGATAAGATATAAATATACAACACAGATTTTCTTAAGAAGTTACACACAGCATAATCAGAAAGATAATGTAATCGAATATTTGGTCAAAAAAAGGACTCACCATTTAAACACCAATTCTAGATGTTTTAAGCAAGTACTACTATATAAGCATATTTTTTAAACTTGAAGTAGAGTTTTGCAGACAAGTAATCCCATTTCTTTCTGTGTTTACTTACAACTATAATTTGATCTCCCACATGGATTCTGCCATCATGTTCAACAGTACTGCCTTTTGTAATGCTTTTCACAAAGATACCAGAAGGTTCTGGGATGAACAAGCAGAGAAAATTAAATTAACTAATTTATTAAGAAACAATTTAAATAATGCAACCATCTCCAACTAATGCCAAAAGCCAAAGGGAGAAAAAGAAAGAAAACACAATCTCCAGTTAAGACAAGGAAAGAATCATCAAAAAGTATGTGCTTTAAGTAAAACACATATATTATTATTTTCCTAAAGGATGAGTCTGATTAACGTCAGCTTGCATTGGACCAGACTTCATTCAAAATGCCGAAGTCCCAATTCTTGCTGCAAAAGAAGAAATATTCTAACTTATTTTAATCTAGACATTGAAAGCAACATTGACAAACAAAGGTATCTCTGACTCTTGGACAGATTTAAAACTGCAGGACAGAAAAGTCAGTTTGAGTACACTAACTTGGTAAGTTATGGTTTTTCTATGTACTTGAAAACTGCTCAGGAAAATGCATGCCTGGATAACCAAATGCAGAAAATTACAAGCAATCAGGACTACAACCTACATTTGAACAAGCTTTTTAACTACAGCTCTAAGTATTTGATCCAATTAAAAAAAAAAAAAACCACACAAGAGGAAAAAAGAATTCAAACCCCAAAAGAGAATCATTTTAGACCGTTATTGATTTTGAATCAGAAGGAAAAATCATATATATAAAATGCCTACAAAAAGGACAGTTTACAAAAAGAAATATAGTTCAGGAAAAACACACTGGAATTTGAAACAACTTCAACAGCTCAGTAAAGTGAAAATCTCTGGAGTTCCTACATGCACATTTTGCATAGTATACATGAAATTGAGAAAAATACTATCATGAACTGGCATGAAATCAGGTCTGAGGGTCTGTACAGGCCTGTATCAGAAATCTTAACAGAATTTACTTTCTCTCAACAAATATTCCAACTCTGTACGTTTGATGGGAAGATAATCCACTACAAAATGGGTTTTAACAGCTGTCAAGACATCCCACTGCTTTTGCAGACCTGAAACTCATAATTTACTGGGCCTCAGTACAACAAAAGTTATCAGGAAGGAGGGCTAAAATCTATGTTTTGCTCTAATGACTACATTAACCTTACACAGAGTAAGACAACAAATATATTTAAATCATGACACTGACAATTCTTTTCTGTTTTTTCTTCATTTGTTGCTTTTCCCAGTTCTGTGAATAATTAAATGGCTAGTCTTACTAACTTCCAAGTGCTTTTAGATCCTGTAACAGCTGTATGGTAACATGACGAGTTGCTATTTGTCATTCATGAAAGATTCAGCCACAGATCTTGTCCAGTAGTTTTATTGCTGCTTCTCCGACAGCAAAGTTGCTCTTTAACTAAGTGTTAAGTCACAAAATTAAGTAAGATGCTCAATTAGTTCCTAAGGCAAGAATATTTTCTAATGCAGCTACATGCAGCACAATAACTTAAAATTGAAGATTGGTGATACTCCAATGCTAAATCAGTTAAAATATGCTATCAGATCTATCACATGTTCTACAATTTAATTTGCCTTTTAAAGATTCATCTGAAAGTTGCTAAAAAGTGGACTTGCACAAACTGTGACCATGCTGTCCTACAGAACAGATTGTTAAAATTTAGCCCAGCTTCTCAAACCCAACAAATTATGTCTATAAACTGCCAATAATGTGGGATATATCTATCCATACATTTTTCTAACAATAAATACATGGGTAAAAGTCAAATGAACAGCTCTTTGAGAAATTTTACAGCACGTTCAACAACTGTCCCTTCCCAGCAGTACTGCATTTGCCAAGTCCCCCCTAAGGAGGTCTAACAGAGTTCTGGATCATTTTTCTGAAAACTGTAGTTGAAATTGTAAAGTAAAAATACACAACTGTACATGAACACTGCTGCACTTATTTAAATGAAGTTACTTATTGGCTGCAACAGCCCAGAGGTCAACAAACATTTATTATATCCAGAAGTCACTAAGGAATTATTGATCTCCCAGCAGTACTATACACACCGTTTTAAAAAATAATAACAATACCTCCTAATATGTTATACAATTTAATAACTCAGAATATTAATGTATTATCTTGTAAGAGTCTTTTAAAAATGAAAATGTAATTTAAAAAGCCCAGCAAGTTATAATGGAAATGGCTCAATCTATTTTAGAATTGTTTTGCAAAAACATATAAGCACAAGCTTTATTCAAGAGTGAATATAAAAACTGATTACAAAATGCTGTGTTTGGATTTTATAATAAAACTAACTGCTTGTAATGTGAATGTCGTTCTCACAAAAGGAAACAATTCCTTTTTCTTTACAAACTGTAAAAATATTTTAGATGTTCAAGGTTTTTAGAGATGCTATACGAAAACTAAAATTAAGTCTTTGATGAACATACACCATAGTACGCAACAGATTGTACAGTAAACTGCATGAATCAATCATTACCTGATGTTTTGTCTCCAATGTAACCAGCAATAGTTATTCCTAATCCCTGGTTGTTTTTAGTGAGTTCAACATTAAATTTCTCCCCATCTTCACAGCTATCAACAGAAGCAACTGCCTAATAAGAAAAGAGTGATTAGAAAGGAAGCTTTTTTTTCTTTGAAGAGTCACCACATTCTTTGATGTCATTAACAAGTAAAATTAGACACAAATGTAAAGAAGAAAATACCAACTTTTCTTCTGCTCTTACTTAGTGTTCAGCAGAGAAAGTAGACATAGGTAACATTCCTCACTGTGAAGCAATGCAGGTCATGCCCTCCCTGCCCCACTGCCCCTAAGCTGTTATCCTCTAACCTATAAAATCATTATTTGATACTAAAATGACTAGTGAAAATTGTACAAATTGAACAATGAACCTCTTGTGGAGTAAGTTACACAAACCATGCTTAAATGTTAGAATATCCAGCTTGCTGCCCTACTGGAACCTCCTCAGAACCAGCTTTATACTGCTGTGTTATTAAAAAGAAGAAAAAAAGGTCAGAATTATATTCTGTATTCTAGTTGTTTAATAACTATAGCTGTTTTTTTCCTATGCATGACAAGTTTAAAACATAATAAAAGCTATTACTAGTGAGGCAATTATGTTTCTTGGTTTCGAAAGACTTAAAAGTTCTGTTTTAGAAAGTAGCAATTATGCTTCCAGCTAGTTAAATGATGACAATCTCCGTTAGTATCTACCACAATCCTGTGAATTTCAATAACAAAGAATTTTGGGGGTAATGAATTCATCTATTTATTGATAATGAAAGTACAATAAATATTAAAATCCCATTTCAACAATATTGCTTTTGTATTAAAAGAAAAAAATAATCAACTTATAAAACTTAATTTCAACTTTTTAAAAAGGTTTTTTTTTTTTTATTTTTCATCTTTCAGCTGTTTAAAATAGATAGTTACTAGCCACTTCCATAGCTGACATATATCAGTATATGGTTACATATACAAGGCTTCAATTTCATTGTATTTACATGGACACCAATATTTATGCACATATTTAAAACGGGAATTCATACAGTACAAGTCTATCAAGATCCTATTTTATTCTGCCTCTTCTGCATGACAAATAGCAGCTAATATTTTTTGAAGTGCCAATGCGGCAACGAGGCAGATACTAACTAAACCCAGTTTGACTAGATGAGTATGCATGTGCCAGGACTTCAGGAGAGCTATGATGCTACTTCCCAAAAGAGAATCTGACTTCAGTTCTTTATCTGAACAACTCCACTCAAAACTACAATCAAACATAAGAAAAATAAATTTCTACTGCTTTAACTACCTCTCTGCTTGATAATACAGGGTTACCTTAGCCACAGGTAATGCCACTAAAAAACTGCTCCAATTTCTATAACCTGATCAATTTTCACAGGACAGACATCTACAGGAACATGACAAGAAGTGTCCATTTGGGAAAGCCATTCTGCTCTCACCAACAGCTTCAAAAGCACCATAAAGTCTTCACCCATCCTGTATTTGCCAGGAAGAAAGAGACAAACCAAACTGTTTCCATCATCATCTTCACTCCAGACCTGAATTAATGAGGCTTGCAGCACCATTAACTAGGTGCTCCTTCCAAGAGCAAGACTTCGTGCAAGCAGTTTAAAAATAGCCTGTCTCCTGCCCGGAGAGATATACCAGGAATGAGGTATTGAAAAGGATGGAAATGGAGAGGAAGGTGGCAAAAAAAGTCAATTTTTTCCACTTGGTGGCTTTCAGCTGTTTCCTGGGTACTAGAAATCCTCTACATTCTGCAGCTGCAGATACAACCTTTCACATTGCATCATATAACCTCAGAAAGGCAAATACTGAAGAAATATACACAGCTGAAATGATCAAATTCAGCTTCTCTTTTGAGACTGCTGCTTTTCAGATAAATAATATTTGGGCTAAATATTGATGCCTTTATCTAAAATATAGCCAGGCTTTCGTGCCTCTGAGTGATGTAAAGACACAAAAGACTGTCTCTCCTCTTAGATGTTCAGAAGACTTAATGTCAAGATTAATTATCTTTTCCCTATAGCCACAAAACAGGGGATGAATATGTATTTGTTTTCCATGGATTCCACTACAGTGGACAGAGGCAAAATAATGGTCATCATGAAAAAACTGTTAAGGCTTTTTTTCTTCCAGAGTGACCTATCTGAAATGTAATTTGTAACTGGGGAGAAAATTTCTAGGAAATCAACAGGAGAAAGTAAAACAAAAAAATTCTTCTAAGACGTAATTTCTGTCTAGTTGTAGGCTCAAAAACAACCACCTTTTTCTCTCTCATTCACTTACTCCACGTACTCACATTTAAATGTATCTCGTCGTAAGTAATGCAAAACACTACTGTTCCTGGCTTCCATGGAACCAGGCTTTGCTGCAAACATGCAAATGAGCTATTTTGTAGAGGTTTTGAGCTGACAGGACATGATAATATTTACAGCATTTTTTTAGTGGCTGACAGCTGTAGAGGAGTAATGGCACAGAGAGTACAATCATCAGCAGGGGAATAAGGGTAGCAGCTGGCTGACTTTTTTTGGAAGATGTCTAGCAAATGAGCAATGCCAGGTGATGTAGGAAAGGAGCAGCACCTCTGTGCTGGCTGGCACAGGGAGGAACTGTCTGATGGATGGCTGCAATGGTATGGAAATAAGAAATGTTCCTGCAGAGGAAAAGGACAGGTGGACAGAGAAATGCTACAGAGCCAGCTTGTTATGCCTGAAGAAAACACTGCATGGTTTCAGTTGTTCCCAACGTATTACTGCACAACCACAAGCAACCCAGAAACAGACATTATTCACATCACACTTATGGAAGTCCTAAGCCTTGAAGGCTTCAAGCATATAGTTCCTTGCATTGTGGATTCATGTCATTTAAATTCTCACAGACTGTCACCACTACGGAGGAAGAAAAAAGAAAGAAAATCCTGGCTTTTGAGAATGTAAGCGTGAAAGACATTCCAATAGCAATTAAATGAAAAGAAAGTTTGAAGTAAAAGTTTGCCATGAGTTAAGTATACTCACTGTTGCTTACCTGTTTCTCTGGTGTGGAGGTTGGTACTGGTGTACCTGGCGGGACTGCTGGTGGAGGTGGCTCCTCAATGGGACCTCTTGCAATTACCAGTTTCACTCGATTCCCACATTGCCTCAGAACTTGTGCTACCTGCTCACTGCTCATTCCAGCTAGGTCTGTATCACCAATTTTCAGGATGTGGTCTCCACTACACAATCTCCCATGCTGGAGGAAGAATAATGACGAAAAAAATCCTGCCATTTCTCCCACATAACATACAATTAGAAAAAAGATCACATAGCTTTAGTCACTTTTAAGATAAATGAACCAGGTGACTTTCTGTGGGTGCCCAGTCAATATCTTGATAACATGAAGAAAAGTAGGTTGCCTAATGGCACATTAATTTTACTAAAATTTCCCCAGAAAAATTCAGGACATCCTTTTTCAAGCAGTCACCTGAGCACAGAAAAAAATGCATATAGTTACGGTTACTACCTACTGGTATTTAACAACTGCATGTAGATTGGAGAACTTCACGTTTCATTTCCAAACACACTTCCAAAAGCCTGTATACAAATGTGTAACTCAGCATTTCTATTTAAAAACTGGTCCTCAGGATGAACCATAACTTCAAAATAAAACGCATTTCTCCCTTTCTGTGATCCAGTTATTTATATCGCTTTACACTGGTTTACTTTCCTAATGATTTACCTTCAATCAATTAAAAAGCTTCACGTGAATTTAGTCCATATGAAAAGTACTAAAGAGATAGGTCTGTAAAAGGAACTCATCTACCTGCTCAGGGAAAGAGTGCAGCAGTAAATCCTGCCCATGCATCTCCAGAATCTGTTATCAGGCAACCACTTTTGTGGTCGCAACACTGACTAGTGACTGTGCCTATTCAGTCCTTGACCATCATTAACAGAGCCCTAGATGCTTGTCCGAAGGACAAACTTGAAATGAGTTGTGATCACCAAGTTCAATTTGCATGACTCCTTCAGACAGGAGCAGAACCTGTGTCCTCAAGCAGACACATGAAGCCACATGCCTGCTCCAAGCTTCAGTAACCCCAGAGGAGAGAAGCAGACGCTCTTCTCAGATGTTGGGGCAGCGCAAGTAAGTGTTTGGTGTGTCCCCCACCCCTGGATAACAACCAGTATATTCATGAAAGAATCAGGACTCTAAATGCATCCACTCCAAGCATGTATAATGTAACAGGGTTGAAAATGCGATTTAGAGCCTAATCCAGCTTTAACATTCAAATGCACAGATCCCCCGCACTAAACACCTCTTTACTGAGAATAAATTTCACCACTTGCTCTCTCTTTTTTACACTTATGAGGAAAAATCTACCACTGCCTAGTATGCTTATGAAACTAAAGGGTAACTTCACACCTTACTAAACAGTAAAGAGAAGGGTAGGTTGAATTTACCTGATCAGCCACCCCGCCTGGGAGGATGGTTTTAACAATCACTCCAGTTGACTTTCCTCCCACTATCCCAAATCCCAGACCTGAGCCATCATTCACCAACTCAATGGTCTCCACATGCTGCCAGTGAACCTAAAAGAAACAAATATGAGCTTGCAAATAATTAAAATAAGGACATATGTATTAAAACCTGCAAAGTATTTTCTTATTTCTTGGGTGTGTTTTGAGAGGAAGGTGGGAGGAAGGTGGAAATATGGTATCTTTCCAACAATTACTATTAGGTGTAAGATTACATAATATTTAAGCAATAAATTACTCATTCCATAACAGTAGGAATTTCTCTGCTAGAAACCAGAGCTGGGTAGTGGGTCAGGCCTTTCAAGGACTTGCTGAACGAATTTAAGCATCAACCTAGGACTGTCCACCTCCAGGGCTCATCACAGTCAGTGAGAAAAATACCGCTGCTAGGAAATCTCATAGGACCGGAAATTAAAATCTCTGGACAAAAGTATGTTCACATTGGTCATATAACAAAGCACAGGAGAAAGCATAAACCCAATTCAGAGGTTAAGGCTAAAAGCAGCACCAGGTATCGCAAGGTAGGCACTAGCAGAATTTCCCTGTCTAATGAACAAAGATTTCTGGGTTTTCTGATGTCAACAGCATAAGAATGAAGTAGCTCTGATGGCAGGCTTCATGCTGTGACAGGAGTGAAACTTCTCTGAAAGAAAGACAAATGCTAGCTCACTCGCATTGGGCAGTATTGAAGGGATAACTGGAAGCTCCTGCTATTGCTTCTCCTGAAGAATAAACTACACCATAAACTCATCTGAAATTTAAAACTGCAGCTGGTGCTCCACCAGGTAGGATCTTGAAAATAAGCAGTTATTTTGGAATAATCAAGGTACTGAAAATTCAAAGCTCTGCAAGTACCTGTTTGGGCATCCACAGTTTTAACATAAACCAACGATGATCAAGCAAAGCCTGAGTGAAAAATAACAGCTGCTTTCCCCCAGCATTTGAAAGTGAGGTGAACACAAGGACTGGGAAAGGCATGATTAAAAAAAAACAGAAGGAGCTGTGGCCACTTTGAAAGGAACATTTTTTGAAGCAAGGGAAGCTGTTCGGAGAATATGGAGGCAACCACACAGAGGAAGAAGTGTGTCACAGGAATACTGGGAGGGAGCAGGCCTCTCCTATGTGCTGACAGGAAAAGTCAGGCCAATCAGCTTTATTTCTGCACACAGAAGAAAAGAGTAACTGTGAAATTTCTTCACTAAAGGTTTTATGTTAATGATTACAATCAACACTGAAATAGATGCTTTTTCCAGCTTGATTCCTCCGTATACTTCTGATTATCAATTCCCTTAAAGAAGAGCCACAGATGACTGAACAGTGAAACCTACAGAAACCAAAGACAGGTCTTTTCATCCCAGCACAAGCCATTATGTAAACAAGACACCAGGAAAAGAAAGTGCAGTTAATATCACCATGTCTCTGAGCCTAGATGTAGCCTTCTCTACACCTAGATGCACAAAAGCTTTCAAAAGAAAGGAAATGCAGCAGAGCTGTTTTCTGTGGGACCCGAATTGTGTCCCCACACATGGCATTTTGATGGCTTGCTCTTGCTGCTTGAGTCCCACCACTAACAGACAGCAGAGACACAGAGAAGCACCCATCCAGCTGGGGGTGCAGATCAGATTGCAACGCCTCAAAAATTTGTTTGCCCAAGCAGAAGGCAAAGAGAAAAAAAAAAAAAGATCCTGTTTACTGCTACCTCAAAATAAAGCTTCATGGAGTACGGCAAACATGCTGTACTTTCATTGGTGGATACAGAGAATTCGGCAGATGGGAAGAACGAATATGTTGAAGATCAAGATCCCCTCTGGCAAACCTGAATATTTTCTACTCTTTGCATGGGAAAAGGTACAACAAAGATAAACAGAAGAGAAACCTCAAGAACTTTGAAGGAAACGTACATACAAGCTACAAAAAAATAGCTCAAAATACTAGATGCAGTAAGCACATACATGCCCAGAACTGAATACACAGACGTTTGGGGTATACTCACCGGGTTGGAATGGGCTGAAACTGTGCTAGCAGCAGATGGAGACCGAGAAACTACAGGACTGATGAGCTGAGGGAAGGTGCCCCTGGCCACAACTAGCTGGACATTATCTTTTGCTTTCTGTAGGATGCTGATAGCTTGTTGATGAGTAATTGTCTGATCAAGGGCTTGTCCGTTAATAGCAAGGATTTGATCTGCTTCCTTCAGCTTTCCATCTCTGTCACATATGTGTAAACAGGGAAGGGGATGACAAAATAAACAAACAAGAAAAACCAAAGAAGTGTTGCCACACAAATTACAATATTTTGACAATTTTCCAATATTTTTAATAACCTGTTCTCTATTCCCCACACTTTTTAATCTCTCCCTGCAGTTTTGCTGAAAGGAGCTGATGCGGCACCCTGGTGATCGCTTCCTTTGAAGCTAATCCCACCACCACTCTCCCCTGGCTACTACCCTCTAGCTAGCTTTCTTCTCCTGTACCCCCATGCGAGACTAAGCATATTAGATCTCAGTCGCTCCCAACCATAGCCTGGGAACTTATGTTTATTCTTGACTTTGAGCCTCTTGCTTAACAGACCAAGTGCTCCACTTTGTTCAGTGCGCCCATTCTGAATATTCAACAAACCATGGAGTGGAACACACTTTCATCAAGATGTTACGGAAACAAATTTTGTTTTGCAGAAAACCAAGGGGGAAAAAAAAAAGAAAAAAAGAAGGGGAGGCAGAGAGAGCCACAGAAAGAAAATGGTAAAAGAGATCCCTTCTAAATGAGGGGGGAAAAAAAAAAAAGCCCTGAACAAATTAAAAAAAATAACTCTTCACTTTCTGACAAAGGAAGCACTACTGTAAAATTACATACTGAACCCTTCCCCAGCCCTACTTCAAAGGAGGTGTATGAAGCCTACACAGATGAGTTGCCCTCTGCTTCTTCCACTGCTTCTATTGCTTCTGCAACAAACCAACAAAAAATCTGGAGTCTTGTCTTCAACATCCTGAAGCGGCAATGCTTTGAAAACAAATGGGAGCACCGAAAACAAGGATCCCTATTACACCAGCTTGTGTGAGCACCTACAGTGTAGAAGCCAAGCTACCCAACAGCATTCAGGAAAAACACTAGTTAGCTACAACCCATAATATTTCACTTGTGAATTTGAACTGGTTTTCAGAGTGCTCTCAAAGACTTACTACTGCCAGGGCCTTTCTGATTTATAAACCCTGTAACTTCTTGAATATTTCTCTCCTCACCAGTGAATCAGGCAGGGCCCGATTCAGTAAAGATAGGTCTCAACTCCGTTGAATAAGAGAAGTAAAAGCAAAGACCTCTTGAAGGGGAAGGAAAAAAAGAGAAAAATAAAGTTAAGTGGAATTTAGGCAGATTAGGAAATACTGTAATGACACAGAGCATGCCACTTTTCATAACTGTATTAACTCTATAGGCCATGCTCTGCCTTCTGTTAAAAGAACAGCATTCAAACCACAAATAACCAGAAAACTGCTCCCTACAGCACAGTGAGAAACAGAACCAAGACGACTCAGCCACCCCACACAGAGGGCACCCCATGAAGCAGCTCTGGCTAGGATCCCAGTCACCACATCCATACACACGCTGATACACCCCACCACTCTGCATTGAGACAGTGCTGCTGCCATTCACCACTGAGTTCATTTGCTCCCTCAAGCTGTTCTTAGAGCAGAAATCCATTTCTCTCAACATCACTTGTGGAACCAGGATTAAAGCATAAGCATACTTTCAACAAGGTATTATTATTGCTGAGTTTCCAGTAACATCAGCTGAATATCTCTTTTTAAAAAAGAGTCCAACAACTTTAGGTCAAGCCTTGCTTGACTTAAAAGCTGGGTTTCACACTACCTAACAAACAACCCTGCTAGTTACAACTGATTTTTTTTCGCACCAAATTGTTTTTCAATACGTTCAAGGATGGCAAAATCTACATTCCAGCTTTAAAAGCAATGACACAGAACAGTAACCTCCCCATTTTCCCTCTTGGAAAGGAGATATTATAAACAAACAACTGAGAAACTATATCTGTAGTTTCCAGAAAATTCAAAATAGATCATTCACTGCCCTGTTCCAACATTACATAAAATGCAGTGATAAGTAATTTTAAATCTGCTATGATGCATGGCTTAGAACACAAGAGAAACGCGCCCTTGTACAACAAAAACAACACCAATAATACACTTATTAAATGTTAACACTTGCTACAGTAAAATATTCCAGTAGTAACCTTACCGATGCGCCACACTTCCTTCCTGGATTTCTTGCACAAATATTCCTAGTTCTCCCCTGTTTTCACTCTTGAGTCCTACGACACTGAAGCCCAAACCACCACTTAAAGGTTTAATAAGCTCAATGGTCTCAACAAGACGACCCTGTTGAGCAAAGAGGAAAAAAAAGGCACAAATGTTAGAAATGTTGAAAAGCAGCCTTAATGAATGTGGTAAACAACTGGGAAATGAGTTTCTGATTTGACAGCTACAACTGGACACGGCTACGCTAGCTAATAACTGAAACATAAGTGTTCAGTTCTGATTTCTCACTATCATACAGAAAAGTGACAATTATGAAGGACTTGAGAAATAAAGATTATTACAGCCCAGAAGAGGAAATCAGGAAACAACAGCTAAATATACAGAGCTTAGGCCCAGTAGTGACTAAAGTAGGATATATGTGTCTATGAAATTTTAGAAGGTACAGGCCAAGTCTCAAGCCGAACTAGAAAAAGAGGAAAAATTTCAGAAAGAGGGAAAAAGTAGGACTGTGCAAAAGGCTCTCCAGGGGAACAGCAGCAGAACTGCCCTATCTGGCTCCATTACTGGTTAATTCAAAAAGTGCTAGAATATATACGCCTGGCCATTCTCAGCTCCAGCCACTGAAGGGACTTGTACATCATTTTTGCCTACCACAGGAAAGCAGTAAGAATACAGGACAATGAGTAGCAAGGCCAAAAAGGAATTTTCCATCTTATTTCCAAGCCAGTCACAGAACTAGCTTTCATTAGTTATGCATACAAGAGCATACTCTGACAAAGCATCTCCCTCACGCACAGAGCGGCAGGCCTACAATGAACACGGAAAGATAATGGCATGCTGACCTGTGAGAGGCACACTGCCCAGCTAAGGACAATAACTCAGCAGCGACAATGTCAAGGCTACTTTTCCAACTGTTTTCTCATTTACCAATTGTTCCTCAAATTAAAAGGTTCTTTTTATTTTACATAGCGAGTGAGTTCTGGTTTGCTTAATAACTCAATTGCTTTTAATTAAACATTAAAATACATGTATTTTCATCTTTCAGATAATGAGTGATCCGCATTTCGTGGTTACCAGATGACATGCTTACCTGGGACATATTTCTGATCAGCTGCTCAAAGTCATCACTAGAGGACTTCCCATTAATCTGAGGAGTAATGGATCTCATCGAAGCTTCTAGCACGTTAGCTGGGCTGCCATTCTGCTGAGCCAACAAATATGACTCATTATGTGGCAAGGAGCCCACGTTCACACCATGATGGAGAAGCTGGGGGAATTCACCAGTGGAATGTATGGAAGGTGCAATATTTACCTGTAAAAGAGTGATGGCAACACAGATTTACAGACACAGCAGAAACCTCCTCCTTATCCAAGAGCATCATGATGGGACAATTGCTTGTTAAAATTATTTGAAATCACAATTTGCAATTTTAAAAAGACATTTTAAAGAAAAATAAAATAAAAATTTAAAAGAAAAATTATCTTCTAGTTGTGAATTATTGGCATAAAACATGAAAGAAATTGATGAAAATAATCTAAAATTATTTTCCGTACTCTGCCTAAAATTATTTTGGTCACATCAGCATAGCAGCCTGAAGAACTCCAACACAATGGTAGCGATAAACAAGTATGAACAAGCTTTTTCTACAGTATCATTTTTTTAAAAAACAAAATTATCAATTATTTTACAAGAAAATAAGCAAGTATATATACTTGGATGAAAAAAGAAAGAAACCTCACCAGCTACATAGGGAACAAATTCCACTGGTCAGAGCTTCTCCAGCACTATGCACTATGGCTGCCAATGTGACTGTCTACATGAGCTAAAATTAAATACAAAATTACTGAACAAGTCTAAAATCACCAGGCTGATCTGAAAACCACAGTCATACCTTTACACAGACAGCCTTGACAATACACTTCCCTTAGAGCAGAAAAGAAAATAAGAAAATTCTCCACTTTCCCCAGCCATAGTAAATTACCTATTTTCAAGCACATCTCTGCCAAACAATCTAATGACTGGCTGGTGGTGGTAAAAAGCTCAGGTGAAGCACGAGCCCTCCTTTGGCTGTTGCCCCACTCGCCTGTTGACTGTCAACAGGCACTGTTTTACTCCACATCGATCTGTTTCGTACTCACCTGGCACACTAACCACAATTTAGGACCACAACACTGCAGCCTCAAATACTTTTCATTTTTACAGTGCAAATTTTCTAGCATTCCGCACCACAACACAAAAGACCAGAATTCCCCCTCCTCGAAGTCCTATTTTTAAAGTATCAACAAAAAATTTCAAAATTTTAAATGTATTCTAAAATGTCTAGTGCACCTGTCTCAATTGTTTAAGCATGCTACTTCCATTAGGTTTATCAAATCATTCTCCCAACAGTCTGGTCATTAAAAGGTCAGTATTGTTCTTCATCACACAATTCCTTCTCATCTGTGTGCTTTAGGAAAATACAATAGAACAGACGTCATTTGTTGAACACCTTATGTGCCTGGAAAGACCCTCAAGTTACAGAAAAAAATACCAGAAGAAAGAGAAGTCCAGAACAGCACTTAGCCTGCTCTGCCATAAAAATCGGGAAAGAGGAAAACCAGAATGTTTGGAACTCAGTGATTTCCATCACACAGTGATTATGTTCTGTTGTCCATATTTGTGAGAAACCACTTGAGTTATGTTTCAAACAAATAATAATGCCTAAAATGTGTACACATGCACTTCCTTTAATCACATACAGTCATTTCAGCAAGCCTGTAAGGCACAGGTAGATAAGTCTTGTTTCGCAGTTCACTACATGTAACAACACCCAGAGACATAATCAAATTCTGCCCTTCTGTGAACACAAGATTTCCCCTTACATTATATGCATGGATTTGAAACTAATAAAGGCTATGCCATACTGCTTTTATTATCTGCATGAGTCCATATAATGGGTTAATTCACTTCCGCCTCTCAATGTCATCCACTTCAACATACAAAGGTTTATCACTGAATTCAGTCAATTAACGTGCTTCATTTCTTGTTCTCCTCTGCTTTCAAATTTTCTTACACTGCCCGCTGCCATATTCCTTCCCACAAAAAATTGTCATGGGTCGAATTATTATTTGTAAGAGTATTTAACACCTCTGTAATTAGCCAGTCTTGCACTGCTTCTATCTAAAAACATTTTTTGCATTTCCACAGCAAGATAAAGCAGACAAAGAGTACATGAGATGCAAACCCAAACTACTTTTCATGTCTACTCAAAGGCCATAGTATATAGGTTTGATATGACAAACGTTAATAAGTCATGGATATACATTCTTTTTCTAAATTGCAGTGCTCGTTATAGAAAATAGCACTGAACTGCCCTTCCTGCTGAAAGCTACCATTCTCAGAGCTCGCTTGGTGAAAGGAGTCCTGCTCAGGCAGAGCCAGCAAGGTAGCCAAAACATGCAACACAGTACGAGCAAAACCTGCTGATTTTGCCCAATGTAGATTAGCGAGAGCTCACATAACCTCTTTGGTGCGGCCTTTGGAGTGGTAACCTCAAACTAAGTAGGCAAAGCTCAGCAGCTGAGAGGGGTAATGACTCCAGTCAATATGATTAAACCTAGAGAAAAATGCATGAAATGTCATCAATTTCATTTAGCACCACTCCAAGCACAGCCATTATTCTGTCTTGGGACCCTTTTAATGTGACAGAAGCTTCCTGAGGTTTCATCCTTCAGGATGGCAGAAGGGGAAGGGTCACTGGTATTACTGATAGTCCCATAAAATCCAACTATGCGTGAATTCCCCATTTGAATGGAGTGTGCAGTCATCTTCTAAGACAAAAAAGGGAAAAGAAGGAAAATCCTCCCATAATGCCGAGAGAAAAAATTGAGACTATATCCAGAGAGCTAGAACCCCTTCTGTTTTACAAAGAGTCATGCAGAATTTTAAGGCACAGAAATTGTAGTTGAGGAACTGCTATTGTGCCCACCCCACTGTCTATTTTCTTTCCATCTTCCTTCAGAATTTCACTTTAAGTTTTTTCCATGTTACCATGTAGTGTGCAGACTGCTAGCATAGGGACAATCCCAGACTGTGAAACATCTCTCTGGACAAAAAGTCCTTCCTGTTTCTAGAACGCTCCTTTAAACAGAAATGTGTAAGGAGCAAGCTGCAACACTACAAAACTCATGCAATGCAAAAAAAAGCATATCAAGCAAGACACAGTAATTCTAAAATATGACATTTTTAGAATAGTATGAATGATACAAAAGGTGATTATGTCATGACATTGTTTTTCTCTAATATACAATAAGACACTTTCCTGTATTCACAAACAGCAAACTAAAAAAAATGGAGCTACACATCAAAAATAAAAGGTTATTGCCCTTATGATGAATTGTATTATATGCCTTCTCTGAATCTAAAATACTTCTTGTGCCACTTGATATCCCATACAGCACAACCTTCAGTATGCAGAGGAGCTCTGTGCCCATCCTGTACTATGTTCTATATATGTTCTGCTAGTATTGCTTAACAGAGGATTGCTTTAGGCAGCTCATTTCACTGTTTGTCATGTTCAAATGGCAGTCTAACGATGACAGGCACATTAACTTCCACCTGAACATGTGCCCAGTATAACTCTTTCTTCTCTAGGTAAGTTCGAAAGAGTTCTTCAATTAAGATTTAACAGTCGTCTTAGGGATTTTCATTTTTCTCTCTCTGACAGAAAATTCGTACATCTTCATGCTAAAATAGAAGCAGCACCAGGCTGACTCATATTTTAGTTTTACATTGTATGTTTTCATAGACCAAATCCTGTTCAAACTGGCAAAATAGTGCCCACCTTTTCAGTCTGACATTTCATCCCTTCTGCATACTTGTATGAGCTGGGACATCCCTGCTAACATATAGGAATTGACTGACTTCTCCCGTTCCTTCTGACTTCCAAACCAGAAGATGGACGTTGTTCAAGTTTTTCTAAGACATTTTCCAGAACTAATTATTAACTCCATTATTCTGAAAACACTGAATGTTTTTTATTTGCATGATGGTCAAAACAGCACTGAAAAGAAGTGCTGCATACTATATATAGTAGGAAAAGGCAAAAATAACCCTCCATTCACACCAGTTCAACTAGAACTTTAAAATGCTTCACCTCAAATCTTCAGCACAACTACAATAATAGCACAGCTACAACACAGTACCAAACAGCAGCTCTTCAACAGCAATTGATAGCAACACCTGATTTTTGTCACACCTCTTTTATACAGACACAGCCATACGTTCAACAGAGGATATGCTTAACATTGGAAGCCTGCCTCCCATGAAGTGCTTCTGACTTGTGAAACCCCAAGAAAAAAATGAAACTCTACGAAAAAACGTCAGACTCTTAACAGAATGAAGTTTTACGTATGTGTGTGTACAAAAAACTTAGATTTCAGAAATACACACACACTTACATTTTAAAAACATTTTTGTTTTACAATGACATCTGTAGTGATCCTAAGGGTAGAAGTTCAGAATCCACAGACAAACTACAAGCAGAAATGTGATGACCACTCTCTTCCCTGTCCCCCCTGAAATACAGGCTTATAGCATGTAAAAGTTGAGAACCAGTGTATATTCTTGCTAACCACAGAAGTACAGGTCATTCCAGAGGGAAAAATAAACCACAAGTGGAAATCTTAGAAAGACGATGCTCTTGTGGTTGCATGAAATATTTTTCGTAACATATAAATTGCACTACTTTGCAGTACTAAAATCACCATAATTCCATCAAGAAGTAGCTTTACAACACCGTGATTGTGTCAGTACCGTATGAAAGAATATTGTTTTGTTTTACAATTTGGTTTATGCTAATTTTTCTTGATTGGCTTTCTCTTTACTGTATGTAACACCTGCAACATGGACATAATTTGGCATAACACAGAAAGAAAAATTCACAAATACCACCGAGTGTAACAAAATTTACATCAGAGCCACACAGATAGATGCTAAATGTAGTCAAACAGTGCTTACATGCAGTCGCTCAAAATATTTAAGAAAAAAGGAGCTACTCAAACCCCAAACCACGCCTGCAGTGTATCAACATTTAAAGCAATATAATCAGCATTGCTAGGTCTCAACTTGGACACGAACAAATTCTGGGTGGCTGCTGGCTGCTCCTTGACCTCTCCATCCTCAGGGCAGCAGAGCAGCAGACCCCAAATTAGCACTTCTTATAAGAACTTCGTCTCAAAGCACAGAACAAATGGCGTTGCTGCAGAAGGAGATTCAGGATAGGAAATAAAGGTCTCCTCCAGTTGGGCAAACCGCAGAGCTAAGTGACTGATCACAAAAGACACAATTTCTCCACTTCTCCCTCTACCTTCTCTTCTCTTCTCTCTCTCTCTCTTCTCTCCCTTCTTCCCTAAATCCCCTCTAGCACTAACATCCATCTATCCCATGCAACCCAGTATGTGCTGCACTGTGGAGGCAGACTCATCCTCACCACTACATTGTGAATAAAAAACTCACAAGCAAAAAAAATCTGAGGAATGCAGCCCAGACAAGGGAAGGGTTATTTTGTTCTGGCAGAGCCCTGAGTGGAGTGGAGGCGGGAGGAGGAGGGGAAGAGGGATAAGGGAGAGACAAAAAGGCAAGGAAGAGAAGCAGGAGAGGACTGCCAGCACAGTCTGAATATTTTCTTTAAAATAGTTCGTAAAGAAAATAAAATATTATCGAGAAGTTCAAAACATCACAATCTCTATTTTTCTTTTCTGTCACTCCCTTATCTTCAAACAAGATGATTGCTCTTCAGCATGAGAAACAAGCATTCGCTGAAAAATAAGTATATGAAGAGGCAGAAAAGAAATTGTTTCCTTCAGTGCTCCTTAACTCCAGTGGTTAGTGAAGTCAGGGCAGTAACTCTCAAAAAACCATCCCTTTGCTGTCCCTAGACTTCTCCCACTCAACTTCAAAATGACGTATTTGCAGGGCAAACACATCCTGCTTGCTCGTTTAAGAAAAAAAACTCGTTTAAGAAAAATAAGCACCAAAGCATCAATTTGCTGACTTTAGCATCATGCCTCACCACTCAGTCCACATCACTGCATGTCACAGAAATGCAAACTCAAGAGGCTCTTGTTAAGCACACACCAACAATTAAGGGGATCAATTTCCAATTAACACACAGAAGCCTTAAGGAAATGGGACAGCAAGTCTTAAACACCTCCATGCATGAAGAAACACACATTTTTTCAGATCTTCTTTACATGTTTAAAAGATCCCTTATCTGTGGGAAAAAAAAAAAAAGAAAAGGAAGTCTGTTTTAAACCATAAGAAACGGCAGCAACTCTCACTGCAATGCAAGGAATATTTGCCTGCTGAAACTGTATATTTGCACCCTATTTTTTGCTAGGAAAACATGACAGATGTTTTCAAGATTTGCCAGCTCATTTTCCAGACTCATTGCACAAACAGAAGACTGGGTTCTCACTATCGTCTCCACACCCACCAGACATGGTGCCTCAAGACAGGAGTAAATCCTACCCTCAAATGTACTGAGGCCACTACAGGCCCAGAAGTAGGTCTCACTTACTGACCTACTTCTGCTGGGATGCTTGCAAGGAATCAGTTTGATGTAGGAAGTAAATTGTCATTATTGCTTCTCTGCTGCCATCTTTTTAACCTATACTTTCCTAAAGGATAGCCTTCTGAGAATCTTGCAATAGTAGCTCTTTGAAACTCATAAACTAATTAAAGACACAGCAGCAGTTTTAAGAGACTCCCACTTACACTTCACGTTGAGAAGAAACAGACTCCCGTTCAACTTGCAGTGCAGCTTATCGCGAAACATAAAAAGAATTCAGCCATCTTAGTCTCGAGTGGGTAGGGACTGCAACACCTGGCCACTGCAGAGCTCAGCACCGCTTGTCACCCTGTCTCAAACATAGCTCTGACTGCATGTGCTTGGGAAACAACTCGTCTCCTTCCTCAGTCTGGCACGGCTTGGCCAGAGAGCCCGGTCACTATTCACATGCCTTGCAGTTTTCACCAACATGTAGTTTAAGAGTTTCAAGAGCACAATGCCTTCCCAGCCATAAAAAAAAAAAAACTAAAGGGTGTCCTTGAATAAAACTGAGCCTTCGAAATTGCCAAGAAATATAGTTTTTTGTACATGACTGCCTATTTCATTATTTTTTTTTCTTTGTCCTGTTTCAATATGCTTTATAAACATGTAAATAATGGAAAGAGGAGACAGACAATCTCATGTTACACTGTAGAGAAGCAATGATTCTATACAGAAAATACAGGATACTTTCTGAAGAGCTGACACAAATCTAAGGATGTACGGAAGCATACATCTGCACGTGCAAGTGTTCATATAAGCACGTATCAAGAAAGGAATTTACATCCAAGTAGCATCCCTGTCAATTAGACTGGATATGTACCATGCAAGAGACACAGGCCACTAAAGTTACTGCACAGATAA
The DNA here is from genome assembly GCA_947846985.1 of Fratercula arctica. Taxonomy (NCBI): domain Eukaryota; kingdom Metazoa; phylum Chordata; class Aves; order Charadriiformes; family Alcidae; genus Fratercula; species Fratercula arctica. The sequence goes on from CANTUZ010000026.1 coordinate 34,362,387, forward strand.
ACCTGGAGGGTTAGGGTAGAAGGTAACACTATTATTTGCTTTTTAAAAAATACACATCTGACATTACCCATCTGTAGTATCAGCTGCTTCATGTTACTAATTCAGGTGACTGTATTTAAAAAGAGAAGCATCCTTTAACTTCACAGCTGATGTCTGGAAGTGAAAATTTAATTTTCCTTTTCACCAAGTTCCCATTAATGTCCAGGCACACTTTCATTTCTCACTACGTGTTCCCAGAGTCATCACCACATAATTCACACAATTTCTGGAGGTCACTGTTAAATTCTCCTTTTCAAATAGCAGAGCAAACAAATCCTCAGAACAGCTTTTTTTCTTATATATTTCAAATCCCTCCAATGTCATCAAGTCTCTACATACCAAAACACGCAAAATCTGAAACACACGGTAATGTATAGCACTGTAGACACCATTCTAACTGATTTCTTGTCTCTGCAAAATAGCAGCAAGACGATCCACAGGAAGCAATAAAGAGCCAGATTGTGCTGTTCTGCCACACAGTTGAAGCAGCGTCAAAATCGTGAGAATTCCTCACCAGCTGCAGTCCAGTCAGAGACCAGATGCAGCTCCACACTGACGATAAGGTCTGTGTGCAGGGGCCGCATCCTCCCACTTCGTCATTTCTGCATACCAGCCACAGAGCTGCCCATCTTGCAGGAATCAACAGGAATAACTATTTGCAAAGCCAGATACACAGTTTAATCCTAATTCAGTTACCGAACTACTTTTTACATTCTTCAAATACGTATTCTGCTGACAAGGAACTTAAATTATGGTAAAAAACAAATCAAGTCAATATAGCTCAGTTGCTGACCCTTTTCTCATCCTCGCCAAAGACACACAGAAAAGTAATACTTTTACTTAAAACCCTGAGCAAGGAAAAAGGAGGTTGGAGCTCTTGTTTCTCTTTGATCTTTTATTCCTATACAAAAAAAATAGATCTTCATGTCCTTGTGGAGTCAACATTCCACAGCTTCCTTACATATTCTCATTTTAGCAGGGTAAGATAGGAGAGAGCAATAAAAGGCTCCCAGAAGAAAAATCCTTAAACCTCATACAAACCATGTTCCTTTTGAAGGACAGTCAGAAAGACGTATGTTAACTACCTGCCCATTCCCATCGTGTGTAACAAGCAAATACATAAAAAACACATACATAAACTGTGGGCCTCAATAAAGCCCAGAAAAATCAATGGGTATGTCCCCCTCAGTTCCCTGAAGTTTTGGATAAGACATTTAATTTAGGCTATTTGATTTCACTACTCAACATGCAGAGACACATTTTTGCACCTTCTTAGCAATTTTTCTCTTGCACCTGGGAGGCTGCTTTTCCTACCTGATCCCTCAGTTGTTGAACAGAAGTCTGAAGGTTGAGAATTTGATTAAAGAGAGGACTCTGCAGCACTGATTTTAATAAGCTGAGTTTCTCCTCGTTTGCAATGTCACCTCGATCCCGAAGTTTTGCCTGTAAGCGTTCCATGGCCTGGAGGGCCCGATGTGTATCTGTAGCGATAACCATTCCTAGTCAGTAGCAGTTCAGAAACAGACACATACAAGCAGGTAAAATATTTGAATGTATCTCTTTCTACTGTCCAAACTACAGAGGACGTGAATGGTTCAGTTCTGAACAAAAATCCCAGCCCAAACACGTCTAATGAATCAGGAAGTCAGAGGCAGAGCACAAAACAGAAGCCAACAAAAATTACATTTTTATCCATCAAGAACTGGGTTACAAACGTGAAAGAGCCTTCATTAAAATTCAGTTACAGGAACTGTGGCTACAGACTACTGTAAATAAGTAGTGACAAAAATAGCCATAATAGAAAACATTTGTCTTTTTCAAACAAACTTTTTTAATTCTAGTGAAGATTAAAGCAATGAAATTAAGACAAGAGGCTAAAAATTAAATAAATTAAACAAAGGATGTTACACCTTCTGTTTTCAAATACAAATTACAAATCCCCAAATGCATCATGTATTTCTAAGCACAGTAGATAATTTCTTACAAAACCTCCCTCAACAGTATATACCAGTGTCCTAAATCTATCAGGCACACTTGATTTGGCCACAAAAATATAGCGATACAAATAAAAAAAGATTACCAATTGTTTCCAACATGTTTTCTGCTTCTCAGCTTCTATTCCAATAATGGTAAGAGGCAGCAAATACAATATTTCCCTGAAAAATAACAGAAAGGGAAAAGGGTCACATTTATAGAAGTACTAAGCTCTGAAGAAGAAAAAAGCTTGACTTCTGAAAACAGCCCCGCAAAATAACAATCCACAAAAATCCATCTCCCCTGGTGACGATATTCTGAATCTCTTTGGAGCTTAAAACCTACCTGAAAATTGCTTTTAGAAATATACTTGGTAATATTTTTGCATTTCCATATCAAAGCTGCTCTCTGCATACTGTTGCACAACATGTCCTGCATTGCTTTAATCAGAAGCTATGAATCATAGCTGTCACTGATACTTTACACAATTTCATTGCTTTCCTTTTCAGTGATTCATAAAAAAACATTCCCTGCGGGATCACTTTTCAAGCTCTATGTTGACAATTCCAGGTGCTGAGCCATAGCACATTTTTTTAAAGTAACCTTTTAAAAAGAAAAGCCACGTAAGTTACAAAGTCTTCATGGTACACACTTTCAGGACTCACACTACAGCCTCCACTATTAATGCCTACTGAAATTGAGACTCAGCTCTGGAGGATGGTTGGATTTTCACCAGCGTGCATTTCCAGGCAGGAAATTCTACACTGGGAGGAAGAAATTCTGAAATTGCTTTGTATTTTCTTTTTTATTGCTTTTTGGGTTGTGTTTTTTTGAGGTTTTTTGGGTTTTGTTTTTGGGTTTTTTTTTTTTTTGCCAACAGTGTGTCTGCAATTGCTCAGAAATCTGTAGTGATGGAATATGTTTGATGGAGATGGATAGCTGTGGAGAAATGAGGAGTTCAAATATCACTGAAGGTGTATGAACTTAGCTGTGCATTTTATCATCTTATCTTTCACAATGGTACCTTTGTTTTCTTGATTAGAGGAAAGCACTTCAGTATAGCATCCTGACTTGAATCTGGTGAGCTTACCAATATACAGAGAGCTGTGATCTCTAAGCACTCCATAAAAATGATTTTTTTTCTTGAAACTTTGGAGAAAAATAGGGAAGGAATGGTGTGGTCAGAACTCCAGGTAAGACAGCCTAACTAAAATTCAACAGGACCATTAGTTACAGAACCTGAGCAGGACAAGCATGAATCAATCCTCACAATAAAAGCAAGAGAACAGCCATTAACATAGATTCACTTAGGAGGAACACAAGCCAGGATAAACATTTTGACAAGCCTATATTATTTGCAGTTTATGCAGAAAACCCAAATCAAGTGAGTTTCAAACGGTTTCAAGCTTTATCACCAAGATTTCCCTAGTTTGGATACGCCTAAGGCTTCGTATCAGTTTACTGCATTTGAATTTGCCAGTACACTGATACAGAAACACTGATCATCCTGTTTAGGACAATGTACCACTTAGGGACAGACATTCAAATTCCTTGAATCTGACTTTATCAAAGTACCCTTATTCCATGATCCAAATTACAAATATCAGTAATAAATAAAAACAAGCTGTTATGAATTTGTTTTCTCATTGGCAAGGCAAATCCCAGTACATGAGTACCAGATATGAAATCTAAACCAAGGATCTTGGGCTTTCACCTTGTCACTGCAAAAACAAGACAAAAAAAAATCTATTTTACATGGGAAGGGCTGGATGAGATTATTTAAACATTATGAAGGAAGGCGGCTTCCCCAAACCTTAACCACTCATAGCTTTTCCTTCTAGATTAACAAACTACTATCATGTCCTCTATCCAGAACGCCTGTTTACAAATAGAGGCATTTATGTCAGCGTTCACAGGTGTTTTTTCTCAGTGGCAATGCCAACCAAAGCACTTCTTTCCCATTTCACCATTCCAGTTCTTCCTCTACAGCTACTCTTGGGTATCTGTTGAGAATGCAACAGAGAATTGTGTGAAAAAAAAAATGTGGAGTATTTTTCCACCATTTCAGTGCCATGATCCTGTTTATCACAGCACTATATGCACAAGCATCATATGTACAACTCTCAGCCTCCAAGGAAACTGATCAGGAAAAACAGAGGGTTACTGTTCTTCTGCCTTAGCTCCCTGAGAAGAGATGCAGCTGTAAAATGTTCTCCTCTCTTGGTGTAGCTGGATATTGCTTTATATTATGATTCAACTTGCCTAAAATCTCGTTCCGGGTGTACTGTGAGAGGCATGTTTTACAAGTGACGGAATGGACAAGGTCACCACTGTGTTCGTGCAATCCCAGAGGTACGAGCTCTGATGATTCATAATGGAAGCTTTCCAAAAGTAGATACCAACCCTAAACATACGCTACAGATGGAGATGATCCTATCTACTTTGCAATGAAAAGAAATCCTTAGCTCTGCTAAGACACTCATACTTTCTATTTACTTCATGCTTTAGAAGTAGGAATACTGCCCCAGAGCTATCTTGACATCAGCAAATCCATCTTTAACTCTCAGTTTAATTCTCCTTATTTTGTGTTTATATTAGCAGGGAATCCCTCCTTAGCTGACCAGCTTTATGCTTTTGTCGATTACGGCACTAAGCGGGAGCAAGACCGAAACTGCCATCAGGATGTTTTCCTTCAGGACGTTTTCCTTCAGGACACTTCCTCTGACGCAGAAGCAATGCGTTGAGTGGCACCAGCCTCTCTACGTGTCACAGTCCAACATGACCCGTTTGCTCTGCCCGCACTCTGAAATGGCGAAGAGCCACGTGACTGTGCTCCTGCTGTGCCACATCCATGCTAACAAGTGGGATCTGACAGCACCAGCTTAGTGCCACATTAACATCGCCGAAGTACAGGGGAAGCAAGCACACATCTGCCCAAAATGCACCACAGCGACATATCCATAACCACCAACACCCACTACAGCTGCAACTCCTGGCCTTTAAACCAGCTTGCTTCTAGGTAGTTTAACAATAATGCACTGGGGAGAAGTATGAAGGCATGCACGATTATTTCTTGAAAGATGTTAAGTCTATGATTTGCTATAGTGAGTATTTTTATAATGCCATCCCAGACTTCCAAATGCACAAATGAGTTTAGTTCTGACTCTCTTAATTTTGCATACTCCTGGCAGTCTGTATCACAGGAGTCTGAAGTCAAAACCAGCTCTTCTATATGTGATATAAATACTGCTCATGCCTCAAAGAGGCTTAGCTCAAAGTAATTTAACTATTTTCGTATTTCAGTGCTAAAGTTCATTAATCTCGTCACAGTAATAAGAACACAGATCAACTGAGTTAGACTGTTTTATTGGCAACTTGAAGAAACACTGTTAAATGAATAGCAAGGTAAATTCACTTTCAAGTTTTTAAAGGCACAAGTACCTGAAAGATGTGCCTTAAAAAAAAAAAAAAAGAAAAAAGAAAAGAAAAAAAATAGCACCTCCATTTTTCCTCCTGTTTTATAACAAGAAAGTAGAAAACACAAGTAATTTTAGACAGGTACATCATGAGAAATATGCCATCTTCTACTAAGCATGCACAAAAGTTGAAAATGATGCCTTTCAACTTCTGAAATTTGATTCTTCCCATGCTAAATGTGTTATATACATATTTCTCCACTCTTTATGCTGCCCTTTTATAAGGTCAGTTGTCAGAAAACAGTTGCCATGCTGCAGCTCTGGTTCTTTGTGCCCACTCCTAAAACACTAAAATCCACAGGTGTCAGAACTTTAAAAAACAGACATGAAATTTACGTTGATCACCTCCTTTCCACTGCAGCCGCACAAGCCACTCAGCTGAACAGCCAAAACACCCATGAAAAGGGGAAGAGGACCCACTTTCAATGATTACTCTTTCACACCTGATCACGTAGTTCCCACAAGGAAACTGACTCTTTTTCATTGACGGATACTCCATCTACTACTTCACAAAACCATTTCAGATAATACCCTGGAAACTAATGCTCACAGCACTGGATTAGCAAACATGCAATGCCAAAGATAGAAAACACAGTAATAGGCTTTGCCCTGCAGCTCCTGCATTACTTGAAGTGCTCTGAGGGTACAGAGGAAATGCCTGTCTTAAGAGTGATCTCTAGGCCCACAGTTTGGCTACGAGTTGCTTGAGATTAAAACTAAATCTGTTTCAATTAAACAGCATGGTAATCACAATGTGCATTTTATAGCTGCTAAAAAGAGTATTTCAAACCTTCTAATCTGAATTTCAACACCTGGGCTTGGATTTGGCTGGGCTAGAGATATCCTTTCGTACTTGATTTTTTATCCCGTGCTGTTTCCCTCCCCTACTTTCTGGCTATCACTCAAACAGGCATGTTGTGTTAGCAACGGCTGGCATGGGAATGGAAACCAAAAGGCACAGGAAATGGAAGACACTAATTACTGCTAAACCTTCTGCTTTGCCTGCAATTTCTAGGAGTTCTTCCATTTTGCCCAGTTACCTCCCGCATGCTGGCTACCATCCCTGGGAAGAAAGTCAAGGTGAGCCCCAGACTTGTCGGGGGGAGTCTTGTCAGTGTAAAGGCAGCAGAAACCATTCACAGTAAACTGAAAGATCTCACGCTTTTTTCTGTACTCTTCCACTGTCACAAAAGCAATTTTGCAGTTGCATACAGCACTGTCTAGGACTACTACCAATATCACAAGGACTTGACAACTGTAGCCTGACTGGTACGGCCTTCAATACCCATAATGAAAGAGAGACACCTACTTCAGCACGCAGCGAAAAGGTGTGGAAGTAAATGTGGGAGGGAGCAATGACCAACAGGGTAAGGAGGATAAACAAAAAGTGGAAAGGAACAAAGAAGGGGAAAAAAGGCTAGCCTACCATTGTACTGACAGGACATAAGCTTGCCAAACTGACATCAACCACTGGGTTTCATCACCAAAGAGACCTTGGACTGCACACTTCTGGATGACAGAAGAGAGAAGCGATTCAAATGAAGGATTTAATACAAGCAAAAGTAACATGCGCTGTTCCACAAGGAACAAAGCAGACTTCCACTGAGTACCTAAAATGTAACAGGCAAGCACAAGAAGCCTGAAATTTACATTTAAAAGCTATGCTAATGAAAATTGTTCTGCAACCTTTAAAGCAGAAATAAAAAAGGCAGTTCAGAAACTAACACACAGCCTATATTAAGACTATAAGCAGTTTTGTTCGAAAAGTGACATTACTAGCCTCTTGAAATTTAACACAATGCTGAATGCATCAAAAACACCTAAAAAGATGACAGTGGTGGCTCTGTATGTTAGAGAAAAGTACTATTATAGAGCTGAACAGCATTATGTATTTTAAACTATGAAAATAGAATTTTGAACATTCAACTATTTTTAACCTTCTGTACACATCACACTAATGTAGTAATGAAACTCAAAATGCTTTTGGATGAACAAGCAATCTTTTTGCTGTGTTTAATTAATAATGTTCTGTAACACTGTAAGGAGGCCTACAGGAGCGTAATATACATGTTAGTTGATGTGGAAGTTATAATTGCAACTGGGAAACGGGCCTAAATTATACTTAATGCTTCCAGTTACTGCTAAACGTGTGTGATACAGGGTATTCAAAAGTCATTTGTAAAGAGCATGGCAAAAACAACAACATAGTAGGGAAAATTATTCTGGTGGGATTTTGGGGTTAAGGAAACCAGCAGATCATTTGTTTACAGAAAAAAAAAAGATCTTCCAGTAAATATTTAAAATTGAGATTAATTGGAATCACTTTCTTTTAACTCTTGATATACAGTATTACCTTCAGAAACTGAAAAGCAACTTTTTAGTATATGCAGAATATATGCAACACTATCTATATTGAATTGAGGTATGAAACCCAGGCAGGGTTAATACTGCCTCTTTATGTTTTCAGCATAGGCAATTAATTACCATATTCATTAAACTCAGTTAAACATGATGAAACACATTTCCTACAACAGTTGCACTTCTTAATGTATACTGGATGTTTCACAGAGGTGACAACAGCATACATAAATGAATAAATAAGAAGCCCCACTGAATAGTTGCCAGTAAGCTTCAATAAACAGTCACCATTGTCCTTACAAACTGAAAACACAAACTTCTCATTGTACATTGTCACAGTAACAGGTGAGTAATGCAGAAAATCATTACAGCATGTAACAAGACTACCATGTGTCTCAGATGCAAGGGCAGGGTCTGAAAAGCCCACAAAAGAAATACTCCAGTACTGCCTAGGCAAAAGTGGCGTATTTATATATTGACTTGTTCGGAATGCCAATGGTGAAACAAAACTGTCCTTAACAATGATGACACAGTAAACTGCCAGAATGGCATTGTATTGGTTTACGCTGCTTCAGCAGGGTGCTCAAATATAAAGCCAATTAGAAAATTTACTGCATACACTCCACAGAATTTTAAATTTTCTTACACAAAGCATGTACCAGACGATTTAAAAGGTCTTCATAAGGGTTCTCAATACACTGATTGAAGTGTTATCTATTAAAACTATTTACAGCAATCTGCGCAACTGAGGAGTTGTATGGCATTCCTCTCTGAAGAATCCACAGACACAGAGACAGATAGAATATAAAGATTATCCATCAGTATGTAAGTAGTGCAGCTCTCTTTCCACTAGTGCTGATACTGATCTAACTTTAGCGCACTTTTGTGCGAGGAGAGGGGTGAATGTATCCAGTTCCTGATGAAAAAGCTTCTTGAAAGCAGAAAGGAAACCATCAGAAACACCAGTGCTAATAAGTAATTGTTACATGCATGTTACTGTTAACACCACATGGAGAGATAAAAAAAAAAGTATACTAAAAACGGATAACAATTTTGAAAAGAAAAAAAAATAAGGTGATTCCTCTGTCATAAAAGATGTTGCTAGTTAAGATGGGTATGTCCTTAGATATTCTCATTCTGCATTCTTTTCTTCTAATGTTACATTACTTTGCATTTCCATAGAACCATCAAATAACATTTCCCAAAAATATTCTACCACTTTCCCCTTTTCCAGTTTAGATTCTTCCCTCCCAACGAGTTGCTGTTATCTTCGAAAATGCAGCGCTGATACGGAAACCACACGGCATTACACAATAGACTTCCGCAGCGGCAAAATTCAGAGCTTTCAGCTTGATTATGGTAAATCACTGCTCTGCTCCAGCAAAAGAACCCTGATGCCCTTTCTGGCACCAATGCCAGTAAGGACGTTTTTTGTTCAACAGCTTATATTAAGAAAATCTTCTGCATGTGTTAAGAAGCAAAAATGATGAGGCAGTGTTTATAAAAGCGAAAGAAAACGGGAAAAAAAAGAAGAATACAACATTGTTCAGTCAAGTGGCAAATCAAATCTGTTAAATGTGGAACACGGAGTTCAAATGAATGGCTTTTTTGAGAGTTCTGATTTTTTTTTTTTTTTTTTACTTTCTTTCTTCCTATTCCTCTTCCCAGGAACGTAAGGGGGTACCGGCAGCAAGGGCGGGGGGCACCACAGGAGAAACAAACCACCCCAAAACGCAGACCCTTTCCTTTGCACAACCAGACCCACCGCAGGGGGTGCCTCCGCTCCCACCCTGCCAAAACGCTCACGTTTAAATGCAGAACCCGGGGCGGGGGGGCAGGAGGGATGCGACAAGAGACACGGCGGGGTCCGGACCTGCGACAAGCGACAACGCCGCCCCGGCAACAGGTACCGGCACCCGCCGCTCCGCCCGCCGCCGTCTCGTCCGGGCCTCTGGGCCGCCCTCGGCTCCCAGCGAGTCTCAGCGCCGCCGACCGCAAGCCCTGGGCCGCTGCGACCAGGAGCACCCCCACCGTCCCACCCCCCCCATCCGCGGGCCGCGGCCGCCCGCAGGTGAGGAGCCCTCCCCCGGCATGACAGGCTGCCGCTGGGGTTAGAAGCAGCCGGGGGAGGCTCGGCTTTTGTTTACGTGCGGACGGCTCCCCGCCAGGCCGCCCCAGCCCCGCCACCCGCCCGCCCGCCGCAGGCCGGAGCCGCGGCCCGGCCCATAGCGCCTCTCCCCGCCGCCGGCTACGGCCCGGCCCGGGCGGAGGGGGGGAACAGCAACAGGCTCAGCCGCCCCCCCCCCCCCCCCCCTCCCCGGCGGCTCCACTGCATCTCCCTCCTCCTCCAACCCACCCCCCAGCAAAACCCGCGGATCAACAGAACAATAATAAATAAAACTTCGTGAGGTAAATACGTTTTAAAAGGCCGCTCGAAACTCCAGCGACACGGCGAGCCCCTCCCTGCAGGACGACGCAGGCGGGCTTCCACCTCCCTCCCCCCACCCCCGCCCCGCCCCGCTCCGCTCCTCGGCGCCCCGCTTACCCCGGCGGCTCGGTGGGCCCCGCGGCCCGGCCCCGCTCTCCGCCTTCGCCCTTCCCGCCCCCGAGTAACGGCGCCCGGCCGCGCCGCGGGGGGAGCGCGCTCAGGCACGTCCCGCCGGCCTGAAACCTAATCCTGCCCCGCCGGCCCCCCCCGACCCGGGGCCGGCCCGGCCCCCACCTCCGTCGGCGGGTCTCCGGGCGCTGCGACTGCCGGGGCTGGCTGGGGCGGCGGCCGAGGGGGACTGCAGCCCCATCCCCGGGAACCAAGCGGGTCGGGGAGGGCACGTTTGAGCGGTCCCCCCCGGCGTTTCGCTTCGCAGCCCTTCCAGCAAAGTCCCTGTCGCCCCCCCGGCGGCAAACGGGGCTGACAGCGGGGGGCTGGCCCTTCTTGCTGCCCCGCTGGCCACCGGGGGCCCTTTCTGTTTCAACTGGCTGAGCCTGAGCTGGGACGGAGGCAAATGGGAAACGTTAGGAAACGTTTGTTTTGTTTTGTTTTGTTTTTTTTAAAAAAAAAACAAACACAAAACCCCAAAACCCAGCAAACAACCCATGATGAAGGCAGACGAAATGATGACTAAGGTCATAGGGCTACTGAAGGGATGATACTCCCTCTAAGCAATCTCTGGTTAGCTTCTGAACTAAAAGTTAAGAGGATGCTGTGTACCTTTCATGTACGTATATACACCGTAGGAATAAAGCATGTAGTGCAGGAGTGTTTCCAATGACCACAAAAAAAAGAAAAAAAAAAAAAGTAAGTTCTGCAAAGAAGTGGAAGTATTTTGCCGTTTGTTAACTTTGCTTCACCCAGCGGGAATGCCAGGAGATAACCCGTTGTGGCAGATTTTTTGTCCCACGAGCAATTTAAAGAAAGTTGCTGTTCTGGAGAAAGAATGGAATACTGTCATTATTTATGTAAGAGGGGATCAATAAATGCAATCCTGGTACTGAAACACTTTCACAAGCGGAATATTCATCACGTAAATTTTAAGAAACACAGCTCTTTGGACATTGCATGGATTTTTTTTTTTTTTTTTTTTTTTCAATTTGGAAGATTAAATTCTAAAAAAAATTGACTCTCCAAACAATATTTCTCTTGCTTAGTATGGTTGGCGGATTGAAGGACTCCAAATGATTAGCTACCTTTCCCTCTGCTGTGTATTAGAATATGCCTGTAATTACACCTGTTTAACAATCATTCTTCCACTTCTTAACTAAGAAAGATTGATTTTCATTATTGTATTCACAGATTGCGTTGATCCAGCGTGTGCCAGGGAGTGTATTGCTTTTTTTAAAACCAAATACAGAGGGTTTGTTTGCTGGAGCTAGGACATTCAATGCTCCATAAACTGTCCCACGGGCTTTCTGTGTTACGTGAGCCTTTACTGAATCCAGAATGAAAACTTAAAAAATAAGGTACAATTTGTTTGCATGTGTAATTGTTCAATAAATAAGCCATAGTAAACTGCAAAGTCAGACCGCTGTTGTGATTTTTTCTGTTTCTCAGGCTTTAACCATGGCATCTCACTGAAATAAAATACAGTGACTCTAGTAAGTTTATTTGGAGCTAAAAAGAAGTCAAAATGAGGTGCAATGGTACTTTACTCCAGATGTATAACATCAGTTGTGCAATAGTTCTTCCCAGTGCAATTTGTGTTTTTATGGGATATACCTTTCAGATAATTTTTTAACATGCAAACTGCTATTCTCAAGTAGAATTGCATTTTCAATTATATTCAGATTTCGTCAAGTCCCTTGAAGTAGATATTAAGTAGATTATAGCTACAGAAGTTCAAAACATGATGCTACCTTAGGCCTTCCCTGTATTAAAAATATTTGCATGGGTGTAATTATGCTAACATAGCTGTACCCACAAACCTAGCCCGCTCAGTGGACATACAGCACATCTGTAAGGGGAATTTGCATCACAGTAACATAATGAGCTGCCATGTACAGAAGCTGATGAAGAGTCACACAGACACAGTTCTAGCAAACAGCGAAGGAAACCATTAGGGGCTGGAGTACACTAGTGGTCTTGTGGATATACCTGCTAATAGCTTCAGAAAAGTAACTAGAAAGACATCAGCAATTTGCATTTACTCATGTCTTCTTTTTGCCAGGAGTGTTATAAAGTAGGACAAAAAGATAGTCATTTCACTGATTCCGCAATGAGGAAACCATGTTACCTCTCTAGCCCTTTCCCAGGAAAAGAGGGTCTCCAAGTATTAATGATTCCCCGGGGTGGGTTAGGTGATGTACTGTGACACGCGATGTTTAAATTACAGCTTTGTTAGTGTAAGTACTGAGGGCATTAATGTAATTTTGAGAGATGCTGTCCTTAAAATGTAAGGACAGATAATCTATTTTGTATTTCAAGACTAAATGTGTTTACAAACTAAAAAAAATAATTTATGTATCTACATACGTGTATCCATGTGATTTTAAATTAAAACTGCAAGCAGTTTTTTAAAACATAAGATTTCTGCAAACGACCATTGCGACCACAAAATCCATAATATAATATTCTGTCAGAAAGGACTCTGAAGGAGAAGATGAAAGGGAACTAAAAATAAAAACCATTTTATCTTCTCAAGTATTAACTTCCAGTAATATTTTATTTCTCAGGCCAATTTATAGTATACTCATGGTAGAAGTATCAATATTGGATGAGATGTCTGCCTTCCTGATTTACTTACTGCTGGTGAAATAACAGAGATTAATATTAATGATGTACTCCTTAGGTTTATTAGAGAACATGAAGGAGAAGTAAACTCAGAAAAGCAGTCATTACAAAAATAACAGGGGCACTAAAAACAAGGCTATGTGTCCCTTAAATCATTCATCAGGCGTCTGTTGGGAATGCGGTCTTTTAAAATAGTAATGGGAACAGGATCTAGCAAATTAAATGAGAGTCTGATCCTGCTGTATCTGAGTCACAAACATTGACCTCACTGTGAGAAGGATATTGCCTATGAAACGTTTGACAACAGTTATGGCACAAGTCAATTTATTTCCTAACAAAAAAGATGCATTCACAACAGCAATTGTTTAGTTTCATCACTCTGGGTATAACATTTTGGCATGGGCATTGGTATTGCATGCCCCACTGCAGAATGGGTAGAATATATATTTAGAGACCTAGAAGAATTCTGAGAGGAAAGGCTCAGAAATATTTATATATTTTATATTTATGCTTGAAAAATTCCATCTCAGAATAAAGCATGAAAAGAGACTGATAAACCCTTTTCCTAAGCACTACATTAATTAAAAATTGAACACATTTCTGCTGTTACAACCTTACTCTTCAATATTACAGCATCATTTTGTTAATGTATATTCATGTGTCTTTATGCATACGTAGACATAGTATTACACTTTTCAGCAAAGCATTTACTCAAATTTTAGGTTAAACACAACTAATAACAATCTTTCTTGTTGGAAAATAGTAATAATTATTATAGATCAATTTTTTCCCCCCAGATGTGTAAAGATCCATTGCATTAAGTGGAATTAAACTGTAGAAAAACAATCTGAGATCAAAGGTAACTATGATCCTAATTGCTATAGCTACTAATCTAAATATATTAAGCATGTGGTTATGCATTCTGTCCTTATCTGGACAAAGAAAGCTGGATCACCATTTTTCTTCTTTTTCATCGAGTTCTTTGGAATACAATACTTTTGTACAACAATTTCTAGAAGCTATACTAGCAGAAGCATACAGTCAAATTAAATATAACACTCTTCTCCTCCATCACCTCAACATACAAGTTACGCTTCGAAAGTCAGCTGGCAAGAAGTAGCTATGCAGTTGGAGGTGACACCATGCATGTTGTTATGCAGAGTCAAAATTAGGAACTTTCTCTTAACTTTGGTGCTTGGAATTTATTCAGTTTTTGGATTATTATGCTGGCAAGTACAGAATATTAGTTTCACGTACTGGAGCATACATGTTGGCAAGAATGGTGCATAGATTTACACTTTAAAGGTTTTTAGGGAAATTGTCTCCCCTGGAGACATACTTCATAACTGTTATTATTGCTGTTGGAGGTTACACATGTGCGTAGAAGAGAAAGTATGCCCTGTAAGGTAAAACAGAGTAAAAAAAATCATAAAAGGTATGTTAATTATTTATGACTACAAAACAAAATACTTGAAATGATGCAAATTAAAAGGGCATTTATTTACACACAAACAGGATTGCTTAAAACCACAGGCCTTGCCCATAGCAGAGAAGTGAAGCCAAATAAATGACAAAGCATATTAACCTTATCATAGATTTTTCAGACACATAACACCTACAAGAAGAGTCTGGTTTCATCAGATTAAGGCTTTTTTTTTTTTTTTTTTTTTTTTGTCAAATGTTGTGTTTTGCCAAAGGTGTTCATATATTTGACAGACCCTACTCTCAGAAAATCTAATTGAAAAGGCTTTTTTCGCAAGTGCCTCAAGGGGCACAGTCCAGAGCAACATGTGATCTGGAGTACTTGTCAATGCAACAGTTGTTCCAGTATTTGAAAAGACAAGACAGTATCTCGTTAATAAATTTTGTGTTAGAAAAATTGGTAGATCCTACATAAGATTTCCTTGAGTTGTAAAATATTCAGAATGGGTGGATCTGACCATGAGTTTGTATGCAATACGTAACATATTAATGTTATGTATTGCACCTCTTCCCTATGTGTTGAGGTGTCAGAACAGCGATATAAATTTATCTGAAAAAATGCTATGTAATTAACCAGTTTTACGGCCAGTTAAACTACAGTAGATTATATGGGAGGGAGACATGTTTCTAGGAAGAAAAGGAAATATTTCTCTGGCAGGTTGATTTATTTTTAGAATAAATCCCCTTGAAGATGAATTGATGAAACTAAGGTAAAGCAGAGCAGTATGTATAGATCAATTTGTCATATGGCTCTGCAGTTTATCACTGTCCAAATAGTTTTTATTTTCCCCTGTATGTGCTGTTTAGCTCATCAGTGTGCCCGAGATCCTGCCCTATACCGTGTATGACGCAGATTAGCTGCAAAAGTACACGTGGCCTTCAATTCTTTGCTTCTGATCCAAACTGTGAAATTGGAGAGCTGTTTTCTGTTTCAGTGGTTTTCAGAGCTAAAAGCTTAGGAAAAAATACAGCTCTGCATTTGTAGTCGTGAGCCTTTTGTTCCCAGAAAGAGTCATTATATTACCCATTTTGGATAAACAGTTCCCTACCTATTGGACCATCAAAATGGCATCTGCCAGTGCCAGACAAGGACCAGCATCAGAGGTATAGTCTGTTTGAGAGGGGCAATGAAGACTTACAGATTGCTTTGCCAAGTCATGGTGTGTACAGAGAGACCTTGCAAACAGCCCTCCTCCCTGACCTTCCGCAGATGGTTTTCCAAAGGGGCTTCCACATGGCTCCGTGTGATCTCTCTCAATTTTAAATTACGCGTAGAGAAGAGGCCGAAATGTACATCTGTGTCCTTCTTTCATGATGTAGCCGCACTTTGGTTTAGGACTAAAACTATTAGTATTACTAGTATTATTAACTGCCGTAAATAGCATTGATAAGTAGTTGAGTTGAATATCTGATTATTACAGACTAGGAATTACCAACACGGTGTTGCTGTTGGTGTCAGTATGGAGATTTTGAGTCTAAAAACCAAACATGCCAAGTACGTATCCCTCTGCCGAGGAACTTGAGAACTATATGTTGCTCATTCACATCAGCCCATTCATTTGCGGAGGGCAGGTGACATCTCCAAAGGAAATAGCTCTGATCTCTAGAAGAGGCCACCCAGAAAGAAAAAAAAAATGCCTTATTAGCCATTATCCCTGTCATCCTATCAATGCTATTTTGTCTAGGAAGATCAGCACCTGTAAAAACAGGAAGCAGGGCCGGGGGGTGGGGAGGGGGCAGGGGGGGGGAGAACATTTCCCATATTGAGAGTATCTCCTGTTCAGTAAGCTGGATGAAAGGAGGAAACTTGTGGTGCTTTGTGCTACAGACTCGGCCCAGATGTGAATGAGCATGTCTGTAACTGGACGAGTTTTTAAGGTCTCAGGCAGGTTCACTGATGTAAAAATCTGCACAGTTTACTTGGATTGGTGCTGGACTTGTTCTCCTCTGTATGCGCTCGGCTGCTGCAAAGGAGTTCACTGTTCTTACACACCATCAAGAAAGTACCAAGAAAAACTGAAAAAACACAGTGAGGAAAGAGGTTTGATCTGACTAAAAGACTTAAAAAGGTTGGTGTATCTGGAATAAGCCCATTTATACAAGTATATGATAACTGAAAGGTCCATTTTACTTTATTCTTAAATAGGAATTCAGTACTAAGTGAAAATCACTTTAGCAAATGAAACTAATAATAAATTTGGTTCAACCGTACTCTCACCAACATTAAAAAAGCTGTGTGAGAGCAGGAAGCTGATCCAGTAAATCCCGTTTTTGTGTTAAAATGTGCTTTGGTTTAGGTCAGCTGCTTCTCTTATAGATAAGCGTTCCTTCTTACAGTGGTATTGCCACGAAGAGAGCTCTTAAAGACTTTGATATGAAATGTAAAAAATTTGTCCTTAGCTGCTCAGTAAGTGCCAGAAACGTCCATCATAAGTAAAAAATAAAAATGATTATTCCATATAAAAAAACACAACTGTAGTAAGCTGAACCCCTCGCACCAGTAAAATGGTTGTCCATCTGTACTCACAACTTTGTATGAAGAAAACAGTTCATTTTCTAGCTAGATGGTGTTGCCACTGTCATTGACTAAGTCTATATTTTTTTTCTCTAACCTTCTAAGGATTCATACAGTGTGCAGAGCACAGGACAAGATCTCAAGGCACTCATAAACTTCCTCCAGTTTTCTGCCAACATCAAGTCTACAACCAGTCAGAATTTCAAAATGTGTTATGCAAAGACGGACTCAGATGAGCTGCATTTTTTTTTTTCATCATATAGTTGCCTTTTAATTTGTGTTGCCAAGGGGACAAACCAAGAGGAAATGGATTTAACAACTGCAAAGTGATTAATTTTAAAGCTGCTGTTAATAATATTTGAACTCTGAATCTAATTTGTATGCAGCAGGAGTGAAGAATAATAATGTAATTTCAGAAAATAAACAAAGCCCAACTAAACAAAAATCACCCTTTCCCTCCCGTGCTCTTCTTTCTCCTGTCCGTATCATTTGAGAAATTGAGCTTTGAAAAACAGAACTCTAAATGCCTAGGTAGCTACAGAAGCATGGGAAGGTAAAGGGCATAAAAATATTGAACCTATTGTATCTCATAACCCTGTATTACCTTAACATACACAGGCATTCTTGAACATGAGGAACGTCCAAAATGCACATCTGGTTTATAAAATGCTACTCTGACAGCAGAAAGGAGCTGCTGCAGACAGCAAGAGAGACATTTCTATGCCTCCCCCCACCCCACCCCTGGAGTATTTTTCAATGGGAAAGACTTGACAAAAGAGACATGAGGGAAGCCCGCAGCAGGAGAAAAACCTATGTCGTTTTTTGGACTGCTCTTTGCATAAACTGTCTGTAACTAGCTGCATGCAAACTTAGACCGCTATTTTGCATACAACCCCCTGCCCCGCAGCACAGAGCCCATCATCCCGCTCATGTGGCTACAAGCAGCCATTCTCCTTCCCTCTTCCAGGTTACTGCCTGTGTTCTCCTCTTCTGGGACCTAATGCATGACAACTTGTGTGGATTTCACTGCAAGAACGTTGCTGATGCCTCCAGACATCTGTACCTGCGAGGT
Source organism: Fratercula arctica (assembly GCA_947846985.1). Classification (NCBI taxonomy): domain Eukaryota; kingdom Metazoa; phylum Chordata; class Aves; order Charadriiformes; family Alcidae; genus Fratercula; species Fratercula arctica. Next base: position 34,380,527 of record CANTUZ010000026.1, read on the forward strand.
CACACTCACTGCAGATGTCTTCTACAGATGTTTTTTCTAATAATGTCACTGTCCATTCCTCTGTAGTGAAATAAATGTTGGACCTCGGTATTGAAACTAGCCTCAGAAAAGTGAGAGAGAAACAGTCCTTACAGAATTTACTTAAGCTGGAGAGATAAAAAAAGCCTTTCTCCAGACCTGTGTAAGTAACTAGAGGAGGCTACCAGTATTGTTGCAGCCAACACTCAGCCACATCAGCAGGCCTGCAGCCTGGGTCTTCACACCTAGACATCCGTCAGCTTTATGTTTGTGACATTGAATTTACCTAGATGACTCCGTCTTTGTTTCCTGATATACTTTCGATCTACCCTCAGGTAAGCCCTGCTTGAATTCATAACCCCCACATTTTTCTGTCTGATTTTGAGAACTGTACCCAGACTTCTCTATTAGAATATACCTTCCTGCCCAGGTCCCACAATGACCACAGGGCATCCTGCTACTTCACCGTCTTTAAGGAATTGAGATACCTCTTGGAGGGGATTTAAACTCACATTTCTTGCAAAAATAACCTAGACTGTCCTAGCTAATGGTATGCTGAATTGGACACAGTCACTGCATTTGACACCAAGACTGCTCCATCTCACAGTCTCCTCATACATGGCATTATTGACATTAAAAACACAAGTCTTTAACCTAGCTCACTCCAGGAATGTCACAGTGGTGTCCTTGATCAGGAGAGCCCTCGGTCCAAACAAAGGGAGGAATGATAATTGAATCAGGGTCTGCTACACTCCAGGTGGAGAGTCTGCCCACAGAACTATTCTGTATATATGTGGACATCTCTACTCCATATTAAAAGAAGCAAGCTTTCCTTTCAGTTATCAACTACCCAGAGCACTTCATTATCCATAAACCTTACATGATAGGAAATGCCTCAGGCTGAGGAGTGAGAAAGATTTGTATACCCTTGACAAAGCAGATTTTGTCCCAACATCATTTTGTAAGACAACAGATGATCTCTGCCCATATCTCAGTACTTCCATCACAGCCTTGAAAGCCATAGCAAGGAGTCAGTATGTAATATATCTGCAAGCATATAGCAAGCTGGACTAATCACATTTTCTTTGGATCTAGGTCCAGATTTGTTACCTTTACTTTTTTTTTTCTCAGGAAAACATCCAAACTTCTTACTTACAAAACATCTCTTACTTCTTAAAATGCTCTCAACTTTGGGAACATCTTTATTTTAATATTTTTGTATGAATTGTAAAGGAAATGCTCTAAATACTTTGAACAGGCAACTTTATCTTCCAAACAGTGTAATAAGACTTACTTTGCCTCTGCAATTTTATTCAGGAACAGTATGTTTATACCCAGTTATAAACAGTTTCGAGGAAAAAAAAAAAAAGTATATATATACCATTTTTGTCTTCTGACTTTCAGCTGCCTCAAGCTTTTATTAAGCCAAGAGCACCAGCAGTCTGATAGGAGAGTGTGTACCAAGTGCAGCAGTGACAGTCATGCATTGCTTAAAAGGGTATTTTCCTTACAAGTGTGGCAGGGGATAAGTGATTTTTCAACCTTGATGGGAGATTTGAGAAATCAAATTTTCTGTGGGAACATAAACGTCTTGTAACCCAGAGGTACTGAAAACACTCATTAAGACCAGGGGGAATTGCAAACTCTAGAAATTAAGGAATTTGAACATCTGTTAAAACTCAATAAGCATTTCTCCAATGAATGAAATAATAAATCTGATATACTTTCACCATAGAAGCTTGGAGAGAATCAACAAAAGAGATTTATACTTCAAATTAATTTGGCAGATGGCTCAAAAAAAAGAGTTTTTTAATTTCCCTTCAAAATTGTAAATAAATCATTTGAACACCCAAGAGAAACTAAGAGAAATTTGAGGACTACATTTACCAAGTGCCACATGAAGAGAGGCATATAGTCTAATCAAATATCCATCACTGCAACTTGCTGAACCTATAACGAGCCCATAAAGCAGGAAAGGCATCAGGTCCCTAGCAGTTTCTCTGTAGAATTGGTCCCCAGGGTGGTGCAAACTGCCGCTGGGACCAGTCCTGACTTCTTGTTGCTACTGAGCACTTCGGATATGCCTGTGTGGCATGATGTGGTGCTGTGCAGAGATAGGCAACCTAGCTCCAGGTGTTCAGAGATGGCTTAAGTACCAGAAACACTAGATCGACTTTGGTGCAGTACCTTGACTCGGCTAATTAGTTCTGGGCAGCAGAGCATTTTAGCCCAGGTGGACACTGTGCTGGTGTAACCTTCCTGCTTCTGGTACCCATGTATTTACATCATGTAGACACACATAATTATCAAATATACACTACAGGGAATGAAAAATCCATAATGCATGCAGACGGTTTACATACCATCAATGTTTTACAATACAATAAAATGCAGGCGATTTTTTGAGTGAAAATGATTGAAATTGAAGATATACGAATTAGTTGACTGGTTCAACATGAAGCATTTTTCCCCAACATATGCTATAATAGCTGCTACAGTCCATACTTACAGGAAGCCTACACTGATTGAGGGACACTGTAGAGCAGAAAATGAGACAAAAAGGAAAAATGGGAAACAAAAGTTCATTGTCTCTTCCACTGAAAGTACTAGGAGGCTTCAAATTAAACTAAAAGTCACTAATTAAAACAGGAGGGGTTCAACATGTGGAGCTCCTTGCCACAGGACAGAAGTTTACATGGGATCAATACAAGTTTAGGAAACATATTAGGGACTCAAATATGAAGATATGAAAAACAATAAGACAGAGAGAAAATATTCATTACATTTATAACAGTAATTTGCTCAATCTGTTCATTAGAAACTGTCAGATAGTGCCCAAATTCCTTATTGGAATAAGTGTGGTAGCTAACTAGAAAGTATTAAAATAGATACCAATAAATTTCACAAAAGAAGACACTATGTAAAATCATATAATCATGGAATGGCTTGCTTTGGAAGGGACCTTTGAAGATGATCTAGTCCAACTCTCCTGCCACTGGCAGGGATGTCTTTCACTACATCAGGTTGCTCAAACTTGTCCAACCTGACCTTGAACACTTCCAATGATGGGGCATCCACAATTTCTCTAGGCAACTTCTTCCAGTAAACTTAGCCTCTTGCATTTTTAAACTGCTGCCCCTTGTCCTGTCTCTACAAGCCCTAGTAAAAAGTCTCTCTCCATCTTTCTTGTAAACCCCACTTTAACTATGGGAAGGCTGCAATAAAAGCCTTCTCTTCTCCAGGCTAAACAACTGCAACTCTCTCAGTCTTTCTTCACAGGAGAGGTGTTGCAGCCTTCTGATCAATTTTGTGGCCCTCTTCTGGCCCTCTAACAGATCTAAATCCTGGTGCCCCAGACTACAGAGGAAGTCAGGCTGGTTTGCCTGAGGTTACCTTCATGGTCACAGCATCAGTGAATTGACAACTTCATGCTGCAACTCTTGTTCTGTTTTGTGACAGTCATTCAAAAGTGGGTGTCAAGTCTACTGTCATAAAGTACGTGGTAGACTTGACCATTGGTGGCAAAATTTTACATTACATAAGGCATGTCATGGAAAATTTAGCCATGCAAGGATTATTTTGTATTGAAAAATACAAAATGAATGTAATTCTCATAAATTAACACTGTGAAAGAACTGCTTTTTAAGTAATATTTGTGCAATACTCAGTTGGAGGGCTCCACTAAAAGCTGCTTTTCATATGGTTACTATCTATATTACCAATAAGTTAGTCTTTTAAATACCTTTTCAAATACTCTTTTAAATATTTAAAAAATAATAACCATTTATTATAAATGAGTTTATGCTGAGAACATCGTGACAATATGGTTAGATTGGGCCAGATTGCTTGTGATTGGTTGTAGTTTTAGAAAGCTACATATCAGTAAAGGGAAAGAATTTAACGTGCATATTGGTCAGCAGTTTCAATGAGCAAACTATAGTGACTCATGTATCCTTAAAATGTCTGAAGCATAAAAAGATTTATCTAATGGAATTATGATGTTTAAGTTACAAAGAATATGAGATCTTCACATGTACAAAATATCCTCATGTCCAAAGCTACTGGTAATCAATATATCTGTCAGTATTTTCATCTCCCAAATTAAGCATTTAGTCACTTATCAAGACTACTGCTCCTCCATCTCAAACTTCATAATTTCTTATGGTTTTTATAAAGTTCAAAGCCTGAGTTAAAAAATTTAATCACATTTAAGAAGTACGTAAAACTGTAATTCCTGTCTGACTGCAGGTAAAACATAAATCAACCATTTCAATGGTTGCTCTGTTCAACCTAGCACGGTCCTGTAATGTGTTATGTTGATCTTTTGCGCATCTTGTTCATAGAAATGTAGGATGATAGAATCATGGAATCATAGAATGATAGAATGATAGAATCATGGAATCACAGAATAGTTGGGGTTGGAAGAGGCCTTTAAATGTCATCTAGTCCAACCCCCCTGAAATGAGCAGGGACACCTTCAACTACTCCAGGTTGCTCAGAGCCTCATCCAACCTGACACTGAATGTTTTCAGGAATGGGGCATCTACCACCTCTCTGGGCAACCTGTGACAGTGTTTCACCACTCTCATTGTACAAAATCTCTTCCTTATATCTCCTCTAAATCTTACCTCTTTTAGTTTAAAACCACTACCCCTTGTCCTATCCTTACAGGTCCTACTAAAAAGTATGTCCACATCTTTCTTACAAGCCCCCTTTAAGTACTGAAAGACTGCAATAAGGTATTCCCAGAGCCTTCTCTTCTCCAGGCTGAACAACCCCAACTCTTTCAGCCTTTCCTCACAGGAGAAGCGTTTCATCCCTCTGATCATTTTTGTGCCCCTCCTCTGGACTCGCTCCAACAGGTCCATGTCTTTCCTGTGCTGAGGACTCCAGAGCTGGATGCAGTACTCCAGGTGGGGTCTCTCCAGACAGGAGTAGAGGGGCAGAATCACCTCCCTTGACCTGCTGGCCATGCTTCTTTTGATGCAGCTCAGGATATGGTTGGCTTTCTGGGCTGTGAGTGCACATTGCCAGCTCATGTCCAGCTTTTCATCTACCAGTACCCCCAAGTCCTTCTCAGCAGGGCTGCCCTCAATCCCTTCATCCCCTATCCAGTATTGATACCAGGGGTTGCCCCAGCCCAGGTGCACTTGGAATTGTTGAACCTCATGAGGTTCACAGAGGCACACTTCTTGAGCATGTCCAGGCCCAAGTTAGTGAAGTGGATTTAATGATGAGCATAGACAGAAATCAAGCAACAGCCAGTATACATACCCTGCAACTTTCATTATTAAATGGGCTATTCCACAGACCATTTCAAAGATCTTTTGAAAGACAAAACATACAAATGTCTTATTAAATTTCAGAAGATCTCATTTCTTAGTCTTTTCTCTCCATTCATCAATTGGCACAGTACTCTCTCCTCTCATCAAGATAAAAATACTGCCCTGCAATCAGGGGACTCAACCAAAATTAGAGATAATATTCCCAACATTAGACGTTTTGTGAAACGTGACTTGAAATCTAGCAATGAACATTGTTTAAAAGGTGGTACCTTAGCATACCTTTTTCTTCCTCAGGTTTTGAGGAAAAAAAAAATCTAAAATATAGCAAAAGTTCTCTTTTAGAAAGTTACAGACTGATGTTTGGAAACAGACTTACATAACCTCCTTCATGTGTCAAATGGCTGAGGACACATTCCATTGGAAATTTTTTTTACATTTAAATGTTTTTGTTTGTTTGTCTTTTTGTGTTTTAAAGACATGATTTGTGAAGAGCAAGCTTTTTTAGCATGTTCATTTCTAATGGGATTCCATTGTATTTCATTATGTGCTTCGCCAGCTATGAATTAAAAACTCCTCCAAGAACTGTTGAAATAACTTCAGTCAGAGACGATTGCAGGAGAGAGTTGGGTGTCTATCTGTCCTCATACAGACACTGTGTTGCAGGACGTTGTACTCTCAGAGTGATAATACAGCAAACTGATGTAATACTATGGCTATTTAAACTCTGACTCAGAAAACCCGTACCTACCGTTAAATTTGTGTTCTGTCCCTTTTATATCATTGCAATGATTTTTGTTTAGTGCCAAATTGGCCTGTGGCATCCCAGTACCTTTCAGTGCATGACTAGGGAGTGCTAACAAAACAATCAAAACTGGCTGATATACCAACCAACCAAAATACTCAAGTTGCAACCCTGGCAACGGTATATTTCATTACAATGAAAATGCAGTTCCTGAAAATGTATTCCATTATTAGCAATATGTGAGCACAGTAGTATAGCTGGTTGTTTTAATGGAAAAAAGGAAAAGTAAAATAAGTACTTGCAGGGAGTGATGTTTTCTTATACCACAACTAACAGGCTTGTAATTTTTTGCCTCATATAGCACGCATAATAGTTAAAAATGTTATTATACCAGTAGATGTCAGTACAATCATTGAACTCAACTACAATATAGCAGAGTATATTCTTCATATTCACTGCTGCAGACAAATGAAAGTATACTGATGAAAGTTAGTATATCATGAAACACTTAGTCCAACAGTTTTGGATAAGATTGACTTTTTAAATGGATTCATATATAGCATCAAGAGCTTGAAGAGATTTTCAGTATTAAAAATTTCAAAGGTATTTTCTAGACATCTTCTTTTCTTGCTGAACAGCAACTCTAATTTTCCATTTTCCTTCCAAAACCGTTTGTTTGTACAGTAATGAAATCATAGCAATTGCAGAAATAGGTATTGGGACTTGGCTTTTTCCAACCAGAACCTGGGATTAGAAATCCATCCAAAAGTATGGCAACAGCTTATCAAAGATAACTGTGGTTTTCTCTGACCTTTCCAGGACAAGTCCAGAGCTAAGCAGACTACAAGTCATGCCCCATTAAGCCTAAATTACAAAATTTTCATGTGATTTTCAAGGGGTCGGGGGAGTTTGAATAAAGCTTGAGGTAATCAGCAGGAATAGACCCTGGAATTCATTAAGAGGCTGGATCCTGGATACAAACATTACCAACTGTCAATACACTGAACACTAAATCCTGAACACAGCTTGGTTTTGCTTACCTTGGACCAAAACAGGCCAGTAGCATCCATCAAAATAAAGAATCAAAAATGAGATGTACCTTCTCAGTTAGCTGCTTTAGCTGCCACAAACAGACATTCCTTTCCCAAGGCCTTCAAATGCTACCTAGACAAACTGATTGCTGGTCAGAAACAATAGACATTAATTCACACAATGACAAACTCCATCTTACTTTCATGTCTCTTACATTTTCCTATTACATTTGACATGCTTATCCTAACTGCCCTCCACAGAAATGCTGAAAAAAGCCCAAGGAAATGAAAGTCACAGCTAAGCTGACTTCCAGGCACCTGGATGTCACTTGCTAAGTGTAAACCACTTGCTGTGGTTACTTTCCTATGAGCATGCTGACATTTCCTTGCCCTGGAGATAGGGGAGGAAAGATGTGGGGAGGCGGGGGAGAGCATGGCGGGCGCCTGGGTCTCCCCAGGACAGCACCCCAGGGCAGAGTCAGGGCATGAACCCCCATGTGGGCTGAGTCTAAGAAAGACAAGAAAGCCAAAGAGGTAGCACAGGATCTCATTTTCCGTGATGGTGCTGTCTTTCCTCCCTACTATTGAATATTAATTTAGCAGTGTTGTAATGGACTTCTCATTCTTGTGCCAGTTTAACTATTTTTAATGTATATCCTTTTAACGGTCCTGCTGTGGGACTTCTGTATCGTTTACATGACTCTCTGCTTTGGAGCCCCTCGAGACAACTGTTGAAAAGAGCACTTGCCATTTACGTGTGGCAGTGACTGGTTTCTCACTCTGTTCCTCCATGTGAAGCAGATACACTTTTCCTGGCTCTTCAGCTATCCTTGCATAGATGACACACTGATCCACAGGACACAAGACTGGAAATAAAAGGCCTGGCTTCTGTCTCTGGATTTGAACTGCTCTGACAGCTATCTGCCCTCCTGATACTTCTTCATGTGAGGATAGCAAAGTGTTTTACAAACTGGAGGTAAAAACAATAAATGCTACAAGAGTCATGGTTAAGCCCTGTTTTGTCCAGAGAGAAATTTGCAAGAAATTTTATTCATGCAGATGATGAGATCCAAGCTTAGCAGAAAGAATTTGCTGTAGTTTGAACCCCACACACATATTTCACATTCCTGTTATACTTCTGTACACACCTATCCTTTTTTCACAAATATGCATGTGTACAGTGGCTTATATAGGCAGTTAAGATGCTGGGATCAGAATCTACTGATTGTTGAACTGGTATATTTACAGTCACATTAAAAAGTAAAATAGATGATGATGCTGTTCTTCTGATTTTAAGTTTTCCTGTGCCGAAACTGTGATTCTTTATTTTTTTCCTGCTATTCTTTATGTCTTTCGATTTCTTTATTTTTTAGGGACACCTAAAGCAGAACACAAAATTAGATTCTCCATGATAATTTAGGTGTTAGTAATGACATTAACTGTTAACAGAGAAACACAAAACTCATTCCAAAACCCAAAGGCTATGGCCATCATGCAGAATGAAATCAGTTGAGAAGTTTACCTGAAACCAAAGAAGGAGAAGCAGAGAGAAGAAAAAATTTGTATTAAATGACCGTTTTTGAAGAAACTCGGATATACTGCTGTCAAGTTAAACAAAGTCATTATAGGAAAATTGCCCTACTTCTTTAGAGGGCTCCTATGAGGACCCTCAAGGTGGAATGCAGATCAGAGTGTGCTGAAATGGAGGAATTTCACCAAGGCGCATGCTTCTGTCTCCTCTCTCTGACTTCTGTTATCTGTGTCTTGGCTGTGCATGAACGTCAGTTTTCTACAATGAGGTGGAATATTTCGTGAATGATTTGAGAAATGCACATTGTTCTCTAAAGACGCCAGGGTAATCAGCAACAGGTCTGTTCTTGACTAATATCCTTCTTGGCTTCATGAATCATAGGAAGTTTAACATCTCTTCATCAAACTTAACAGACTGTATTATTTACAATCTCCACAGTTCTCCTGAAAGTCAGTAATCAGTCCCACATTGCTGATCATTACCAGACAGCTGGCATTAAGATGCATAAAGTACAAAATATCCACTATAGGAGGATGGTTACAGAGCTTGAGACAAATATGCCTCGGTGACACTAAGTTCTCTGACCAGATATGTGAACAAGAAAGAAAAGAGGAGAAATCAGGCACTCAGGAGACTGTAGTTAATATACAGCCTGGGAAATGTGGTTAGGATCAAAGACAGAGAAGAATAGATATTCTGTATTAAGGGATGGACTAGCCTCTTAAAATTAACAGACCCCTGAAAGCAAATGGCAAGTAACACATAACACTGCAAAGCCTTTCACCCGTTTCTCCAGTACTTCTATCAATCACACAGCAATAGGTACTACATGAGAAGGGCTTGCCTCTGTGAAAGAGAAAAAAGCTTTCTACTTGTTGCTCTCTGAAGAGTCAGACATCTAAAATTAATCATTGACATTTTGACAAAATGCAAGGGAAAACTTGGTCCCCTCAGTAACTAAAGTTGAAAAGAGAGATGACGGTTTATAACCATCAGAGAGAAGATAAATTTCACATGATATGACATAGCAAGCGCAGACTTTCTGTGAGAGAGGGTTGTATTTAATTAAGCGCTATTGCATTTTACTTAAACTTAAAAATAACTTTAAAAAGTGATAGAAGACTGCGTGTCTTGAATTTCCAGGCTGCATAATCATTCAGACCTTGCTAATATTTCCTGGCTGAATGTTCATTTTGTCATGCCTTCACCATACGAGCAAGATCTTCATGCTATTGCACGTGCAAGAGCTTTCAGTGCTTTAATAACCCTTAGGTGGCTTGGCCTCACCACTAGGTCACAAAATTCCCCCCAGCAGGGGAATGGTAAAGTCCAAGAGAAATGCAGATCATACCTGGCTAGGATCTCACTGTGGCACGTCCCCTCTGCTCACCGCTGAAGTGCCTGCTTCCCTTCACGCAGCCGGGCTGACCCTAAGACAGCTGTCCTGACCCTGGTCCCTAGAGGGGCCTCTGTCCAGACACAGGTGAGCTGAGCTCAAACCACAGCCTTTGAAGTGACTGCTCAGCTGGTGGAGGGTGTTATGACAATCTGCTGTGAAAAATGATAGCTCACCAGATGGTGGCATCACTTAACAACATATGCAACTTAGCTAAACCCTCCTTCATCCTACTTCCTTCTTTCCAGGAACTCGGCAAGTGCCGGTTGTGCCCCAACATGCTAATTTTGCGCTGCCGTGAGATAGCAAGAAGCTCCAATTTCTACAGCTTTGCAATGAATACTCGACATATCTTGATGAGGTATGCAGCATTGCTAGCTTACTCAAAGGCTGAGTTGGAGTGAGCAGCCATGTGTTTCCCTCCCCTCCATATTGCATGGTAGTGTCACAAAAAGTAAAGGAAGGGTGAGCTGAGTAGCATAAGGCAGGCAGCAGCTCTTCCCTTCTTTTTTTTTCCTTCCCTTTTGAAGACTGAGAGGCCACTCCTTTTACTGAAGGGGGTCTTCAATAGTGAGGGTTATGAGAGAGACCCACAAATGGGACATGGAAAGCAGCCTGCCCTAATAAAGCTCTTCACAGCAACAGAAATAAACAAGCCCTCTGGTGCCACCAGTGGTTTTTCAATGGTTTGCCTCAGTGGTACAGTGGCTTATTGCAGGGGCAATATCCTCATGGTGCCAGAAGGAAGGCATTGAAGTTCAAATCCACAAAGCATTTAGGCACCCAACTCCTAGACCACAACTGTTTGGAGAATTATGCACCTGGCCTTCAGTCAGGACAACAGAAAGAAAAGCACATCATCTGAGAAAAGCACAAGGGCATACAAATTATTACAAACCACGATGAGGAGACTGCCCTGTTTCAGCCCAGCCCAGCCCAGTACACCCCCTCCCCCCTTTTTTGTGAACAGTACCAGGTGCCCGCTAATCAAGATTGGCACACCCATGGGCAAAGTTAGCTTAATCAAAGTTCAGTTTGCTCCCACACTACTTGGTGATGCCCTCAGGACTGCACTGCCATGGCCCCAACACAACAGCCTGGCATCAACAAAAGGCTCACAACACTTCTAAATAGTTTGTATCAAACATATTAAAAGTCTGTGTCATGAAAGTAATAGAATTGCATATGAGTGTGCATTGATGGAAGCAATATGATGAGTTTGACTGCTGATGCTTGCCAGACCCACAAGGCAAATAAAAAAAATTAAAAATTAAAAAAGATATATCCACATCATCTGACTTGAAACATAGATTAGAGTTCATGTCCATGGTAGAGCCAACTCAATATTTTAATTCACAAAAGAATGAATAAAGTATATCATTTACAGGGGACCAAATTATTCACAGATTAAATTGGTCAAAAATGTATTTTTAAAAGTCGGAAAAAAGAGTCTTCACAGAATTTTAAGGAAAGGGAATTTTTTTTAAATAGACAGTGGCTGACTGAAAATCGCAGATGCAACTATATATTGAAGGCATTTGGAAACCTAGCCCAGATGCAAATTTTGTCTTTGTGTCTGCAACGATCTAACCTAAAAGTGAGAAACGAATATCACGGAGTCTGGAGGTGAGGTAGTAATAGAAATCTGGGTGTGAATTCTGTGATTCAGATGTGTGTCTTCATACACATATTACTTTTCAGGACACCCCCATCTTTATGTAAATGATGGATTCCTAAAATGTGTACCATATGATTTGCAGAATGACAGTGCCCCAGTTTTGCATAAATTAAACAGCAGATCCCGATAACTAGGCTTTCCCATTTACATTATGCCTCAGTTCCAAATCCATGGGATATAAATGAGAGCAGCATATGGTCCAGAAATGGGAAAGCTGTGGGACCTTCATGTACGCACCATGGGAGCAAATGGCTGTCCCACAGATGGCAAAGTATTTAGATGCATCTCCTGTATGATGGATGCCAATGCGCAGGAGGTTGAAGCCATGAGCAGCCTCTAGAGGTCTCTGCTGGCTGGTATGCCTAGGACAGATGCTAGATCTACCCAAAGGGTTTGCAAGGATAGCTCTTCTTTTTACATCTTGGCTTTCTGTTTTCAGTGCTTGTCTGTATGTGGAAATTTACGGCATAGCTGAATGATCTTTCCATTAAAGCTGTACTATAGTTAGAACTTGTCCGTGAGAGCACTAATAATAAAAAAATAATTGTATTTCAGATTAATTTCTTCACTTCGGTCTTTTCCGTGAGCAATGCGGGGACCAAACACATTTTTTTTTTTCCTCTCTTGGCCTGGGGCCATGAAGAAAAACTCATAAGGCAGAGTGGGTGATAAAGGTCTGAGAAGGTACTTACATATCCCACAGACTTCCATAAGCACAAGTTATATGCAACACTATTAGCATTGACAGAGCAAGCATTTAGACACAGCCAGCAGGGACAATATCATTGAAAGGAAAGTCAGAAAACTCTTTGTGTGAAGAGTAAATCAGTTCACTGGTATGTTTTGAAATACCAAGCTCAATTATTTGGAGAAAAAATTTAAGGTATTAAGAAAAAAAATAAAATAAAACAGAAGTTGTATTTCAAAAGCTACTTCGTAGTTATCTGTGAATCCTTAGCTAGCTGTAACAATAAATGAGTAAGGCCATGGGGCCCCTAGCACACTGGTGTGTGTCCCATCAGCTATAATCAAAACATGCATATAGAAGCAGCAGAAAACTGTCAGAAGAAACAGATATGAAAATATTTTTGGCAAATGACAGCAGTTCACATACTGAAGCAAGGTACTGTGAGCATACAAAATTCCTCGCCCTGGCCCTCCTCCTATGGCTGACCCCATCTCCCACACCCTGCCCTCCCCTGCTGACCCCACTGCCATTGCCTCCTCCTGCAGCCCTGCTCCTTCGCCCTTCAGATGCTTTCATGAATACTTTATAGTGTTGCTAGCATCAGGATTCTTACCGCAGACTGAGAACTTGGTGTCCTTTTGATAATGCCTAGCTGGACTGCAAGGGGCAGGCATCCACATGAGTTTTGGAGATGGCAAGCGGTGGGAGCTAGGCCAGGAGCTGAAAGGGTTGATCCTTTTATGCTCTCAGGATGGGGATTGCTGGGTCAGAGCCTGGGTAGCAGAAAGGAGAGCAGCGATGTGCCAAACCAGGCATGGGGGCAAAGATGGGGCAGCAGCAGAGTGCATGGGTGGCTCCCTATTGTGGGTGGATGCTGTTAGAGGGATACCCTCTGCTGACGCCGCTTGAGACCCTGAAAGCTGCTCTAGCACAGCAGTCCAGGAAGCGCATTTCTTCACGCTCTTACCTCCTTTCCCTTTTTTTCCCCTCCTTCTCCAAAATAGAGTTTTCTTTTGTGGCACAAAGTCAGTCAGTAAACTTCCTTACAAGATACCATCTCAGGCCTTCAAAAAGTGATACCAGCACTTGCTAGGGGTAAGAGGCAAGAAAGGCCAAAGACACTTCAGAATTTTTTTTCCCCCTTTGTACTGGTATATCTAAAACCCCAGTTCATCCACAACATGTAATAAGGATGTAATAAGTAGAAGGAAAATTTTATAAAATCTTCCTGTATTTAGGATCATACATTGGATGTAGAGCTAGGACCTCTCCAGCAGGTTCACTGCACTGGTGGTATCCAAAGAATAGAGCTTTTTCTCTGTGGTAATTTTGAAAATCAATGGCAGACTTACATATGTATGTATGTTACAACAAGCTTATTCCTCGATTTTGGGCTTGTTTTGTTTTGTTTTGTTTTTTCCTTGTCTTTCCTTTAGCTATTTCTCTGAAATTTTTATTCAATTTGTGTTTACAATTAGTTTTATGAAGGACATTCTCCTTCATCCTACTTTTCTGTTCCAAATATCTGTTTTTCTGATTCTGCTTTGTTTTTTCTCCTCATAAATTGTGGTGAATCATTTTTCTTAGGCTTTCAGCATCCTTTTATCCAAAGTGGTTTGAGATTTTACAGATTTTTTTTTTTTTTTTTTTTTTTTTCTGTGAAGGCCTTTTCCCCATTTCAGTTCCATTTTTGGAAGCAAATAATTTCTACCTCTCCTCTTCTGCCTTCCACATTTTTGCCTTAAAAATTTCATAGTTGTTACCATCAAAATGGCTTTCTAGCGATTACTTATTGAAAACAATACGTATACACAGACTGAAATGGAAAGTTAAAATCAATCCCTGTGTGCAGAACTCTCAATAAGAAGCCTGTCGTTCTGCAGGAGATACCATAAACACCCATAGGTATCATATACGTACATATATATATGTGGCATTGTATAATGTGGCATAGTGTTGCATACCTGGAAACTTCACAGCTAAATGTGCTTGATTGTATAAAGTCTACTGCCCTCCCCATCCCCAAAGGGGTGCCATAGGGGATCAAATATATCACTGATGTAGCTGCACAACAGTCAATGGAGTAACACAAGAGTGAAATCTGGCACAGAGTCTTCTGGTAGAGATCAAAGATCCATAAAAGATCCAAATTTATAAAGTGTAATGAATTTTAAAAATGAAAAATAATTGCATGCATATTGCATGCATAACTGGATACTTTTTTCTAATTATTCCATTTATATTTATACTGTTATATTTTAATGTTAGATTTACTCATAGGATGTTCCAATTACATAGTTACACACACGAGAGCCTGACAAGTTGTATTCAATACAGGCAGTATCATGAGTTAATTTGCTAAACATTTAATCAGGAGACCAAATTTCACTGTAAAAAAAAAGAAAAAGAAAAAAAGAATCCTGAAAGGATAGGTAAATTGCTAGGCACTCATAACAAATTTCCAAATGAAAAATGTATCATCTCCTCCATTACAATGGTGTAGATTAAAATGACGATGTTTTATTTTCACCAATTTAATTGCAAAGAGAATTAAATTTAGAACTTTTTTTGCAGTTCTTTTGTTCTATGCATGATCACAAGAAGGTCGATAATGTAAGTAAAGCCAGGACAAGCAACATGTTTCTTAATATAGAAAGTGTACTGTAATAGCTCAAATGAAAAAAAAAATAAATCCTGCTTGTCATGAAAATGTAGCAAATGAGCTCTTGGCTTTCACTGCATTTAAAGTTCCAAGGTTTAAAGTTGACCTGTTTATTGGCACCCAAGTGAGTAATGGAGGAGTTTTATTTGGAAATACTTTTGGAAAGTATTCAACCCAGTTTTGGCAGCATTAATTTCACTGTAGTTTGGGGAGATTTTCACCTTTCTTGGAGTGTGTATCTTGCTGGCATTAACCCAGGTGTAATCTACCAGAATCGTGTAATCTAGTTTTTAAACACGTTCAATGAACATTTTGGGAAGAGTCGCTAAAAAGACATAAAATATCTCTTCTGTTTTCCATGTGGTATCTTATCTTTTGGTCTCAAACAAAGAACTTCAAAGCCTTAAGAAGTACTCTTCATGGAATGAAACATTTTTCACAAATGCAATAAGGAGCTATCAACATTTAGAGTTGATCTTACAATTTACGTACTGCCCCCATCTCACTGAAATTAACCTGTTCAGGAACAACTTCCAAAATGGAAAAAGAATGCTATCTCTTGCATAACTTATTTTTTTCACACAACTACTCCACCCCTTAAGCTCCATTTTCTTTTCTTTATTAGAAACATAAAGCAAACTTATTTTTCATTGGATTTTATTGTCTCAGCCACAGAATAACAGAACC